>CM057341.1:165752101-166952101 GCA_030015575.1 Agapanthus africanus | reverse complement strand
CTTTTGGATGTAATTTTTCACTTTCTACTCTTTTGTTATAAAAGAAAATTTTTAAATTTTTTTTTTGAAAATGTTGTGCTTATGCAAAGTATGATGCAAATTGATGCGTAAATAAGCACAAATCTCCTCCAAACCTGTTTACAGCAGTGTCCTCACTGATGTCATCCGTTAAGCTCAAAAACCTGTAGACTTGGAAGGAGATTATTAATGGGGGCAAGAATATATGAAAGTGAAAATCCTCCCCCAAACTTATTTTTGGCTCACAAATTTGAGGACAAAAGTTATGTTCAAGAGCCAAAAATATACCCCCCCTCAAACATGAGTTAGACAATACGAAGCATTTTAAGAAGGGGTGAGTCATTTGGTCAAAGTAAGACTTTACAAAGACCAAAAGTTAACACCAACCATTCAAAGATTTTATCAGTATAGAGTATAGGTTGGTGGAAGAATGTGTTGTATCGAGTCAAAAAAAAGTGGGGAAGGGATAAGAGGTGGTCTGGAAAGGGTTTGAAATTAGAGAAAAGAAAGAATGAGGATGAATGTGAATAATTAGGAAGAAGGAATGGTGATGGTTCAACCTCTATTGGTGGAGATTGATCAATCACAAAATCCGTATTGTTTAAAAGTTCAAGTTCGTCAGCAAAAAGTTCTTCAAAACTTTTATCAATGGTGTGATTGAACATTTTGCTGTCAAAGAGTTTTGTGCCAGAATTTATCCTACTTGATTCATAAAAAATCATTGAGGTAGAGGACTCGAAAAACTCATCTACCTCATTTTCAAAAATATCAAGTTGAATTTCTGGTATTATTGAACTTGAATTAACGGATTGTGATTCATCAAAACTCACTGAAACTATAGGAACATAAGAAGAACCGGAGAAAATAGAAGGTGAAATGGGTAAACAAATTGGTGTGTCGAGTGTTACTGTACCAGATGTGGAAGATGGAGGTTGTATTTCTTCGGGTATACCTTTATCATCAACTTCAAGACATATTTGGGGTTCGGGAAGAATTAAAGGCTCAAGATGATGACCACAAGGAAGTGAAAGTATTTGATGAATTGGCGGGAAAAAATCATCCACAATTTCGGGTTCATCAATCAATATATCCCCAACGTCAATCACCTCATTCAAGTGAAGGTTAAAATTCTCAAACACCTCATCAAAAGTATGGTTTTCAATCAGTTTTGGTTCAAGAGTGGAGGTGTAGAGATCACAAGGGTTGGGTATGGTTTCACTTGAAATGGATCCTTCACAGTCGGGTAAATCAAACACTACAAAGTCACACAACTTATCAGACATTCTATTTGGTGTACTTGATGAATCTATGAAACTGGAGTTGTGGATTTCAGTTTGGAATGGCCAGGTTTGATTAGGAAAGGTGTACAGTTCTGTCTCACTACCCAAATTCTCATTTTGTCCTATGCCCGAATCATATACTGAAAATTTTTGGGCAGGTTTGAAATTCTTTGCTTGAATCCACTCTGTTGTTTCTTTCCTAATTTGGTTCGACAATTCCAGAAATTTTTCTAATGTCTGCTCCAGACTAGACTTGGGTTGATAAAGGGTTTCAGTATAAGATTGAAATTCCTGTGGATAATTAAAACTCCCAAATGACTGATTAGAAGAACTATCTAGAGAAGGTGGAAAAGTCGGATTGGATTGATAGGAATAGAATGGTTGCGAAAATTGGGTGGGAGTAGGATCAATATTATGACAAGAAGAATATTGATAAGGGTTGGTTGGTTGGCTATTTTCAATAGACATCTTATATGCCACAAACCGCCTATCAAACTCTTCTTTGGACAGTGGTGGTGATGGTTGATATTGGTCCGGGTTGAAACTTTGGCCTCTAGCCCTAGCTATATGCTCAGCAATGGACATTCGTCTAGGGGTTTCCTCACTCTGGGTATGAACTGAAACAGGTGTAGGATTAGGATACGGTTGATAAGACCTAGACTGAGGTGGCCAACTGTTTCTTCTCTCTTGTTCTATATGATCTATTAAGGACATGGAAGAGCCGGACGGTATACCGAAGGGATTACGAAAGCAAGAGATATCTGGTTGTGGACAGCAAAGCTCGGCAAGTGTTCTTCTGTTTAGGTCACCCATTATAAGAAGAGAAGAAGGGGGAAGGGGTAAAAGGGGAGAAAATAATTGGTTTGTTTTGAAAAATGACGGATTTAGACAAATCACACAAAAAATGCACAAACAACCCTAGAACTAAGGTTACCTAGGTCAGTCTCTAGACCGCTCCTAGACTTCCAAAGGGCAAACCGCAGGATCAATTCTCTATCGCCTCTTTACTACCCTTGTAGCCAGGTAAGTGCCAGGTAAGTAGGAGGCTCCCCACTACGAAAGTAGTGGTCCTAATTAAGTAACCACTTGCCTTAGACACACTTGCCTAGACACCACAAAAGTAATGCGGATAAGCGATAGATTACCCACGAGCTTCCTCTGTCCTTATTGAGCGCGACAGTCCTTAGAGTCTGGTCCAGATATTTTTTAAATTAATGCAGGGTTGATGCAGATGCTCGGTTTGTGATTTGTGGGGCTTAGGAAGGGTGATGAAATCCCCACCTAATCTGGATTTTGGTCTTGCCCCTTAAAAATCCATATTAAAATATGCAAAAACAAACCGCAAAACCAAACTTTGCAAAAAGATTTTTGAGCGGCGATATTTTGCAAAGAATCCTGCAGAAAAGATATTTTATTGGATTTCAGAGAAGAGAGAAGGAGGTTAGAATCTTACCAGAGAAGACTGAAGCCCTAGATCTCCTAACTGGCCGTGCTTCCGCCGCCGATGTGCACTTCCGGCTGCGCTTCCGCCGCAAGAGGGAGAGATCAATTGATGATTTTTTTCTTCTGTGGCCTTCTCTACTTCTTTGGATCTCAATGAATGTATCTGTCTCCTGTTTCCTCAAGTCTGTGACTCCAGATTCCCTCGCAAAATTCACACAACAATCGTTAAATATACAATTTGCAGTTTTGTTTTATTTATGATACATATCGTATAAGAATTCAACACAAATAGTAAGAATAAAAAAATTACGCACGTATCCCCGGCAACGGCGCCATTTGATTGATACGAAAAAGCGTTTTTGTAGAATAACCGCAATCAATAACGGTGTCGCACGTAGCTAGACCGAGATGAGTACGGGTCGTCCTCAGGGAAACGTTGAATCTTTTACTCTTACTTTAGATGTGTTGAAAAAGAGAGGAGGGATAAAGAATTTTGTGGAATGGTTTCTAGATCTACGTTAAGCACTAATGCAGAATATAGATCTAGATTATTTATGGATGTAGATAATATAAGAAGGGGCTTGTAGGGTTCGTTAGGATTTAGTAGTTATGGATGATTAATTAAAAGTTACCCTTTTTTTATCCTTTAATAGATTTAAAACTAGAATGACAGTGATGCGTATAGATTAGGGTTTCTGGAGGGAAAAGGAATCCCACTCTTAACCCCTATCTCGACAAGGAACTCCGTTCATATCTAGCCTTTACCAAAACAATCATTAATCTAATCTCTAATCGCGGTCGAGGCTAACCATGAATTGGTAGCGTGCCCGATTAGGATGTTAATGATTCTTTTGGTAAAGTTTATAAACTTTATAAGACGTAAAAAGGGTTTAGGTATTTTCATCATCTATTAACCTACCCTAATCCTACGAACCCTAACAAACGGAGAATTACTCGCGCATGTTGGGAGAAAAAGAGATGGAGAGAAAATGCATAATTAAACTATGAAGAAATAGAATAAGAAAAAGAAAGCTACCTTTATTAATCAACAATATTCATTACACTTTGATTCCTTAGAAAATGATTACAATTTCTAGTTGCTTCTCGATCTCTTCTAAGGAGGTAGATGAACAGTTGATGATCAGCCTGGATGCGTGAGCCGTCTTGGACTTCGTGATCTCGTCGGCTTGATAATTTTTCCTAGAGGCTCTCAGTCTTTATTTATAGTCCCAAAGCCAGAACCCTTGCTTCCAAATTAGGAAGATAACATTATAGATTCTGCCACAAAATTTGCAACTGATAACTCCTCTTCCAATGGTGGAGATCGCTTGATAAAATTTCTGTGGGTAGATCCTTGTGACATGTGGCAATCTTTGGAAGCTTTGGAACTTGGAAATCTTCTCGTGGTTGCTGCCGGACTTGATTTCTTAATTTTGATTTCTTAATTAGGCAGGTTTGCTTTAACAACTTGATTTCCTTGATTTTAGACCTGAAAATTCTGCACAACAACTCAAATGATAATTAGTAGAGTTTGTTTTCATAAAATTTGGTCAATGATATTTTTTTGCATACATTTTCCTACCAAATGCTAATTATAATATATCAACACATAGAAAATGTTGTTTTTACAGATAAACCCTCATATATATGATATATTATAATAAATACATTTTTTAATATGGAAATAGTAGAAAAAATGTAATAACAAATGTGCAGTTTTATCAACTGAACAGGGAACGAGGGGGCGATGACGAAATCAACTCCGGTGATCTTCGCCGGCGGTGGAGTGGTGTGCAGGAGGTGCTCGGGTTTGGGTTTCTGGGTGTGTGCAGGGCTCGGGGAGATGAGCAGAGGAAGGTGAGGACGAGGGGAGGATGAAGACGAGGTCGGGAGGAGCGTCGTCGACGGCGAGGCAGGTGAGGGGCGGCGGCTAGGGTTGGTTGGGTTCTCACGGGTCTCGTGTTTAAAAAAGAAAATGAGGAGGGAGGAAGAAAGAATAAATAATATATATAGGGGGAGAGAGAGATAAAGAAAGAGAGGAGAGAGATAGAGAGAATCTGAGAGAGAGGAGAGAGATAGAGAAAGCGAGAGGAGAGAGAGAGAATCTGAAAGAGGAGAGAGAGAGAGTGTCACGCCCAACCTCCAATACAGAGAGTATTGTCCGCTCTGGCCGAAGCCGCACGGTTTTGTCCTTCGGAGCGAACCGGACCCGACCAGGGGCCACTTCCCAGGAGGTCACCCATCCCAGGACTTCCCTGGCCCGAGCACGCTTAACTACGGAGTTCTTAAGCTCCTGTAGTTCCGGTTCACTTAAAAGACGCCTCTGTATTGAAGAGTGGTATCATTCCATTTATAGTACAGATCTGTCCCCTTTCGGAATGTATTCCGAAGATTCCCCATTGTTCTACAGTGGGTCCCACGGACTCAAGAGGTGGCCCCCACGGATTCAAGAGGTGGCCCTCGCCCACTTAACACGACACTTGGCACGGCACTTTGTTCCGTGTGGCACTTTGCTCCGTGAGCAAGAACCGGGTCCCGACATTCTCCCCACCTTTGAACAATGGTTCGTCCTCGAACCACAAACCTACTATTGAGGAACCAGCTCTGATACCATTCTGTCACGCCCAACCTCCAATACAGAGAGTATTGTCCGCTCTGGCCGAAGCCGCACGGTTTTGTCCTTCGGAGCGAACCGGACCCGACCAGGGGCCACTTCCCAGGAGGTCACCCATCCCAGGACTTCCCTGGCCCGAGCACGCTTAACTACGGAGTTCTTAAGCTCCTGTAGTTCCGGTTCACTTAAAAGATGCCTCTGTATTGAAGAGTGGTATCATTCCATTTATAGTACAGATCTGTCCCCTTTCGGAATGTATTCCGAAGATTCCCCATTGTTCTACAGTGGGTCCCACGGACTCAAGAGGTGGCCCCCACGGATTCAAGAGGTGGCCCTCGCCCACTTAACACGACACTTGGCACGGCACTTTGTTCCGTGTGGCACTTTGCTCCGTGAGCAAGAACCGGGTCCCGACAGAGAGCGAGATCGAGATGAGAGAGGGGAGTGCATAGTGAGGAGAAAGAATTTTGGAAGTTAGCGGGGAGAGAGAAAGAGAGAAAGAAAGAGAGAAAAGAGAGAGAGAAGGAAAGAGAGATAGAAGGAAAGAGAGAGGAAGTGGGGGCCACGGCCATTGTCAGAGAGATGGGGTTTGAGCTAGGTTTAAGTTAGGAATAAGATTTTAAAATTTAAAAAGATTTTTAGTTTAAAAAATATTTTAGTCAGTTACAAGATTTTAAGCTGTCGATTTATTTAAATTAATTAATTTGAATTTTGGCGGGATACAAAAATATTCCAAAACGCGTCCGGGTCGGATCTAAAAATTCAGATTTAAAATACGAAAAATATATGTGACTTTCAAAATTCAAAACGAATGCTCACGTAACGAAAATGCATACCCCCAAGAACGGATGCACGTATGTGTGCGTAGCCATCCAAACACGTCTGTTTCACTGAACGGGACGATAACAAGATGTGTGGATGCTACCACGGGGTTAGGGGTATCATGCAAGCCATGTTATGAAATTTTAAAATATTTTCCGCGACCTAAAATGTTATATGGTAAAATATGTAATGCCAGATGAAATGCCAGTATGCTGTATACATGAAATGCACAGTCTACGTAACAAGTCAGGGTAATTCATAAATATGAATCAACAGGTTCAAGCAAGCAGGTCGGGTCGAATGCAATGTAAAATGTAAAATACCATTCGCACCCAAAACACGATAAATCAAGAAAATACCACAGATAAGTAAATACGGGAACTGGAATTGGTATAAATGAACTAGGTTGTTACAGTATCGGGCAAGCTATACTGGTAAAGTGAAATTCATTAAAGCCCCCATACTCATTGAATTTCTTTGCCCTAAAATTGAGTAAGTACCGTAAATAGAGTCTAACCCCTTTGTCACACTCCGCTTCCTAAAAGACAGTAATGGACACGTGACGAGGTCCGTGGCGTATTTATACCGAAAAGGGTTTTTCTCGAAATAAATATGTTGAGCGTATCATAGGTAATATATAATAAACAAGAATTAAACGAGAGCATAAATCTAACTACATTATTACATTTCCATATCACGATTTTCAAAACAAAAGACAACAAGTCTGGAATTCAAATATAACAAAAATAGAACTAAGCAAAGCCTGAACAATAGGCATACTGAAAGAAATAAGGACTGGCAGACGACTAGAAATCTACTTGAGATAACAGCTGAGAGTAATCCTCCTCTGTCGGCTCGATCTTCCCTGTCACTAAGCCACCTGACAAACATTCCCAAAGAAGAAAGAAAAAAAAGGAATGTTCGTCGGCGATCTTGCGCTCGGTAAGGCCCCAATAAAGGTGTGATTATAAATAAAGTAATATAATAACAAGCATATGAGCAGGTATAAAAAAAATAGCATACTAAGATGAGCACGCATAATATGTCAAGTAAGCAGGGCGAACTATATAAGCATGGCAATTCTACCTAAGCATGTCAGTTCTATAATTACATATTTGTTGTAGTGTGATAGAGAAGGTATGCGGGTATACGAGAGTAGTCTGTCAAACCAACGGACCAACAACACGTTGAGTTAAGCTACATCAAACCCATGGAACAATGGCACAAGAGATTCAGATTAAGTGATTTTTAGTGGACTCTCGTGACACGACATATATTCATTATCAAACTACCCATTTCCGCCATGTATGTTAGGCTATAAAGAAATGACACAATCTTTACATGAATCCATGAATACGTTAGAGTGTTGCAAGTTCATGTCGAGTTCATGTCATGGATCCAGTCAAGTTCATATCAGGCATGCAATATATCAAATCAAGTAGTTCATGTAGGTACAAACATAATGAGGAAGTCATATGGTAAGAAACGAGACAAGTATAATATTCAAGCACAAACCAGAAACAATGTCGTGAAGAAGTGTTGGAAACTACCGATTATTCAACTCGTATGAATCCAGAAATAAAACAAGAAATATGGTTCTAGGTATTATGCACAAATGGGTTCAAGTCTTGCCTAATTCCGACTAATGGTTTGGAAGATATACATATTTTTGTATCGCTGCGCAGAACATACCAGAATCTATCTAGCACCGTCGCACATATAAAAAATGCAGTTTGTGATACTCTCTGTCGGTTTTCAAGTCTCGAAAAGAGATAGAAACTTGTAGATATTCCAGTCTAGTTATCTAGACAACTTGAAATTGCGTGTTGTGATCTCTAAAACTATGGTTAAAGTTATTTTAGTCTATGGGTTTTAAGCAGAATTCATTTTTCTGGACAGCAACTACGGGTCGACTTGCAGAGCATTTATCGGGTTGATATACACGTTTCTGAGTCACCAAATATATAATAAAGTTTTAGTTCTGCCAATTTGGTATCTATACATCTAAGGTTCGTCAAAAACCGAGTTCTATAACTCGAGGTATGCCATTTTTAAAAACAGTGCGCGAAACAAGACAAATTCTGTCCAGATTCAACACATAATTTAAAAAGTCAGAATTGGGTTATTTCCGTCGGTTTTTAGGAAAACATTAAAACTAAGAAAATATAGATCTTTCTATCTATTTGTCCAAAACACTTGAGTTTTCTCAAATCGGACCTCGGAAAATAGAGTTATGAGTCTTCGAAGGAGGCTGTTAAAAACAATTTTCAGATTTAAAAAAAACAGTGACTAAAGTGTCGTAAATCCTAAACCGTTGATCGGTTTGAACTAAAATTTTTATAGCACGTATACAAAAATATATTCTATTATAAATACATTTCTTGAAATTTCCAGAAGTCAAAATTAATTTGAAGGTAAAGGTATTTTTTCAAGATCATATTTGAGATTGACAAAACCACGGTATTTATTTGAAACTTTGTTTTCTTTTAAAACTAAATATAAATTAAAAAAACAGCGAGCAATAAAGTGTGAAAAGCATATAAACAAGCATGTGAATCGGTGATGACATATATAATAAAATCGAAAGATTAATTAGGATTTTTTTACACAAAAACTATTAAACACCCTTCCTTCTTTTTATAAACGATCGTGTTCCATGAGGTGGCATACAATATAGGGTGATACGATTCATATATTCTCGTAACTACTAACACTAACCAATCATTCATAAACATGAAACAAGGAAATCAATACTATTTAATATTTTGTCCATTCACGAAGGTAAAAAGGTTTATGCAAAACAAATATGTATTGTACTATCACTTTATTTTATATTCGTTATTTAAATACGGGGATTACTAAAGTAATGTGCAAGTATAGACATAAGCAGAGACATGGAAATTCAACAAGAGTGAGGCTAAGAGGGGTCTTACGGGTTTTTGCAATACGGTATAACAACCGTATTACCGCTTGGTGAGAAAAATCTCGACTTGATCGAGACTTCGAAAGCTTGAGAAAATCGATGCTTCTCCAAGACTCCAAAGGAAATGATTTTCAGATTGCTTAAGAGGGAAAGGACTAAGGTGGGATTTAAAAGAGAAAGAATGATTTATTTGTATTAAAAAGGAATTAACTAGGTTTAAAGGTCATTGTCACGCCCCGTTTCCCAAAATGCACTAAAATACGGGACATGACTTGGCCAGCAGTGCTAAATACGAGTTTTGCTGCGATATTAGCCACACAACCTTCAACAACATTGTTGAGATATATCATTGGTGTTCTCCCAATTAACTGATCCAAATGACCGAAACAGTTATTAGCCAAAAAATATATGTGGCTTCATATACTAAGTGACAGCATGCACACATGTTTAATCTCCTACACATGGCAAGTCAACATATCAAGACAAACAATTTCTTTTAAAAAATTTACAGACTTTCAACAGGCTGCTAAACTAACCAGCAGCTCTCTTCAATAGACCAAGAGACTTATATCATGAAGACGATGTTACCACCTAAATAAACCTGCAATCTCCTTGTTTTCCATGTTTCTCCCATAGAATAATATCTAATTTTCTCTATTGAAATGGAATTTGATAAAGGAAAGAGGCTCGGAAGGGGGCTCAGCCATAGTGTAATGGGTGAGCCATTTTGCACCAAAGCGAGCAACACCGATAAGAAATTCAAGAAAAGAGGTGTTTCATGGTGCAAAAAGGAGTAACTGAAAAGTAGAAAACATAGATTATAGTAGTGTTATGGAGCAAAAGGGAAAACCCTTCTCGAGCAATATGACATGGATCATGGTATAAATGGTCAAGTAGAAAGCCAACCAGTATGCGCAACATCTACAAGGAACTTGCTACAGCAGTAATCAGAGTTCTCGGCCAATAACACGAATTAGGAAATCCAAGGGTTTGGAGGGAGGGAAGACTTCATATAGTAGAAATATGGATGTTATATGTGAGAGGAATTAGATCCAGACTTCAAATCAGTTCTTTTTATTTTCCCCTAATTTTGTATGCATTGCTAAAAAGAACTATAGAACATCTTAATATTATGTCACTAGTGCATCGGTGGAATTCGCCTCGTGTGTTTTTTTATTGGCCCATCAAACATCATATGAAATCAAAACAGTCATAATGGACTTTCTTAAGGTGCTCTTCTAAATTATTAAGACAAATCCACCCTTTATCGTATTTTCAACCTTGTTCTGCACTAGGAAGAATGTTCCAATTGGCCCCAAAAAAACCACTTTGGCCCTTTTTCTCAAAAGAAACTCTTTAAGTACTAAAGTTAAGGGAATAAAACATGTATGTATGTATGTATGCATGCATGCATGTATCCCATAGTGAAAGTAATAAAAGCATGTAAAAAGGAACTAATAGATATCACTACAAGTTTCTAAATTATTATTTATGAAATGGAGCAAATTGTAATTGCTAAGAGTAAGCAAGGCTAAAGAAATATTGCTTCTTTCAAGATGTTAGAAGGTATTTCTTGGAATTTAAACACTCCATAGTACCTCCGTACAAGTGTGACAAATAATATTAAAAGGAAAAAATTTAGCCGGAAAAGATAAAGTTCTCTACATTCTACCAAATTTCATGATTTACTCCCTTCGTTGGTCGTGCTTGCACCATGACTACGGCAAACTTTCCGATTCTAGTATGGTGCCGTCTGTAAATATGATGCAATATGCCAATAAATGTTTCCATATGAGAAATGAATAATCTTTTTTTTTAAAGATGGCTATACCACTGCCAGATGCTTTTGGCAGGCTTAGAGTTTAAGATCTTGTTGTTGTGGATTTAAAACTTGCGCTGAAGCTATCAACAAATTTCAATACAACCGAACCACCTTCTGTTGCCGCAAGCTGTGCTCCTAGGAAGCCAGTCAACAAATGTTTGTAAATTTCCAAAGTAATTTGTTGGTCAAACAATAAGAATATACATGGACTGTCGCATTTCATATTATTGGCACTTGAAGCCAGAAGGTATCTTTCCAAAGAACTTCTTGTCGCCAATCGCCAATCAAACGAGCCATGAAAATTCTTGAGGTTCGCAAGGCCACCTCAAATAGTATGGCCTCTGAGGTTGTTTATGGCTAATAAGAGACAATTCAAAGTTTCAAACCCCTGAAAATTCCAAAGCTCGAACAAGACTTTCCAATTTAGGCATCTATCATATTTCCCATTTCGATTTGTCAAGAACTAGGTCATAAAATTGGGGGAAAGAAAAAATTGAACTAAGGGTAGTTTGATCCATTTATAGCAAATTACCCAAAAATTCTATTATCACCGACACAAACGTTCAAAAAGTAATTAAAAAACCAAAAATGATGCACCTGCGTGACGTCCTCGGCGATGTTGACAGTCTCGAGCTTCTCTCTGCTTTGAAGAGACATGGCTTTAGGGAAGATAAAGGACATGGGTTTTTTCCTAATTTTAACAGATGAGAGCTTGTCGCCATGGCCGTTGATGGGGAAACTCGGAGAAGAGAAAGATGAGGGTTTTGTGGGTCGAAGAGATGAGGGAAGAGGAGGAAGAAGAAGAGAAGAAGTGGCATAAGCCATGGCTTTTGCTGGTGGTGTTTTAGAGAGGTTGTAAGGAGCCGTTTGGTTGCAGGATTATAGAATTTGGATTCCAAAATAGTACCGCTGAAATTTCTGGATTTGATAATTTGTTGTTTGGTTGGTTTTGGATTCGATTTGTAGATCCTTGTAATTTTTGTTTAGTTGGTGAAAATAGTGGGATTTGAATATGAGGATTTTAAAGAAAGATAGAGAAAGAGAGGATTGTTAAATAAATAAAGTGCATGTCGCCATCTAAAAGTACAATGAATAGTGTCAAATCCTTGAAAATCCTTGAAAATTTTTAGGATTCCATAATCATTGTTTTGTGGTGGGCCTTCCATAAAAAACAAAGGAATCCTAGAAATACTAATCTTGCAACCAAACACAAAATTATGGAATCCTAGGATTCCACAATCCAAAATCCAAATCCAGAGTCATAATCCTGCAACCAAACAGGCCCTAAGAGGATAGAAAGAGCAGCCTTGGTTTGGATTTTGTACATCTGCGTCATGGTTTGTTTTTTGGGGTAAATTATTGAAAAAACCCGGCCCTTTTAAAAACTGGTGAAAAAATCCCTGAGCTTTTTCATAAGGCAGAAATACCCCTGGGCCCATGAAGAATTCACTCAAATACTCAACAAGGCCATTTGTATTTTAGTGTATCCCAGAATTGCCCTTGCTGACCCATGTGTGCAGTACAATGGCAGCTGCCAATTTCTTTGACAATTAAAACATTATATATTACACAGAGGAGTTGCATGTAATATCTGAAGGGTTGCTTATAACTTCTATTCTAGATAAATTTTTGCTTGAAAGACTAAGCATTAAATGTCCATTTCCCCTCCAAATTCACTACTTTTCCCACCAAAAACCCAATTCGCATACCAGGACTAGAATTATCCCTTTCATTTTCTCCATTATCCATTATTTTCTTCTCTCATTTACTCCGCTTTTATTTACTACCCCAACAAACGAAATCTTCATTTACTATCTAACTCATTGATGATGGACCAAACCTAGACATTAATGTGTATTTTGAGTGGATCCAATGGTAAAGCGGTGGTCTTGACCATCTCAGAGGCGACAACATGCTTTGAATTAAAAGGAACTATCAGTTTTGACTTGATATACCGATTGATAAGCTAAAGTTTTCATATAAAATGAAGAAATATGGAGATCATACGATTAGCATGATAACAGAATATGACAATATAAATATGATCTGTATCCACCAAGAGATGAATGAGAAGGTCATCCATATGCAAAACTCTGTTAATACTTAAGCCTTATGAGCATGTTTGGTCTTTATTTGATTTTATTTTTGTTTGCAAGAATATCCAAGGAAGTTCTTTGTAACATGCAGTTGATTTTAACATCTAAATAGTTTCCTGTAACATCTAAAATGTTGCATGTAATATCTAAGCAGTTGCCTGTAACATGTAGACAGTTGCCCGTAAACATCTAAAAAAGCTGCATGTAACAACTAAACAGTTACCTGTAACATTTAACCACTTGTCTGTGACTTCTAAATTGCTGCATGCCCAAAAATCTAATAAGAGTTGCCTGTAATATCTACATAGATGTAAGTAATAATATGTTGATATAAGAGTTTTCTATGCAACAGTCAACACGTATCATCGTTTTCCGCTCCAACAATTGCGTATGACCGAGTACATGACTTGGAATCAAGCTTACCACCGATGAGGCAAGATGATCAAATAATGAGGAACTATATCCCAGTTGTGTGGCATGACGCAATTGAAGGCACATCTCAAATATTCAAGGGTTCTTATGAAGTTATGATGGCTCTTTGCTAATTTACTATTGTGAAACAATTCAACTTTAACTATATTAAGAACGATGGCTCGAGAGTAACAGATGCTTGTTCTCAAAGGGATAAAGGAGGCCAATGGAGATTGCATGCATCGTCTTGTACTCGAAGGTATAGAGTTAGTAATATAAAATTGTAATTATTGTTTTTTCAAATTATTGATTGTTTTAACTGTTAAGTTACACTAAGGATTGCATGTTTGTCATGAATGCGCAGTTATCTATAGGTTATAAAGAGATACTACCCGACACACACATGTTTCCGAGGAATTTCAAGCGATGGACATCTCCAAGCTACTAAGAAATTGGTAGTCAACATACTTGTAAATATTTTAAGTTCACGATCGGGCTATCGGCCAATTGAGGCTAAGAAGGACTTCCATCAAAGATTCGGGGTCATAATTTCATACGATGTTGCATGGCATGTAAGAGAATTACCACAAAAGACCCTCTTCGGAAATTATCGGCATTCTTATGACTCTTTGAGGTGGTATCAAAGCAAATGCATGGAAACCAATCCCGAAAGTGTAATTAGCATCGATAAATCAGCGGATGACAGATTCATGAGACCATTTGTTAGCCATGGTGCTTGTATTAACATGTTTTTAGATGGTTGCCGGCCTCTCATATTTCGTGATGGAACTTTCATCAAGAATATGACAAAAGGCCTTCTATTGGCGGCGACTGCTCATGACAGAAATAATGGTTTATTTCCATTAACTTTCACTATTTGTGATCAAAAGAACATCACAAATTGGATATGGTTTTTAGATCGGTTAAGAGCCGTGTTATTTGATGGTCCTAGGGCTTACCTCCCCCTCCCCCCCGCGCGCGCATACCCTTACCCTCTTATGTTTGTATCCGATTTTGACAAGGGAATCAAAGACGCGGTTAGGATGTGCTTTCCCACCGCATTACATTCATTTTGCATTCTTCACTTGAAGCAGAATTTTAAGAATAGGCTCAAGAGGCTTGGTATGAAAAATTCTGAAGCCGAAACTTGTACGCATCTGATGGAGAGTGTGTGTTATCAGTACACGACGGTTGAATTCTTGAGGAAGATGAACCTCTTGAAGAATGAATCGATGTATGCTTACAATGTATTGGTTGAACATTACAGTCATCAACATTAGGCTAATTGTTACTTCTCTGGAATAAGGTACAATCTCAATTCTTGTTCCTTAATATACCTTATTTGGTGATGAAACATTTAGACAGTTGCCTGTAACATCTATAAAAGTTGCCTGTAACATCTATAAAAGTTTCCTGTAACATCTAAACAGTTGCCTACAACATCTAGACAGTCATGGTCGTCGTGCGGTCTTTATTTATTTATCTTTTTATTGAATGCGGGTATGGTTATATTACATCTAATGTTGTTGAATCATATAATAACTGGATACGTGAGGCTCGCACTTTTCCTATTCTTCAAATAGCGAACAACATAAGGGTATGTTTGATGGATCACTTCAATAGTCGTCGAGAAAAAACCGAAGAGTGGAATAGAGTGTTATATCCTAAGTTGGAGGAAATTCTGAACATAAATTTGGAAGCTGCAAGAGTTTTTCTGTTCATCAATCTGATACGGAATATTATTAGGTGTTCGACATTAAAACTGTTCGGATCAATGTGTCGGCTCGATCATGTATATGCCGAAAATGGGATGTTACTAGTATTCCTTGTAGGCATGCCTGCGCCGTTATCAATTTCTTAAGACAATCAGTCTATAACTACTGTGACATTTTCTTGACGATTGAATATTTCATGATTACTTATGTGAATACAATATACCCAATACTTACATTTGATAAGCCGACAGTAACAGAAGATAATATTGAGATTCAGCCTACTTTGACGAGAAAACGGCCGATTAGACCCTTACAGGGAGGATAAATAGCAGGGATGTTCAAAAAAGAAAGATAAATTACGGTATGTGTGGCACCAAAGGTCACAATAGAGCGATATGCACTGCTCCGATCTATTAAGTTTAAAATAGCTACACATTGGTTGTTTGGTATTTTGTTTTATATTTATGTATCCACCGTCAAGCCTCGTGGACCTTTTGTACTAAGACATTACTATATTTTTTATAATTTTACTGTAAAAATTGCTCTTGGTTATGTATGCATCTGGATGAAATTTATAAGTTATTTTATGAAAAGCATTTGCAGTTGCATGTAATATCTAAGCACTTGCATGTAACTCTTAAGCAGTTGCCTGTAATATCTAAGCAGCTGCATGTAACATCTAAGCACTTGTTTGTAATATCTAGCCAGCTGCATGTAACATTTATGCACTTGTTTGTAATATCTAGCCAGCTGCATGTAACATCTATAAGCAGTTGCCTGTAATTTCTAAGTATTTGCCTGTAATATCTAAGTACTTGCATGTAATACCTAAAAGATTGCTTGTAATATCTATAAGCACTTGTCTGTAACATCTAAGTAGTTGCCTGTAACATCTATAAAACTTGCCTATAACATCTAAGCAGTTGCCTGTAATATCTACTAAGTTGCATGTAACATCTGAGCATTCCCTTGTAACAACTAGGTGTAGGTGCGCATCCTCTGAACAAAAGTGATGCATAATACAATCCATAGTAATTGTATCAGCTAATATCGGTGAAATCAAAATATATACATCAAAAAAAGTAGTCATTTATCACGCGGCCAATAGTATAGGTCAATATCGGCGATATTAAAGTAAATGCATCGTCCATTCATAAAACAATTAACAATATCGGCCAATATCGGCCAAATAAAAATGGATCAATACATGCATGAAAAACAAAGAGTTCAAACCTAAATCAAGCAATATCAACACGCTTCTTTCTCGCTCGCCAATAGAATTTGCGCCGCAATTATCGGCCGCCACTACAGCGAACATTTTCCCTCTAGGGCATCCGCTATCGCCTGGCCCTCAACCAAGGCCTTCATGAATAAGAACACGAACAATCCACAATCAAAACTGTTAAATAACACGGTTAACAAACTCATATAGTTATAATCCCTAACATTCAAGAGGTAAAATAATACTCTAAAAGTAGAAGCAAGAATTTTAAATAAAGGAAACATTGCTTATGAATTCTTTTGTATCTGTCACGCCCCGCTTCCCAGAGTACGCTAAGATAGGCATGTGACAGAGCCAACCATGCTACCTGTGGATAGGAAATATCCTTCTACAGTCACATTACGGCTGTAGAGATATCAAGAACAATAATAATAACTATTTAATACATGTCCATGAGCCAGAATAAACGAGTCAAGAATAAAATAACGTGGAAACAAAAGATACAATACAATAATAAATTGGAATGTATGTCCCATAATGCAGGCTCACATCAGGAATGTAAATGTATAAATAAAACCAAAAATACTAACAGGTCCTTACTGCTCGGCCTGCTGACTAAAATACTCCTACTCGTCCTGCAGTAAAGGTAAAGAATCTGGGCCATGCAAAACCCAGACGTCAGTGCGTTATAATATCAAGCAATAATATAAACAGGGGGTAGCAAGACATACAGGTATGAGTATGAACGGTAAAACAGGTATAACAGTAACATAAATAAGGACAGTGAAGGGTAAGGTATAGGTGATGTGCAGTGAGTAATCTAGACTGGTCTATTGGGTTAACTACTCTCAAGTCTTGAAATCAATTTGATGAATCATCGATATAACTCAATAGTATCCCGTACATGCCCGGGACCACGGTCAATATTCTCGAGCTGAATCCGAGACGTGCCACTAGGCAATAAAAGGTAGTATGTAACGATGAATGATGTCAGCAGCAGCATCTCGGGGCTGGCCTAACTCGTAAGACTGATCAGTAAAGGCATCGAAATGTCGAGTTACAAGTCAGGTTTCATCATTGATTTCCCCATACCCCCAAGTTATGTGTTTAAGTCAGGTATTGATAAATCTGGAGCTAATGCCAACACAGGATCAAGCAAGTACAGGTTTGTCTGAATAGACAACAAGAAATGTCCGTAGGGACAACAGGTCAAGATTGTTAGCATTAGTAACAAGATCAGGTAGCAGGTCAAGCTATGACACATTAGGTCATGTCAGGTAGGGTACATGGATCCAATCATGTCAAGTAGTGCACATGTATCGAGTCGTGTCAAGCAGTAGTGTATCAAGTCATGTCAGGGGGTGCACAAGTATCGAGTGGGTGCTCATAATCAAACTGTAATAAGAATGGGTACACAAAAACAAGTATGGGATACCAATATAACAATAAAATGGAATAGTGTGATATGGTATGCAAATAGATATAAATTCAAAAATATGGATGCACAGTTATCGATTAGGGTTACAATTATAGTTCCAATACTAACTAGGATGCACTTTATTAAACATGGAGTGTTAATATCACATTATTATGTATTACTATGATCTATGGATACAGTTATATATATTCTAAATGAGATGGATACAAACGGGTGTCCGAAAAGTTATAAAACTATAAAATGGTAACGTGGGAAGTACAACTAAGCAATATGTGATATAAATATTGATATGGATGTAGTATAATGAAATCTAGTATGTAACAAGATTAGTTTTCATGATCTAGATTTAAAATGATATAAACGGACGCAAACGGAACCTCGACATGTTATAAAAGTAAATATGGGATACTAGATTTAAACTACAGGTATAATATTTAATTAAATAAATATATAATGAGTTATATAGTATGTAGCAAGATTAACTTGCCTAGACGGATCAAGAAACGGATGTGTACGGAACGTCTCACGTCGGCGAAATATCACGACGCGCGCACGGTACACGGAACGGGTCCAAGTAACGCACAAGGGTGACCACACAAGTCAGGTATTACGTCTGGATCGTCGGGATCGCCGACGTCACGTCCGGCTCCGGCGAACTACAGAAACTAAGAATTTAAAGAAAAGAAAAGCAAAGAACAAAAAGAAAGAAAGAGAAGAAAGGAAAGAGGAAGAAGAGATTGAGAAGAGAAAGCTCACTGGGCTGTAGAGAGGAGTCGTGAGGATGTCGACGAGGTTGACGGAGCTCCGGCGAGGCAATCTACAGAAGATAGAGAACGAAATTCTTTAAGGAAAGAAAGAAAGAAAAGAAGAAAGAAGGAAAGAAAAAGGGGAAGAAGAAGGCTCACTGTGTTGTACTGTATTCAGGGAATGATTGATACGAAAAGGTGTTTTTGTAGAATAACCGCAATCAATAACGGTATCGCGCGTAACTAGACCGAGATGAGTACGGGCCGTCCTCATGGAAACGTTGAATCTTTTACTTTTACTTTAGATGTGTTGAAAAAGAGGGGAGGGATAAAGAATTTTGTGGAATGGTTTCTAGATCTACGTTAAGCACTAATGCAGAATATAGATCTAGATTATTTATGGATGTAGATAATATAAGAAGGGGCTTGTAGGGTTCGTTAGGATTTAGTAGTTATGGATGATTAATTAAAAGTTACCCTTTTTATCCTTTAATAGATTTAAAACTAGAACGACAGTGATGCGTGTAGATTAGGGTTTCTGGAGGGAAAAGGAATCCCACTCTTAACCCCTATCTCGACACGGAACTCCGTTCATATCTAGCCTTTACCAAAACAATCATTAATCTAATCTCTAATCGCGGTCGAGGCTAACCATGAATTGGTAGCATGCCCAATTAGGATGTTAATGATTCTTTTGGTAAAGTTTATAAACTTTATAGGACGTAAAAAGGGTTTAGGTATTTTCATCATCCATTAACCTACACTAATCCTACGAACCCTAACAAGCGGAGAATTACTCGCGCATGTTGGGAGAAAAAGAGATGGAGAGAAAATGCATAATTAAACTACGAAGAAATAGAATAAGAAAAAGAAAGCTATCTTTATTAATCAACAATATTCATTACACTTTGATTCCTTAGAAAATGATTACAATTTCTAGTTGCTTCTCGATCTCTTCTAAGGAGGTAGACGAATAGTTGATGATCAGCCTGGATGCCTGAGCCGTTTTGGACTTCGTGATCTCGTCGGCTTGATAATTTTTCCCAGAAGCTCTCGGTCTTTATTTATAGTCCCAAATCCAGAACCCTTGCTTCCAAATTAGGAAGATAACATTATAGATTCTGCCACAAAATTTGCAACTGATAACTCCTCTTCCCTGCCGCGGATCCGCGGCCAACAGGGGGGTTTGGCCGCGGATCCGTGGCCAATGGTGGAGATCGCTTGATAAAATTTCTGTGGGTAGATCCTTGTGACATGTGGCAATCTTTGGAAGCTTTGGAACTTGGAAATCTTATCGTAGTTGCTGCCGGACTTGATTTCTTAATTTTGATTTCTTAATTAGGTAGGTTTGCTTTAACAACTTGATTTCCTTGATTTTAGACCTGAAAATTCTGCACAACAACTCAAATGATAATTAGTAGAGTTTGTTTTCATAAGATTTGGTCAATGATATTTCTTTGTATACACTTTCCTACCAAATGCTAATTATAATATATCAACACATGAAAAATGTTATTTTTACAGATAAACCCTCATATATATGATATATTATAATAAAGACATTTTTTAATATGGAAATAGTAGAAAAAATGTAATAACAAATGTGCAGTTTTATCAACTGAACAAATACCCCCAAACTTATGTTTGATCGTCCCGAGCAAACTAGTTTATTCAAGAGAAGGAAAAGAAAGGAGAAAACTAAGCACACTTTCGTAGGCAAACACGATTGCACTGAGCACGTGCAACAAGCCGTTAAACCTCTAGGTATCCCTAGTAGGAGGAGTGTTGTCTCCTGAGGGTTTTCAGCTGATTACACCCACAAAATCCCATAATAAAAGAGAGATGGTGAAATTTACATATAAAGATAAGAATCATAAAAGAAATACTTTGAAAATTTAGAGTTTCCAACTCCACTAGCTTTTCAGTTGTCATGAGCCCTATCTTAATAGTCATGAAAAGATATTAGAAATCACATCATCCCTCAATAAAACAACATCTTTATTCTTCATTCCTACCTTTCATCCAAATATCGATCATATAACCCTACGTGTGTGTAAATAACATCCCTACACCCGGAGAATTCAATTCAAGCTATCATACTCTTGTCCATCTGCCTCTGTACTTTTTAATCGATGAATATTTATGGATTTGCTCACACATTTTCATGCGACCGTTAATACTTCTTGAGGTACTAACCGACCGATTACTTATGTGCTTGCTGATTAGGTGATAGTATTTTCCTTGTCTTGCACCACCTAAGGCTTAGCAGTGACTCCCAAAGCAGTTGGTCTAAGGCACTAGGTGATGAAGCGCTCTTGCTATATTTTTTATTGCTGCCTTAGCGATAACAAAACCAGTGTTCATTTTTCTTTTCACCATTTTTATTTTTTCTTCATTTTTTTATTTCCTTCATACTTTGGCTTTTAGACAAGAGCATTTCAAGGTATCCTCTACCATCCCGAGTTTCAAGACGTGTGTAAGTGCATATAGTAGGGTATCAACATTCAAATGTTTGGCTTCCAGAATAGAAACTATTTTTCAGACTTATTTTTATCCTCATATTAGTGACAGCCCTTGGGACAACAGCTCATAACTACTTATTACTAGTTCGTTAAAGAAAACTTCTAATTTTCTTAGTTTTCTTAAACTATTCATATCTTTTGGATGTAATTTTTCACTTTCTACTCTTTTGTTATAAAAGAAAATTTTTAAATTTTTTTTTTTGAAAATGTTGTGCTTATGCAAAGTATGATGCAAATTGATGCGTAAATAAGCACAGACCTCCCCCAAACCTGTTTACAGCAGTTTCCTCACTGATGTCATCCGTTAAGCTCAAAAACCTGTAGACTTGGGAGGAAATTATTAATGGGGGCAGGAATATATGAAAGTGAAAATCCTCCCCCAAACTTATTTTTGGCTCACAAATTTGAGGACAAAAGTTATGTTCAAGAGCCAAAAATATACCCCCCCTCAAACATGAGTTAGACAATACGAAGCATTTTAAGAAGGGGTGAGTCATTTGGTCAATGTAAGACTTTACAAAGACCAAAAGTTAACACCAACCATTCAAAGATTTTATCAGTATAGCGTATAGGTTGGTGGAAGAATGTGTTGTATCGAGTCAAGAAAAAGTGGGGAAGGGATAAAAGGTGGTCTGGAAAGGGTTTGAAATTAGAGAAAAGAAAGAATGAGGATGAATGCGAATAATTAGGAAGAAAGAATGGTGATGGTTCAACCTCTATAGGTGGAGATTGATCAATCACAAAATCCGTATTGTTTAAAAATTCAAGTTCGTCAGCAAAAAGTTCTTCAAAACTTTTATCAATGGTGTGATTGAATATTTTGCTGTCAAAGAGTTTTGTGCCAGAATTTATCCTACTTGATTCATCAAAAATCATTGAGGTAGAGGACTCGAAAAACTCATCTACCTCATTTTCAAAAATATCAAGTTGAATTTCTGGTATTATTGAACTTGAATTAACGGATTGTGATTCATCAAAACTCACTGAAACTATAGGAACATAAGAAGAACCGGAGAAAATAGAAGGTGAAATGGGTAAACAAATTGGTGTGTCGAGTGTTACTGTACCAGATGTGGAAGATGGAGGCTGTATTTCTTCGGGTATACCTTTATCATCAACTTCAAGACATATTTAGGGTTCGGGAAGAATTAAAGGCTCAAGATGATGACCACAAGGAAGTGAAAGTATTTGATGAATTGGCGAGACAAAATCATCCACAATTTCGGGTTCATCAATCAATATATCCCCAACGTCAATCACCTCAATCAAGTGAAGGTTAAAATTCTCAAACACCTCATCAAAAGTATGGTTTTCAATCAGTTTTGGTTCAAGAGTGGAGGTGTAGAGATCACAAGGGTTGGGTATAGTTTCACTTGAAATTGACCCTTCACAGTCGGGTAAATCAAACACTACAAAGTCACACAACTTATCAGACATTCTATTTGGTGTACTTGATGAATCTATGAAACTGGAGTTGTGGATTTCAGTTTGGAATGGCCAGGTTTGATTAGGAAGGATGTACAGTTCTGTCTCACTACCCAAATTCTCATTTTGTCCTATGCCTGAATCATATACTGAAAATTTTTGGGCAGGTTTGAAATTCTTTGCTTGCATCCACTCTGTTGTTTCTTTCCTAATTTGGTTCGACAATTCCAGAAATTTTTCTAATGTCTGCTCCAGACTAGACTTGGGTTGATAAGGGGTTTCAGTATAAGATTGAAATTCCTGTGGATAATTAAAACTCCCAAATGACTGATTAGAAGAACTATCTAGAGAAGGTGGAAAAGTCGGATTGGATTGATAGGAATAGAATGGTTGCGAAAATTGGGTGGGAGTAGGATCAATATTATGACAAGAAGAATATTGATAAAGGTTGGTCGGTTGGCTATTTTCAATAGACATCTTATATGCCACAAACCGCCTATCAAACTCTTCTTTGGACAGTGGTGGTGATGGTTGATATTGGTCCGGGTTGAAACTTTGGCCTCTAGCCCTAGCTATATGCTCAGCAATGGACATTCGTCTAGGGGCTTCCTCACTCTGGGTATGAACTGAAACAGGTGTAGGATTATGATACGATTGATAAGACCTAGACTGAGGTGGCCAACTGTTTCTTCCCTCTTGTTCTATATGATCTCTTAAGGATATGGAAGAGCCGGACGGTATACCGAAGGGATTACGAAAGCAAGAGATATCTGATTGTGGACAGCAAAGCTCGGTAAGTGTTCTTCTGTTTAGGTCACCCATTATAAGAAGAGAAGAAGGGGGAAGGGGTAAAAAGAGGAGAAAATAATTGGTTTGTTTTGAAAAATGACGGATTTAGACAAATCAGACAAAAAATGCACAAACAACCCTAGAACTAAGGTTACTTAGGTCAGTCTCTAGACCGCTCCTAGACTTCCAAAGGACAAGCCGCAGGATCAATTCTCTATCGCCTCTTTACTACTCTTGTAGCCAGGTAAGTGCCAGGTAAGTAGGAGGCTCCCCACTACGAAAGTAGTGGTCCTAATTAAGTAACCACTTACCTTAGACACACTTGTCTAGACACCACAAAAGTAATGCGGATAAGCGATAGATTACCCACGACCTTCCTCTGTCCTTATTGAGCGCGACAGTCCTTAGAGTCTGGTCCAGATATTTTTTAAATTAATGTAGGGTTGATGCAGATGCTCGGTTTGTGATTTGTGGGGCTTAGGAAGGGTGATGAAATCCCCACCTAATCTGGATTTTGGTCTTGCCCCTTAAAAATCCGTATTAAAATATGCAAAAACAAACCGCAAAACAAAACTTTGCAAAAAGAATTTTGAGCGGCGATATTTTGCAAAGAATTCTGCAGAAAAGATATTTTATTGGATTTCAGAGAAGAGAGAAGGAGGTTAGAATCTTACCAGAGAAGACTGAAGCCCTAGATCTCCTAACTGGCCGCGCTTCCGCCGCCGATGTGCACTTCCGGCTGCGCTTCCGCCGCAAGAGGGAGAGATCAATTGATGATTTTTTTTTCTGTGGCCTTCTCTACTTCTTTGGATCTCAATGAATGTATCTGTCTCATGTTTCCTCAAGTCTGTGATTCCAGATTCCCTCGTAAAATTCACACAACAATCGTTAAATATACAATTTGCAGTTTTGTTTTATTTATGATACATATCGTATAAGAATTCAACACAAATAGTAAGAATAAAAAAATTACGCACGTATCCCCGGCAACGGCGCCATTTGATTGATACGAAAAAGTGTTTTTGTAGAATAACCGCAATCAATAACGGTGTCGCACGTAGCTAGACCGAGATGAGTACGGGTTGTCCTCAGGAAAACGTTGAATCTTTTACTCTTACTTTAGATGTGTTGAAAAAGAGAGGATAGATAAAGAATTTTGTGGAATGGTTTCTAGATCTACGTTAAGCACTAATGCAGAATATAGATCTAGATTATTTATGGATGTAGATAATATAAGAAGGGGCTTGTAGGATTCGTTAGGATTTAGTAGTTATGGATGATTAATTAAAAGTTACCCTTTTTTATCCTTTAATAGATTTAAAACTAGAACGACAGTGATGCGTATAGATTAGGGTTTCTGGAGGGAAAAGGAATCCTACTCTTAACCCCTATCTCGACACGGAACTCCGTTCATATCCAGCCTTTACCAAAACAATCATTAATCTAATCTCTAATCACGGTCGAGACTAATCATGAATTGGTAGCATGCCCGATTAGGATGTTAATGATTCTTTTGGTAAAGTTTATAAACTTTATAGGACGTAATAGGTATTTTCATCATTCATTAACCTACCCTAATCCTACGAACCCTAACAAGCGGAGAATTACTCACGCATGTTGGGAGAAAAAGAGATAGAGAGAAAATGCATAATTAAACTACGAAGAAATGGAATAAGAAAAAGAAAGCTATCTTTATTAATCAACAATATTCATTACACTTTGATTTCTTAGAAAATGATTACAATTTCTAGTTGCTTCTCGATCTCTTCTAAGGAGGTAGACGAATAGTTGATGATCAGCCTGGATGCGTGAGCCGTCTTGGACTTCGTGATCTCGTCGGCTTGATAATTTTTCCTAGAGGCTCTCAGTCTTTATTTATAGTCCCAAAGCCAGAACCCTTGCTTCCAAATTAGGAAGATAACATTATAGATTCTGCCACAAAATTTGCAACTGATAACTCCTCTTCCCTGCCGCGGATCCACGGCCAACAAGGGGGTTTGGCCGCGGATCCGCGGCCAATGGTGGAGATCGCTTGATAAAATTTCTGTGGGTAGATCCTTGTGACATGTGGCAATCTTTGGAAGCTTTGGAAGTTGGAAATCTTCTCGTAGTTGCTGCCGGACTTGATTTCTTAATTTTGATTTCTTAATTAGGCAGGTTTGCTTTAACAACTTGATTTCCTTGATTTTAGACCTGAAAATTCTGCACAACAACTCAAATGATAATTAGTAGAGTTTGTTTTCATAAAATTTGGTCAATGATATTTTTTTGCATACATTTTCCTACCAAATGCTAATTATAATATATCAACACATGGAAAATGTTATTTTTACAGATAAACCCTCATATGTATGATATATTATAATAAAGACATTTTTTAATATGGAAATAGTAGAAAAAATGTAATAACAAATGTGCAGTTTTATCAACTGAACAGGGAACGAGGAGGCGATGACGAGATCAACTCCGGTGATCTTCGCCGGCGGTGGAGTGGTGTGCAGGAGGTGCTCGGGTTTGGGTTTCTGGGTGTGTGCAGGGCTCGGGGAGATGAGCAGAGGAAGGTGAGGATGAGGGGAGGATGAAGACGAGGTCGGGAGGGGCGTCGTCGACGGCGAGGCAGGTGAGGGGCGGCGGCTAGGGTTGGTTGGGTTCTCGCGGGTCTCGCGTTTGAAAAAGAAAATGAGGAGGGAGGAAGAAAGAATAAATAATATATATAGGGGGAGAGAGAGATAAAGAAAGAGAGGAGAGAGATAGAGAGAATCTGAGAGAGAGGAGAGAGATAGAGAAAGCGAGAGGAGAGAGAGAGGATCTGAGAGAGGAGAGAGAGAGAGCGAGATCGAGATGAGAGAGGGGAGTGCATAGTGAGGAGAAAGAATTTTGGAAGTTAGCGGGGAGAGAGAAAGAGAGAAAGAAAGAGAGAAAAGAGAGAGAGAAGGAAAGAGAGATAGAAGGAAAGAGAGAGGAAGTGGGGGCCACGGCCATTGAGAGAGAGATGGGGTTTGAGCTAGGTTTAAGTTAGGAATAAGATTTTAAAATTTAAAAAGTTTTTTAGTTTAAAAAATATTTTAGTCAGTTACAAAATTTTAAGCTGTCGATTTATTTAAATTAATTAATTTGAATTTTGGCGGGATACAGAAATATTCCAAAACGCGCCCGGGTCGGATCTAAAAATTCAGATTTAAAATACGAAAAATATATGTGACTTTCAAAATTCAAAACGAATGCTCACGTAACGAAAATGCATACCCCCAAGAACGGATGCACGTACGTGTGCGTAGCTATCCAAACACGTCTGTTTCACTGAACGGGACGATAACAAGATGTGTGGATGCTACCATGGGGTTAGGGGTATCATGCAAGCCATGTTATGAAATTTTAAAATATTTTCCGTGACCTAAAATGTTATATGGTAAAATATGCAATGCCAGATGAAATGCCAGTATGCTGTATACATGAAATGCACAGTCTACGTAACAAGTCAGGGTAATTCATAAATATGAATCAACAGGTTCAAGCAAGCAGGTCGGGTCGAATGCAATGTAAAATGTAAAATACCATTCGCACCCAAAACACGATAAATCAAGAAAATACCATAGATAAGTAAATACGGGAACTGGAATTGGTATAAATGAACTAGGTTGTTACAGTATCGGGCAAGCTACATTGGTAAAGTGAAATTCATTAAAGCCCCCATACTCATTGAATTTCTTTGCCCTAAAAGTGAGTAAGTACCGTAAATAGAGTCTAACCCCTTTGTCACACTCTTCTTCCTAAAGACAGTAATGGACACGTGACGAGGTCCGTGGCGTATTTATACCGAAAAGGGTTTTTCTCGAAATAAATATGTTGAGCGTATCATAGGTAATATATAATAAACAAGAATTAAACGAGAGCATAAATCTAACTACATTATTACATTTCCATATCACGATTTTCAAAACAAAAGACAACAAGTCTGGAATTCAAATATAACAAAAATAGAACTAAGCAAAGCCTGAACAATAGGCATACTGAAAGAAATAAGGACTGGCAGACGACTAGAAATCTACTTGAGATAACAGCTGAGAGTAATCCTCCTCTGTCGGCTCGATCTTCTCTGTCACTAAGCCACCTGACAAACATTCCCAAAGAAGAAAGAAAACAAAGGAATGTTCGTCGGCGATCTTGCGCTCGGTAAGGCCCCAATAAAGGTGTGATTATAAATAAAGTAATATAATAACAAGCATATGAGCAGGTATAAAAAAAATAGCATACTAAGATGAGCACGCATAATATGTCAAGTAAGCAGGGCGAACTATATAAGCATGGCAATTCTACATAAGCATGTCAGTTCTATAATTACATATTTGTTGTAGTGTGATAGAGAAGGTATGCGGGTATACGAGAGTAGTCTGTCAAACCAACGGACTAACAACACGTTGAGTTAAGCTACATCAAACCCATGTAACAATGGCACAAGAGATTCAGATTAAGTGATTTTTAGTGGACTCTCGTGACACGACATATATTCATTATCAAACTACCCATTTCCGCCACGTATGTTAGGTTATAAAGAAATGACACAATCTTTACATGAATCCATGAATTCGTTAGAGTGTTGCAAGTTCATGTCGGGTTCATGTCATGGATCCAGTCAAGTTCATATCAGGCATGCAATATATCAAATCAAGTAGTTCATGTAGGTACAAACATAATGAGGAAGTCATATGGTAAGAAACGAGACAAGTATAATATTCAAGCACAAACCAGAAACAATGTCGTGAAGAAGTGTTGGAAACTACCGATTATTCAACTCGTATGAATCCAGAAATAAAACAAGAAATATGGTCCTAGGTATTATGCACAAATGGGTTCAAGTCTTGCCTAATTCCGACTAATGGTTTGGAAGATATACATATTTTTGTATCGCTGCGCAGAACAGACCAGAATCTATCTAGCACCGTTGCACATTTAAAAAATGCAGTTTGTGATACTCTCTGTCGGTTTTCAAGTCTCGAAAAGAAATAGAAACTTGTAGATATTCCAGTCTAGTTATCTAGACAACTTGAAATTGCGTGTTTTGATCTCTAAAACTATGGTTAAAGTTATTTTAGTCTATGGGTTTTAAGCAGAATTCATTTTTCTGGACAGCAACTATGGGTCGACTTGCAGAGCATTTATCGAGTCGATATACACGTTTCTGAGTCACCAAATATATAATAAAGTTTTAGGTCTGCCAATTTGGTATCTATACATCTAAGGTTAGTCAAAAACCGAGTTCTATAACTCGAGGTATGAGATTTTTAAAAACAGTGCGCGAAACAAGACAAATTCTGTCCAGATTCAACACATAATTTAAAAAGTCAGAATTGGGTTATTTCCGTCGGTTTTTAGGAAAACATTAAAACTAAGAAAATATAGATCTTTCTATCTATTTGTCCAAAACACTTGAGTTTTCTCAAATCGGACCTCGGAAAATAGAGTTATGCGTCTTCGAAGGAGGCTGTTAAAAACAATTTTCAGATTTTAAAAAAAAACAGTGACTAAAGTGTCATAAATCCTAAACCGTTGATCGGTTTGAACTAAAATTTTTATAGCACGTATACAAAAATATATTCTATTATAAATACATTTCTTGAAATTTCCAGAAGTCAAAATTAATTTGAAGGTAAAGGTATTTTTTCAAGATCATATTTGAGATTGACAAAACCACGATATTTATTTGAAACTTTGTTTTCTTTTAAAACTAAATATAAATTAAAAAAACAGCGAGCAATAAAGTGTGAAAAGCATATAAACAAGCATGTGAATCGGTGATGACATATATAATAAAATCGAAAGATTAATTAGGATTTTTTTACACAAAAACTATTAAACACCCTTCCTTCTTTTTATAAACGATCGTGTTCCATGAGGTGGCATACAATATAGGGTGATACGATTCATATATTCTCGTAACTACTAACACTAACCAATCATTCATAAACATGAAACAAGGAAATCAATACTATTTAATATTTTGTCCATTCACGAAGGTAAAAAGGTTTATGCAAAACAAATATGTATTGTACTATCACTTTATTTTATATTCGTTATTTAAATATGGGGATTACTAAAGTAATGTGCAAGTATAGACATAAGCAGAGACATGGAAATTCAACAAGAGTGAGGCTAAGAGGGGTCTTATGGGTTTTTGCAATATGGTATAACAACCGTATTACCTCTTGGTGAGAAAAATCTCGACTTGATCGAGACTTCAAAAGCTTAAGAAAATCGATGCTTCTCCAAGACTCCAAAGGAAATGATTTTCAGATTGCTTAAGAGGGAAAGGACTAAGGTGGGATTTAAAAGAGAAAGAGTGATTTATTTGTATTAAAAAGGAATTAACTAGGTTTAAAGGTCATTGTCACGCCCCGTTTCCCAAAATGCACTAAAATACGGGACATGACTTGGCCAGCAGTGCTAACTACGGTAAGGATATATCCTTCCATAGTCACATTAAGCTTGTCATGCAATAATCAAGTACAATATAAAATATATCTAACTATCACATGTCCAATATGCCACAATAAAACAATAATAGAATCAATAGTCAATAATCAATAGCGGAAGGAAAGAAATATCAGATCTTAAAGATCCAAGAATGACTAGACGAACAATAACGGTATTTGTCCCTTATGGGCTCACAAAGAAATCCAATAAAATTTCAATACGGAATAAGTCTAAACCATAAATAACGAGATAAGTAAACCATGCCTCACTACTTGGCGATCTTTTCGAAATACCCACGATCCTCCTGTGCTAAGGTCGAATGATCTGGGCCATGCAAAACCCAGATATTAAAGCGTCATAAATAATATCATAATAAGGATATAACCGGATAGGATACATTATATCATCATACAGGAATCAATGTCATATGTGTATACAATAACAACATCAATAGCAAGTAAGGTAGAATAGAGCAAGCATGTCATATGTATCCTATGAGTTCATGTCGCAAAGTTATTTATCCTATAGATATTTGAAACCAATCAATGCAATTATCATTGTAACTCAATAGTATCCTGTGCGTGCCCGGGACTATGGTCTTATGACTCTCAGGGCTGAATCTGAGACATGCCGCTAGGCAGTAAAACAATATCAATATGGACGAATGATATCAACATCATAATTCTGGAGCCCGAAGCTCGTATCGACTGATCAGTCTCTAGCAATCAATCCTCTTAAGTTACAATTCAGGTTTCATTCTTGATTTCCCCTTTCTCCGGGTTTTCAAGTTCATGTCAAGTATCAATGGTGTATGTTACTTAATGCCAACACAAGAACAATCAATACTTGTACAGGTCGTGTCAATCAATATAATAAGGTCAATCAATCAATATCATGGATTGTTGGCATTTAGATAAACATCACAATACAAGTGATTTGACATGATAACAATATAAACCAATACCGATATCATGGTTACATGTGAACAGTCAATAATAAGGTAGTAACGATACATGTCATTAATCAGTTTACTAGTATGTCAGGAATAGCATACTAAACCAGGTAATATATGTCATAATCATGTCATGGTACATGGCAGGTAACATGTCTCGCATGTGTAATATGATCTAATATATATATCATGTTTAAATATCAGGTTTAGTAGATTTGTTCATCAGACGTCCGTAGCAGACGTCTGGCTGTAGAAGACATCTAGTCTATATATATTCTATTCCAGATGTCTGGTTCATACCATTTTATACTCGAGACGTCTGTAAGAGACGTCTGGTCCCTAACTATATGAATGGTAGATTCTGTGGTAGACATTGCAGTTCGAATCAAGTTACTAGAAATTAATTTTAGAGACGTCTGGTCTATGTTGGCAGACGTATGTAGCTCAAAATTAAGTACTGTAAATCCACTTCAGAGACGTCTGGTGTTTAGATAGCAGACGTCTCCACGAGATATTTCCTGAGACGATCAGATGTTTAAAATTATTAGGGTTTCTATTTAAATTCAATGCATGCGATAACAACTAGGATTTCATGGATTCCTCTAAGTTCCTATATAACAATTAACAATATCTGTAGCAATCAATGTCGAGTTTTATAACTAGATCAAGTTGTTGACCTATCGGGATTCAGATCTTGATGTATCGTTAATTAGAGTTAACGTCAGCATAGTTATATAAATTAATAATAGTAACAATGTTACGCCAGATCTGATCCTCCGTAACTAGCATGTAACCATTATCTAGATATACTTTCCTCAAAATGATGATCTCACGGACACGAACGATGATGACGAAGACACGATGCTTCACTCATCGGCAAGATCTCAACCGAGCAAAAGAAGAAGACAACAGCAATGGTGACGAGATGATGGCGAGCACAAAGATGATCACAACGACGATGATGGTGATGGGGTCGGCTTGAATTAGGGTTAGGGTTTTTGATAAAAAGATAGAGGCTAGGGTTTTTAGACGAGAGGAAAATATGATAAATTAGGGTTATGCACGAGGATATAGGATTTAAATAGTATATGTTATTTACCCGTTCCTGATATTTCCTAAGTCTATATCAATTAGGATTATGGATTAAGATATAGTAAAAATATAATTATCATTCATATGGTAAATAATGTATATCCTTTTAAAACGACCAATTACCCATAACCCAATAAAACAATAAACCCTCACATACACACATTAACCTTAATAAAATAATACAAAACCCAAGCCACCATAATCCAATAACAATTTCTCCATGAACCCAATAAATTACCATGACTCAATAATAATCAAGAATGAAATGCTGGTAAAAATATTCCAAGTCATAATAACCCAATAACAATAATAATACCAAAATCCAATAGCCATAATAATTTAAATCGCCCAACATACTTATTAATATGACTTTATTCAAGAAATACCGTATGATCGTTCTAGGATGTTACAGTCATAGTAACTCTTCATAACAAATCTAATTTATTACGAGAATTCATTTTGGGTTTTTTGAGAAAAAGGCCATTTGTAGGTTATGAAAGAGCTAAAAAAATATGAAAAAAATAATTGCAAGATCGAAGGTTCAAACATATAGTCAATAGGATAGCAGTCCAACGACTTAAACAATGAGATACAAGCTTAATATTGCATATAATCATTTCGAAACAAATATATTATTATTTATTAAAAATCAGTATAGTAAAAATAGGATCGTTACATTCTTCTCTCCTTAAAAAAATTTCGTCCTTGAAATTACTGAAGAAGGATGTTGCAATAGAGTAAGGAAAATGGTTAGGATAACACAGTCATATTTCATCGTCATGCCCCATCAGTCGGTATTCTAATCGATAAAAAGAGGTGTGATTGGAGTAGATTGCGAAAAGATAAAAAATAGAAGAATAAAAATGGTGAGATGTTATGGTCAAAAATTTGAAGGCCGGCATAAGGGTTCTACAATAATTTCCTAAGTTGACGAGAATGATTCAAAAATGTATGAAAGGGGCAATTATGGATGCAACAAGAAGGAAAAGAATTGATTGGAATTTAAAAAGTTGGAGAAATCCAACAAGAAGAAAATAATAAAAGGGTAAAGAACAGAAAAAGATCGTGTAGTTGCAAAGGCTAGGGTCGAGGCTACTAGTATCGTGTGTCTTGTTTTAAAGGTGAAAGTGTGTCTTAGCACCTCTACTAGGTTTTCACATTCATCAAGTATGCAATTTAAAAAATCTAGTGGTCTAAGCTACACTAAATAAGAATCTAACTAGAGAATTAATGTTTGTAAGCAAGTAAGCAAGTTCTAAACTAAGTGAATAGGGTTACGACCTTTGTAAACCAAGTCCTTAACTTCTAAAGCTCTAAGTAGTAGTCCCTAGAACTCTTCTTAGCTCCACTTGAAAAAAGGAACGAACTTGTTACGTCGTCTTCGAGGCCGAAGATGATCCATCTTGAAGTCTCTCTCACTCTTCACTAATTAAAGTATTAGTGAAGCTAACAACATATACTAAAGGGCTAGTAAAGTGTAGGTTGATAAAGTAGGAATTTTGCTCATAATATTTTTTTCTTTTTCTTTTTCACCTCAAGAAAATTCAAGAGAGGAAGAAGATGAGGATGAACTTGGAAGGGGAGAGAGAGAGCCATGAGGAAGTGATGAGATGGTGTGGAAATATCTATGAATAAAAACAAAAAGGATGGAGTGAGTCATGGTTTCTCAAAGCTTCCACAAGCATCCAAGTCCAATGACTCATTTTCCATTTTCTTTTAATTCACAAAAAATCCATTTCCAACTCATCAAAATTCTTATACGATTCTCATACATGCTAGTTCTATGTATCATCAACCATGATATATATATATATACATATATTTATATATATCACATATATATTAATATGTATAATGAGAAGAAAATGTTTAGTGAGCTAATATTAGTTAATATATATATATATATAATATTAATATATAAATTAAATTATTAAATCAACACTTGATTCAATAATCCGGTTATATTATATATAACCGACTAATATCTTATTTATATGTATATCGCATTATTAAATCAACACTTGATTCAATAATCCGGTTATATCACATATAACCGTCTAATATTCAATACTAGTTAATATATATATTAAATTATTAAATCAACACTTGATTTAATAATCCGGCTATATCAAATATAATCCGTCTAATATCAAATATACAAATATATATCAAATATATATTAACAACATATACATATACCATTGAATCAACACTTAATTTAATAATCCGGTTATATCACATATAACCCGAATGATATCAAATATCGCTAGATTAGAATACGGTATCACATACTCGTATTTAATCAAGCTTCCGCACATATCATCATATGTGCCCTACTTCGTTTCGCTTGAGCTAGGAAATCTCTGTGTGGGACTCTAAAGATCCGACAATACGGCAGCAGTAGGTAATGATCACATCAGTCACCCACAAGCCGTCGGTGATACTAGCAGGACGTAACGGCTACCCATGTATTGAACGAATAGAAGATCAATAAGCAAGCTTGTCCAAACTCCCGCAAAGCCTATAAGCAACACTTACCGTACAGTCTGGTCTTTTCGTCTGATATGTCGCATATCGAGTCTAGGGGTGGAATCGTCAGACCCTAGTAACTTGATAAGTCATGCCGATGTGTGGCCTATAACCGTTCGAGAAACTACTGATAAACTTGTTAGTAATATGTATGCCCTAAAGGCCATTATATGGATAGTGGAAACTTGGACATATTATCTATGGAGATAGATGAATTTCTTGCTCAAAATGATAGTACGCTATCTGGTTTACTTTATCTGTACATGTAGATTTAATCATTTACACATGTTGATAAAGCCCAAAGGATATTTGCTTGACTACTGTGATTATGATGCGGATCATACTAGCGGGGCACATGTAGTCTATAAGCATATCCTTGAACTGTTTCTAGTCGAGGGTATATCGAGACAGGGCATCGATATTCCAGAGTAGACTAGCGTATACTATTCTTGTCCCATATGATGGGCGATGGATGATCCCATATCCATCTGGTGAGGAGACACCAAAGATTGTATGCGGGTGCTCAGTGGAGACTGGGTACACTGAACGGACTCGCCGAGAACTCCTATGTGGTATTATATCTATCGTCGGATAGCAGTTCTCTAGGAACACTGGTACAGGTTAGTCTGTAGACCCGAGATCGTCATAGAGTCTTGTGTGTCCTCCCACTATACTTTGATCTCCACCCTACCACGGCTCTACTGAGTCGTGCAAACAGGTGGTCTTTGGGTACAGTCCCGAGGTGCATGGAGGCAATGAGCGATAGGAGGGGTTTCGTCTCTCCCGATATTGGGGGTTGATGTTGTGCTATGCTAGATTGGCTATAACATGAAGTCCCTGGCCAGGGCTGCTGAGATTTACTGATAAGAGTTATCAGTAGTTTCTCAATCTGTTATGAGCCATACACCAGCATGACTTATTGAGTTATTGGGGTCGACGATACCATCCCTAGACTTGATATGCAGCATATCTGACGAAGAGACCGGACTGTACGGTAAGTGTTGCCAGTTGGCTCGACGGGAGTTTTTACAGCTTCGCTGGTTTTCTTCTGATCGCTTCAATACCCGGGTGGCCGTTATGTTTAGCTGACCTCTTGCGGCTTGTAGATGTTTGATATGATCATCATCTACTGCCGGCGTATTGACGAGTCTTAGAGTCCCACAATGAAGTTTCCTGGCTCAGGCAAAACGATGTGGTGTGCATATGAGATATGCGCGGGACCCGCTTAAATACGGTTATGTGATAACGTATATTAATCGGGCATTTTCTATTTGACGGATCGTATGTGATATGACCGGTTTGGTAAATCAAGTGTTGATTTAACAAATTACATTTAGATAAATTCTTTAAGTAAATCCTTTTGTATGCATGCATGCATGCACATGATGATGTGCATGAACACATACATGCATACATAGTATCATGGTTGTTGATACAAGAATGGTGGCAATATAAGACTTATATTGAAGCTTTTAATTTGTATTTATCATTTTAAGTTAATGTAAAGAATACCTTCACATGCTCCTTTATATCTTTTCATTTTAAGTTAATGAAAAGAAAACATACACATGCTCCTTTATTCTTTAGTGGGTATCCTTTACTTAACTTAATGAAAAGAATTTCCACCCATGCTTAATTCTTTATGAAAAGAATTTTGCAACCATAATTATAGTGGAGGTGGAATAAAGATGTTTATTCCTTTCTCAACACTATAAATAGCTTCATATGTGATATGAAACAATGTACAAAAAAAACACACAAGAGTGAAAACAACAAGGGTGTGAAAACTAGTTATCATATGTGATATGATAGAAAGCTCAATTCAAGCCACCATTATCTTCTTCTTCCTCTCTTGATTTCTTACTTGAGTGAAAGTTGATAAAAGAAAGGATTTCAATTGAAGAACATAAACCACATCATCATACTACACACCTCTAGCCGATTTGTGTAGGGTGTTTACTCTACTTCGTTTGCGAAACAAGTAAGGTAAGGAGCTTTGGGCGAAGGGACTTCGGGTGGATCATCGTGGACAAGGGAGGCTACCATCGATCCGTACCAAACTCTCATAGTGCCAAGGAGTCACCGAGGAAGATCTACAAAGGTTGTAATCTTTCCTCTTAGTAATAATTTTACAATTGCATGTGATGTTTATTTGTATAAATCCCTAAAACTTCTAGTTTCGATTCTCGTCGGGCTAGCTTAGCACCTCCAAAATTTTGATTATGGCATGTGTGATGCCACCGAACCCTTGACGAGGTGCTAGGCCGTCCCAACAGTGGTATCAGAGCCAGGCTAGAGCTTTAGGCGATGCGTAGGCGAAATTAAAAGTCCGATCGAACCACGAAACACCAATTTTGACAGCTCTCTGGAAATTTTTTGAAAATTGGATTTTTCCAAATTTAAAGGTCCTAAAAAAATCAGCAGGCAAATCTAAGAATTACCATGTAAAAATTTTCGAACAATCTCTCTAAAGAGCCGCGGAAGGGCGGCCAAAACATGGTTTTGGCGGCGCTTTAGCGGCCGTACTGTAGCATCATGAAAATTTTTTTATTGCAGAATACCTGATTTAATTAGTACATGCCTCTGAAATATTTAAAACATATTCAAGTGTTGAGTATTCTGGAGAAATATTGGATTTGGTGATTCGATTGGAAAGGTTTAACTTCGTTCAGATTTTCAGTTTTTTAGAACTTGTTAAAATGTTTGAACGAATATTAAAAACACAGTTTTTTCCCGTATTGGAAAAATTCCAAGTGTTGGATTTTTCCCTAGTTCAAAATCTTCGAAAAACATGCAAGCGTATTTGTGGACACTCTAGAAGAACATAACCATAACTCGATTATGTGACCGTCAAAACTATCACTGAACCTTAGGGTTTGTGGTAGTTTAGCGTTGCCACATGTGAGGCGTTGGTTTGGCCCTTCTACGGTTGGTCCATAAGGGGCTGTGGCATGTTCTAGAAACTTTTGAACTCGGCTCAAGTGTTGTGCAGTTTGGGAAATCTAGGGTATTTGTATATTCGATCAAAAAGTTTAACATTGTCTATGTATCTGAAATGTGATACAATATGTGGAATTCATATAGTTCGGCATGAAATACGAAGTATGTGATATTTCGAATTTATGATGTCTAAGGTGATTGTGGATTCCAAATGTTGTAGTTTTTCATTTTATTTTCTGCGACCGTAAGTGTAGTATGTGGTGTATCGCCGTTTTCGTTGCTATACGTCAACGACAATCGGGATACGCATACTTACTTACGTTGATGATATGAGATATTATGTGTTGCTGAGATATGATGAGTAGGATTGTCGCGACTGAATAGCCGGGGTTTTTTATGTGAGATGAGAGTTTTTTATTTTCATTCATGTATAAATCAATTGTATATTATTTACTTTTCCGCATTAGGATAGACCCAAGGAGGGGAGCACAAGTGACCGGGTTCTAGGGTTCAGTGGGAGGCCATCTCGAGGAGTCGAGACCGGGTCTCCTAAACTCTAGAATTGGCGGGATCACTTGCCGCTCTCGTAGGGGTCTAAGGGTGTGGGCTTGGCTATTCATCACGACCGTGGAATCCGTATTTTCTATTGTTGGCTCGATACAAAATACGGACATCCTAGATATCCTTTTATATGCTTCTGCTGTTGATATTCTGTAATGTGATTACTTAGTATCTGAGACGAATGGATTATTATTATATATATGATATATAATAAACGTTGCTTATATTTTACACCCGCGCTAGTCCCGCCCCGCTATGCCGTTAGTTAAGTAACCTAACGGTGCATAACGGGACACTGTGGCGAATGCGGATGGTATAAGTATACGTTCTATTCTGTGATGGCTTAGGAACTTAAATGATGGGATCACATTAATGAGATTAATGTAAAGAAAAGAAACCTAATGATGTTGTAGAATCAGATTTAAAACAAACTCGGCTTTTTATGAAAAATGCAAGTTTAAAAAAGATGCGGAGCTTAAGCCACTCCTTTTCTTAACCATTTTGATTCTACAACGAGATCAAGTTCAAAGCGTTAAAGGTTTTCTTAAAAACCATCCGCAACCCTCCGTCATTTTAGGAAGCAGAGTACTTAGTATTCGTGCTACGTATGTCGACCATAGCCGAGGCGTAGTGTACGGTAGCTAAGTGATGAATTCCTACAAAGCATATGATGCGATTAGTTAGGACATTCATGTGATTATGTTGATCATAGTCAAGGGTCATATGGATGGGTCTAATTAATCACGAAATGACGGGTAGAATTTGACTAGTACTTATGATATGTTGACCATAGCCAAGGTCATAAGTGACTAGGGGTAAAAACCATATCGGGAATTTCAAGAGTTGAAATTTGCAATGAGATTGCATACCATCTATATGATAGTTGGATCTCGATCTCACTGTGAGTAAGTGTTACTTCCAGGAAAATTATTTCTGGCTAGTTTTCTTTTCAGGTTTTGAAAGAAAATTTGATAAAAGCAGTGGGAGACATCGATTAGATAAAATAATAACCAATCTAATTCTTTGAAAGAGCAATTCGCTAAGTATATCCTTTTCTCTCTCCAAATGACAATTACAGATGTCAGGACTTAAGCTTCTACTTGAGAAAAATAAACTGACAGGATCAAATTATAAAGAATGGTTGAGGAACTTGAACATTGCACTTTCATATGATAAGGTATCATATGTCCTCAATACTGAAGCCCCACCCGTCCCAGGACCTGAATCATCTTTCGCGGATAGGGAGATCCGAAAAACTTGGGAAAATGACTGCAACACGGCCAAGTGCCTCGCGCTCGCTTCTATGGACAATGTCCATTAGAAGCAACACGAGAATATGGATGTGCAATCCATCTTTCTTCACACAAAGGAGTTGTATGAAGAGCAATCACGTACTTTAAAATACGAGGCATCTAGAAAGCTGTTTCAGATGCGAATGGCCGCTGGTGCATCAGTTGGAGACCATGTTTTGAAAATGATTGGTCTTATTGAAGAACTAGAGGGACTGGGATGGACTATGGATAATGAGCAATATACGGATATTGTTCTACAGTCTCTCCCCCCTGCCTTTGCTCCGTTCATAGTAAATTTCAATATGAATGGTTTGGAGAAATCATTGCCTGAACTTCTCAATATGTTGAGAAGTGCAGAGAACACATTGAAAACGGCAAGGACTCCCGCTCTGGTTGCTGGGCCATCTTCCTCTTCATTCCCAAAAGCTAAGGCCAAGGGAAAGAAGAAGAAGAAGTCTATCACACAGAGAGGAGGAGTTAGAAAGGCAAAGGGGAAAGACAAAGCCGGGGCTGGGGGAAGTGGAAAAGGAGAATGTTTTTACTGTAAAAAGTCAGGACATTGGAAACGGAACTGTGCTGCATATCTTGCTGATCTCAAGAAGAAGAAGCATGCTGATGCTTCCACTTCAGGTGTGTTTGTAACTGAAAACTGTTTTTCTTTAAACTCTGCATCCTGGGTATTGGATACCGGTTCTGGTTCTCATATCTGCAATTGTATGCAGGGATTGAGAAATAGTAGAGTTTTAAAAGTTGGAGATCATACTCTGCGGGTTGGAAATGGTTCCAATATACATGCTGTATCCGTGGGAGAGTATCATCTAAGGTTGCCTTCAGGAAGTATTTTGGTTTTGAACCCGTGTTATTTTGTACCAAGTATGTTATGTAATATTATATCCGTTTCTTTGTTGGACAATGAAGGATATCATTTTATGTTGCAAAATAATGTTATGAACATTAACCTGAATCAAGAGTTGATTGGGTTTGGTACATTAAATAACGGTATTTACATCCTGAACCAACACACAGTTTTCAATATACAACATACTAGTAAAAGAAAGTTTTCAGATATAAATGAAGCTTTTCTTTGGCATTGTAGACTTGGTCATATTAACGAAACAAGACTAAACAAGCTACATAAAGATGGATATTTAAATCCATTTGAATATAAATCTTATGCGACTTGCCAGTCTTGTATCAAAGGTAAAATGACCAAAACTCCGTTTAGTGGACACGGAGAGAGAGCTGGTGAACTCTTAAGCCTCATACATAGTGATGTATGCGGACCAATGTCTACACTTGCAAGAGGTGGTTTTTCATACTTCATCACTTTTACTGATGATTTCTCAAGATTCGGACACGTGTTTTTGTTAAAGCACAAATCTGAAGCTTTTGAGAAATTCAAGGAGTATAAACTAGAAGTAGAGAAGCAAACAGGCTTGAGCATCAAGAAACTTCGATCGGATCGAGGTGGAGAGTATTTAAGTACAGAGTTTCTAGACTTCTTAAAAGAGAATGGGATTCTCTCTCAGCTCACTCCTCCTTACACACCGCAGCACAATGGTGTGTCAGAACGGAGGAATCGTACCCTATTGGATATGGTACGATCCATGATGTGTGATGCTGAGTTACCGCTTTCCTTTTGGGGACATGCATTGGAGACAGCAATGTATCTATTGAACAGGGTGCCAACCAAGACCGTGTCTACCACTCCATATGAGATGTGGAATGGAAAGAGACCATCTCTTAAAAGGTTTAGGATTTGGGGTTGTCCGGCTTTTGTTAAAAAGCAGAATCCAGACAAACTCGAGACACGATCGGTCATGTGTAAATTTGTGGGGTATCCAAAACATTCGTATGGATATTTATTCTACCACAAAGAGGAACAAAAGGTGTTTGTTGCTCAACATGCCACATTTTTGGAAAATGAGTTCTTTACGGAAAGTACTAATGGCAAGGTGGTAGAACTAGAAGAGGTTCTAGAAACACAAATTACTCAGAAGGAATTGGTTGAAACTGATGTTGCAGTAGAACTTCAAGAACCTCAGCCGCTCAGGAGGTCTAGTAGAACTTCTCACCCACCAGAGAGATACTATGGGTTTCTCATAGATGGTGATAGAGAAGATTGCATCATGGATGATGATGACCCTACTAGTTTTCAGCAAGCTATCATGAGTAGTGACTCAGTGAAATGGCTGGAAGCAATGAGATCTGAAATGGAGTCAATGTACACCAACAAAGTATGGACTTTGGACGTTGCACCTCCTGGGATAAAACCCGTTGGGTGCAAATGGATCTTTAAGAGAAAGATTGGTGTAGATGGACAGGTGGAGACCTATAAAGCAAGGCTTGTAGCGAAAGGTTTTCGTCAAAGACCAGGCTTGGACTATGATGAAACTTTCTCTCCGGTAGCAATGCTTAAATCCATTAGGATCCTACTTGCTATTGCTGCTCACTATGATTATGAAATCTGGCAGATGGACGTGAAAACTGCATTTCTAAATGGTGATTTAGAAGAATGTGTTTTTATGGATCAGCCAGAGGGCTTCATTGATAGTGGGAGCAGCGGGAAAGCATGTAGATTGCTTAAATCCATTTATGGATTAAAGCAGGCCTCAAGGAGCTGGAACATCTGCTTTGATGATACAATCAAAGAGTTTGATTTTGTCAGAAATGAAGATGAACCATGTATTTATAAGAAGATTGTAGGGAGTACTGTCACATTCCTCGTATTGTACGTTGATGACATTCTCCTGATAGGAAATGATGTTCCTATGCTACAATCGGTCAAACTATTCTTATCACAAAGGTTCTCCATGAAGGACCTGGGTGATGCCTCGCGCATTTTGGGCATTAGGATCTATAGAGATAGATCCAAGAGGTTATTGGGACTGTCCCAATCAAAGTACATAGACACCATTCTAAAGAGGTTTAGTATGGAAGATTCCAAGCGTGGTGCCTTGCCTGCTAGTCATGGAATCACTCTCTCTAAGGACTTCTGTCCGAAGACTGATGAAGAGAGAGCTCGCATGAGCGTTATACCCTACGCTTCAGCCGTGGGATCTATAATGTATGCGATGTTGTGTACTCGTCCTGATGTAGCTTATGCACTGGCTGTAGTAAGCAGGTATCAATCCAACCCAGGGGAGAAACATTGGATAGCAGTGAAGAACATTCTTAAGTACTTGCGAAGGACCAAAGAATTGTTCTTGGTGTATGGTAATGGGGATCTCCAGATGGAGGCCTTTACCGATTCAAGCTTCCAAAGTGACAAGGATGACAGTAAATCAATCTCAGGGTTTGTATTTACCCTAAATGGAGGAGCGGTTAGTTGGAAGAGTTCCAAACAGGACACCGTTGCAGACTCCACGATGGAAGCTGAGTATATTGCTGCAAGTGATGCTGCTAAGGAAGCCGTCTGGATGAAGAAGTTCATTGCGGAACTAGGAGTAGTTCCAACCATTGTTGATCCAATACCATTGTATTGTGATAATAATGGAGCTATAGCATTAGCAAAAGAACCAAGGTCCCATCAGAAATCTAGACACATCCTAAGGAGATATCATCTGATCCGGGAGATAGTAGATCGCCAGGAGATCGAGATTCGGAGAGTAGATACAAAGGATAACACAGCGGATCCATTCACCAAGGCACTTCCACAGTCGCAGCATGAGCGGCTGTTTGAAATGTTGGGTATGAGATACGCCAATAACTGGCCTTAGTACAAGTGGGAGATTGTTAGTAATATGTATGCCCTAAAGGCCATTATATGGATAGTGGAAACTTGGACATATTATCTATGGAGATAGATGAATTTCTTGCTCAAAATGATAGTACGCTATCTGGTTTACTTTATCTGTACATGTAGATTTAATCATTTACACATGTTGATAAAACCCAAAGGATATTTGCTTGACTACTGTGATTATGATGCGGATCATACTAGCGGGGCACATGTAGTCTATAAGCATATCCTTGAACTGTTCCTAGTCGAGGGTATATCGAGACAGGGCATCGATATTCCAGAGTAGACTAGCGTATACTATTCTTGTCCCATATGATGGGCGATGGATGATCCCATATCCATCTGGTGAGGAGACACCAAAGATTGTATGCGGGTGCTCAGTGGAGACTGGGTACACTGAACGGACTCGCCGAGAACTTCTATGTGGTATTATATCTATCGTCGGATAGCAGTTCTCTAGGAACACTGGTACAGGTTAGTCTGTAGACCCGAGATCGTCATAGAGTCTTGTGTGTCCTCCCACTATACTTTGATCTCCACCCTACCACGGCTCTACTGAGTCGTGCAAACAGATGGTCTTTGGGTACAGTCCCGAGGTGCATGGAGGCAATTAGCGATAGGAGGGGTTTCGTCTCTCCCGATATTGGGGGTTGATGTTGTGCTATGCTAGATTGGCTATAACATGAAGTCCCTGGCCAGGGCTGCTGAGATTTACTGATAAGAGTTATCAGTAGTTTCTCAATCTGTTATGAGCCATACACCAGCATGACTTATTGAGTTATTGGGGTCGACGATACCATCCCTAGACTTGATATGCAGCATATCTGACGAAGAGACCGGACTGTACGGTAAGTGTTGCCAGTTGGCTCGACGGGAGTTTTTACAGCTTCGCTGGTTTTCTTCTGATCGCTTCAATACCCGGGTGGCCGTTATGTTTAGCTGACCTCTTGCGGCTTGTAGATGTTTGATATGATCATCATCTACTGCCGGCGTATTGACGAGTCTTAGAGTCCCACAATGAAGTTTCCTGGCTCAGGCAAAACGATGTGGTGTGCATATGAGATATGCGCGGGACCCGCTTAAATACGGTTATATGATAACGTATATTAATCGGGCATTTTCTATTTGACGGATCGTATGTGATATGACCGGTTTGGTAAATCAAGTGTTGATTTAACAAATTACATTTAGATAAATTCTTTAAGTAAATCCTTTTGTATGCATGCATGCATGCACATGATGATGTGCATGAACACATACATGCATACATAGTATCATGGTTGTTGATACAAGAATGGTGGCAATATAAGACTTATATTGAAGCTTTTAATTTGTATTTATCATTTTAAGTTAATGTAAAGAATACCTTCACATGCTCCTTTATATCTTTTCATTTTAAGTTAATGAAAAGAAAACATACACATGCTCCTTTATTCTTTAGTGGGTATCCTTTACTTAACTTAATGAAAAGAATTTCCACCCATGCTTAATTCTTTATGAAAAGAATTTTGCAACCATAATTATAGTGGAGGTGGAATAAAGATGTTTATTCCTTTCTCAACACTATAAATAGCTTCATATATGATATGAAACAATGTACAAAAAAAACACACAAGAGTGAAAACAACAAGGGTGTGACAACTAGTTATCATATGTGATATGATAGAAAGCTCAATTCAAGCCACCATTATCTTCTTCTTCCTCTCTTGATTTCTTACTTGAGTGAAAGTTGATAAAAGAAAGGATTTCAATTGAAGAACATAAACCACATCATCATACTACACACCTCTAGCCGATTTGTGTAGGGTGTTTACTCTACTTCGTTTGCGAAACAAGTAAGGTAAGGAGCTTTGGGCGAAGGGACTTCGGGTGGATCATCGTGGACAAGGGAGGCTACCATCGATCCGTACCAAACTCTCATAGTGCCAAGGAGTCACCGAGGAAGATCTACAAAGGTTGTAATCTTTCCTCTTAGTAATAATTTTACAATTGCATGTGATGTTTATTTGTATAAATCCCTAAAACTTCTAGTTTCGATTCTCGTCGGGCTAGCTTAGCACCTCCAAAATTTTGATTATGGCATGTGTGATGCCACCGAACCCTTGACGAGGTGCTAGGCCGTCCCAACAAAACTTACCAGTAAATCTCATCAGCCCTGGTCAGAGACTTGCTGTTATAGCCAATTGAGCATAGCGCAACATCAACTCCTAATACCAGGAGAGACGAAACCCCTCCTATCGCTCACTGCCTCCACATAACTCAGGACTGTACCCAAAATCCACCTGTTTGCATGACTCCCTTGAGCCGTGGTAGGGAAGAAATCAAAGTACAGTGGGAACCACACAAGACACTATGACGATCTCGGGTTTACAGACTAACCTGTACAAGTGTCACCAGAGAACTGCTATCTGACGATGGGTATGGTACCGACTAGGAGTTCTCGTGAGTCCTGTTCGGTGTACCCATTCTATAATAAGCACCTGTGTACAATCTTTGATGTCAAACACCAATAGTTGCGAGATCAACCATTGCCCCATACAGGGTCAAGAAATGCACACACTAGTCTACTCTGGAATATTGATGCCCTGTCTCGATACTCTCTCGACTAGGAACGGTTAAAGGATGTGCTTGCGGACTACCCAAGCCCCACTAGTATGATCTGCATCATAATCCTGGTAGTCAAGCCAACATCCTAAGGGCTTTATAGTCTTTAATGGCTCGGCATCCAGCAACTCAACATGTATCAGAGAGACAGTATAATAATACAAGTGTACATGTTAAGATAAAGAGCAACCAGATAGCATACTATCATGTCGAGCAAGAAAGTCCTCTATATATATGTCCAAGCATCCACTATATCATACAATAATGGACTCTAGGGCATACATATTCCTAACAATCTCCCACTTGCACTAAGGACAGTTGCTGTAGTATCTCATACCCAACATCCCGAAAAGTCTTTCAAACTGTCTGGGGAAGGGCCTTCGTGAGTGGATCCGCTGTGTTATCCTTCGTGTCAACTCTCCTGACCTCGATCTCTCGGCGATCAACTATCTCCAGGTAATACCGCCTCAGAATATCTCTGGATCGTTGATGGGACCAGGGTTCCTTGGCCAAAGCCATAGCTCCATTGTTATCACAATACAAGGGTATTGGATACTCAATGGATGGAACCACACCAAGTTCAGCAATGAACTTCTTCATCCAAACAGTCTCTTTGGCAGTATCATTGGCAGCGATGTATTCAGCCTCCATCATCGAATCTACTACGGTATCTTTCTTAGAACTCTTCCAACATACTGCCCCTCTATTGAGGGTAAAGACAAAACCCGAGACCGACTTGTTGTCGTCCTTATCACTCTGTAAGCTCGAATCGGTAAAGGACTCCACCTGGAGTTCTCCGTTACCATACACCAAGAATATTTCTTTAGTCCTTCTCAAGTACTTAAGAATGTTCTTCACAGCTGTCCAGTGTTTCTCCCCAGGATCTGATTGATACCTACTTACCACACTAAGTGCGTAAGCTACATCCGGTCTGGTGCATAACATCGCGTACATGATTGACCAAACCGCAGAAGCATAAGGTATCCATTGCATGCGAGCCATCTCCAAATCAGTCTTGGGAGACACCTCTTTGGAGAGAGTGATTCCTGAATAAGCGGGTAAATTACCACGCTTAGAATCTTCCATACCAAATCTCTTTAGTATGGTGTCAATGTATCTGGATTGGGACAATCCCAACATCCGCTTAGATCTATCTCTATAGATCTTAATCCCCAGGATGTTGGAGGCATCATCTAGATCTTTCATGGAGAACTTTTGTGATAAGAAGAGCTTGACCGAGTGTAGCATAGGAACACTATTTCCTATCAAGAGTATGTTATCCACGTACAATACGAGGAAGACAACCTTACTCTCAATAACCTTTTTGTATATATAAGGTTCATCTACGTTTTTGATGAAGTCAAACTCTTTGACCGCTGCATCAAAACAGATGTTCCAGCTCCGCGATGCCTACTTTAATCCGTAGATTGATTTAAGTAGCTTTCACACCTTTCCGTTGCTCCTACTATCTACGAAGCCCTCTGGCTGTGTCATGTACGTGCTCTCTTCTAAATCACCATTTAGAAAAGCGGTCTTGACGTCCATCTGCCAGATTTCGTAGTCATGGTATACAGCGATGGCAAATAGGATCCTGATGGACTTAAGCATAGCCATTGGAGAAAAGTTTCATCATAATCGACACCTGGTCTTTGACGAAAACCTTTAGCAATAAGTCTAGGTTTGAAGGTCTTAACCTTTCTATCTACACCAAGTTTCTTCTTAAAGATCCACTTGCTCCCGATGGGTTTTACCCCTTCAGGAGCAACTTCCAAAGTCCATACTTTGTTGGTATACATGAATTCCATCTCAGATCGCATAGTATCCAGCCATTTCACAGAGTCTCTACTTGTGATGGCCTACTCGAAACTAGTTGGATCATCATCTTCCATGATGCAATCCTCGCTCCACCGTCTATTAGAAAACCGTAGTATCTCTCAGGTGGATGAGGAACCCTACTAGATCTGCGGAGTGGCTAAGGTTCATCGGGGACTATTGAATACTCCGGCTCTACCAAATCATCAGTTGTAGTTTGTGTAGCTGGAACTTCTTCCAGCTCTACCTCATTGCCACTAATTTTTTTAATAAGAAATTCCTTTTCTAAATTGGTGGCATATTGAGAAATAAACACTTTTTATTCCTTAGTGTGGTAGAAGATATATCCATGTGAATTCTTTGGATATCCCACAAACTTGCAAAGAACTGATCGTGCCTCGAGTTTGTCCGGATTCTGTTTTTTAACATAGGCCGGACAACCCCATACCTTAACTCGTTTAAGAGATTGCCTCTTCCCATACCATATCTCATATGGAGCGGTAGGCACAGATTTGGTCGGAACCCTATTCAATAGATATGCAGCTGTCTCAAGTGCATAACCCCAAAAGGAAATAGGTAACTTAGTAACACTCATCATAGAGCGCACCATATCTAATAGGGTGTGATACCTCTGCTCCGAAACTCCATTGTGCTGTGGTGTATACGGAGGAGTAAGCTGAGAGAGAATCCCATTCTCTTTTAGATAGTCTCGGAATTCCGTGCTTAAGTATTCTCCTCCTCGATCAGATCGAAGGATTTTAATACTTTTACCCGTCTGGTTCTCTACTTCGCACTTATATTCCTTGAATTTCTCAAAAGCTTCAGATTTGTGTTTCAACAAGAACACATATCCGAATCTTGAGAGATCATCGGTGAATGTAATAAAGTACGAGAAACCATTCCTGGCATGAGTAGACATAAGACCGCATACATCACTGTGTATCAGTCCTAAGAGTTCAGTAGCTCTTTCTCCGTGTCCAGTAAACGGAGTTTTGGTCATCTTGCCTTTGAGACATGACTGGCAAGTTTCATAAGATGTAAATTGAAACGGATTCAAATATCCATCTTTATGCAACTTGGCTAGTCTGGTCGCATTGATATGACCTAGTCTACAATGCCACAAGAAGGCTTCGTTCATTTTTGAACTTTTCCTCTTGTGTGTGTTCTGTATATTTAGAACTGTATTTTGATTTAGAATGTATATACCATTACAAAACGTACCAAACCCAATCAACACTTGATTTAGGAAAATGTTCATAACATTTTTCTCTAGTGCAAAGTTATATCCTTCTTTATCTAATAAAGAAACGGATATTATGTTCCACATCATCGATGATACGTAATAACAGTCTTTCAAAATCAATGTATTACTGTTAGGCAATACAAGGTGATATTCGCCGACAGCTTCGGTAGCAACAATTGCTCCGTTCCCTACTTTGAGAGACATATCACCCTTTTCCAGTTCACCACTTCTTCTTAACCCTTGTAACTGATTACAAATATGGGATCCTAATCCGGTATCTAATACCCAGGACATAGAGCAAACTGAGAAATAGTTCTCAATAACGAACACACCCGAAGAAGATGCATCAGCTGCTCTTTCTTCGTTCGGGCTGCATGGGAATATGTGCATTCCCCTATTCCTTACTCAGACTTATGACAATCATAAGATAGAGCGGAACCAACTTTCTCCAGCCCAGTATAATAAGCGGGTTCGGTCAATACATCCATATTATTATCTTGATTAAGGTGTGTCATGGTCGCTACCTGGAGAGAGAGTGAAGAAAACATTTTAGAGTGCGTTCTTGCAAGATTAGATTGGTTATTATCTTATCTAATCAGGATGGCTCCCACTGTTTTTATCTAGTCTTCCTTCAAACCCTAAAAGGTAAGATTAGCCGGGATTAATTACACCCTACAAGTTCGCTAATCGGTCAGCCAGACTGGTATTGGTACTCTGAGGGAGTCTCCCCATGCTTTCGCATGGAACTAATTAAATAATCTGGTTTCCGCAGGGGCTTGACCCCGTTAACACCTTCTTAGACACCTACTGGATCAGCTAATTGTAAAGTGAAAAACTCTCCCAGGAGTAACTTTTAATCGCAGCGGGTATTGTGATCCAACTGTCTCATAGAAAGTATGCAATCTCATTGCAAATTTCAACACTTGAAATTACCAATAACTGTTTTTACCCCAAGCATCTTATGATCTTAACTATGGTCAACAAATCATAAGTGCTGGTCAAGTTCTACCCTCCATTTCATGATTGAATTAAACTCACCCGCACGACCCTTATCTATGGTCAACAAGGCTGTACAACTACCCTAATCTAATCGCATCATATGCGGCAGATAAGCACTAATCAGCGATCGCACACTACACCTTGACTATGGTCAACAAATGCAGCACGAATACTAAATAATAATTATCTGAATCAGTCCATCTTCCAAGAACTAGCTAATATCCGGATTAGTCCTCAGGTGTGGAAACTCACCCTAATCTAAGGGCATTCATCTCTTTCAATGATGGAGGGCTACGACTGGTTTTGTAGAAAAACCTTTAACGTAATGAACTCGATATTGTTGTAGAATCTAGTGATTTGAAAAAAGAGTGGTTTAAGCTCCGCTTTTAAAATCGAGTAGTTTTCAAAACAAACCGAGTGGGTTGCAGCATTTGCTAGTTTTGCTAAATAGCTCACTCCCGGTGAAGAGATCTAGGCTCTTTCCTCATCGAATGTGGTGCTGGATATTCATAATGGAATACCGCTTTGCAAAGCAATAACTAAGCTACCTTTTTAAAAAAAATGATTCTATAATATCTTTAGGTTTCTTTTCTTTTCATTAATCTCATTAATGACGTCCCATCATTTATGTTTCCTAAACATCACAGAAGAAACGAAAATAGAACGTACACTTATGCCATCCGCATTCGCCATGGGGCCTCGTCATGCACCGTTAGGTTACTTAACTAACGGTAGAGCGGGGGCTGGACTAGCTGTCATGCCCTGCTTCCCGGTGTACGGATAAGGAGACGTGACTAGGGCCACGGCATATTTACTCAGAAGTAAACACGCTAAGAGTAAATAAGCAATATAATATAAATGTACATAAGAAAGATATGAGATGTAAATGAACAGTAACTTTTTATTTATTAAACATTCTTTACAATACAACTAAAAAGTAAATATAATGTGGAAAGCACTACCTAAACAATGGCATGAATTGAAAGTAAAAGTATATACAAATGACTAGAGCTCCGGGTCCTCGATGAACTGCTCCAAGTCTTCTGAGCTGGGCTCGATCTCTAGAGAGTCGGGTCCTCCTGAAAACATTCCAAAGAAAGAATAAAAAAGGAATGTCGTCAGCGAAAAATCGCTCGGTAAGTCCTAAAGAGAGATAGAAATAGACTGAACAGGTAAAGAGAATATATCTGGTATAATGTATGATTGTTATGTTAATGCAGTTGTTTGTAGTTTGGTACAGAATATGCCAGTGTATACGAGAGGAGTCCAACTATTCCATGGACTAAGTTATATGGAGCACAATGAACCGTTAAGCTACGGAACAACAGCAACGGATATTCAGATTAGGTACATTAAAGTAACCATCATCGTGCCACTTTTAACACATTCTGTACCAATCTACCCTTTTAAAACCCCGTAATGTTTATTGTATTGTTTATAGCTGAAAGAATTGCCGAAACCATGATATCAATTGTTCATGTAAACGGATAAGGATGTAAACGGATAATCATGTGATCAAGTCAATGTATATCCATAGTTCGGTCAGTTCAAGTCATGTTGATATAGATAGTACTCTGATATAAATCGATTCATGTTGTTTTGGAGTTATATTTGAATTGTGTTCAAGGATGGAGTGTTTTCAGATTAGACCGAGACTCAGATTGAGTCAGATTCTTAAACAGAATTGGATTCCTGAATTAGGTTTTGGAGTTATCGGTAACTGCTGCACATGGACAGCAGGATTTTTGACTTTTTCCGAGCCAATTACCATTGATTACCCCGTTTTAGTTTCCCACCTTAAATAGGCAAGCACCACTTTCTCCCGCTCCCTGAGGCTCAAGAGAATTGGTCTCGCTTAAACCTATATTTACCAGGGTCCTTATTGAAAATTAATATAACTTGAGGGGGTTTTATGAAAATACTTTTGATATAATTTCAAAATAAACCTCAAGTATTTGTTAATCATATTTAGGATTTTCGTGGATGTGATTTTTAAATGTGAAGTATTCTAGTGAATATAAACCTAGATTGAATAGTATATAATATTTTAGTGTAAATTGAAATTGTATGAATTTGTGATGGTATATTCATGAAATTGGTGATTCCTTTGTTTAGAAAATATGGAATTTATTACATATATTTAAAATAGATATTTTGATAATATATATATAGTAAAAAATAGAATTTATTTATTAAATAGAAAATCACATTATTCTTAAAAATTATATTAAAAACTCCATCGAGATCTGATGCTCCATGAGGAGGACTGCATCTCGTCCTATTAGTTCGATGGATGTGCGATAATCTATACCATCCTATTCGAATTCCCCAAAAGTGGGTTGTAGAGATATAATCGTAAGGAATTTGATTAAAACAATCTTAAAGAATACGGTTTTATTAGTTTAAGGTATTTTATTGTAAAATTTTATTTATGTCACAAAATATTGCTCCAAAAGCCATCGTGCTATGTCATGATGAGTGTTGTGATGAGGTAGGTCATTACTTCATGAATTTTCTAAAGGTAATATGAGTATATATGATGAAAGATGTCGAATAGAAAGTTTGTGGTATTTAACCGTAAAAGTGAAATAAAAGTTGCATAGCATTGTATTTTGAATTGAAACTTGTTCTAAATGTTTGTTTATGGTTGCTAAACAATATATAAAGAAATGGTTGATTGTTATTAAGAAAAGTTGGGTTTTTTAACAAATTAAAATCGGATGTCTGATCAACTCCACTTCCGACGAGTTTTGAAAAGAGAACTTTTTGAGAGGTGAAAATGAGAGAAGAGAAGGGACTTACTGGATTAGATGAGAGAGGGGAGGTAGAGAAAATTTTTAAGAGTTTCATAGAGTCGCGGTGTTGCTGGATTTGTCCCGAGTCGTCGCCGAAAGATAACCTTGGGCTAATTCCACTTGTACAACTAATTTGATTTGGAAAAATTTAAGAGTTTTGATGATAGATTTCAGAATAGAGAGGGCTAAGGTATGGGGTGATATTTATAGGATAGAATTAGGGTTTAGGGAATTAAAAATGAGAATTAAAATGCATTAAACATTGGATTAATGGGTGATTTTAATCCTCTGTTAATTTGCAGGAAATTCAAACAGTACTGGGGTTAATGGGGGAGGCCAAAAGACCGGGGTTCAAGAATTGGAGGCATTCCCGACGGTTTGGACCGGCAGTGCCGGCCCAATGCGCAATCTCGCCGGCCATTCTAGGGGTGTAGGGCTCTGGATTCTTGCCACGTGTTAGGGTCATTTCATATATCTCAGTGCACATGTTTATTTAATCTGACTTTTCATTTTTATGTGTATTGCACGCGTAAACTTTTGGGCTTCCAAAAAGTTTAAAAGAAAAATCATTAAAAATAATATGTAGCTGAGGGGATTTGAACACAGGGGCTACGTCACAGCAGCGCAAGGCTTTACCAGCGAGCTACAGGTTGTTTCTTGCTGTTCTAAAACAAATTAAATACTTATAGCATATTCAGGGTTGCAAATACTCCATTTAGTACTTTAATTTTAAACAAATTTATGTACATTAAAAATAGAGTCGTTACATTCTACCCTCCTTACATAAATTTCGTTCTCGAAATTTACAAATATTTAAGGACTAATTTACAAATAAGAAATGGTACCTTCCATGCATGTCATCTTCTCTTTCACATGTTGATTCTCCTGGTGAATCTTTTCTCCACATCACTCGAACCATGTTTACTTCTTTATTCCTAAGTGACTTTATCTTTCTGTCCAGGATTTCAACGGGTTGTTGCTAACAAGATAGATACGTCTGTATAGTGAGCTCAGAGTGATCAAGGATATGGCTGGGGTTGCTCACATATCTTCGGTATTGGGATATGTGGAACACGTTGTGCACTCCTTCCAATGAGGGTGGAAGTGCCAAACGATATGCCACTTCTCCAACTCGTTCGAGTATGTTGAACGGTCCAGTATACCTCCGACTTAGCTTACCCTTCTTTCCAAAATGAATCACTCCACGGTTTGGAGAGATCTTTAGAAAGACATGATCGCCCGGTTTGAACTCCAAATGTCGGCGCTTTGCATCAGCCCAATGATTCTGTCGGTCTTGTGCTATGTACATTCGTTCTCTAATAGTGCGGACTACATCTACAGTCGCCACTATCATCTCATGTCCAAGGAGTTTCATATCTCAGATGTCATCCTAACTTAATGGCGAACGACACTTCCTTCCATATAGAGCTGCAAAGGGTGCCATTCCAATACTCACTTGGTAGCTATTGTTGTATGAAAACTCCACAAGATGTAGGTGATCTTCCTACGATCCTCCGAAGTTTAGTATACAAGCTCTTAGCATATCTTCAAGAATCTGAATCGTTCGCTCAGAGTGTCCATCTGTTTGTGGATGGTAAGCTATGCTAAAGTTCAGACTCGTTCCCAAGCTAGCTTGCAGACTCTGCCAAAATTGTGATCGGAATCCGGTGTCATGATCGGAGACAATGAAAACCGGTACTCCATGTAATCTCACGATCTCCTGCATGAGTTCATGGGTATCATAGATAGTACACATTGAAGAGTTAAATCTTAGATTCAAACTTACCTCTGTAATACCCAGTTTCTTTTGTACTCATTATCCGTATTCTAATAATAAATTTTCCTATTGTTCTATTTAAGTTATTCCCTCTAAATATTTTCCCTAACTCTTTTACTACCAAACATAAGGCTTAAAACCATAAGCCCAGGTCTATTTAATCCCACTCTTTTCTTTCTAAATTTTCTTGAGCCCAAGCCCAACAATCCCAATGATCCTTCACTTCTTTTTACCCATACCTTCTTAAATTTCAAAATTCAAAATAAATTCCTCTGAATCCCAACATGAATTTTTCTATAATATTCGCATTAACACCAAATTAAACTTTCATAATATTCCCTTTAAACCCCTCCATCACTTCTCATTATTTTCCTTTAAAAATTTCAATTCCATTATTAACTTTCCTTCCCCTCTATATTTTTCCCAAGTCCAAGGCCCGACCCACATCTTTTCCCAAGCCCAAACAATTACCCTTTCCCATTTCTTTTTTATTCCCACAAATCCAAATCCTACCAAATCCATTCTTTAAACCCTAAATTAAAACCTAATAAATATTTACTTTAATACCTTAATTACTCCTCTTTATTTCCCTATCATTTTCTAAATTAAAACCCTAGTAAATCCCCCACCTACGTTTCTCTCTCATCATTAAAATTTCTGTTAACTAAAATCTCTTACACGTCTCTCTCTCTCTCACGTCTCTCTCTCTCCTCTTTCGTGCTCTCTCTCTCTCTTTCCCCCCTCTCGCTCTCTTCCTCTGTCGCTTTCCCCATCTTTCTCCCCCCGCATATTCTTCTCTCCTTCCCCATATTTTTCTCGCTCCCCCTCTTGAACCCGCGCCCACACCCACGGCCGCGCTCGCCTCGCCACCACCGCCGGCATCACTCCGGTCTCCTCCCCTTCTCCTCTATAATCACCACCACCATCATCGTTTTCCACTGACTCCCTCTCCCTTCAACACCTTCTACCACCGCCAACTCCGACGACCCTGCCAACGACTCAAGCCGAGCCCCTCCATCATCGCCAGCAACAGGGAGCCGCCTCCCACCTCCAGCGGTGCCTCACTCAACAGTGGCTCCATCTACTCGAGTTTCCCTCACCACCGTGACCACCTTAGCCACCGCCCAACACCCCACTGCATCCTCATCTTCGCCTCCACCCTCACCATTGCCGGCTCCACCGACCTCTGACTTCCGGCCTTCTCCATCGACTCAACACATACCTCACCAACTGACTCCACCGCGAGCACCTCTCGCTACCTCGTCCTCATTCCTCCACTGCGAACTCCTTCATCTCCGACGTGAGGCCCCGACAACCAACTGCAAACCCACTCGAGCTCCTCACACACCCCCTGCCGCCGGCTGCCACCTCCTTTCGACGACGATGAAGCCGCCTAGGTTCCCCCAACCACCTCTATCAACGGGCCTGTCTCCAGCCTAAAGCCGACCCATCACTGGCTATCTGGACCCTCTGCGCCGCCGTCCATCGCCTAAGATTGTTGCCGTCGTCCGAAGCTGCACCGTCTCCATCTCCGAGCCAATCTCCACCACGTCGAGCCCCGCGACACAAGCTTAAGCCTAGCCAAGCCTCGTCGTGGTCTTGTTGCGCAATTGCCGCTGCCGCTGCCGTACCGTCATCGACCCGTCATCAGGAAAGTATAATGCTTGCTTCATGCTAAAATTTACCTATTCATTTCAGTTACCTATTTAATTACATAAATGCTTTTCGTGCGAACCAATGTGATACAAGTGTTCGATGCAAAACCTGAATGGCAAACTCATGTTAAATTGACGGAAACTAATCGCATATGATGGCCTGAGTAATAATGAACGTCGCGTTATGATTTGGCTGGAAAATACGGACTTTAATGACATTATAGGTCTTTCCCATTTAGACCCGTTAAAACTGAAATTTTCGTACCCGAACCTTGTACAGTTAATTGGTTATAAATCGGAATGTTGCGTTCGAGGGCTCATATCGAAGCCGACTCGACGAATTAGAACACCATAAGAGTTTTAATCTGTTTCTATGCTAAAAAGGTGATGGAAACTGGTTCGTAGTGCGGCTATGGACTGCAGTCCAGAGCAGCACTGGATGTCGATCCTAGTTTTGTAATACTTTCACCCTGCTGTATGAAAATGTTATGATGCATAACCCTATACCATAGTAAATATAAATATTTTAGATAACCATTGAAAGTGGTTTCATTCATTTTTACTGTCGTTTACTATTTAAATTATATTTTAAATCAACAGAATATATAGTAGTCCCAAACAGGGACAGAACATATGCCCCTTTATTATACAATGCATAACTTCAAGTAAACCATGGATATTATTGATCTATCTGATGCGTTGGAAACCTAACTGATAAACCTAAATTTTATTCAACTATAGCATTGCCTAATTTTGATCCCAATAGGGTGAAAACTGTGGTGCGAAATTGACCTTCAGTTCAGGAACTGAATTTCCAGCAGCGAACACTTAAAATGAAACGACTGTAACTTGCGAACCCGAAACCCGATTGACTTGAAATCAATTTTGTTGAACTTTCGACTGAGTTTACTTATTACCACTTTTGTATCTTTTTGCTTATTTCTGAATTCATGATTTAATACGAATTTTCTATGTTCATAAGATGCATAACGACTTGTACTGCACATAAACTGTTTAGCGGCATGATTCATAGTTCTACCCGACTACAAGACCTCTAGTGATAGTGAATATTCGTTTTAATTCTCAATGTATATTGCATTGTCGAACGTGTACAGTATCGATGTGGTTGTGTCAAGTACGCCAGTGAATAGTGAGTGATTTGTGACAATGAACCATACAGTGAACAGTGAATAAAATCGTGTTATTGATGAGTACTTGTACACAACTAACTCATACTCATGAATAGTGAAACCTGGGGAAAAATGGGAAATCGAAGTGGAAAGGAAATTGTATTTAGCGAGGTCAGTGATTTAGAGGATGATCATTCGAACAGCGACTCTTATATATTAGGTTGGACCTAGCGGTCCGGCTGACAGGGTTATGTCCCGGGCAACAGCGGGCCGTAGTCTCGGGTACGTACGAGACCCTCGTTAAACATGATAACTCCTTTCCATATCTCGATTTCAAAAGTGACTTAGAGACCGATAGGGACACAGATCATACATTGCATCAGTTAGTGACATATTGATTATCTGCATTTTATCTCCACCGTCATTACTTTCATGTTTGCCTTTTGTTATTATTATAATATTGCTATTACGTTGCTCTGATGACCTGAGTATGCATGCTCAGTGATAGAGATGGACTCGTCTGATCTTGAGAAGACCGCGAAGATCCAGACCAGTGAACCAGTTACATTTCCCCATTGATATCCCTGGTTAGTTACTCTTTGATTATTTCCATTGAGCAGATTTCTTTATATCCGATAGTTTTAGTGACTGCATTCTCTTTACCCGTACTGTATTTTACTGATTACCATATAATACTAGAAGCCGAAATATGACTACGACAGGATTTTTCCTTGATCGTAGGAGCATGGCTGGCCTTGTCACCCTTGTATTCCGTATTTTGAGAAGCGGGGCGTGACATGGTTTTGTTGGTATCAGAGCCTTGGATTTAGAATAAGATTGCAGTTCAATTTAGGGGTCCCTTGAATCATACTTTGTTTCCTCGCTTTCACTTCCATACACTACTTGTGCATCACCACTCAAGTTTATATTTTGAATCTTATCTACTTTCTCTTTCTTCGTGTTCCGCATCATTAATCGTTACTTTCATTCGTGCTCCACTGGATGATCAAGACCCTTACTTTTCAAGCCATGGCCAACCCTGGGGTGGCATCGCTTATCGATGAGGACACCCGGTCATGCATTTCTTTCGACTGTATATTAGTGAGTTCAGATGACGAGGTCGATGGTCCACAGGTCATTTTCAACGACAGCGAATCCGAGGATGAGGGAATCGATGTCGTAGCTCCAGAGGTCAATATGATTAATGATTCTGACGATGAAGAGGACCCAATAGGAGAGGATCCACAGGAAAATGCAGTGGAAGAGGATCCCGAAGAAGATCCAATAGAAGAGGATCCACAGGAAAATGCGGTAGAAGTGGATCCCGAAGAAGACCCGATAGAAGAGGATCCACAGGAAATGCGGTAGAGGAGGAACCCGATGAGGATCCTGAAGAGGAAGATCCTGAGGAAGACCCTATGGAAGTGGATCCAGAAAGGGACCCGGAAAAGGCAGAACATATGGTAGAGGATTCCGATGAGGAAGCTCCCGCCGAAGGGGAAGAGCCAGTGGAAGAAAACCCTATAGTGGAGGAATCTGAAGACAAAGCTCCAATCCAGGAGGAGTGGGAAGACGAAACCTCAAGTGAAGAGGAACTCGAGGCTGAAGAACCTCAAGCAGATATCCAGGCAAGACACTATGGGAATGGACGCCTCCATCTTAGCGCGAGAATTTTTCGCAACTTGTTGAACTTCCACAATCGCGACTGACGCGGCTTGTTTTCTTTTCTTAGGGCCAAATAAAAACGATGTATAGTTTAGGGCCACGTTTATCTCTCAACTGTACTCTCAAGATTTTCTGAATAATAAAGTTCCGGTTCAATCGATTTTTTCCTGAAGTATTGCACCTTTAAACCCTCTTGATGCATTGATTGATCCTTCTTACAAAATTTCTTTCCCTTATTGCAAGTAATTATTTTATTCCATCCTTGAACCTTGTAATCACCCGACCCCCAATTTAGCTGTCGTAGAAGGAAGTGCCTTACGTATGGGCAGAGGAATGTAGTCAGGCGTTGAGATACTGAAGTAAAAGTTGACCACGACCCCTATTCTTATAGTGCCGGATAATTCAGGTGGTTTGGTGATACACAGCAATACTTCGAGGGAAAGGTTTAGGCTGCGTCCTGATGCAGCCCGGTCGGGTAGTTGCCTATGCCTCACGGCAGCTGAAGAATCACGAGAGGAACTACCCAACATACGACTTGGAGTTAGCCGCAGTGGTTTTCACATTGAAGATCTGAAGATATTACTTATTAGGAGAAAAGGTGGAAGTGTACACGGATCAAAAGAGTCCGAAATACGTGTTCACCCAAAGGAAATTGAATATGAGACAACGCCGATAGCTAGAATTAATGGCGGGCTACGACTTGGACTTACAGTACCATCCGGGGAAAGTAAATGTCGTACCCGACTCTCTTAGTCGCAAGCCAGCGGTCATGATGTTGACCAGTCAGAGGGGCATCATTGAGGATTTTCAGAAGCTCGAACTAGAGGTTGTTACACCGAGTGCAATCAGGCGGTTTTGGCAGTTGAAGGTGCAGTCTTCACTTGTAGATCACATTATGGTTGTACAAGCTAATGATCCCCGATTGCAAAAGTTCAGAGAGCAGGTGGAAGCCAGAATAAGGATGAACTTACTCATACGTCGAGACAGTTCTTTGAGATTCGGTAGCAGACTCTGTGTTCCCGAGGAGGATGTTCGAGAAGAAGTACTAGCCGAGGCTCATAGTTCAGCTTATTCTGTGCATCCGGGAGGCACGAAAATGTATTGAGATATGAGACAACACTATTAATGGAATGGAATGAAGAGGGAGATTGCACGGTTGGTATCCAAGTGCTTAGTATGTTAGCAAGTAGAGGCTGAAAACCAGAAAACGGCTGGACTGTTGCAACCTCTTCCAATACCAGAATGGAAATGGGAGCATATCACTATGGATTTTGTGACTGCTTTACCACGAATTCCAATAAGCAACAACGTCGTTTGGATTATCATCGACCGTCTTACGGCAACAGCACTGTTCCCTCATAAAATATCAGGAAAACCCCCAATGGGGCATCACGTGCCCATACGTGACCAGGGGTCACGTGCTGACACGTGATGGTTTCCTGGGGATTCTGTTGTAATAAGAATTAAATTCTAATCAAACAGGAGTCACGTGCCCACATGTGATGGGCCTTTAAACCCCCTGAAAGGGATTAAAAGATATAATAAAATAGTAAGGAATACTCCAATGGGGCATCACGTGTCCACACGTGACCAGAGGTCACGTGCAGATACGTGATGGGTTCCTAAGCTCTCTAATTAATAGAATTAAATTCTAATCAAACAATCAATCAGTGGAGTCACGTGTCCACACATAGTGGGCCTTTAAACCCACTGAAAAAGGTATAATAAAACAACAGGGAAACCCCCCAATGGGGCATCATTTTCCCATACATGACCAAGGGTCACATGTTGACAGATGATAATTCCTGAGCTCTTTAAAACAACAGAATTAAATTCTAGTTAAAATGCTTAATCAGGGGGTCACGTGTCAACACATGATGAGATCCTAAGATCTCTGAAATAATAGAATTAAATTCTAATTAAATGGTCAATCGGAAGGTCACGTGCCAACACGTGACAGGCTTTTAAGCCTTCTGAACTAATAGAATTAAATTCTAATTAAGAGGGAATCGAGAACCCTAACTGGAAAAATATTTCTCTAAATCTTTCCAAACAAAAAAGATTGTGCTCTGTAAAGTGGAGCACCGTTGGATTAAAAATCCAACAGTGATTAAAAATCACCAATTTATAGAAAGATTCTATACAAGGAAAGATTTCCCTGAAATTTGCCAGGAATAACAGACAAAATATCTTTTGGATTAAAAATTCAATGGTGAATAAAAGTCACTGAGTGCGCCCATAGGTTAGAACCGATACGTCATACGGTACGCCCATAGGTTAGAACCTATAGTTACGCATGCAAAAATAACCAAACAACCCTCGTCGCTGACGTACAAACATCCAACGACCCAATCAAATATCAAATACTAAAACCAAGAATTCCAAAATACGGAAACATAGCCCAAAAACACCTCAATGTGCTCCCAGATTTTGATTCAGGTCAAATTAGCCAATTTTGCATATCAGGTGCTCTAGATATAGGATAACAATGCTACAGACAAAAAATCACCACATTTCACCACGAAGTGGCCGCAAATTGTGGCCATATGGAATAAATCTACAGCCAGGGTAAGAGGAAATGGGCTCGGGTTTCTAGAGTAGGTTCCTGATTGCCTGCACGTCTCTCTGTGTTCGCTAAATAATTTTTAGGATACCCGGATGGTAGCAGATCTCAGTATCCCATCACAAAATCAACAAAATATGATATTAAGCAACAACTCTAACTAAAGTGAAAGGATTACCTTAATAGCCACTAAAGAATTTACTTGAGTTGCCCAAGTCTTCAAAATCCAAACTTGGTTGGTCCAATGTGTTGAGGATGAGGTTGTGCATGTTTTTAATGAAGGGGTATAGGGTTTTGGTGAAGGATTGGAGATGTGGCAATGGGGTAGTGAGGAAGTGATGGAGATGAAGAAGATGAAGTAATAATGGAAGGGTGAAGGAAATGGGGCAGCTAAGTCTTCCTCTCTCTCTCTCTCTCTCTGTGTCTTAGCCTCACTCTCTTCACAAAAAATCTCCCCTACATCCACCTCCTACAAAATATCTATTCTTGTTTTACTCTCATTTTAACTATGGCATCTAAAACTATTCCATTCACACTCAAACCCTTTATTTCCTTTGCTTTCTCTTTGCATTCTTTTCTTTTCTCTTTTCTCACTAACTCACAAACACACATATGACATGTGCACAATTCACGGAAAATGTGAAAATACGGATTTTACCCAAAAATCCGATAAATATCATTAAAATAAATAAATCATTTTATTCTTCGATAAATTCCCAAATATTGGTATACACTTATACCACTTTACGAAATTCCCAATTTCGCAAATCGGGTAGTTTTCGCGAAATATATTATTTTAATATTAAATTTCCAAAAATAATATTTTATATTTCTAAAATGTTACAATCCTATAGCCATTGGTGTTTGACATTGAATATTGTATACATGTTCTCATTGGATGAGTTATACTGGACGGACTCACCGAGAAATCCTAGATTGTATTATACTTATTGTCAGATAGCAGTTCTCTGTTGATGATAGTACATGGTAGTTCCTTGACCTGAGATTTCCAAGTGTCTTGTATGTGTTCCCACTATACTTTGATTACTACCCTACCAAGGTTCTACCGAGTCATGCAAATAGGTTTTAGTTGGGTATAGTCCCAAAGCACATGGAGACAGTGAGCGGTCGAGGGGGTTCGTCTCTCCCGGTATAGGGAGTCGATATCGCGTTGTGCATGACATGACTATAACCAGAAGTCTATGGCTACGACAGTGGAAATAAACTGATAAGAGTTATTAGTTGTATCTCTGTGGTTATGAGTCCTCTGTTAACATGACTTATTGTGTTATTGGAGGTCTGACAGATTCCATTCCCAGACCCGGTATGCGACACTCTTTGATGAAGAGACCGAACTATATGGTATTCGTCGTTTATAGAGTTTGTTGGATCTGGATGAGTTTTCTTGTCGGCCTGTCTTTATCTTGCTCATACCTGGGTAGCCATTACGTATAGCTAGTACCGTCGACGAGCTTGTAGGTTAACCCGTGAGGGGATTGAATCAGAAAATGTTCCAGATTCAATCGGATATGATCCTGAAAGTGTTTCAGATTCAATCGGATATGGTCATGTTTAACCTACTGTCGGCGTATTGACAAGTCTTTAGAGTCCAGCAATGAAAGTGCCATCTCAGGCGAAAGGACAATTTTTTATAGTAAACCAAAAATAAAAAATAATTATAAAAAAACCACTTTAAAAAATAATTACAAAAAGAGACCACTTTTTTCCACGTAGGCGCCACGTCAGCGCTGGCGTGGAATAATTTTTTTTATGGGCGCAATTTGAAACTGTGCCCATAACATTTATATAGGGCGCAGTTCGAAACTGCACCCCATACATTTGTTATAGGCGCTACATTTGTATGGGACGCAGTTTCAAACTGCGTCCCATACATTTGTTATGGGAACGGTTTGAAACTGCTCCCATACAAATGTATGGGGCGTAGTTACAAACTGCGCCCCATACAAATGTAAATGGCGCAGTTTGAAATTGCACGCATAACATTTGTAGGGGGCGCAGTTTGAAACAGCACCCCAAAAAATTTAAGCAAAAATAATGGTGCGCACTTTCAAAGTACGCCCATTCCCCCAATATACCCGAGCCCACTCTCCTCTTTCCTCACTTCACTTTAATCTCTTTCCAGCACTCTCTCTCTACTCTCTCCCCCCCGATCTTTCTCTGTGCTCTCTCTCTCGAGAACTTTCTCTCTCTGCACTCCCGCTCTCTCTCGCTCCCCCGACCCCCCTCCTCCGACCTCCCCCACCTCCTATGACCTCCCTCCTTCGACCTTACCCTGAGCTTCCTCCGAGCTCCGCCCAACCTCCTCTGGCTGCTCTACTCTCACTCTCTCATCTCTCCCCCTTTGTTTCTCTCTCATCTCCCTCGCTCACTCTCGATCTCATAGTCTCTCGCTTGTGCAGGTTTAGTTGGGAATTCACGGACGAACAATCATCTTCATCCTCGCCATCGTCATCACCATTGTGAGCATCTCGAAGGTTAGCTAAACCCTAATTTTATTTAAAAATAATTATAAAAAATTTGGTACTGGTAAGCAATTCAAACAAATTGGATATATATTAGGGGTTTTCCCCGATTTTACTTATGACGGATCAATGAATGGGATACAAGTTCTTGCAACTTGTTATATGATATAAATATGGATTTTATTGTAATGTTATGTAATTAGTTGAGTATAATCGTGAAGATAAATAAGTAGGTTGTTTGATGAGAACTCAAAATGTGTCAGTATTTCTGCCAGGTGAAAAAATGACGGATAATTACGTCCATCTAATTTGCTATTTCGGTGGCCAATTAACTATTAGAAAATATAAAATTCTTGAATATGTCGGTGGAAAAACTATGATGACTAGAGTCAAGAATTCTAGCACATAAGACGAGCTGTGCCAAGTAGTGTACAAAGCTACCAAAATTAATCCGTTAGAGTTCAATATCTCCTTAATATGCAAATGTCCGACGGAGCATGAATATACCGCCATTGAAGTATCCGATGATGAGGATACACAAGTCACGCTTGCCTTGGAATCGAAATCGATCGAGTTGTTTGTGAAAAAGGAGATATTGACATCCGCTCAACTTTTCGAACCTTATTCTGAAGTGCCTGATCCTTCATTTCGATCATCCGAGCAATACCCACAAGGAGAAATGACATGCATGCTCAATATGAATGCTGATTCTACCGAATTTATGTCTCCCACCAATGATGAACAATATATAGATCAAAATTACGTTGGTGAAGGCACATCAAGCGGGACGCCAATGAATTGACAGTTTACGAAGTAAGTATTACCTTGCATATCTTTATACCACATATACATTTAGCGGATCACTATTTATTGATAGTGGGGGTATGCTATAGGTTCTAAGTATTCATAAATTTTTGTGCAGTTCTTATGTACCGCCGCCCGGTTATAATTGCATGTCACCACCAAGCTTCGGTTTTAATTGCATGCCAGCGCCAAGCTTCGGCTTCAATATTATGCCCCAAAATACCGAGCACATGCAATCATACAATATGGAATACAATACGGGATGGATACCGTTTGCAGACGATAAGTCAGGATTTCGTCGGTATGAAGCCAGAACATCAAGTACTATGCAAGTCCCCAATGTTGGTTCCACATATCCAACCGATATACCTGCTACGGATCCAGCGGTGTTGGAACATAATGGAGATGAAAGGGATGATGATGATGATGATACTAGTGATGAAGACGAGATTCAAGCAAAATATAGCATGAAAATTGCACATTTCCTTGCTGATGAGAATGATAGGCAGCGGATTACTAATTCATGTGTTAACAATGAATTCATTGAATTTGAAGATCCACTTGCCGATAACATGACAGATGCTCACATGTTATCTATATCGGTAATGGAGAATGTTAACTTTCGTGCGGATAGGCTTTCGGCAGTCGATATTGAATGTGGGTTGAAGGTCGATGATTTGTTCGAGAATAAGGAGAAGTTAATTCAGGCAGTCAGCGTTTGGTCAATTAAACACGGAGTTTCATTTATACCAATCAAGACTAACACGACCAAGTACACCGTCGTTTGTAAAACAGACGCGAACTTCCCGTGGAGGTTTCATGCATATATCTCAAAGAAATCACCGACAAGATTGTGGCAGATAAAAAAGTATGCGGTCATACTTGTGTGAATCCTGTAGTGAATTCAAATCATAAACATGCCACTTCTACATTCATATGTAACAAGATCTCGCCTTTTGTGAAAGCGGATGTCGATTTGACCCCCAAAATGATTTAAGTGCTTTTAAAAGATACATTATTCATTGAAATAAATTATATGAAGGCATGGAATGCGTTGAACAAGGCATTGTCTAAAATATACGGAGATTGGGAAGATCGTATAAACATTTGCCACGATATCTTGCTGCCATCAAATCTACTAATCCCGGGACTGTTTTCAAGATAACCGACGCTTCAATATCAGAAAGAATGGGATATTTTACTGGTGCATTTTGGGCATTCAGACCGGCCATTGATGGTTTCGCTTATTGTCGTCCCATTCTCAGCATTGATGGGAACTACTTATATGGAAAATACAAAGGGACTTTACTCATTGCAACTGGGGCCGATGCAAATGATGGCCTTTATCTTTTGGCATATGCTGTAGTTGGAGGTGAAACCACTGAAAATTGGGGGTAGTTCACTACTTGCATTCATCTTTACATTCCATCCGTGCGGGTAAGGCACATTACCTTCATATTTGACCGGATGAAAGGGATTCCGACGGTACTATGAAGATCATGGCCATAACCTCAAAGTCATTGTTATTGTATATGGCATATTAAAGCCAACTTCTCAACTGCTGGATTTAGTGGAAAAACCTTATAGAGTTTGTTTTCTCAAATTGCATGTGCACTAGATGACCTGACCTATACAGAGCTGAGAGATGAACTTAAATGTATATGTCCAAGAGCCGATACTTAGATTGAAAGTAGTCTAAAAAATGAAGAAAAAAGATGAGCTCTTTCGAAAGATGGTGGTGAGAGATTTTGTATGATGACTACAAATGCTTCAGAAAGCTTTGACGAGGTCTTAAAAGGATCTCGATCTTTGCCTATTCAAGCCTTAGTAGGATGGACTTTTTACAGGGTGAACAAATACTTCTTTGCATGACGTCAGGAGGGACAATAGTGGATGAAAAAGTTATGTCCTAAGTTCGAACAATTAATAACAAAAAGAGCTAGCGATGCCATGCATGCTTGGATCGTGAAGTTCAACCAGTCCGAATAACAGGTGACTAACAAAGATGGAAAAAATTACGGCGTAGTCATCGATGGTAGGAACTACGTGCAATATTCCTAAGTTGCAAAAGTTGCCTTATTCACATGTAATTTCGGCATGCACATGAGCAGATGGTGAGGGGGGGGGGGTACATTGCACATCATGATCTTGTTTCGAAGTGGTATTCTGTCCCCAAATACAAAGCTGCTTATGCCCCGTTGTTCCATCCTGTACCCGATAACCGATATTGGGAGGCATACAATGGTCCAATTATATTACCGCCTATCGGTAGGAGACAAGCAGGACGACCACGTTCTACTTGTATCAAAGGCGTTATACATGATTCACGAGAAAGACGGAGGCAAAATAAATGCAGCATTTGCAATGAGTATGGTCATAACAAGGCACGATGCAAAAATCCTTCAGCCCCACATCGCTATTTGTAATCTCTGCCTATATTTTGAAATACACACACATGCATATACACACATATACACACACACGTCCAACCACAAAAAACAAACATACATCTACACACATACACGCACACATACGTTCTTTGTTATACATGCTCATTTTTTCAAAGATAATATAACTCGACTTTTTTATTGCGCAGATATACCTATAGATCTTGGACTTATAGATACGAGTGTTCTGTACTTGCAGGCTGACCACAGGTCGGCCAACGCCGCAGTGGTACATGTAAAATTTTGTAATTTTATTTTCTTTAATTACATATGTTATTTATTTGTTACCTATACAAGTCCTCTTTTTGTAATTGGCAGAGTGATCAGGTGATTACATGTGTTGACCACTCAGTCCAGAGCAGCCGGATCCCACCTGGAGATGCCTGTGTGCAGGCTGAGCTGCAACGGATGAGCTTTCATCTTCTATCCAGATTAGAGTATATACGTCTGGATAGAGGCTTGATTATAGTTTTGATAGATAGATGGAGACCAGAGACCTGCACATTTCATTTTAAAGTTGATGAGATGATAATCACCCTTCAGGACGTCGATGTGCTGCTTGGTCTGCCTATAGACGGAGAGGTGGTTGCTGTGGAGTACAACCACGATTGGTCAAACTTGTGTCCCAGCTTGTTGGGTAGGATTCCACCTGTTGGCCAGAGGAGAGGAAGTAACATCCACTTTAGTTAGCTGCGGGAGGCGTTTAATACTGAGCCTGCCTTGGATGCTATCCCCATGGCGATCGAGTAGCATGCACGAGCCTACATTTTTCATCAGATTAGGGTTTGCTTGTTTCCGGATAGGAGCAAGAGCATAGTTAGTCTTGCCTGGATGTCTTTTTTAGCTGATCTCAACCAGTGTGTCACTTTATCATGGGGGAGTGCAGTTCTGTCATTCGTCTATAGCGAGCTGAGAATGGCTGCATTGATGGAGCAGAAGAGTTTTGGGGGTTGTTTGACGCTTCTTCAGGTATACAGTACTTAAAACCGCATTCTACTAATTTTGCGTAATTAAATTGATATTCAACGTAAAATGTAATTCTATCATATTGTATTTCAGATATGGTCATGAACATATCTCTCTATTGTTCGCCCAACCATTATGACACGGTTCACTTTAGATGGCCAAAGGCCATATGGATGCCAGTAAGTATTTGAAACTATACGCATATTTTTAAATTTCAATTTTTTTTTGAAATATTAACTTGTGTGTAATCTCTATGCAGGTAGAATGTGTCCAGGTTATGGGATGTGACACCGGATCGCAGTCTCCTTTTCTACCGCAATGAGTTCGATGTCATGGAGGAGGCAACAGTTACATGGACACCGTACACACATGACCTGAAGGGCACTCTACATCCATTATATTTGGCAGGCGCCAGCTTCTGGAGTGCGCGGACGCCGATCATCTGCAACGATATTATTCAGATCCACGTGCCAGACCGTGTGCTCCGCCAGTTCGGTTTGAGGCAGCATATACCATGCATGGTGGAGCAGACACCGCGACAGGGTGAAGCACTAGTTGGGGATTCTTGGCTCGTGGATTATCAGATTTAGGTGTGTCGATGGTATGATCGGGTACACCATATAGCCGATGAGATACAGCCAGGTATACCGATAGACCGGTACCTTTCCTGGTATTGGATGATTACCCACAGATTCGTCATTACAGCTGCCCCTCTGCCCACCTCATATACGTCTTGAGGACTGATAGAGAGAGATTTGGTAAGTTTATATCAAACCTTTTAAAACTAAATTCTTATTTTTATGAAATTCATTATTTTATTTACCATCAATATAGGTCTATACCATTTACGCGTTGGAGGGTATAGGTAATGATGGTATTGGTGGCATATCCCTGATCAGGAGTGTGATGACGAGGCATAAATTCACACGTCCACCGGCCGTGCCTGTACCTCCCATTCCTCCGCCACCCGTCCCTGCACCACCCGTGCCCCCGCTACTTATGCCTACACCACCCGTCCCTCCACCATCCGTGCCTCCGCCACCCGTGCCTACACCACCCGTGCCTCCACCAGCCGTGTTCGCACCTGCCACTCCTATCACGTATGCATGACGTAGAAGAATACAGTCGACGCCGTCTCAACATCCCAATGAGTATGAGCATGGACCATCACAGCCAGAGCCGTCTTAGCCGCCTGCCGCTGACGAAGCCGGACCGTCACAGCCTCGATGTCTTGTAGCAAAGAAGAAGATACCTGGGATGGTGTGACGACTTAGTTACATTGTCATGAGTGTTTTTGTTGTATTGTATTGTGACGAATTCGTTATTTATTTTACATTGTTTAATGTTTCCGGCTTATTTTTCTTCGCCGTTTGGGTGTCATATATTGTGTGTGGATTATGTCTCCACCGTTTGGGCATTGATCTGTCTGTGGATATTATTATTTTACTATGCTTGCACATGAATTTTATTCAAAATTTACAAAATATTACACACACATGGTACACCATCCAAAACATACACGAGAATGATGCAAACAAAATAGATAAAAAGAATAGTAACAACGACATAATTCATTACTAAAATTTCAAAAATAAATTCTTTACGTTAATTAGCTCCACAACAACAGAATTAATCCACTCTATAATTGCATCAATGGCATCATCACCTAGCGCAGTACCTCGAGTGAGTTCGAGGTGGTTCAAAGTCCGACGGTGCATAAAGATACGATAAAGAGAACTTACGGAGGGCTCGATATTGTGACCTGAAAGAAAACCCATAGAATGAAAGAAGTGGAGATAACGATTTGTTTCCCCATGGTGGTCATAGGTTACTTCTTCAGGGGGAGACGAGAATGCATCTAATACGGCTAAGTGCAAGAGCCGCAGGATTTCACGATCGATCTTCATCGGTCAGTTCATACCCCCGCGTAATTGATAGAGAATACCTTCATAACCAAAGTAATCTATCATCGTATATACAAATTTCACCACGGTGTAAGGGATGCACCTCTTAATTTCATCGATTGATGGCAATCCTACAGATGAAGATCCCGACATTGAAAGAGAGAGAGAGAGAGCGAGGGTAAGAATTGAGAGGGAGAAAGACAGAAAATGTGATGGCGATGAGATATGAGAGAGTGAGAGAGAGCTCAGCATAGATAGTGAGATTCGAGATTGAGAGGATGAGATTGAACTCTTAATATAATGAACACAATCATTCACGGGTATGGGTTTTTTTGGGGTGCAGTTTGCAACTGTGTCCTAGAAAAATACTTACCCGTGAATGATTGTGTTTCTTTTGGGGCGCACTTTCAAACTGCGCCATAGAAAAAACACAGACCCGTGGATCAATATATTTCTTTTTTTGGGTGCAGTTTGCATCTGCGCCCTAGAAAAAATCATACCCGTGAATGATTGTGTATCCTTTTGGGGGCGCACCTTCAAACCGCATCATAGAAAAACACACATCCGTGAATGAGTATGTTTCTTTTTGGGACGCAGTTTGCAACTGTGCCAAAAAAAAGTCCTTACAAAAACGATAATTCATATTATTTTGCATTTATTAATTGTATGGGGCGTAGTTTGGAACTGCGCCCATAACATTTATTATGGGCACAGTTTGTAACCGCGCCCATAACATTTGTATGGGGTGCAGTTTCAAAATGCGCCCCATACAAATGTAAAGGGCAAATGTATGGGGCGCAGTTTCGAACTGCGTCCCATACAAATGTTATGGGCGCAGTTTGAAATTGCGCCCATAAAAAAATTTATTCCACTCTAGTGCCAGCGCTGAGCTGACGCTGATGTGACACCTACGAGGCAAAAAGTGATCTATTTTTGTAATTATTTTTAAAGTGGTTTTTTAAAAATTGTTATTTAAATTTGGTTTACTATAAAAAATTGTCCCAGGCGAAATTGTGGTGTGGCGTGTGTATAAGGATACATGCATGAGTACGATTAAATACGTATATTGGATATATGTGATTTATTCGGACAGAATTTATACTAGACTATTTATTTATAAGCTGGAATATTAAGTCAAGTGTTGACTTAATTACCGTATGTATGATATAGTTTCTAGTATAGTGTATATGATACACACTCTCACGATCTCTTCACGGTATATGATACCGATGGATTATTGATGTATATGATACATGATATGCATATGTATATGATATATACTCTCTCTTTCTCTCTCTGCATATATTTTATATGATATGTGTGTATGTTTACACACACACACATATTATAACATTAGATGACATAAGTTACACCATGTGAAGTGTGGGTCCCAACTCACTTTAGGGTTGCCATTATATAGGAGAGAAAGGGGTTGATAAAGGGAGTAGCCATCTAATTATTCTCTCTACAATTTTATTTGTTTTGAGAAAAGAAAAGAAAGAGAGGGCCTTCTTCCTCTTCTTCCTCCTTTCTATAAAAATGGTAGAGTAAAGAAATGAAAGAAAAATTAGAAAAGCGAGAGTTTTATTAACCACATCTACTTCCTTTACACCTAGCAAGTCCCCAGAGAGAGTTTCTCCACTTGTTGATAGAGACAGAGTTTTGGACGGTTTTCTTTCACAGCGGATCATCTATGACAAGACGGGCGACATCCATGTTCAATCGGATACTCACGGGTCTAGTTAGGGTCTTCCGATAGAAGATCGGATATGCTACAAAGCTTGTAGCCCCTTTTTAGATCTCTTGAGTTTTCTATTTCCTTTGTTTGTTGCAATTAAATTGTAAATGCTTGATCTTGGATTTGCATTTGGTGCTATTGTTTCCAAATTATTTTTTGATATTTCCGCCGTGGTCTGCAAGCGTTGCGACCCTAGCACCGAATGCTAACATAATGAACACAAACGTTAGTTTGTATTATCTAGCAAAAAGATATTTTTGATGAAAGTGATAGAAAACGTAAATCCAAGTTACTATTATTAAAAAGAATATTTTTATTAGAATCCTAGATCATCGTAATAATTTCAATATAGTATTTAAAATTCTTTCATATGTTTAAGTCTAAAACCCTAACTCAAGAGTGTTTGTTCCAATGAAATTTGCTATAATTTTTTGTTGTTTAACGCCCTAAGTAATTGGTGTCTTATTATGTTATATTCCATTGTTGATGCACCTCATGTCATGGTTGCATCATTGCCTTTTTAATTACTTTTTGGTGCATCTCATGTCACGGATACACCCTATTGATTTTGTTTAATTTCTTAAAGATAGTTGTATATGTATATGTATATGTATATGTATATGCATATGTGTGTGTTACCACCTTATGTTATGGGTGGGGTGATATTGCGGATGCGTTGTGGTTTACTATGTTCATAAATATGACTTGTTGGTAAATGGTTTAAGCAAGTAGGATATTTATGTATATTTGTATATATGAGTAATTATATACATATATACATACCCTATATTTCCATATAGGAAAGACTTAACCATAATTATATTTCGTAATAATCCAGCGACCGCTCTACAGTAAACTAACCTACGGTGCATGATGTCTCCCCGAAGATAGTACGAAACTCATAATTCGAGTTAAGTCGGATTTATATGTTGTTTTCTTTTACATGTGAAATTTGTTTTTCTTGTATGCTGGAAATTATGTTACACCTGCCTTAGAATAGACTTAACTTTTAGTTCTGATGTCCAAATTGAGCAAACTTAAGTTTTTGGAATATCTACAGAGAAATGAATACAGTTTTATTTTAGGTTAATTTTACCGAAAAATATGTGTCGAATCTAGACAGCAGCAGGAATTATCTGCGTAGCTGTCATAAAATAACCATAACTTCCTCTCTGGTTATCTTAAACCGAAGATTTTTATGGGGAATCGTTCACAACTCACAGACGTTCATTTCTTGTTTAATATTTGAAACTATAATCTGAATCTAACCTTTTCAAAAATGTAAAATACCACCAGTGCATGTATTATGAAATCTGCACTGGCCTTCTCTACGCAGTGTTTCAAAAACTAACTCTCTCACCAGGTACTCGATCGAGGCAAACTCATTCTCGTTATTTACACGACACCCTGATCTACAAATTACTCCTCGTGTAATATTTCCAAATTCCAATCCAAAAGCACTCTTTTCTGCATGCGAATTTATAGTTGAATCCTTGCCTAAATTTATTGTAATGGTTGAAATTTTATGTTACATGTGTGTATAGATATCTTACATTATGACTTGCTTTTGACATGACTTCCTCTACACATGTATTCATGAACCTGTGTCAACTTATAAATGTTTGACTTTCTGCATTCCTGTACTCCTATATTCCTGTATTCTGCTATCCTGTATTTGAACCTCTATTAACTTATAAATAACTTGACTAATATTTGCCGGGGGTGTTGGGGTAGTCAGGGATGAGTGGTTCAGTTGCTTCGGATTCCCTTGCCTGTACTCATGTATTCCTGTAATCTTGTATAAAATCTTATGAAGTGGTTGCACACTGATGTGGATTTTATTAGTCTCCAAATTTAACCACAAGTATACAGCTTATTGCGGTCGTAGTTGAGAATTGTTCCCATAGAGAGGTGTGTTAACTGCTTTTAAACAAAATTAAAAAGGTTATTTTTTTATAATAAAAAGAAGATCTAGGGTTTTTGAATTGCTTTTCTAATATGGCGGTTTATATGATAAAACTTCTATTCTTTTTTCTAAGTTTAATTAAAAATCTATTAATGACATAAAAGTATAGAATAAATTATTTGATTTAATCTTATCTCATCAATTATATTATATGATGTGATATGATGACTTAGTGTGATATGTCATTTTATGGATTCGAGTCGATATGAGATTGTTGATACCTTTGTCGGTCCCTGATACGAGATGGACATGGATGTGACTTGAGAGATATGTACTTATATATGGATAATGTTTTGCATATTGAGTGATATTCCATACGAGACTTAGATCCGTACCCCGATGTTGTATAGGTTGATAGAATCCCTATTTGTCCGTACGATAGATTTCCATACGCGATGAGTTTTACCTGTTGATTTATCCATACCCTTGTTTAGAGGATGCCATATGATGGATTGTACCGTATGTGATATTGTGAGGCTGGATGCCGATTGATAGATTAACCGACTCGGATACTTATTGTAGACACGTATACCTTATAGCATTTAGTTCACTAGGTACTTTATGCTGCATTCACGTTATTCTCATTGCAATTCACATACCTGTGCTAGTACACCTACACCATTATCGATGATACGTATGTTACACTTACACAGATTGCCGGCTCACACACTTCATTATCGATAATCACTATGTCACTTACACAGTAGAATTGCTACATCATGCTATGATATACTTGCCATGTTCACATCACTATGCTAGGTTGCATGATATACTGACATGTACACCTACATAGTTTATTACAGCTGCATGTAAATCATGCATACATGCTGACATGTACACTCACATATCTTACTATAGCTGCATATACCCCTAAGTGGTATTGTATTGACATGTGATTTTGAGACGTTGATTATTTTGCTATTGCGCTTATGAAATGCATCATACATACTTGCTTACATGTAGATACTTATACCTTGCTACAGTTACATGTACACCTCATATGATGCTGCACTTGATTTCGGAGGATTTGGGAACCGCAAGATATAATTTAAAGCTGGAGTCATTTAAAAGAGCGGTTTTCCCTTAATATGCTCATATTGCTGTTTTATGTTGCATATATCATATTTACATGGATTTACGCATTAAGATATGGTTTTCATGTGATTTCTGGATTTGAGAAACGCGGGATGTTTCAAGAAATTTATGTATTGTTTGAAAACCCAGTTTCTCTTGATATGATATTTCAGTGCATCCACCATGTGATTTATCAGTTCTGAGATTGGCATGTGATACCCGATTCGAGAAGTGGGAGGCACCGTCTGTGGGTACATGGTGGACCCGGATACCGATCGGAGTCATGCTCAGACATGCTACGTGGATTTCGGGTGTCGATGTGGATACTCAGGTTCCATGAGATGTACTGACATCAGGGCCGGTCATGGTGATGGCGCTTGACAGATGAGGATTTATGTGTCGATGCTAGACACGGGTTTCATGATGTTTCTAGTGTCGATGTAGACACTCCAGTTCCATGATTTTGTTGTGTCGCGAGAGACACACGTTGATTTATATCCTCATTTTACCTGCATATACTTTATGATATTTACATGCAGGAGTTTTTGTGTCAGTGGTTGACACGTGGACGAGATCCACTGCATACATGCATTGATTATATTGTGGACGAGATCCGCTGCATACATGCATTGATTATATTGTTGGACGAGATCCACTGCATACATGCATTGGTTATTGTTGGATGATATCCACTTGCTGATGGGCATTTATTATGTGTTGGGACATATGCAGATACGGTCACCCTAAATATCATAGTATCACCTTTATGATATAGTTGACCTAGGAATCATTGTTTATTTCGATTTCTATCTGATGATGTTTTCTATTCATGAGTTGGCAACTCACCCCCGTTATGCCACAGTTCTTGCAGGTTGACCGCATGGATCAGTAGCGGCATCGCTGGCATACAACTGCTTTCGAGTGATTTGCTTTTGGTAAGTGGTATATGTTGGATCGTACCACTCTTGTATTATTATTCCTATTGTATCTAGTCAATTCCATCAAATCAGAAACTATTAATTGTATATGTTGAAGACTTAGAAGACTTGTAGTTGCGAGACTTGAGCGATTTGTTTTTGTTCGCTTTTGGGGTTGATATCTTTCTTTACTTTATTTCCTTATGTGGATCTTCGCCGTTGGGCATCGTATATTTATTTATGCTTGTGGTGGTTGTTTCCGCCGTTAGGCGTGATTTGCTCCCGTTTGGGGATGCTTCATTTATATCCTGTGTTGTACCCGTTTTCGGGGCTAGTTTTTACAAAGGAGGTGCTGCCCAAATTTTCAAAAGACAAAACATGATTCATTGTATCTTTATTTCTTAAAAAGGTTTAGATTTCTGGGTTTCAGCTTACTTGAATTACGTTACGCCTGTAGACGTCGCGTGATTTAAGTGCTGGTCACGGGTTAATATTTTCAGGTTGTGACATTATGATTTATAGTTATCTCTACCGTCCCTAATTAGATTTCTTGGTGTCAACTATCATGAACCTAATTAGTTTCTAGGTTTCTTATCTATCCCTAATTCCTACTTAAACGTGTCAACTTTTCATTGTAAAAATTAGATTTTTAAATTAAGATCAAAGAGAGAATAATATAGATCAGAATAAATATTCATACTAAAGCAATAATAAAAGAACAATTGAAATACCTACCACAATAGATCACAAATTAAAATCCTAGATGCAAAGTTTAGCCAAGCATGGTTAAAAATAAACTAAACATTTTTATTTTAAAAAATAGAGAACTTACAAGTAGTTGATCTCTTAAAAGAAAATCCTAAAGTTTATTGCCAAGAGAGAGATATGAAATCCTAAGACTAGACATGTGCTTATATAGGGCTAAGAAAGTTTGAAGAACAAGTAATAAAAAATACAAGAGAATCAACTTTCTAACAGCTATGATAATTTAATCTAATTGCTCTGTTAGATGTTGCGCGGATCTCCAAATCGTTCCCAAATTTGGCATATAATTAGGCAGATTTATTTGTTTCTTTTGATTTGATTTGGTTTCTCCAACTGATTTTTTGTTGTGATAATTGATCCACCTCTATTTATTGCAACCTTTACTGATTTGCAATGATATTCCCAAATTTATTCCAAATTTGCAAATTATGTTTTTGATTTTCTGGATAATTCCCTTAAGACTTCATTGTACGCACGTAATCCTCATTTTAGGACAATTTTCTGTCTTTTGGGGTCCAAGCCCTGTTATCTGTAACAATTCACAAAAGATACCCAGAACAACATAATATATGATAATAAAATGATAAATGGGTTAAAAAATGTGCAATAAATTACACTTATCAAATACAACCACACTTATCTTTTGCTAGTTCTCGAGTAAATTTAGGGTTTCAAACTCTAAACTAAACTAAACTAAACTACTATCTAACTAAATCATACTCCTATTCTTACTCCTACTCTTACAAAAGAAAATAAAGGAAATAAAAATAAGAAAATGAAAACTATATATAAAGATAGAAATAGATAAGATAAATATATATAAAAAAGAGAGTTTAAACCTCATTAAATTTTCGGCCGTTATGAACCATGCCTTAATAGACTTTGATCTATGCCAAAAATTACTTCATCATCATTCTTTCAATCTTTCCTACCTATCTTGCAGCCAAACATGATCATATATTCCTACGCGTGTGTGTAAAATCATCCCTACACTCGGAGAATTCAATTCAAGCTTCCATACTCTTGCTTTTAGCTCCCTATTACTTTTTAATCGGCGGATCAAATTGATGGATTTGTTTCCACATTTTTCATGCGACCATTGATATTTCTTGAGGTACTAACCAACCGATTACCAAATGTGATCACTTATTGGGCGTAAATAGCAGTATTCTAATCTTACAACACTTAAGGCACATCAAATGATCCTAAACCGGTTGGTCTAAGTTATTAGATGATGAAGCACCCTTACTGAATTTTTTTATGCTACCTTGTTACTTGCAAGACCGTGTTTAAAATTTGTTTTCGTACTAGAGTATTATAGACAAAAGTATGACACGTATTTTCTACTATCCCAAGTATCAAGATGTGTGCATGTGCATATAGTAGGGTATCAAAATTCAAATATTTGGACTCAAAAATAGACACCAATTATATCTTCTCAAACCCAGTAACTCCTTCATAATACTAGCCTTTTGGGAACGGGCTGATGACAACTTATTACTAGATCCATTTAACTATCTCTTTTTCTTATTTTTCTTAAAATCACTCTCTTCTATATACATTTTCACATTTTTATTTCTATTTTCAAAATTTTCTATTTTTTTTAAAAAAAACTAAAAACTATGTATAAAACCATCCCCCAGACTTAAACTTGACAGTGCCCTTACTGTCTACCATGACTCTTTCCTTGACCACGGACACGGCTAAGAAACTAATGATATGCATATGTTACAAATGAGGAGTTTTAAAATATTTTCAAGTGTATTCCGGATCATGGAGATCCATGAGCTTCACCTCTTGATTATCAGCATTTATTACTGACAAAGTTATAACCAATGCTGTAGCAAGCCCAAAAATCGGAATTAGCCAATCAAAAAATTTATCAATATACCCATGGGCTTGGTAAAACACGATAGGACAATAAGGCTCAAAATAAAATATCCATGAAATAAAATTTAAAATTTTATCGTGTTCAAAATTACAAGAATTAAATTGTTGTTTGAAATTTAGAGTTTTATAAATTTAATTCTAACAGCAACAGATTTTTGTATAGTATCCATGCGACAACATATAGCATCAAACTTTAAGGGGTTTAATTGATGTTCAATAGGATGTTCCTTTTTTACGTGCAAAGTGTTGGAATATGGTGCGCTAAATTCATCTAAATTCAAGATTTCATTCTCAAATAATTCTTCAAAAGTTGGCTCATAAAAATTCATGTTATCCACTGTACATTCATCTCCTCCTACCATAGTGAGCTCGTCTTCAATTTTTTTCTTCAAAACTTCCATTTTCAAAACAGCCATCATCACAATTAAATACCTTCTCCATAGAAATTACTAGAAATCCCTCTTCATAAATTCCTTCAAAATCACTGCCTTCCCAGTCAAATTCTTCATCCACAGAAACTTCAACAATTTCATTAACTTCAAGAGGTTGCTCATACAGTTCGCTTGGTGGGCTTTTTGGTTTAAAGATATTGAGATAATTGCCATATTTCCAAAAGATAGTGTCATTGAACCGGTTCGACAATTTATCAACGCATTTGAGATTGTCAGGAATGGCCGTTCTAAAATAATTGAGATCTAACTTTTAGGGTTGGTGAAAGATTGTGTTTTTATGACAATGAAATCAACTGGAAATATGAAATTTCCTATTTTCATTAACACATCCTCAATCTGCCCTATAGGTTTTCTAATAGAACGATCAACCATCTGTAAAGTTACTTTAGTGGGTTTAAGCTTATCTAACCCTAACTGCTCATAGACTGAAAAAGGGATTAGGTGTCACCTACTTGCTGAAAGCACAAATGGTTATACTAGTGTCTAAGTCAAGTAACGCTATATATATGATTTTGCTTCCTATAGTGTAAGAAATAGTAGGACAACCGGGATCCTTGTATTTCATAAGCTTATTATTACGCAAGACGTCACAGGTAGTTTCTATTAGGAAAACTTTCTTAGGTACCCTTTTGTGCCTCTTCTTGGTATGCATAGTTGTTAAAAATTGAGCATGATTGGGTACTTGTTGGATTGCATCAAGAAATGGGATGCTAACTTTGACTTGTTTGAAATCTTCCATAACCTTCTTTATCTTAGCAGCTCGTTTCTTCTCCTTTAATCGTTTTGGAAAAATAACTTTAGGCTCAGTAGATTGTTCAACTTTAGATGATGGATGTTTTAGTTTAGGAAATTCATCAAGTTCATTTAATAACAACCGAGGGTTAGGCTCAATCGGATTTGAGTGTGTTGAGAGCTCATCGTTAGGCATAGCAGTAATAACGTTTACTTGGTGAATTTGATTATCTGCTATTTGGTCAATCTTCTTTTCTAGTCTTGCAATTGTCTGTTGATTTACAGCTATATCTTGCATAAAGGTGACCAGTCGCTTTTCTAAATTTGTGGAAACTTGACCTTGATGGCTGCAGCTAAGGGGACATTTCTAAGAAAGATGAAAGGAGTCGTAATAATTTAAATATGGAGAGGATTGACTTACTTGTTGAACGGGGGAAGGTGTGGTTGTTAGTTTTTCTATTAATTTCTGAATGGCAGCCAACTAGGCTTGCATTCCAATTGTTGCTTCCAATGCATGTATTCCACCCCTAGAATTAGTTGTACCTCTCTGACCAGTACTCTCCCATCGCATGGTCTTGTCAGATTATTCTTCTATGAAATTCTATGCATCATCTCTCTGCTTCATCATGAAGTTGCCCTGACATATCGATTCTATCAGAAACATAGACTCTAGCCCATACACTATTTGGCACAACTCTCACTTTGCAACACCATGGTGTGGGCATTTAATTAGGAGGTCTTTAAAACGTTCAAAATATTTCCAAAAAGATTCTCCCGGTTTTTATGAAAAAGTTCTAATTTCATTTCGAAATTTAGTAGTTTTAAAATGAGGGTAGAATTTTTTAAGGAAAGTTTTAGTAAATTCTTCCCATGTTTTGATAGTGTTGGCCTGTACGCTGTAAAGCCAATATTTAACTTAATCAGTTAAGGCAAAAGAAATGAGTATAAATTTAACAGCATCGACATTTAACTGCTTTAATTTAATTAATTGGCATATATCCTCAAATTCTCTAATAAAGACGTAAGCGTCTTCTGATTCTAAACCATGAAATTTAGGAAGTGATTTAATAAAAGAAGGTTTAATCTCATAATCACCGGTGGCTAGCGGCAAGATTATGCAAAAAGGTAGAGATATGCGAACAGGATAACATCTATCCTGTAGGGTAGGTATAGCGGGAATAAGTTCAGCCATAATATCTATAAAATCAAGACAAGTCAAACGGTTTGTTTCATCTCGATCCTACACATGCATACACCGTAAGTTTTTTTAATGCAAAAACTAAGATGCAGAAACTAAACTAGAGATTCTAACAAATCACAATCAAAGATGCGCAAATAACCTAGATCTAGGGTTTCCTAGGTCAAGTTACTAGACTTGCTCCTAACTGCCAAAAGACAAATTGCGGGATAGATCCTCTAACAGATCTTTAACAATCTTGAAACCAGATCAATGCCAGTTAAGTAGGAGGGTTCCGCTATACGAATCACCAAAATAGCGGGCCTTAATTAAATAACCACAACTAATCACACGTCACTAGACACCTCAAGATTGAATCAGATAGCCATTAAATTACCTACAACCTCCTCTTGTTTTATTGAGCGTGATATATCCTTAGGGCCGAAGTCTAGATATATTTTTTAAATTACTGTAGGTTAATACGGATGCTAGGTTGTCATTTGTGGAGCCTAGGAAGGGTGATGAAATCCCCACCTAATCTGAATTTGGGTTGTTACCCCTTAGAATATTTTTAAATATGCAATGCAATCTAAAACAATCAATGATCTAAAATTTAAACTAATTTTTTTTACACAAAGAATCCTGCAAAAATCTGTTAGTTTGAATAAAATCGAGATTTTGGGAAGAATGAGATCTTACCTAGAGTTGCCTCTTGTTCGTCTCGATCTTCTCTTCCAGTAAGTTCGTCTCGATTCCTGGAATTTTTTTTGCAGAATCAAATGCACTAAAAGAAATATAATTTAACCTAAAACTAAAATCTAAAACTTAAATTTAAATATAATTAAACTACACCTCCCAGGAGACGGCGCCAAAAACTTGATGTGGATTTTATTGGTCTCCAAATTTAACCGCAAGTATACAGCTTATCGCAGTCGTACTTAAGGATCGTTCTCACATAGAGGTGTGTTAACTACTTTTAAACTAAGTTAAAAATATTCTTTTTTTTATAATAAAAAGAAGACCTAGAGTTTTTGAATTGCTTTGCTAATGTGGTGGTTTGTATGATAAAACTTCTATTCTTTTTTCTAGTTTTAATTAACGATCTATTAATAACATAAAAGTATAGATTAAATTATTTGATTTAATGTTATCCCATCAATTATATTATATCATTTAGATTTAATTACAACCCTAACTTTAGTTTGTTAGATTTAAGCTAGGTTTAACCATCTATGTGTAATTGTAGGTCTAGAAACTACAACTACCATACTTTATATTTTCTTCTAGATCAAATTAATAACCGGTTTGAATATCTATAATTTATAGTTATCTCTACCGTCCCTAATTAGATTTCTAGGTGTCAACTATCATAAACCTAATTAGTTTCTAGCTTTCTTATCTATCCCTAATTCTTAGTTAAAAGCTTCGACTTTTTATTGTAAAAATTAGATTTTTAGATTAAGAACAAAGAGAGAATAACATAGACCGGAATAGATATTCATATTAAAGCAAGAATAAAGAACAATTGAAATACCCACCACAATAGATCACAAATCAAAACCCTAGATGCAAAGTTTAGTCAAGCATGGTTAAAAATAAACTAAATATCTTTATTTAAAAAAACTAGAACCTACAAGTAGTTGATCTCCTAAAAGAAAACCCTAAAATTTATTGCCAAGAGAGAGATATGAAACCCTAAGGCTATACAGGTGCTTATATAGAGCTAAAAAAGTTTGGAGAACAAGCAATAGAAGATATAAGAGAATCAACTTGCTCACACATATGATAATCTAATTTAATTGCTCTGTTGGATGCAGTTGCGTGGATCTCTGAATTGTTCCCAAATTTGGTATATAATTAGGCAGATTTATTTGTTGCTTTTGATTTCATTTGGTTTCTCCAACTGATTTGTTGTTGTGATTTGATTCATCTCTATCTGTTGCAATCTTTGCTGATTTGCAATGATATTCCCAAATTTATTACAAATTTGCAAATTATCCTTTTGATTTTCTAGATAATTCCCTTAAGTCTCCATTGTACGCACATAATCCTCATTTTAGGACAATTTTCCGTCTTTTTGCGTCCAAACCCTGTTATCTGTAATAATTCACAAAAAAATATCCGGAATAACATAATATATGACAATAAAATGATAAATGGATTAGAAAAATGTGCAATAAATTGCATCCATCAAACACCATACCTTTACTTATGTTAGAAATAGTCATAACCGATATTTATCGGGGGGTGTTGGAAGTTGAGGATGCGTTGTCCAATTGCATTGGAGTCTCCATTTGCCTGTACTCTACTATCATATATAAAAAATTCTTATGAGGCGGTTGGACGCTATGCCTTAACATGTGTTAGGATAGGAAAACTATACATTAGCGGTACTACTATCTTCCAGCATCCCTGATATGTTCACTCTATATTTGCATATAAATTTCTGAACCTCTAGTATCATTGTTTACGTATACCATCACCATGCCTTTTCTTATTTGTTATGATATGTTAATATGTTAAATTCCTGATATGTACTATCTTATTTATGTTAATATCATATGTTTGACTGCCATGCATTCCCCGTACCATGTGCTTGTATTAAATGTTCCTTTTGTATGTATTGAGTGATTTTCATGTCTTTTGTTATTAATCTGATATACTGCTAGTTTGTATGTACTTGACTATTGTCTTTCAAAATGTTTTACTTATTATTAATTTTTTTAAAAATAAATTGCTTTATAATAAGGAACTTTCTGAGCGAAAATTCGCTGACAAACATTCTTTTTTCTTGTTTTCTTTCTTCTTGGGATGTCTGTCAGAAGGTATAGATGATGAGGCTTGATACATGATTGAGCCGAACCAGAGGATTTTGTTCAGTTAATTACACAGCTAATCCATGGTCCCCTTCAAGTATACTTCATTTCGAGGATCTTCACAATATTCATGTTTTTTATTTATCTTTACACACTTGTGTTCTTTTGTACTAATCTTGTAATAATTATTGTTGAATTTATTTGTTTTCAAGTTTTATTTTTGGTTATGTGCTAAATTCTTGTATTATTTCTTATTACTGTTTATACAGACGCTTAGCATATTCATATCGGGAAGGAGTGCTTCTCGGTGTGAATACGTCACGGGCTTGTCATTTCTCGCTCCTTATCTTTTGGAAAGCGGAGTATGACAAAACCTATGGACCAACAACACATAGAGTTAAACTATGTCAAACCCATGGAATAACGACACAAGAGATTCTGGTTAAGTGATTTTTAGTTGACTCTCGTGCCACGACATATATTTATTACCAAACTCCCCCTTCCCCCGTGTTTGTTAGGTTATAAAGAAATGACACAATCTTTACACGAATCCATGAATACGTTAGGGTGTTGCAAGTTCATGTCGAGTTCATGTCAATGCGTATTAATGGGTCGAGTCAAGTTCGTATCAGGCATGAAATATATCAAATCAAGCAGTTCATGTAGGTACAAATATAATGAGGAAGTCACGTGATAAGAAATGAGACAAGTATAATATTCAAGCACAAACCAAAAATGGTGTCGTGAAAAAGTGCTGGAAACTACCGATTATTCAACTCGTATAAATTCAGAAATAAAACAAGAAAAGTAGTCCTAGGTATTATGCACACATGGATTTAAGTCTTGCCTAATTCCGACTAATGGTTCGGGAGATTTACTTGTTTTCGTATTGCTGCGCAGAACAGACCAAAATCTATCCAGCACCGTCGCACGTTTTAAATATATAGTTCGTGATACTTTCTTTCGGTTTTCCAGTCTCAAAACAAATTAGGAAGTTGTAAGTCTTCCAATCTAGTTATCTAGACAACTTGAAATTGCGTGGTTTGGATCTCTAAAACTATAGTTACAGTTATTTTAGTTTAGGCGTTGTAAGCATATTTTCATTTTTCTGGACATCAACTATGGATCAACTTGCAGAGCATTTATCGGATTGATATACACGTTTCTAAGTCACCAAATATATAGGAATGTTTTAGGTCTGCCAATTTTCCATCCATACATCTAAGGTTCATCAAATACCGATTTCTATAGCTCGAGTTATGTCATTTTTAAAAACAGCGCACGAATCAGAACAAATTCTGTCCAGATTCAACACATAATTTAAAAAGTCAGAATTGGTTATTTCCGTCGGTTTTCAAGAAAATATTAAAACTAAAAAAATCTAGATCTTTAGATCTAATTGTCCAAAACACTTGAGTTTTCTCAAATCGGACCATGGGAGACAGAGTTAAGGGTTTTTGAAGGAGGCAGTTAAAAATAGCTTTGAGATTTAAAAAAAAACAGCGACTAAAAGTGTCGTAAATCCTAAACCACTGTTCGGTTTGACCTGAAATTTTTATAGCACATATACATAAATATATTCTAGTAGATAAATATCTTGAAATTTCCAAAAGCTTAAATTAATTTCTAAAAATTATTTTTGAAGGTAATGATTTGTTTAAATTCTATTTGAGATTGACAAGACCATAGTATTTATTTGAAACTTCATTTTCTTTTAAAACTAAATATAAAATATAACGAGCAATAAGGTGTGAAAAGCATACAGACAAGCATGTGAATCGGTCATGACATATATAATAAAACTGAAAGATTAACTAGGATTTTTTTACACAAAAACTATTAAACACCCTTTTTTTCTTTTTATAAACGATTGTGTTCCATAAGGTGGCGTACAATATAGGGTGATACGATTCATATATTCTCATAACTACTAACACTAACCAATCATTCATAAATATGAAACAAGAAAATCAATACTATTTAATATTTTCTCTATTCACGAAGGTAAAAAGGTCTATGCAAAACAAATATATATTATACTATCACTTTATTTTATATTCGTTATTTAAACATGGGGATTACCAAAGTAATGTGCAAGTATAGACATAAGTATAGACATGAAGATTCAAAAAGAGTAAGGCTAAGAGGGGACTTATGGGTTCTTGCAATACGGTATAACAACCGTATTGCCGATTGGTGAGAAAAGTCTCGACTTGATCGAGATTTCGAAGGCTTGAGGAAACTGATACTTCTTCAAGGCTCCAAAGGAAATGATTTTCAGATTGCTCAAGAGAGAAAGGATTAAGGTCGGATTTAGAAGAGAAAGGATGATTTATTTGTATTAAAAGGGAATTAACTGGGTTTAAAGGTCATAGTAACTCTTCATAACAAATCTAATTTATTATGAGAGTTTTGAGAAAAAGAAATTTAAAGGTCATTTTTAAGTTATGAAAGAGCTAAAAAATACGATAAAAAATTATTGCAAGATCGGGGGTTCGAACATATTACTAATAGGACAGCAGTGCAATGACTTAACCAATGAGATACAAGCTTACTGTTACACATAATCATTTTGAAACAAATATATTTTTATTTATTAACAATCAATATGGTAAAAACAAGGTTGTTACACCCTTCCTCCCATCACGCGCAAGTGAATAATAATCCCGCAATTCCTTTTCGGCGAAGTATACAACGAGCAACGTCCAATGAGAGTTATGACATATCGGGGTTATAATGCGAGTATAGCAGGAATTTCATGAATCGTCAACGTATATATTCCATCCACTTGTGTTCATGTGCAGCTTTCCGGTGTCTGTTTCCCCCAATCAGAGCAATGATCTGTTCAAATCTTGAAATTTAAAATAAAGCAGCGCTTCATAAAAGCACTAGCGCCAAGAGCGCCAGCGCTGAGAGTTAAAGACTCTGAGGCAGCGCTCGCGTGCAAAGCACGAGAGCGCCAAGCGCTAGAACTAAATGTTCTCCACCGTTAGATCAAAAATCCAACAAAGATGATAAATTATCAAATTACCAGAATAAAATCCTGTTAAGGAAATACTCCTCAGAATCTTTCCAACCAAGCAAGATTGTGCTCTGTAAATCAGAGCACCGTTGGATCAAAGATCCAATGGTGATTAAAAATCACCAAGATACAGAGTAATCTCTGTATGGGAAAATAATTTCCCAATCTTGTTAATAATAAGAAAGATGTCTTCTGTAAAATAGAAGCCCTAGGATCAAAGAACCAATGGTGGGGAAACATCCCCAAATCAATCAGAAAAAGATTGCCTTAACTTATCAGCCTCCACTATATAAAGGACCCAAGACTTCAAGTCTTAGACGGAGGAACCCCCCATAAACTTTGAGAAATTTTAAAGAGAAGAGAAAGCTTTCAGAAGAATAATTTCTTCAATGTAAATAAAACAGAGAGATCAAATCATCTCGTAAAAAGAAGAAGAACTTAGTTTTTTTTTCTAGATCATAGATCTATAAGACAGAGGTCTTTCAAAAAAAGAGATCATAGCATCTCATCATAAACATGGGAGGAGAAGAACTTAATTCTCTTCAGATTACAGATCCATAAAGACAAAAATTTTCACAAAAAAACATAAGAGATTGTAACATCTCCTATAAAAATAAGAACTTAGTTCTTAGATCCACGAGACAAAGTATCTTATAAACGATAACTTAATTCTCAAAGCACAGAACTGATCAGAGCTGCTTAAAAAGAGCCTTAGCGCTCCAATTAAAAAGAAGCGCCTCAGCGCTCCAACTCTGGCGCTCAGCGCCCAGCGCTATTTTTAAAGAAGCGCCCAACGCTCTAAAATTGGCGCTCAGCGCCAAGCGCATCACGTGCCCCTCACGTGGGCGCTACTTAATAAAGAGCACTCTGCACTCATGACTGGCGCTCAGCGCCAAGCACGCCACGTGGTCCTCACGTGTGCGCTATCTCACAGGAAGCGCCTTAGCGCTCTAAGTCTGGCGCTCAGCGCCAAGCGTGCTACGTGCTCCTCACGTGGGTGCTGAGGGAACATAAACTATTCTTTAAATAAAGCCTCAGAGTCATAATGAGTGCTCAACACTCAATAAAAGAAAAAAAAGGTTGTCAAAACCTAAACCAATGCTCAGCATTGTTAAATAAAAAAGGACCGAGACTAATTAAATGTTCAACATTTCAACTGAGTGGGCCGAGCCCAAGTTTGCCACAAACCCATAATTCAGATTAATTGAGCCCATATGCTCTTAAATCTTTTTAACTGATCTTAGTCCCAAACTTGACTACAGATCCCCCAACCAACATTGGTTCAAAGGTACATCTCTTCATACCTCTGATATATGTCGCTGTAATTCTTCAACGTCTTCAGAGAGATGGAGGGTCCCAACAACCAATAACTTTTGGCGCATCCCAAAACGGTTGAACCAAAACCACATAGACTATGACGTCTTTAAACTGGACTGTGAGGTTCTTAAACCCATAGACTATGATTTCCTTAAACTCTATGGACCGCAATGTCCCTAAACTAAACCCCCCACAGACTATGATGTCTTTAAACTATGGACTATGATGTCCTTAAACTCCATGGACTATGATGTCTTTAAACTTATGGATCGCAACGTCCCTAAACTAAAACAATAGAGCCTAAATACTCTTTCGTTGGATCTAAATGATCACAAAACCCTGTTAAGCAGATCTTATTCTAAAAATTAGACTAATGTATCCTTAAAAAAACGTTTAAGTTGATTTTAATCTCAATGAGATTAACAATTGTTCGAGACCCACGGTGACGTGCTTTTGGAGAATAAGATCAATATCGGATATGTCGGTTTTTGTCGGAAAAATAGTGCACGACATGAGTATCGAGTTTAAAAATACCGCAAGTGCACGGTGCGTTGAAGCAAGCCGGCAAGCACGGGTCGAACCACAAGGAGTGGATATCACGACATCAAATCGAGTTATGGATCAATAAGTTAGAAAATTGTGTTTTGTCACGTTTTAGTGTAATACCTAAAAGAAACAAGGTTTTGGGATACGAAAACTTAGGCTAAGCTTCAGTATGAGTGAAATATGACATTTACCCCCAACTCTCCGTTTTGATTCAAGATTCATTTCTTTTAGTTTCCATTTGAATAGCGAAAGTATGCCGTATTTATCCGAAACATGTATCGGGATGAAATACGATATCAAGGTTAATAAAAACAGAAACTAACAAGAATGAGATTGAGAATGGATTGGATATGTGATTAGTTAAGTGAAGTAGCAAGTATAGAATATATGCAAGAATGCTATATATCCTATCTAGCTAGTTGCGACACGTAACTTAATTCCGTATTCACGCCTACTTCAAATCGTAACATAGCAACGATAAAATGTAAAGAAAGGATATGATATATGTTAAAGGTTGATTTGCAACCATTCAAAACGATATATCATATCAAGCAAAACATAATAAACTTGCAATATTAAGAAAAGAAGTGAAAAAGTGCAAGAATCAAAAGGCAGGGGTTGGAAGTAAAGTCATTCCACATCCTACCTCACTATAGCCCAAGAATAACTACTCACACATCATCATAGAAATAACACAACTGAATAATGAAAATAAATAACAAAATAGAAAAGAGATACAAGAATCAAACTTGAATGTAATGAAGATTTATTGCAATGGTTCAAAATACAAGTAAATGAGTTCAACTAGCAAAATCTAATCTTGCAAGCTCAAAAAGAGAAGTTGCAAGACCAGAGGAAGCCAAAGAACTCAACACAATCCCAAGAGCTACAAGAATTTTAACACAAGAGTTTACAAGTATGCAAAAAGTTCTCCTTTGGCCTCATGTCTTGATCTGCTATTTATAGAGAATTCCAAGGCAAAAGTTACAGGTGACAATAGACTAACATGACCACCAGGGACCCACACAAAGAAAACGAGCCACTTTTCCTCCATCTTGGCCGCAATTTGCGGCCAAGTTGAATATATTTGCGGCCGAGTTGAAGATTCTGGGGCCCACCTTGCTTCAGTAGTCTTCTGGTCATATGGGTATATCTGTATGATTGTAACTTTTTTTAATAAACACCTATGTGTAATCTGGAGCAATATCACAGAGAAGAGATCAGTTGAAAAAGCCCATATCACATCACTAATTTATGCATTTAATGCACATCAAGACCACTTGCACAACACATCATTGTTGTGTGTCATGGCAGCACACAAGGTACATGCATCTCCAAAAGTGTTTACATATGTATGTGTTGGACCACTTCACAATTAAACTTTGTACACACACTTATTGGTTGCAAATTCTTTTCAAATCTTGATCAGTATAATGTCCTGTTTGCAGTTCCAGCTAAAAATCCGTCTTCTTGTGCATGTTGTGTACAAAAATCCATATTTCCGTTTGCGTACCTGTACTCTGTATAAATGAGCAGACATGGATTAAATATCACTGTTTATTGACAAAATGATATAAAATGGGCGGTATTAAAATGTAACAAATCGTGTCGAACAAATACCCTAAACTTATCTTTTGCTCGTCTCGAGCAAAACAAAAATTTCTAGCCTCACTTTCGCAGGGAACGCGATTGCACTGAGCACATGCAACAAGCCGTTAAACCTCTAGGTGTCCCTAGTAAGAGGAGTGTTGTTTCCTGAGGGTTTTCAGTGGATTGCACCCACAAAATCCAGTCAAATTAGTTTTGCTAGAAAACAGTTGATTCAAATCTTAAGGTTAAATATCAAAGCTAGAACTTCTATCACCCAAGTTAGAAACATTAAACCCTATTTTTCACTCCTCGCAATTTGTTTAACAAGCTAATATGCATCTTTTCGTGATAGTGCGACAGTGTCGTCATGTTTTTAAGAACTTGATTAGGGTCATTATGTCAAAAGTTACAGACCAAGGTAAACTTCTAAAGGATCACACAAGTTTGAAAAGAGTTAAGATTTTCTCAAGTTTTATTCTCCAGTTAGGCTTCAAGTCATAATATATATCGATTTTAACAGAGAACCTTAGTCTTAGTGTTCACTCCTATCTTTCACTTGTTTTTGTTCATACACACCTTTCAATATCGTGCAAAACGTCTTAATAAATACAAACCTTCATATCTCCGCGAAAAAACTGTTTTACTAGAAAATTTGTCACCGCCAAGATTATTCTCCCACAAAGAACCATAAGGACTTTTAACTCGGAGAGGACACTTGCTTAGCTTGTTTTATCTGGCGATTGGAAACTTAGCGAGTTTTGGGTCAATGACTCCCAAACCAGATGGTTTTAGGGCATTAGGTGTGGAGACACCCTAAGGACTTAATTACCCAAGTTACCAAGACCACAAAACAAAAGACTCATTTTATTTTAAATTTTTAGCACTTTAGTAAAACGGAGATATAGCCAACTTTTTCTTTTAAAAGTAGAAGACGTTACATGTGATAAGGTGTGTAATTACTCCACAAGGTTCCAGATGGGTTATTTTTCGGACTTATAGCTTCTGTTAAAGCCTCTATAAAATTCTTCCTATCTACTTTATTGTATGAATTATCCTTGATATTACTTAACTCCGCCAAATCTGTTTGATCCTAAGGATGTTTATCAAATTTAAAAAGTTTTTACAAACATGTCAGAGATTCATTAAATTCTCAAAAACATACGACACGTGTAAGTGATATAAAAGACGTGTATCAGCTAAGATTAAACACACATGCGGGTTATTTTTTAGGTTGTCAATCTCATAACAAGAATTTAGTTATTTCTACCTTATCAATTTAACCGTCAGATTTTGAATCAACGTTCCTCTGCTAGCCAACCCGACAAAGTTTTTATAATTTTCAGGAATTTTTTCAATTTTTATAAATTTTTTTCTATACAATGCAATACACAAGCAGATATGAAATGCAACTATATGCAAAAGAAAAGAAAAATACAATAAGTAAATGCTGAAATGCAGGAAATATGCAATGCAAACTATATGCTATCACCCCCAACTTGAAACTTGCATTGTCCTCAATGTCTTCTTACTTTTCCCTTGCCCTTCTTGCTACCGCTAGCGTCGTCATGCGATGCGTGTTGAGCTGCTTCAATCCTGTCTAGTTGCTCCTGCATTTTTTGTTGTTTCTTGAGCATGTGGCGAACATTCCTAAATGTCAGGCGCTGCAGGTCTTTCTCGTTGTCTGGTTCTGGCTCATTTAACAGTGCTTCTGTCGAGCTTTCGGGACCCGGGTGTTCGCTTGGGTCCTCCCTTATCCAATTTTTCCGCTCGTAGTAGCCGCCGGTGTATCCTTGTGAAATTCTCTCTATTTCGACCGGCCAGTTTGCATAGATAGTCACATACCCATCAAACTCAATCCTATCCATGTAGTACTTTGCAAGTTGGGTCACTAGCACCGGCAGTAAGGGTTTCTTCTTGGCTACCCCTTCTATGATTGTGTTGAACAATTATGTTACAACACAGAAATGCGTCTCTTTTTATATCAAACAGTGCACAATATGTCCCACATCAGCCGGAAATGAAGAAACACGGCTTTTTCCCCTGATGTTGCGGTTTGCCCATCGGCAGACCGCAAGCACGTTTTTGTACATCTGGGCCGGGTTCAGCCCATTATCTTTTAATTCTACAAAATCCCCCAACAATGATCTGTAAACCGCTAACTCTCGCGGTTGTTGATTTCCTGGTCGCATGGGGATATTTGTAACCCTAGAAATGGTTTGGGGCTAAAAGATCCTATGTCGTCCCTGGAAGAAAAATTCCACGAACCTCGATTCCGGTTTACCATGTCTTAATGCTTCGTAAAAATCTTCTACCAATTCCTTCACAGCAAACAAATCATTGCCTTTGTAAATTAAAAAATCCCACCCTTTTTGACAGATTTCATCGTAGAAATACCGTCCGTAAGTTGCGTCGGAGAAAATCTCAAAGAAGTTCTTCTTACAATCAAAAGCTACCATTTCAGATCTAAAATTTTGCACAGAAATTGAACAAGAAGAGAAGAAATCTTACAGAGGAGAAAGGAGATCGGGGTTGTTGGAGCAGATCAGGTCGCAATTTGCGGCTTTCTGGGATTTTTCGGCGGCCTGACGGTGGAGTTGGGGGCTGAGGTTGGGTGCTAGGGTTTGATTTGGGGAGAGAGAAGCGGGTTTTTTAGAGAAGCGGAAAATGAGTCTCGGGTTGAGTTGTAGATGGTTATAAAGGGTACTTTGCAAAGACAACCCTTTATAAAAAGAAATAGTAAAAGAAAACCAATAATTACAAAAAGCTCCAAAAAGAGTATATACAGGAAAAAAGACTTGGGGATGTGTTTTAGTCTATGTAACATGGCTCATGTAAAAACATGAGCTCCCCCATTTCCGCGGGCAATTCTAAAAATGGCTTTAGCCGTTGGCCATTGACCTTGAACGTATTTCCCGATTGCTAATCTTCAATTTCGACAGTACCGTGTGGAAAGACGGTGCGCACAAAAAATGGACCTGTCCAGCGTGATCTCAACTTTCCAGGAAACAAATGAAGTCGGGAGTCATAGAGCGAAACCTTTTGCCCTGCAGTGAACGTTTTCCGGAGAATTGCCTTTTCGTGAAAGACTTTCGTCTTTTCTTTGTACAATTTGGCATTCTCATACGCATCGTTGTGTATCTCGTCAAGTTCGTATAATTGAAGTTTTCGCACTTCGCCGACTTTTTCTAAGTCGATATTGAGCTGTTTGATTGCCCAAAAAGCGCGGTGCTCTAATTCGACCGGCAAATGACACGCTTTCCCAAAGATGAGTCGGTATGGGGACATACCAAGATTTGTTTTGAAAGCGGTCCAAAATGCCAACAGCGCGTCATTTAATTTCAATGACCAATCTTGCGGTTATGGCTGACAGTCTTTTCCAAAATCTGTTTAATTTGTCTATTTGAGACTTCAACCTGGCTGCAAGTTTGAGTATGATAGAGCATTGACAACTTGTGGCTGATGGAGTACTTTTTCATTAGTAATTCAAAAGATCGGTTCCAGAAATGCGTTCCATTATTACTAATGATGGTGCGAGGTGTACCGAACCGAGAAAAAATATTTTCTTTCAAGAATTTTATGACAACCTTGTTGTCATTGGTTCGACAAGGGATAGGCTCCACCCATTTGGACACACAGTCTACAGCCAGCAATATGTACAAATTCCCGAAAGAGTTTGGGAATGGCCCCATGAAATCAATGCCCCAGATGTCGAAGATTTCTACAATCGGAATGGATTGTAAGGGCATCTGATTTCGCCTTCCAATTTTTCCTATGTGCTGGCAGCGGCTACAGGTCTTACAATATTCAAAAGCATCCTTGAAGAGCGTCGGCCAGTAGACACCGCTTTGCAAAACCTTTTCAGCCGTCTTTCTGGGTCCAAAATAGCCCCCACAAACTTGGTCATGGCAGAAGGACATAACGCTTCTTATCTCAGAGTTGGAGATGCACCGCCTAATGATCTGATCAGGACAGTATTTGAACAAGTATGGTTCATCCTAGTAAAAGAATTAGACCTGGGAAAGAAATTTAGACTTGTCCTGATTCGACTAAAAAGATAGTGTTTCTCCAGTGGCTAAAAAGTTCACGATATCAGCGAACCAGGGTTCGGTTGATACGGAGAGAAGTTGTTCGTCAGGGAACTGTTCATTTATTGGAATTTCCTCAATTGGTGCATTTGGCAAGCGAGACAAATGATCGGCCACCACATTGTCGGTTCCCTTCTTATCTTTGATTGTTAAGTCAAATTCCTGGAGAAGGAGAATCCAATGTATTAGTCTGGCCTTGGCATCCTTTTTTGCAAAGAGGTGCTTAGCACAGAATGATCAGTATAAATCGTGACATGGGTCCCGATCAAGTAAGGACGGAATTTTTCGAGAGCGTACACAACAGCTAAAAATTCTTTTTCCGTGGTGGTGTAATTTAGCTGTGCGTCATTCAATGTCATGCTCGCGTAATGGATAACATGTGGCTTCTTTTCAAATCGCTGTCCTAAGATAGCACCTATCGCAAAGTCAGAAGTGTCGCACATTAGCTCAAAGGGTTCGCTCCAGTCTGGTGCACTTAAAATCGGAGCAGAAGTGAGTTTCGACTTCATAAGCTTGAACGCATGTAGGCACTCAGAGTTGAAATCAAAGGGTGTTTCTTTGGCCAGTAAAGAAGTCAAGGGTCTAGCCAGTTTGGTGAAATCCTTGATGAAGCGCCTGTAAAACCCGGCGTGGCCTAAGAATGCCCTAATGTCATGGAAAGTCCGTGGAGGTGGGAGGCTTGAAATGACGTTGATTTTTGCATCATCGACTTTAATACCTTTTTCAGAAATGATATGGCCTAACACGATGCTGTGTTTGACCATAAAATGACACTTCTCCCAGTTGAGTGTGAGGTGTTTTTCTCTACATCGTAGCATTACTAGCTCCAGATGCCTCAAACACTCAGAGAATGAATCTCCAAAGATGGAGAAATCATCCATGAAAACCTATAAAAATCTCTCTATCATATCAGAGAAGATGCTTATCATGCACTGCTGAAATGTTGCGGGTGCATTGCACAGCCCAAAGGGCATGCGGCGGTAGGCGAAGGTACCAAAAGGACAAGTGAAGGTCGTTTTGTCCCTATCCTCTGGATCAATCGGGATAAGATTATAGCCAGAATACCCATCTAAGAAGCAATAGTAGGCGTGTCCGACTAGGTGTTCAAGCATTTGATCAATGAAGGGCAGCGGGAAATGATCCTTAGGAGTTGCTGCGTTGAACTTTCTGTAATCAATACCGACTCTCCATCCCGTTTGTGTGCGGGTTGAGATTAGCTCATTTGCTTCATTCGTGACAACTGTGAGTCCCGATTTCTTTGGTACCACATGAATGGGGCTTACCCATTTGCTATTAGATATGGGATAGATGATCCTATTATTCAGGCACTTCAGCATTTCATTCCTTACCGCTTCTTTCATTACCGGGTTAAGCCGGCGTTGAGGATCCTTGAAAGGTTTGGAATCATCAGTCATATGGATTCTGTGCTGGTAGATAGCAGGGCTGATTCCTTTGATATTAGCCATTGACCACCCAATCGCTTCCATGTTCTTTCTCAGAACGTCCATGAGGGCCAACTCTTGCTCAGGCGCAAGGTCGGTTGCAATTATTACTGGAAGCGTTTCATTATTTCCCAAGTACGCATTCTTGAGGTGGTTAGGAAGAACTTTGAGGTCAAGTTTTGGTGTCTCCTCCACAGATGGTCGCACTTCAGGGGCCGGTTCATTACGAAGTGGTTCAAATTGGGGCCCCAATGTACGTAGGATGCCTGTTCAGGACATAGCTTCTCAAGGAAAAGAAGCTCCTCAGAAAACTGTTCTTCAAACGTTTCTTCCAGACACTCATTGTTGAAGTCAAATGTCCCCTCCTCATACATATCGTATATAGCGTTGACTTCAAAAGTGTCATCATGTTTCTCGCTCGCTTGGTTTCCTAGCGTGAAAATGCTGAGGTCGACTGTCATGTTCCCAAATGAGAGTTTCATGGACCCATTACGACAGTTTATCAACGCGTTGGATGCGGCTAGGAAAGGCCGTCCCAGAATGACTGGAATTTGACCGATGGGGTTGGTGACGGGGTCAGTCTCCAATACAATGAAATCTACGGGGAACATGAATTCCCCGACCTTGGTTAGAACATCATCAATTTCTCCCCTCGGTACTTTCGTAGATCGATCTGCCAGTTGCAGAGTCACTCTAGTAGGCTTGAGCTCTCCTAATCCCAGTTGTTTGTAAACTGAGTAGGGGATGAGGTTTACGCTTGCCCCTAAGTCTAGCAAGGCCCAGTTGATTTGTTTGTCCCCAATAGTGCAAGGAATAGTCGGACAGCCTGGATCCTTGTATTTCACCGGAATGGATTTGGACAAGACATCGCTCAGAGTGGCGGCCAAGAAGACAGTTTTGGGCATATTTGTACGTCGTTTTTGCATGCACGGGTCCTTCAAAAATTTCACATACGCCAGAACTTGTTGGACCACGTCCAACAAAGGAATGTTGACTTCGCAGCGTTTAAAAACTTCTAACACATTTTCCATATTTGCAGAAGGCTTCTTTGATTTCAACTTATTAGGATAGGGAGCCTTGGGTCCAAACACTAAGTTTGGAGAAGCTGCAGATGGAATAGGTGTAGAAGGTGGGAATGTTCTTGCTGGACAGTCAGGGTGGTCATGCGACGAATTCTCAAGCTACTTTGAAGGATGTGCGGCAGACGACGAAGAAGAAGCAGGAGGAGGAGAAGAAGAAGAAGGTGATGAAGATGACGACGGATCACAATGAGGAGATGAAATACGTGCTGGTAAACTGATAACCGCACACTTGGATGAGTCGCTGGGGTTGACAACCTTGTTGTCAAACGTTCGTCCTGATCTGAGGACTGTGACGGCGTTCTCATTCTCAATATTGTTCGTCTGAACAACATGAGCGTTGTTGTTTCTCTGCTCTCTTGGGTTCATCACGGGTTGAGAGGGAAATGTTCCCTTCTCACGTTCATTAACTGCTGCAGCCAGTTGACTGATTTGGATTTCTAATCTGGCTATTGGTTGAGTGTTAGTGCTATGCAACTGACCGGATGTTTTCATAAAAGTAGTCAGACTAGATGAAGTCTGCGCAGAAGTTTTAATCAAAGCTTCCAACCCTTTTTCGATGGATGTCACCCTCTTGTCGTCTTGGGCGAACCCAGGGGGTGTAAAGGTTGGGTTGTGCTGATTCGGCTGTTGGGGTTGCTGGGGCTAGTTAGTTGAATATCCCAATTTTTGGTTTTGAAAATTTGAATTTTGAAATTTTTGGAAAGGCGGGTTTGAATTGTTGGTTTGAAAAGGGGCCTGATTCCGAGCAAAATTGGGATGATTCTTCCAACCAGGGTTGTATGTCGGTGCAAAGGGGTCGTTCCTAGGACACTAGTTTTGATACAGCGCATTAATGTTTTCAGGTCCCTGGGACCCAACGAGAAACGAACATTCTTCCGTTATGTGGCTAGGATGCTGGCAGTTAGCGCACAAAGTCGGAGAAATTTGATTGACTGGTAGCGGTGAATTTTTGCCCTCTAAAGCTTCCATTCGCCGTACAAGAGCGGCGATTTTAGCTTCGACAGCTATAGAGGTGTCAACTATGTGTGCACCGCTCCTAGTTACAGATGGTTTCTCACTCACACTCTCCCACTGGATAGTTTTGTCAACAAGTTCTTCCAAAAAGTTCCATGCGTCCTTAGCACCATAGCTCAGGAATTTACACCGACACATGGATTCTAACATCATGCGTGAACTGGAATCTAACCCCTCATAGACAATCTGACATAAGCTCCACTGTTCTAACCCGTGATGGGGACATTTGATTAAGATGTCTTTAAATCTTTCTAAGCATTTCCAAAAAATTTCACCCTCTTTTTGTTTAAAATTGTGGAGTTCATTGCGAATTCTCATGGTTTTATGAATATGGTAAATTTTTTTAAGAAAAACCTTCACAAAGTCATCCCATGTCGTGATTGATCTAGCCGGTAAACTGTTTAACCAGCTTTTCGCATTATCCTTAAGCGCAAAGGGAATGAATCTGAGCTTAACGACATCCTCTTCCACTCCGTGAATCTTCATCATCGCACATACTCCTTCAAATTCACTGATTAATAGGTAAGCATCTTCGGACTCGAGTCCGTGGAATTTGGGGAGTAGTGGTATGAATTGCGGTTTGATCTCACAGTTGTTTGCCGCAATGGTGGGCAACACTATGCATGAAAGAAGGGATGAACGGTGTGGGTAACATCTATCCTGTAATGCCGCCTCCTGTTGCTCAATGATTGTTTGCTCCGTCATTATTGGTGGTGTAGGAGAAGAAAGTGAAGGTGTAGAATCGGACGGCTCCGATGAGGCAGAAGGTAAGAAGGTCTCGGAAGGTTCCGAGGAATCAGAAGGTGAAGAAGAGTCGGAAGATACAGGCACAAACCGAACTAATTGAGATTGTGAATCTCTAGTCCAAGCTGACATGCACTATCCGGATGTGGTAGGGAAAGACTGAGAGAAAAAAAATTAAAAAAAACATTTTTCAACCAAAATATTCACAACCACAAATATAACACAAAAGGTACAAAAAGATCACATACAAGACACACTGCACACACCTAAACAGTCTAGGGTCACCTAGGTCAACTAGACTTACTCAAAAAACTTGCTTTTTGAAGTAAAAATGTACTGCGAAACGGGCCCAAGATAGACTGATCGTGAAACCAGGTAAGTGCAGAGAGGAAGGGAGGTTTTCTCTCGCTTTCACGAGATTCCTTAATTAGAATAACCTTATCTCTGTTAGTGTATATGCCCTAGAGGACATTACTGTATCATACTAGTTTGTATATTACTTAATGGAAGCTTGGGATATTCACCTTGTATAAATAATCTTGCTCAATATAGTAGTATGCTACTTGGTTTGTTTCTACTTCAATGTGTACTTGTGTTTATTTCAGTATATCACTTATACGCATTAGTGGAGCCCTTAGGATCTTTGCTTGATTACCAGCGTTGTGATGGCAGTCACACTAGTGGGGGCTGGGAATCTATAAGCACATCCTTATACAGGTCCCTAGTCGCAGGACTATCGAGACAGGGCATCGATACTCCGGAGTAGACTAGCGTATGCGCTTCTCATCCCAGTGTGGGAGATGGGCTGTCCCACAGCCATCAGTACGTCGTACTGGAGATAGTATACGGGTGCTCGTTGGGTTACGAGTACACTGGACAGGACTCGTCGGGAACTGACAGGTTGGTATTATACCTATCGTCAGTTATCAGTTCCCAGGTGACATGAGTACAGCTTAGTCCGTTGACTTGACACTGTCACTTCGCCTCGAGTGTGTTCCAACTGTACTTTGATTACTACCCTACCACGGCTCAAAGGAGTCGTGCAAACGGGTAGTAGTTGGGTACAGTCCCGAAGCACTTGGAGGCAGTGACGGTTAGACAGGATTCGTCTCTCCCGGTATTGGGGGTTGACATCGCGCCGTGTCTAGGAGAGCCATTACACGAGTAGTCCCTGGCCAGGGCAAGCGAGATATACTGGTAGGCTTCCAGTGTTATCTCAGGATGTTTTGGGCTTCACTCCGACACGACTTGTACCGCTATTAGGGGACTGACGTTTTACCGCCCCTAGGCCCGCCATGCGATGTATCAGACGAACAGACCGGACTGTACGGAGACTGTCACATTCAGACTCAGTAGGAGTTCAGATGGGGTTTCACCTCGTCAGCCTTCTTGTCGGCATCTACCTGGGGACCGTTACGCACAGCTAGTGCCGCTTGCGGTCTGTGGTTAAACCCACTGCCAGCGTAGTGTCGAGTCTTTAGAGTCCCACACAGAGGGTATTCGCCTCTGGGCAAAACAGAGTAAAGGTCGCATGGTTTTGCGACAGGGTTCGTTCTCATCCGCGCACTTGTACACGTTTGGAGTCCGGACAGATATTACTGGCTGGCTCTGGTTTGAGTCAGATATCGGTATATGTTTTGGGGTTGCTTTTATCTCTCAGTATTCATGTTCCTCGGAACAAGAATGCTGGTGTGTATGCACAGTTATTTGAGGAGGAGGAAGAGGACTTTCATTAGGGTTTCGGAACGGGTGCGTATGCACAGTTGACAGTCGTCTTTTTCCAAACCCTAATGGATTTATGTTATATCAATTAATAATATTAATAAAATGAAATTGTGTCATGGTTGGTTTTTTGTTGACTTGTTGACCATGGTTGACTTGTTGACCATGGTTGAAGTTTTGACCATCATCATTACAAAAGAAAGATGCTCTTTGATTCTAGCAAATTCATTTAATGTTTGAAATGATAATGGTCATTCCTAAACCTTCCATCAACCTTTTTCATTTTCATTATTATTATTATTAATTTGATAATTCTTTTGCTTTATGTTATGGTTGCAAAAGAAAAAGAGCTCATTCTATCATTTAACTTCTCTCTCCTCACTTCATCTTCTTCTTCCTCTAGCAAAAGGAGAACCCTTCTCATGTGTTGAGAATCCCCCTCCTTAAAAGAAAAGCACCCTTTAGACACTCTCTACTCACTCTAGGATCAAAGGTTTAGCAAGCCGAAGATTCTAGTTCTCTCCAAGTTCGAGAAAGAGCCCGAAGGTTGAACCCTCAGGTGGATCCATCTTCGACGGAAGAAGGCGACGAGAAGAGAACCATCAACCTCTACTAGGTTTCAAGAAGAAGGAGTTCAAGTTAGGTATAACCACTTTGCCGAGTAGTTAACTCTCCTTTGCATGTTTGCTAGTTTAGTTTAGAAAAGATCCCGACTCATGTTAGTCCATGTTGCCCCTTGCGCTAAAAATTTGATTTTTATACCGTTTCCGCCTCCCCGTAAGAACCGGGGGTCGCAACGTGGACTTACAGTGGTATCAGAGCCTAACTAAACTTAAACTAGCTTGGTAGCGAAGTGTATGGAAGTTCGAAACGAAAAAATCACAAAACCGGAAAAACAAAAACCCTAAGTTTCTGTTGAAATTTTTTATGCTCTAAATGAAAAACTTTATACTCCTAAATTCGGCTCAGGGTTTTGTGAGAACACCCACCAAAAACGATCCCATGAATCCTTCAAACCGCCGCGCTTCCGCGGCCCCAGCTATTCTTCTCGCCGCGGATCCGCCGCCGTTTGGGATCTTCATGTGATCGTGTTTTGTGCAGTGTTCTTCTGGTAGGGTTTTGGGATTTTTCAAATATGTTATATGTGCCCAGATTTTCCAGACAGAAATTTACTTTTGGGGTCCTATAAATCCGTATTTTTTTCGAACTTCGCTACACTTTGGCTATGATGGTTATATCTGTGATGTTTGAATGTATTGAACGTCGGCTAATTGCTATAAGTCGATTAGTCGGGGTTATACATCTCTGTGATCTGTGTTTGATATTGGAATGTGTTGGACTGTCGCGGGTGAATAGCCGGGGTGGATGTGAGATGAGCTTTTGTTTTTCTTTCATTCATTGTAAATGTAAATTGATGTAATATTATTATTTGTTTGGCCGCACAACCGGGTCGGGGTTGTAGCCGTCATTTTATAATTCTTTTTACTGTTTTTGCTCTTAGGATAGACCCATGGAGGGGTGCACAAACTGCCGAGTACTTGGCGGGTAGTTTGCCGCACCCGTAGTGGTCTTGGGTGGGGTATTGGCTATTCACCGCGACCGTGTAATCCACTTTTCGTTGCAGGCTCGAACGGATTGCGGATTCCTAGTATATCCAATGTATTCATCTGTGATCTGTAATGTCTATCATTGCTATATTTATAACTATTTAGGCGTTGCTTATGTTTTACAGCCGCGCTAGCCCATCCCCCGCTCTGTCGTTAGTTAAGTAACCTAACGGGTGATGACGGGGCCCCGTGGCGAATGCGAATGGCATACGCGTACGTCATATTTTGGTTGTTTTCTGCAATGGTAGGATTAAATGATGGGACGCATTAAAGGAACTAATGCAAGAATATCACGCATTAAAAGAACTAATGCAAGATAATAAACCAAGTTAAAGTCGTTGGAACACTTTCGAAAAACCACTCGGTTCTTTTCAAAACTAACTTTTAAATGCGGAGATTGAGCCACTCCTTCTAAAAGCTATCTCGTTCCATCGATTATATCAAGTTCACTACGTTCACGGTTTCGCCAAAACCATTCGTAGCCCTCCGTCGTTTCGTATGGATATTCAATAGTATTCAAGCTATGTTTGTTGACCTTCGTCAAGGCATAGAGATTGGTAGCTGTTGGGTGTTCATATGTAGCATAGATAGATGCGTTGGTTTGGGACAGTCGTATTGCCTTGTTGACCTTCGTCAAGGGTATATACGGGTGGGTTCAAATTAACCTGGAAAATGACGGGCAGAACTTGACATGTGACTTATAATTTGTTGACCTTCGTCAAGGTCATAAGAGCATGGGGCAAAAATCCACATCGGGAGTTTCATAAGTACTGAAACTTGCTAGATTTGCATACCATTTGGAGTGTGGTGATTCTGGTAGGATTCCTTCAGTTTCGTCACGCGATGATATTTGGATCCCGATCCTACTGTGAGTATATGCTACTCCTCGGGAAATTTCTCACTAAACGATCAATGCTATAAACCTAGTAGGTGCCTAGAAAGGTGTTAGCGGGGCTACGCCCCCAGGGAAAAGAGGTTATTTAATTAAGGAACTTCGCGAAAGCGTTGGAAAACCTCCCTCGAAGTACCGACACTGGCCTGGCTGAACGGTTAAGCAAGTATTGTACGGTGGGATTGATCCCGACTAATTCTTCCTTTATGGTTTGAGGAGGGATTCGAGAGACAGTGGGAGCCATCCTGTTTAGAAAAACTAAAAATCATTCTAAACTTGCAAGAGCATCATGCTAAAGTGTTTCTTCTCTCTCTCCTAATTGCAGCGACCAATCGACATGACTGGACTTAAGTTACTTCTAGATAAAAATATATTGACAGGGCCAAACTACAAAGATTGGCTCAGGAATGTCAAGATGGCAATCACTTACGACAAGCTGGGGTATCTTCTTACCACCAAAGCCCCCCCGTCCTAAGTCCCACCTCCAGCGTCGCGGATAAGGAAATCCGTAAGACCTGGGAGATTGATAGCGCGAAGGCCAGGTGCCTCGTACTTGCCTCGATGGACAATGAACATCAGAGGAGGCACGAGAATATGGACTTGGAATCCATATTTCTTCATACAAAAGAACTGTATGGAGAGCAGTCTCGTATCGCAAGATACGAAGTGTCGAAGAAGTTGTTTTCGGCAAAGTTGGCCGTCGGATCATCGGTAGCGGACCACGTGCTTAAGATGATTGGCTACATTGAGGAGCTCGCTGAACTTGGGACCACGTTGGAGAATGAGCTCTATACGGACTTGATTCTTCAGTCCCTTCCTTCCACTTACGCCCAGTTTATACTGAACTTCAACTTACAAGAAAAAGAGGTTGAACTTTCAGAACTCCTCAACATGCTGAGGAGCGCAGAGGGCACCCTACAGAAAAGTAGGGAAACATCCACTTTGTTTGTAGGAGGATCTTCTTTTTCTAGGTCCAAGGCGAAAGCCAAGGGAAAGAAGAGGAAAGCCCCCGCCAAACCAAGGGGCGGTGTTAGTAAAGTGGATACGAAGGGAAAGGCAAAGGCAACAATGAAAGCGGGGAAGCTTATAGGTAAGGAAGAATGCTTCTATTGTCATAAGAGTGGACACTGGAAGAATGATTGCAGGGCTTGGAAAGCCAGGACACAGGAATTGAAGCAGGTTGCGGCTTCAGCTTCAGGTGTGTATGTTATTGAAAACTGTCTTTCAATAAACTCTACTTCCTGGGTATTGGATACCGGATCAGGATCTCATATCTTTAATTCTTTGCAGGCGTTGAGAAACCGTAGGGTTTTGAAGGCAGGTGACATGACCCTCAGAGTTGCGAACGGAGCTAGCATGGATGCTAAAGCCGTGGGGGACTATCACCTGGGAATGTCAGATGGGCATGTTTTGGTTTTGCGTAATTGCTTTTTTGTACCCAACGCAACTTGTAATATCATTTCTGTATCTTTGGTTTCTAAAGAAGGTTATGAATTTGCGTTTGTAAGTAATGTTGTAAACATTCACCTTAATCAAGTTCTGATTGGGTCAGGTACACTGAGCAATGGTATATACGTGTTAAACCAACCACAGATTTTCAATGTCCAGAATACACACAAAAGAAAGTCTCCTGATATCAATCAGGCTTTCTTATGGCATTGTAGACTGGGTCACATCAATGAGACACGGTTGACTAAGTTACATAAAGAAGGATACTTGGATCCGTTCGAGTATCAGTCTTATGCCACTTGTGAATCTTGTCTCATGGGAAAGATGACAAAGACTCCGTTCACTGGACACGGAGTAAGAGCGAGCGAGCTCTTGGGACTTATACACAGTGACGTGTGTGGTCCAATGTCTACACATGCGCGAAGCGGTTATTCATACTTCATTACTTTCACAGACGATTTCTCTAGGTATGGACATGTCTTCTTAATGAAGCACAAATCCGAGGCCTTTGAGAAATTTCGGGATTACAAGAATGAAGTTAAAAACCAAACAGGCAAAAGTATTAAGATTCTAAGATCGGATCGAGGAGGTGAATACTTGAGTGCCGAGTTCCTGGACTATTTAAAAGAGAATGGAATTCTCTCTCAGCGTACTCCTCCATACACTCCGCAACATAACGGTGTATCGGAAAGGAGGAATCGAACCCTATTGGATATGGTTCTTTCCATGATGAGTAAGGCTGAGTTACCGCGATCTTTCTGGGGCTATGCACTAGAAGCAGCTGCATATCTCTTGAACAAGGCTCCCACCAAGACTGTGCCTACCACTCCATATCAGATGTGGAGTGGGAAGAAGCCCTGTCTTAAGTACCTTAAGATATGGGGATGTCCAGCTTTTGTAAAAAAGCAGCATGCGGACAAGCTCGAGGCACGCTCAGTACAGTGCAAGTTTGTGGGATACCCAAAGAACTCCAGGGGGTATCTGTTCTATTCCGCTGAGGAACAAAAGGTTTTTGTTTCTCAACATGCCCGCTTCTTGGAAACTGAGTTTTTGGAAACCCAGATAAGTGGGAACGCAATAGAACTGGAAGAAATTTCAGAACCACAAGCTATTACTGAGAGCTTGGAAGAGCCAGTAAGTTCAAAAGAACAGGACATTCCTATGCCGCTCCGCAGGAGTAGTAGGCAGTCTCATCCGCCCGAGAGATACTACGGTTTTCTCATAGACGGGGATAGAGAGGATTGCATCATAGATTATGATGAGCCTACTAGCTTCCAGCAGGCCGTTCAGAGCGTTGACTCGGTAAAATGGCTGGATGCAATGCGGACCGAAATGGAGTCCATGTACACCAACAAAGTATGGACGTTGGACATTGCTCCAGACGGGGTAAAACCCGTAGGATGCAAGTGGATCTTCAAAAGGAAGATTGGTGTAGATGGACAGGTTGAGACCTATAAAGCTAGACTTGTAGCAAAGGGTTTCCGTCAAAGACCTGGTTTGGACTATGACGAAACCTTTTCTCCAGTGGCTATGCTGAAATCCATTCGGATCCTTCTTGCCATTGCTGCCTTCCACGATTATGAGATTTGGCAGATGGACGTAAAGACCGCTTTTCTAAATGGAAATTTAGAGGAGTGTGTCTATATGGATCAGCCAGAGGGTTTCATTCAGAGTGAGAGCAGCGGAAAGGTGTACAAGTTGCTTAAGTCCATCTATGGACTAAAGCAGGCATCGCGGAGTTGGAACATCTGTTTTGATGAGACGGTCAAGGAATTTGGCTTTATCAAAAATCCAGATGAACCATGCATCTATAGTAGATTTGTAGCGAGAACTGTAGTATTCCTCGTTTTATACGTGGATGACATTCTCTTAATAGGTAATGACATTCCTATGCTACAATCTGTCAAGGGGTTCTTGTCGCACAGGTTCTCCATGAAAGACCTGGGTGATGCCTCATACATCCTGGGGATCCGGATCCATCGTGATAGATCCAAGAGGATATTAGGACTTTCTCAGTCCAGGTACATCGACACCATAGTGAAAAGATTCAGTATGGAAGATTCCAAGCGCGGTAACCTACCGGCTTGTCACGGGATCACCCTCTCTAAAGAGATGTCTCCCAAGACTGATTTGGAGAGGGATCGCATGTCTATTATACCCTACGCTTCTGCGGTAGGCTCTATAATGTATGCGATGTTGTGTACCAAACCGGATGTAGCTTATGCACTGAGTGTGGTAAGCCGGTATCAGTCAAACCCTGGGAAGAAACACTGGATAGCGGTAAAGAACATTCTCAAGTACCTGAGAAGGACTAAGGAGATGTTCTTGGTGTATGGCGGAAAAGACCTCCAGATCGAGGCCTTTGCTGACTCCAGCTTCCAGAGTGACAAGGATGATTCCAAGTCCATGTCGGGTTTCGTCTTTACCCTCAATGGAGGGGCGGTGTGTTGGAAGAGCTCCAAACAGGAAACCGTTGCAGACTCGACTATGGAAGCGGAATATATCGCTGCATCTGATGCCGCAAAAGAAGCCGTCTGGATGAGGAAGTTCTTAAAAGAACTTCAGGTGGTTCCGTCCATTGTTGACCCAATACCTCTGTATTGCGACAACAACGGGGCTATAGCTTTAGCGAAGGAACCCAGGTCCCATCAGAGATCCAGGCACATCTTGAGGCGGTATCACCTGATCAGGGAGATCGTAGATCGCAAGGAGATCGAGGTTCGGAGGGTTGCTTCAGAAGAGAACACTGCAGATCCATTCACCAAGGCCCTACCCCAGACTCAGTTCGAGCGGCTGATCGAGATGATAGGTCTTCGATACGCCAGTACATGGCCTTAGTGCAAGTGGGAGATTGTTAGTGTATATGCCCTAGAGGCCATTACTGTATCATACTAGTTTGTATATTACTTAATGGAAGCTTGGGATATTCACCTTGTATAAACAATCTTGCTCAATATAGTAGTATGCTACTTGGTTTGTTTCTACTTCAATGTGTACTTGTGTTTATTTCAGTATATCACTTATACGCATTAGTGGAGCCCTTAGGATCTTTGCTTGATTACCAGCGTTGTGATGGCAGTCACACTAGTGGGGGCTGGGTAATCTATAAGCACATCCTTATACAGGTCCCTAGTCGCAGGACTATCGAGACAGGGCATCGATACTCCGGAGTAGACTAGCGTATGCGCTTCTCATCCCAGTGTGGGAGATGGTCTGTCCCACAGCCATCAGTACGTCGTACTGGAGATAGTATACGGGTGCTCGTTGGGTTACGAGTACACTGGACAGGACTCGTCGGGAACTGACAGGTTGGTATTATACCTATCGTCAGTTATCAGTTCCCAGGTGACATGAGTACAGCTTAGTCCGTTGACTTGACACTGTCACTTCGCCTCGAGTGTGTTCCCACTGTACTTTGATTACTACCCTACCACGGCTCAAAGGAGTCGTGCAAACGGGTAGTAGTTGGGTACAGTCCCGAAGCACTTGGAGGCAGTGACGGTTAGACAGGATTCGTCTCTCCCGGTATTGGGGGTTGACATCGCGCTGTGTCTAGGAGAGCCATTATACTAGTAGTCCCTGGCCAGGGCAAGCGAGATATACTGGTAGGCTTCCAGTGTTATCTCAGGGTGTTTTGGGCTTCACTCCGACACGACTTGTACCGCTATTAGGGGACTGACATTTTACCGCCCCCTAGGCCCGCCATGCGATGTATAAGACGAACAGACCGGACTGTACGGAGACTGTCACATTCAGACTCAGTAGGAGTTCAGATGGGGTTTCACCTCGTCAGCCTTCTTGTCGGCATCTACCTGGGGACCGTTACGCACAGCTAGTGCCGCTTGCGGTCTGTGGTTAAACCCACTGCCAGCGTAGTGTCGAGTCTTTAGAGTCCCACACAGAGGGTATTCTCCTCTGGGCAAAACAGAGTGGAGGTCGCATGGTTTTGCGACAGGGTTCGTTCTCATCCGCGCACTTGTGCACGTTTGGAGTCCGGACAGATATTACTGGCTGGCTCTGGTTTGAGTCAGATACAGGTATATGTTTTGGGGTTGCTTTTATCTCTCAGTATTCATGTTCCTCGGAACAAGAATGCAGGTGTGTATGCACAGTTATTTGAGGAGGAGGAAGAGGACTTTCATTAGGGTTTCGGAACGGGTGCGTATGCACAGTTGACAGTCGTCTTTTTCCAAACCCTAATGGATTTATGTTATATCAATTAATAATATTAATAAAATGAAATTGTGTCATGGTTGGTTTTTTGTTGACTTGTTGACCATGGTTGACTTGTTGACCATGGTTGAAGTTTTGACCATCATCATTACAAAAGAAAGATGCTCTTTGATTCTAGCAAATTCATTTAATGTTTGAAATGATAATGGTCATTCCTAAACCTTCCATCAACCTTTTTCATTTTCATCATTATTATTAATTTGATAATTCTTTTGCTTTATGTTATGGTTGCAAAAGAAAAAGAGCTCATTCTATCATTTAACTTCTCTCTCCTCACTTCATCTTCTTCTTCCTCTAGAAAAAGGAGAACCCTTCTCATGTGTTGAGAATCCCTCTCCTTAAAAGAAAAGCACCCTTTAGACACTCTCTACTCACTCTAGGATCAAAGGTTTAGCAAGCCGAAGATTCTAGTTCTCTCCAAGTTCGAGAAAGAGCCCGAAGGTTGAACCCTCAGGTGGATCCATCTTCGACGGAAGAAGGCGATGAGAAGAGAACCATCAACCTCTACTAGGTTTCAAGAAGAAGGAGTTCAAGTTAGGTATAACCACTTTGCCGAGTAGTTAACTCTCCTTTGCATGTTTGCTAGTTTAGTTTAGAAAAGATCCCGACTCATGTTAGTCCATGTTGCCCCTTGCGCTAAAAATTTGATTTTTATACCGTTTCCGCCTCCCCGTAAGAACCGGGGGTCGCAACGTGGACTTACAATCTCTTTCGGCGGTTGCGCCTTTCACACTTTCCTAGACACTTCAGGAACAATGTACCGATGAGTGGTGTTCGAAATACACTTAACTTACCTTAGTGAGCATGAAGTCCTTAGAGACTGAAAGTCTAATTTCTTTTAAAGTTAATGAGGGTGTGCAAATGCTCGTTCTTTGTAGTTTGTGGGCCACGGAGAAGGGTGATGAAATCCCTTACCGTATCTTGTTGGGGTTCTTTGCCCTTAAGTCCGTATTAAATTCATGCAATGCGCAAACAATAAAAGTTGTTCAAATCATCAATCAATCGTTTTTTATGTTATAAGCGGCGCGCTGCAAAAAATACGGTTAGTTTCTTTTGGCACTTGTGCAGCGGAGTTTGCGAAATAAATCCTGCACAAAATTGAAGTATTGGAGCGTCGGGGTTGAGGAGAAGGGGTTAGGAAAAATACGTGCCTTGAATTTTTGAGTTTAGAAACTCCCATTGACTTGATCCGTGATCGCTTGAGTGTTTGCTTGTATGGGTCGATCTACCCGGATCTTTGGCACTGTTAACTTCTTAACGCCTTTCTCCTGAATTCTGTTCTCAGCTCCGCACGACAGTAGTTCGTATTTTCGTTGCAATCTGGAATTTGAGAAAAATACGATTTTTAGTGCATAATACGATATTTATGGCCAAAGTTCTGTAGATATATGATTATAAAATTTTGCATATAAAAATGGACTAATAACAGAAAAGTAGAGAAGTAACAGAAAAATTGGGGCAAAATGCCAGGGTAAGGCCGCAAATTGCGGCCAATATGGATTAATTTGCGGCCAGATCCTGGTTTTATTGCTTCAATTTCTCTGTGTCTTCTTCTATTTCTGTTAGTATACCCTTTCTGTATGAAATTTTTTTTAGAACAATAATATCAACAGCAGAACAGAAAACACAGAGAGCAAAACATCGGATATTTGAGGGTTTTTTTGGTGTTTTTATTTTGTTTGTTTTATACAAAGTATATACAGAGATAACTCAAAATAATCTTCGTGGTGTTGCCACTCCCGGCAATGGCGGCAAAAACTTGTTCGAGACCCATGGTGACGTGCTTTTGGAGAATAAGATCAATATCGGATATGTCGGTTTTTGTCGGAAAATAGTGCACGACGTGAGTATCGAGTTTAAAAATACCGCAAGTGCACGGTGCGTTGAAGCAAGCCGGAAAGCACGGGTCGAACCATAAGGAGTGGATATCACGACATCAAATTGAGTTATGGATCAATAAGTTAGAAAATTGTGTTTTGTCACGTTTTAGTGTAATACCTAAAAGAAATAAGGTTTTGGGATACGAAAACTTAGGCTAAGGTTCAGTATGAGTGAAATATGACATTTACCCCCAACTCTCCATTTTGATTCAAGATTCATTTCTTTTAGTTTCCATTTGAATAGCGAAAGTATGCCGTATTTATCCGTAACATGTATCGGGATGAAATACGATATCAAGGTTAATAAAAACAGAAACTAACAAGAATGAGATTGAGAATGGATTGGATATGGGATTAGTTAAGTGAAGCAGCAAGTATAGAATATATGCAAGAATGCTACATATCCTATCTAGCTAGTTGCGACACGTAACTTAATTCCGTATTCACGCCTACTTCAAATCATAACATAGCAATGATAAAATGTAAAGAAAGGATAAGATATATGTTAAAAGTTGATTTACAACCATTCAAAACGATATATCCTATCAAGCAAAACATAATAAACTTGCAATATTAAGAAAAGAAGTGAAAAAGTGCAAGAATCAAAAGGGAGGGGTTGGAAGTAAAGTCATTCCACATCCTACCTCACCATAGCCCAAGAATAACTACTCACACATCATCATAGAAATAACACAACTGAATAATGAAAAGAAATGAAAAAATAGAAAAGAGATACAAGAATCAAACTTGAATGTAATGAAGATTTATTGCAATGGTTCAAAATACAAGTAAATGAGTTCAACTACCAAAATCTAATCTTGCAAGCTCAAAAAGAGAAGTTGCAAGACCAGAGGAAGGCAAAGAACTCAACACAATCCCAAGAGCTACAAGAATTTTAACAAAAGAGTTTACAAGTATGCAAAAAGTTCTCCTTTGGCCTCATGTCTTGATCTGCTATTTATAGAGAAATCCAAGGCAAAAGTTGCAGGTGACAATAGACTAACATGACCACCAAGGACCCACACAAAGAAAACGATCCACTTTGCCTCCATCTTGGCCGCAATTTGCGGCCATGTTGAATATATTTGCGGCCAGGTTGAAGATTCTGGGGCCCACCTTGCTTCAGTAGTCTTCTGGTCATATGGGTATTTCTCTATAATTGCAACTTTTTTTAATAAACACCTATGTGTAATCTGGAGCAATATCACAGAGAAGAGATCAATTGAAAAAACCCATATCGCATCACAACTTTATGCATTTAATGCACATCAAGACCACTTGCACAACACATCATTGTTGTGTGTCATGGCAGCACACAAGGTACATGCATCTCCAAAAGTGTTTACATATGTATGTGTTGGACCATTTCACAATTAAACTTTGTACACACACTTATTGGTAGCAAATTCTTTTCAAATCTTGATCATTATAATGTCATGTTTGCAGTTCTAGCTAAAAATCCGTCTTCTTGTACATGTTGTGTACAAAAACCCATGTTTCCGTTTGCGTACCCGTACTCTTTATAAATGAGCAGACATGGATTAAATAGCACTGTTTATTGACAAAATGATATAAAATGGGCGGTATTAAAATGTAAAAAATCGTATCGGACAACAATCCTTAAACCCACTGGACCATAACGTCCTTAAACTAAACTCTATAGACTATGGCATCTTTAAACTATGGACTATGATTGGAGTTCAGCTGCACAACGTTCGCTTTGACCTGGGCATGCAGTTGGACAGACTCAGCGGAAGATGCCTCACGTTCCTTTCGCTTGAGGGTCGCCTCTTGTTCAAAATAGCGAAGGAAAATGACACTTTGCTCAAACCACGCAGCCCGCTAGGAGTTCAGTGCCAGAACCTCGGGAGCAGGACACCTGAGCTCAAGCTCATGCAGGCAGGCTTCAATCTTTCTGCAGTGATTAACCCAAGGCTTAACGACGCCTTCGCTATGAAAGTTCACGAGCGTCGCCAGCATGGGATTAACCTCGGAAGCAAAATCTGCAGCGAATGCAGGGGACTCCGCGTCAAGCTCCTCGATGGATTCACTCAACATACGCAGGCTGGTCACAGTGCTTTTGGAAGATGGACGTCTAGAAAAGGGCCCTGCCGACATTAGGATGCGAGACTCGAACGGAGCAAGAGCCAGTGCGATTGCTGCAAAACGAATTATGATCAAATGTCGGCTCAAGAGATAAAGAAAATGCACGAACGATGGAGTCTACTATACCGGCTGCGACAGGTGGCATAGTTGGGAGTACTGGTGGCGTGACGATTCCCTCGTCCCCTCCTTCAATTTGTAGTGCTGCAATCAATTCAAAATTAACAATGACATGGTCGCCCGTAAATGAAAGGAAAGGATGTCGGTTAAAAACTATACTCACCGACACCAGCAGGCAAAGTGACTTCCGACTGGAAGGAGAAATGCGGGTTCAGCACTTGATACAGATGATCAAAGAGAACTCCTGCAAGGTTGCGACGATACATGGTCAGTACAAGAAAGACGGTGTTCATAGTTCAATTAAGTAGATCGCAAATCTATACCTTCCAGCATCTTGGAGGACATAGGAGAAGGCGAGGGAACAACCGTCATGGAAACGACCGCAAGTGTTTCAGATGACACAATCTCAGTGTTCGCTACACCTACAAATAAAATACCGTCAGAACAAGCTGAAAAGGATTGCAAAATAGAAAATAAATAGCGACCCAAAACCTACCTAATGGGTCATCGGCCAAAACCGCGACAGAAGCATAACTAGGCGCAACGGTCCTTTCGCTCCCTTTCAATGGAATAATTTCGGCGCCTGTGGCTTCGTCCCCTGATTCGGCAGGAGCCGTCGTGACACTTGCGATGCCTGCTGATAGCAGGGAACTACAAGCAGAAAGAGTGGCAGTTTTTCCAGTCCCAGATTCTTGAGAATGAATAGCCGCTTCGGGCTCTGTGGTCACCGTCTTTTAACCTGCCACCTTGTTCATATCAGAATATTGCATTTTATACCGCCCATTCTTACGCTCGTGTGTTTATAGGTAGGTGCTTTTAATTCGTGTTTGTTACATATTTACAGAATACAGGTTTCCGGTACAAATATTGCAAATCAAGATAAAATCTCCACAGTTACGCCAAATACAGAACATCTGTCACAGCAGATAAAAGCCGGGTTCCGGCCATCCATATCCGTCCAGTGCCGAGTACCGGTTCCAGATACAAGACATGTGACAGTGGTCATTCGTGTCTGGGACAAGCACAGAGCATGAGGGGGGGCTGCACAAGAATCAATGGGTGCGCGGAGCTCGAGGGAGATAAAGTCAAAAGTGAAAAAGATAGTGCAATCTTGGACTTAGAAATCTGCAGATATTCTGGAAGACTTCTTTGCAGTATGAAGATTGCAAACACGAGGAAAAGCCAAACCAGGGAAAGCCACCAAAATTGACCAACCAACTCCACCACTTGGCCGCGTTTCCGCGGCCAATAGGGGGTATTGGCCGCGGAAACGCGGCCATACAGGCGCCTCATTTCGTCGTTTTTCTGGGGCATTTTGGGTACTTCATTTATGGGCTGATGGTTGCCCTAGACTTCCAGTTTCCCTCCTATAAATACTCCAGAATTGAGCTAAGCCAAGGGTCCAATTTTGTGTCCACTCTTTTGTAGTTTTTTGTATAGTTCTTCTTCTTCTTCTTCATTCTTCCTCCATGAAATGTAGTGAGAGCATTGAGTGGATATTAATGAAGATGAGGGTTTTGTATCATTCTCTTTTGTTTCTTCTTCCCCTTGAGATTCTTGCTTTCTCTTGATCATTCAACCTCTTCATTGAGCTTGAATGGTTAAGGGTTAGTTATTGATCTCAAGGGTCGTATTTTCTCACGGGACTAGTTCTTCACTTCACATGCGTTCTCTACCCTTCCCTTGATCTTGCAACCTCTTGATTGAGCTTGCAAGTTTAAGGGTTGGCTATTGATCACATGCTTGTCTTGAGTTCTAGTTTCTTGTTCTTTTTATTGCTTATTTATTACTTGCTTTTTATTACCTTGTCTTTAATTACTTGCACTTAAATTCCATGCACTTTAATTACTTGTAATCTTTTCTTTTCTTTGTTCTTTTCTTTTGCTCTCTTTTGTTCTTTTTGTGAATGAATGTAATTATTATTGTTAAGAAGAAATACGATATTATAAGTTAAAGATTTTCTTTTCTCTTTTCCTTTTCCCGTTATTTTCCATTGAACTCCGCCCAAACCATACGCAAGTGCTCCGTTAGGCACCCTACCCTAACAAGGTAACGGTGATTCCTAACCGTGACCGATTGCGTTCGGTTTGGTCGGAGGCGAAAGCAAGAGACAAGAACGGAAGGACAAGGGTAAATAAGCCGGATTCCACGAATACCGCGCTTAAATCCCCTAATCCACGTTGTTGCCGATTGCTCTAGCTTCAATTGGTCAAGACTCGGCTCAAAGGTTTCGAGTACGGATTTCTTTAGCTTATAATCTCGTATCTTTTCTTAACAACTTTATACTTGCAAATATTACACATAGGATAGTCTCGAACAAACACATACTCATTCTTTATTGACTTGTCTAAAACAAGAAGGTAAAATACCACCATCTCCCTGTGGACCGACCCGTGCTCAACCGGCTAGCTGCATAGCGACACCGTCTTGATTGCGGTTAACTTTAATTCTTTCAATCAAATGGCGCCGTTACTGGGGAGACGGTAGCGTATTTTTTTTCTTGTTATTCGGGTTAATATTCTTTTTGTATATATAAAAAAAAATATTAAAAAAAATAAAAAAAATATAAAAATCTTTTTGTTTTTTTTTGATCATTTTTGTGGGCAAGTGTGCAGATTTTTGCGTATTTGCAAACTACGATTGTGGGGAGCAAAGTGTACATTCAAGGCAAAGGTGATTACGAAGTACAGTGCCAAAGATCCGGGTAGTTTGACCCGCGCAAGCGAACCTTTCAAGCTTACCAGATTTGATTCAACGGGGGTTTCCTAACCCAAAACTTAACGGTACGTACTTTCCGAACACCTTCTTCTCAAATCCGACGCTTCCAATATACTATTCTTTGCAGGTTCGCTAGCAAACGCCAAAATTGACTAACCCGTATTTGTTGCAGTGCCGTGCTAAAAAAAAAAAAATTTTTTTTTGATTCTTTATAGAATTTTTATTGAATTGTGCATTGCATACATTAATACGGACTTAAGGGCAAGCGAACCCCACAACATACGGTAAAGGATTTCATCACCTTTCCGTGGCCCACAAATCACGAACTTGAGCATAACGTATTACCCGCACAAATTCTAAAAGAAATTAGACTTTAAGCCTTAAGGACTTCGCGCTCACTAGGAGAAGTTAACTGTGTTTAGAACCTCGCTTAACGGTATATTGTTTACGGGGTGTCTAGAAAAGTGTTAACGGCGCAACCGCCAAAAGAGAAAGGGTTATTTAATTAAGGAACTTCGCGAAAGCGTTGGAAAACCTCCCCTTATCTCTGCACTTACCTGGCCTCGTGATCAGTATATCTTGAGCCCGTTTCTCGACACAGTTTTACTTCGACAATCAAGTTCTGGAGCAGGTCTAGTTGACCTAGGTGAACCCTAGAACGATTAGGTGTGTGGTATTTTTGTGTCGTGATTATTTTTGTCCATATTATTTTTGTGTGTATACTTCATTCTTTTGTTAATATATAACTAAAAAATAAAAAAATAAAAAAAATTATCACATTCCTTTTCCCCTCCTTTTCTCTGCCTTTCTTTCCTTCTCTCTTCATATCATGGGTACTCCACCTCGCAAAACTCTTGCCGAACTTTGGTACCCACAACCAGACATTACTTCATACGGTTCTTGCTTTGGCCGAATATCGAACGACCCATCCATGCCAAAAATTTCGTTGAGAGATCGGATAGACGCGTCTAGGACAAACAACTGGACCCCGCAATCCACTTCGTATCAACCGTTTCAAACATTCACCCCTTCTTGTGTTGATACTCCTTTTGAAAATCCAGTTGTAACCCCGAGACCAATGTCCATTGCTGAACATATTGCACAATCTCGTAGCCGATCTTTCACTCCTTTCACCACTACAAATTCTTGGGACCAACAAATCCATTCACCTTCTTATCCCAATGTTGATCCCACTCCTGTCCAGCCTGGATTCAATTCCTACCAATCCTACCCTACTTTTGCACCTTCCCTAGACATTACTTCAGAACAGCCGTTTGGGAGTTTTCAGTATCCAAATAACTTTGAATCATTTACTGAAACCCCTTCACAATCCATGTCTAGTATGGAACAGTCGTTGGAAGATTTTAGGGTAGCGTCAAGCCAACAGATGATGGATTTGAATGCGTCCATTGCCGCTCTCATGCAACCTAGTGACCCGGTAGCTAGTTTTCAACTAGCTCCAAATTTTTTAATGTATGATGAGGCGGCAGGACATGCTGTGAATTTGAGTGGAGAGAGTGAGATGTACCCCCTTCCAAATCAAACCTACCCGTCCCAAATTGAATCCCACAACTCCCTTTTTGAAAGTCTATCGAGTATCCCACATGATTTATCAATTAAAGATAGAATGATGAATGAGTTGTGCGACTTCGTAGTGTTTGATTTGCCCGATTGTGAAGGGTCCCTTCCAAGTGAAACCATACCTAATCCTTTTGACCTCTACACCTATATCTTACAACCAGAATCGATTAATATCCATGCTTTTGATGAGGTGTCGGAGAATTTTGATTTTCACTTGATTGAGGATGTTGACGCTGGGGATATTTTGGATGATGAACCCGTAGATTTGGCTGAGTTTGTCTCTTCAAATCATCATCCCGAGTCATTAAATGTTTTTCCCGAACCCCATATGCGTCTGGACTTTGAAGAGAAGAGCATGGATGTGCTAAATTTTGAGGAGAATATTGAGGATAGTTTTGAGGATGAACCAGTTTTGCTTGATGAGTCGGATTTTCCAATTCATCCTGTTCCTTCCACTGACTGTGTACACCCTCCTGAACCTTTAACCGATACCCTTCCTCAACCACTTCCCTCCATCCCTTCCATCGTTCCGACCTTGCAAGAACCCGTCTCACTTTCATTTACTGTGTCTGGTTTACCAAGTTCGGCGTACCCATGGCTTCTTACGAATCTTGAGGGATTTGACCCAATTTCTCGACGGGTTAATAGATTAGCACAATCGATTTTTACACATCGCTCATCACAAATTGTGCTAATCTATTCACTCCATTTGCACCCTCAAGTTCGTACTCCACTTCTTTTTCCCTTCCGCCATTCTTCTTCTGATATACCGAGACCGTATCCCGCTTTTATCTCCATACGGTCTCGCGTATTCTCCATTTCTTTTCTCTACGCCTTCTTTGACCAACCACTGCTTTTTCACGATAAGATCTTTGAATGGTTGGTGTTAACTTTTGGCCTGTGTAAGGCCTTGTATAGTTTGAAACTGTTCTTTCCCCCCTAATCCTGAACTTCAACGCTTAACAGTGGAAACACTGTTTTACTTAAGTTTGGGGGGGACACATTTTTTTGTATATATTTTTGTTTTCCTTTTTGTTTTGTATATAATTTTTTTTAGGGAGCGCCGACAATTTTGACCCTCTTGGTGTAGCCTGACAGTGAGGGCATTGTCAAGTTTAAGTTTGGGGGTGTGCTCGGTAAGCTTTGTTCCTTCGCATTCATTTGTATATTTTGCATTTGCATACCTTATTTAAAAACCCATAAAAATCGAAAAATTTTCCAAAAAAATATAAAAACTTTGTCGTCAAGTTAGCTAATAGGGTAACTTAGATCTTTATTCCGAAAGTTTAGTTGATATGATAGAAATAACTAAATTCTAGGCTTAGGAATTGAAAACCCTAAAAATAACCCTCATTCTGTTTAAACTTGGTAAGTATACGTCCTTACAGTTTTTTTTGAGAACTAGGTAATCTTGAGTTCAGTTCTTGAGTTAAGTCAAGATAAAGGGAAAGTATTGAAGCTTTACCGGAGGATAAGTCTGAAAAATAGTTTCTTTTCTTGAGTTCAAATTTAGAAAGTATATACCCTACAAACTGCACATACACGCACCTTGAAACTTGGGATAGTAGAGGATACCTAGAAATACTCTTGCCTGAAAGCCTAGTATGAAAGAAAAAACGGTATTTAAAGCTAAACACCAAAAGAGCATGTTGAAAAATATATCCGGTCTTGAAAAAGAAAAAGAAAAAGAAAAAGAAAAAGAAAAAAATAGAATAAAGTCAAGATCTGGAAACTGCTATTTACGCTTTAATGTTCACACATTCAGTAATCGGCCGTTAGTGCCTCAAGAAGCATTAATAGTCGCATGAAAGGTATGTGAGCAAATCCGTCCATCCTTAATGAAAAGAAGTAGTATTAGGTATTAAGTCAAGGGTATTATAGCTTGAATTGAATTCTCAAGTGTAGGGGTGCAAATATACACACAAGTAGGGGTATACAATCGATGTTTGGATAAAAGATAGAAATGAAGAATAAGACTTGTGTTTTCTGTAAAGTTGATAAAAATCCCTGATTTGAGCCTCACTTTAGAAGGAAAACTCAGGAGAACCAACATCTTTCTAAACTTTTTTGGAACGTATATGATCTAAGGCTAAATAGATAGGAGGTGTGAAGTATTAGGGTTGGATATTTCTAACTTAGGATGATAGAATTTCTAACATAAATACTGAACTATAGGAGTAGAATCTATGTTAACTTATGAAACTGGCTAGACGGGATTTTGTGGGTGTAATCCGCTGAAAACCCTCAGGAGACAACACTCCTCCTACTAGGGACACCTAGAGGTTTAACGGCTTGTTGCACGCGCTTAGTGCAATCGCGTTCCCTGCGAAAGTGCGGTTAGGATTTTCTTTTTTGTGAATAATTGGTTTTGCTCGGGACGAGCAAAAGTTAAGTTTGGGGGTATTTGTTCATATCAGAATATTGCATTTTATACCGCCCATTCTTACGCTCGTGTGTTTATAGGTAGGTGCTTTTAATTCGTGTTTGTTACATATTTACAGAATACAGGTTTCCGGTACAAATATTGCAAATCAAGATAAAATCTCCACAGTTACGCCAAATACAGAACATCTGTCACAGCAGATAAAAGCCGGGTTCCGGCCATCCATATGCGTCCAGTGCCGAGTACCGGTTCCAGATACAAGACATGTGACAGTGGTCATTCGTGTCTGGGACAAGCACAGAGCACGAGGAGGGGCTGCACAAGAATCAATGGGTGCGCGGAGCTCGAGGGAGATAAAGTCAAAAGTGAAAAAGATAGTGCAATCTTGGACTTAGAAATCTGCAGATATTCTGGAAGACTTCTGTGCAGTATGAAGATTGCAAACAAGAGGAAAAGCCAAACCAGGGAAAGCCACCAAAATTGACCAACCAACTCCACCACTTGGCCGCGTTTCCACGGCCAATAGGGGGTATTGGCCGCGGAAACGCGGCCATACAGGCGCCTCATTTCGTCGTTTTTCTGGGGCATTTTGGGTACTTCATTTATGGGCTGATGGTTGCCCTAGACTTCCAGTTTCCCTCCTATAAATACTCCAGAATTGAGCTAAGCCAAGGGTCCAATTTTGTGTCCACTCTTTTGTAGTTTTTTGTATAGTTCTTCTGCTTCTTCATTCTTCCTCCATGAAATGTAGTGAGAGCATTGAGTGGATATTAATGAAGATGAGGGTTTTGTATCATTCTCTTTTGTTTCTTCTTCCCCTTGAGATTCTTGCTTTCTCTTGATCATTCAACATCTTCATTGAGCTTGAATGGTTAAGCGTTAGTTATTGATCTCAAGGGTCGTATTTTCTCACGGGACTAGTTCTTCACTTCACATGCGTTCTCTACCCTTCCCTTGATCTTGCAACCTCTTGATTGAGCTTGCAAGTTTAAGGGTTGGCTATTGATCACATGCTTGTCTTGAGTTCTAGTTTCTTGTTCTTTTTATTGCTTATTTATTACCTTGTCTTTAATTACTTGCACTTAAATTCCATGCACTTTAATTACTTGTAATCTTTTCTTTTCTTTGTTCTTTTCTTTTGCTCTCTTTTGTTCTTTTTGTGAATGAATGTAATTATTATTGTTAAGAAGAAATACGATATTATAAGTTAAAGATTTTCTTTTCTCTTTTCCTTTTCCCGTTATTTTCCATTGAACTCCGCCCAAACCATACGCAAGCGCTCCGTTAGGCACCCTACCCTAACAAGGTAACGGTGATTCCTAACCGTGACCGGTTGCGTTCGGTTTGGCCGGAGGTGAAAGCAAGAGACAAGAACGGAAGGACAAGGGTAAATAAGCCGGATTCCACGAATACCGCGCTTAAATCCCCTAATCCACGTTGTTGCCGATTGCTCTAGCTTCAATTGGTCAAGACTCGGCTCAAAGGTTTCGAGTACGGATTTCTTTAGCTTATAATCTCGTATCTTTTCTTAACAACTTTATACTTGCAAATATTACACATAGGATAGTCTCGAACAAACACATACTCATTCTTTATTGACTCGTCTAAAACAAGAAGGTAAAATACCACCATCTCCCTGTGGACCGACCCGTGCTCAACCGGCTAGCTGCATAGCGACACCGTCTTGATTGCGGTTAACTTTAATTCTTTCAATCACACCTCATCGCCAATACTTGGCCCTGCAAGAAATGATATATCAGAATTTGCGGATTGAGTAAAAGTGAAAAGACCGGACATTGCATTACCTGGCGATGGATTTTCGGTTGCCTCACGAGCCACACGCACGACCTGTCTATGAGCGGTAGACAGGGCAGCTGGAGCATCCTCTGGAGGAATAGCGACAGATGGAGCGGTGCTTGAGCCTGCACCCATAGCCAAGCTGACGTCACGTTTCCTCGCCGTACGCTTTCTACGCTTCTTGTCTTCCTTGACAGTGAGAAGTGATCTCCTCAAAACCACCGTCAAAGAGATGTCATCGTCCGAATCAGGAGTTGCCTCTGGATCCGTTACGGCATTCGTCATCGGCTTCTTAAGTGAAGCCTCCTGCAATACTGACGGGAGAGCTGGGGCCACAATAAATGGCTCTGGAAGCATTGCCGCATCACCGCTCGGGATCCGCGCTGCGCTTGGGATGACCTAAGTCGAGTTAGTACCTGCAATAAGATGAAAAAGAAGGGTTATACCACGAATAAAGAAAAAGGGAATGAAGGCACAACGAGCCGAAGTATACCGAGGCCCAAGAAAGCGCGAAGCCTCTCTTCCTCTTCAAAAGTCTTGAGTGAAGCCACAAGAGCCTCTTCGGCGGAGATACCTATTGAAGAAGAAAGCGTCAGTCAAAGCATAATAATATATATAACCGTGGAAAGATACAACTGAAGTCTACCTGACTGTGCAATGGTGACCAGTGCTGCTTCATCGCGAGCTAGTTGCTTAAAAACAACGATGGCAGTCTCTAGATCGGTATCATCCGGCGTAATGAATAAGCCCTCATTGGTACCGTATTCGCTCAAGCCCTCGCTGTAAGGAGCATGAGGCTCCTGGCCGAATGCAATGTCCGCAGAAAATATCGACTTCTTCTTCTTCTGTGAGTGGCTGCTGGTAGCCGGCAACAGGAGCTTGCGCTTGGCAGGCAACTTCGGGCGACGAGTCCCAATCTCCATACCCACGCCAGACTCGGGAGACGCCGTACCTACCGCTTTTACAGGCACACTGGTAGGGCCATCTCGGGGATAATGCCTGATACCACAGCTGCAACAGCTTCTCTCAAGGGAGGACGAATGATAGTCCGTCACTTCAAGGGAACGACTGGATTACCAGCGGGGGCATCGCCCTTGCGATCAAGCAATAATCGCTTTTATTCCTTGATGACAGCACCCATCGCGTGCTGGTACCACACCACGTATACGTTCAACACCTTCAAGACGCAACTTGGCCCGCTGATAAAGAAGTTAGACCCGGTGTTGAGCCTCATGAAATGGTGTAGCGTGTTACGGATACCTTCTTCTGTGGAAATTGGCTCGGCTAGGAAGGCCTCAAGTGGGATACCCTGATTATAGATAGATTTTTTAGCGAAACGATGCGGGTTGTATCTCATGAACAATGCCGAATCGTTCTGCCTAAACACTAGAAAGCTCGGCCTGATTGAATATAAGTGAAGAATCTCCCGAGCTTTCAAGGTAGAGGCGCCGTCTTTAAAGTTGTCCCGCAGCGGCTGCACCATCTTTGAGGATTCTTTGCCGATGTTTAAGACCTTATCGACGAAGGTCATGCCATCCCCGACCGTACGTGGGCGAAGAATCAAACCCCGAGCCTCTCACGGAGTCGGTTCCAAAGCGGAAGCATCAACTATCCGCATAAGCCGAGGAAAGTGATAACTTTCATAGAAATGGGGCCTCTTATGAATTCCAAAGGTGCCGAGCACATGAAGCTCGAGCCATGAGGTGAAATAATGCATCGGGAAGTTTACGGAATGCACCCCCGGTTGAGTAGTGTCTGCTGCCAAGCTGAGGCCGTGATACAAATGGGGTAACCCAGCGACCCCGACGGCCACTTGCATCCCAACAACCATTCGGTGAGCTGGGTATAAAACGGACGGCCTCATATGGCGAGGGTGCATCGGAAGCATAAACCAGCTTATCCATAGCCCTAGGAACCCCAAAAAGAACGCTGCTTCGTCGATCCCAGGTGCTGCAAGCTCTGCGAAAGAGATGACCGGGGTGTCAGGGAGAAAGAAATTCCTTTGATCTGCCTCCGCTGCTGGCTGGTTGTCCAAACCAAAGCCAAAAGGATCGTCGAGTTTGGCGAATTTCGCGGCTTCCTTCGACAAGACTTCTGAGCAGAGAAAATGGGTGATGAAATCGGTGAAATTAACCCCATGGCTTCCGGATTCGAGAAATAGGCTCTCATAGATATTCAACACCTTAATCAAACTTGGGAATTGATGTTGAATTGCGTTCTCCGAGGTAAGGCCCATCATCACCGACTTGGCAGCAAAGACGTACTCATCAGGAGGAAGTAGCTCTTCATAATGCTCCCCTCTGACAGGCAAGCCGGAGATCTTCGCGAAATCCTCTAAAGAGATTGAGACTTTCCGATCTAATAAAAGGAAGGTGTGAGTTGGAACGTTCCATTGTTCCAAAAAGGTTTTGACCCACCATACAGGGGGCGTGGAATACTGGAAGAGAGAAACATAAATAGCGGGATACAACCAGAGCTTCAGCAGCTGCGATCTCTTGGCAGAAAAAATATACCGGGCCTACTGCAAGTACCCAGCTGGATGGCGGGGAGTCAAGCTTTTCATGTATGGTTGTCCCCAAGGGCACGACTCGCCTTGACATATATGTCGCCCCAAGCTATACAAATCCATTGGAGGCTGTACGGGTATTTCAGCCATATAAGGCTGAAGCAGACCCTCTGAAGTCCAGTTGACTTCCTCCATGGTATAGTTCACTGAGGGTGGGTCGGCGTAGTGGATTGTCGAAATGGGCTCCGAAGGTGCTGCGCAGAAAAGCTACGCCGACCCCTGATGATCTGATTGTACTACGTTCCCCATAAATGAAGGTTCTTTTGCTTCGGGTCGTGATCTTTGATCAAGGCGAAGAATTCCCTATCCACGGGCGCTTTAGGGAATCCGCTTTCCGAATGAACAAACGGGAAAGAAATGTCGAAAGACATAGTACCTGCGCGAAAAAGAACAAAAGTTGGCTGTCAATGCTACAGTTTAAGTTCTGGCACTTGGTACTTTAAATTCGTACCGCACTACAATGCAGTGAAAAGGGACCAAAGGGGACCCACACAATCTAGATGACGGCTCACCATTGATGAGAAAATCAATCATTAATAAGAAAATGCTAAAAAGATTCTCATTTAATGAGGGCCCTTCGGACTTAGTAAAACTCCCTTGAGAGCAGCGCTCTGCAACAGAGTGATATCTGTCAACTCTAATCATGAGAGGAATAAAATTCCTTAAAATTTTTAAGAGCTATGCTCAGTGAAGACAATGGAATCATCCGTCGAAAACCTAAAAAAGCAAAGCTTTTACAGAGTAAAAATTCCAAGATCTTTAAGATCTGTGAGCAAACTTTAAGAGTTCTTCATGGAAGATGAACAATACTTCAGTTCATGGGTTAAAATCGCCCTAAAAAAGATTATATCTTGAAGATCTATGATCTAAAAAAAAAGAGCAAGGCTCTGTTGATGGGTAAAACCCTGAAATATATTTTTAAGATCTGTGATCCCAGAAGAGCAAAGCTCTGTTAATAAGGTCAATTCTTACCGAATCTGGGTAGAGTTTTGACTCTGAGAAATTTCTCAAGGCAAAGAGCTGGGCTCTGAAAGAAAATTAAATTCTCACGAAACAAAAACAAAGCAAGAAGATGAACAAGTAGTCATCTCAAAGGGCCAGAGGTCCTATTTATAGGCGTTAGAAGTCAATCCAACTTCCAAGAACAATCCAACGGTGGAAAGGCTGCCACCGCTGCACTCACGTGTGGGCCACGTGAGCGCAACGGTGGGGGGCATTTGTTTTCCCCAATCAGAGCAAAGCTCTATTCAAATTTTGAAATTTAAAATAAAGCAGCGCTTCATAAAAGCGCTTGCACCAAGAGCGCCAGTGCTGAGAGTCAAAGACTCTGAGACAGCGGTCACGTGCAAAGCGCGAGAGCGCTAATGCCAAGTGCGCCAGCGCTAAGAGTCAAAGACTCTGAAGCAGCGCTCATGTACAAAGCACGGGAGCGCTCGCGCCAAGTGCGCCAGCGCTAAGAGTCAAAGACTCTAAAGCAGCGCTCACGTGCAAAGCACGAGAGCGCCAAGCGCTAGAACTAAATGTTATCCACCGTTGGATCAAAGATTCAACGAAGATGATAAATTATCAAATTACCAGAATAAAATTCTGTTAAGGAAATACTCCTCAGAATCTTTCCAAACAAGAAAGATTGTGCTCTGTAAATCAGAGCACCGTTGGATCAAAGATCCAATGGTGATTAAAAATCACCAAGATGCAGAGTAAACTCTGTATGGGAAAAAAATTTCCCAATCTTGTTAATAACAAGAAAGATGACTTCTGTAAAACAGAAGCCCTAGGATCAAGATCCAATGGTGGGGAAACATCCCCAAATCAATCAGAAAAAGATTGCCTTAACTGATCAGCCTCCACTATATAAAGGACCCAAGACTTCAAGTCTTAGACGAAGGACCCTCCCTAAACTTTGAGAAATTTCAAAAGAGAAGAGCAAGCTCTCGGAAGAAGAATTTCTTCAAGGTAAATAAACTAGAGAGATTAAAGCATCTCATAAAAAGAAGAAGAACTTATTTTTTTTCTAGATCATAGATCTATAAGACGGAGGTTTTTCACAAAAAGAGATCATAGTATCTCATCATAAAAAGGGGAGGAGAAGAACTTAATTCTTTTCATATCACAGATCCATAAAGACAAAGTCTTTCACAAAAAAACATAAGAGACTGTAACATCTCCTATAAAAATAAGAACTTAGTTCTTATATCCACGAGACAAAGTCTCTTATAAACGAGGACTTAATTCTTAGAGCACAGAACTGATCAGAGCTGCCTCAAAAGAGCCTGAGCGCTCCAATTAAAAAGAAGCGCCTCAGCGCTCCAAGTCTGGCGCTTATCGCCCAGCGCTTCAAGCGGTATTTTTAAAGAAGCACCCTGCGCTCCAAAATTTTCGCTCAGCACCAAGCACACCACGTGCCCTTCACGTGGGCGCTACTTAATAAAGAGCGCTCTGCACTCATTGACTGGCGTTCAGCGACAAGCGCGCCATGTGCTCCTCACATGTGCGCTATCTCACAGGAAGCGCCTTAGTGCTCTAAGTCTGGCGCTCAGCGCCAAGCACTCCACATGCTCCTCACGTGGACGCCGAGGGAATATAAACTATTCTTTAAATAAAGCCCCAGAGCTATAATGAGTGCTCAACACTCAATAGAAGACAAAAAAATATTGTCAGAATCCAAACCAATGCTCAGCATTGTTAAATAAAAAAAGGACCGAGACTAATTAAATGTTCAACATTTCAACTGAGTGGGCCGAGCCCAAGTTGGCCACAGACCCATAATTCAGATTAATTGAGCCCATATGCTCATAAATCTTTTTAACCGATCTCAGTCCCAAACTTGACTACAGATCCCCCAACCAACATTGGTTCAAGGGTACATATCTTCATATCTCTGATATATGTCGCTGTAATTCTTCAACGTCTTTAGAGAGATGGAGGGTACCAATAACCAATAACTTTTGGCGCATCCCAAAACGGTTGAACCAAAACCACATAGACTATGACGTCTTTAAACTGGACTGTGAGTTCCTTAAACTCATGGACTATGATGTCCTTAAACTCTATGGACCGCAACGTCCCTAAACTAAACCCCCTACAGACTATGACGTCTTTAAGCTATGGAATATGATGTCCTTAAACTCCATAGACTATGATGTCCTTAAACTTATGGACCGCAACGTCCCTAAACTAAAACAATAGAGCCTAAATGCTCTTTCGTTGGATCTAAATGATCCCAAAACTCTGTTAAGCAGATCTTAGTCTAAAAATTAGACTAATGTATCCTTAACAAACGCTTAAGTTGATCTTAATCTCAATGAGATTAACAATCCTTAAACCCACTGGACCACAACGTCCTTAAACTGAACTCTATAGACTATGACGTCTTTAAACTATGAACTACGATGTTCTTAAACTCCATGGACTATGATGTCCTTAAACTTATGGACTGCAATGTCCCTAAACTAAAACGATAGAGTCCAAATACTTTTTCGTCAGATCTAAATGATCCCAAAATCCTGTTGAGTAGATCTTAGTCTAAAATTAGACTAACGTATCCTCGAAAAACGTTTGAGTTGACCTTAGTCTAAAACAAGACTAACAGTCCTCAAACTAACCCAAACCCAAATCTAAGAAAATGTAGATTTGGATTAATCGACGCCCTATGGGAGACACCATAAATTAGTCTCCGTATATAATCCACGGGCAACCAAAAACAAAACAAACACACACGACACGAAGTAATCTTTTGGAGAAAGAGAAAGTGGTTACCGCGATGCGGTAACGTAATTAACTGTAGTGGCTTGCGCCTACTGGGAAGAGCGTCCCCACAATCGTAAACCCCTCATAATGAGGGGGAATCTGGCGAAGTCTGCTACAACGGCCGTATCCGTCTAAGCCTTCGATACACGGTATCATAAATTAACTTGGCATCTTCGGACAGGTGGACGGATAAAACCAAATAGAATCTGCCCCCAAATTCAGGCAAGACGTTTGTCTTCCCGGTTTTCGTCGGCGAACAGTGTCTACAAGATCATTAATCATTCTTTGCCATAAGTATTTAACTTGTTAATAATTTGATGAATCTAATCATGAGAACTGGATAAGATGAGTAGGTATTACCATTATCCACGGCCTGACCAAGGAAAATGCAGGTACTTGCATTTGTGGGGCGAAAGACTTCATCAAATTTTCTGCCAACTTAATAAAGGAGTCCATCATTTATAAAGAGTTTAAATATTTATAGGTTGCATGCAATATCTATTAAGTTGCATGTAAGTTCTAATGACTTTTCTGTAACATCTAATGACTTACTTGTAACATCTACTAAGTTTTCTGTAACATCTAATGACTTACTTGTAACATCTACTAAGTTTCCTGTAATATATACTAGCTTTCACATATCATCTAAGAAGTTACCTGTAATATGTAGAAAAAGTTGCCTGTACATCTAACCACTTGCATGTAATTTCTAAGTTGTTACCTGTAACATCTAGAAAATGATGGATATTAGACACTTACCGTATCTCCCACCTGTTGCCCGGTTAAGAAATCGAAGAGTTCGAATCGGGAAATCGAAATGTGATTCATAGGGTCAAAGGGTATTGCCTCCGAAGTAACATGCATGTTAAAAAAAACATCAACGGCATCCCTATGCACCTTATCGAGATCATCGATGTGTGGCATTTCGGGATAAGTGACAAATATCATATCCCCATATACCCACGTGAATATGTCTGCGAACAACAAATTTTTCCCGGTTAAGACACTACTTGATGATTACATACAACATTCAGACAATTTTCTCGCAATAAGAATTATAGTTTACATGGATGATATACATATATAATATTACAAGCAACAAACAACACAGTACGTGCCTTTTAGGGCCTACCTCCCTGTAATAGCCAAAGGTCTGATGCATCTTAGTCAATGCCTCGGTCGCGGAGATCGAACAGGCCTTGTCAACTGCGCCGGTGGCACTGGAAACTTCAATGACAGTTTCAGACTTCATTTTCAACATTTTCCTTGGTCTCACTGTGATTCATGTTTTCATAATCTTGGCGATTACGTACTCTTCATCATTTAGATATATTTGGACGGTTTTCGGTCCTGCCTATTCTTCACGTGTCTTTTGAGACTTTTGGTGGTGGACTTATGGGACAGTAATTTCCTCCTGAGTACCGGTAGCGGGGTGACCGCGGAAGACTACAACACATCATCAGCACTCTCGGCAACAAGCTCCTTAACCACAGTAGAAAAGTTACCCTCATCACAAGCCGCCGCAACTGCTTCCTCCTCCATTCGAGCAACCGACAGGTATAAAACCAATTATAGATTATTTTTTGTCACCCTATTGAAATAGGATTGCGCTTGCTTGTCAGACGTATATAGATTCTCCCTGCCCGAGATAGGCAAAGGTTTATTGATTATGGGGATTCTAATCTCCGGCAGCCGTGAACAAAGCTGCGGTTAATTACATCTCGCTTTGAGGCGAGAGAATCACCAATTAACGGACCATATATGACATGTGAATTCAAAGTGCAATACGTGCGTGTTGAATTTTGAAAACAATTTTGAGGGTACTTTAGGCATATCGGGGGTCTTGCGACCCGGTTAGTGGGTTAGAGGTCAACGGGGCTAGCAGCCTCCTTGCGGAATACGGGGCAGCGTCCCATTATAAATATTTTGAAGGGGACTCAATGTGAAAACATGTGTGTTTGAAAGCAGTTCTCTTGCGCAAAGGATTAGCATTAGCACCACGTGTGTCGCACATCCCTTTGTGCCAAGTGCTTGCGCCTGTGGATTGCACGGGTTGCGCTTACGCAAAGGATTGGCGTAGCGCACGTGTGGTGCCTGGTGCCAAGCAAAGGCGCTCAACGCTTGGCGCTTGGCACTTGCGCCCACAGTGTGCATGTATTGCGCTTGCACACGTGGTGTGCACGTGTTGCGCTTGCGCCCGTGTTAGGCGTGTGTTGCGCTTGTGCAAAAGATTGGCACCGTTGTAAAGCGAATGCTCCTAGTGTGGGCACCCAAATTTTGTGGAGCTGGCGCTCCTGGTGAGGGTTTCCCTAAGGAAAAAACCCAGAGACTTTCACTTTGATGGGATCATCCTCGATTTTCTCATATTTGGTCCAAAATGCTCTTTTGAATTTTCAAAAATTTGGGTTTGAATCTTGAATAATGAAAAGAGGTCTCTTTTCCCTTTTCAAGGATTTGGATATTGACACAATGGGTTTTCTTGGAGATGGGTTCTCCTTCTTCCTCTTCCCATCTTGGATCTTGAGGAGGAAGAAGGAGGAAGCCAAAAATCTTTTTTTTTGGGATTCGATGGAAGGTTGATGCTCTTTTCAAATGGGCTTGTGGCCTAATTCTATTTATTTCAGAAAAAGAAGGTTTTCTCTCTTAATTTAATTGAAAAAATGAAGAAGAAGAAGAAAAAGAGAAGGAGGAGGAGAAGGCTCAAAACTCTAGAAAGATATGAAAATGAAAGTTGTTATTGATTTTCTTCATATGTTTGTCTTATACAGGCTTTACATTTTACATTTTACCCCTTGGGTTTTACAAAATGGTTTTTTCCCCTCTCTCATGCCTATGTGTTCATTTCTTTTTGCATATGAGCCATGAGTTTTACATAATTTGGCTTTTTGGCCATTATTTTACATTATTCATATTTATTAAACATAAACTTATTTATTACATTTTATATATATTTATTGCTTTTTAATTCTCTTCTTGATATGGGGTCGACCCCCCATGCTTGAGCTTGGACCGGTATGGGGCTTGGACCCACCTGGTTGGACTTGGGTTCGAACTTGGGCCCACTTGACTTGGATTTGGGCTTGGGCCCGGGCCACTTTTTGGGTCTTGACTTTGACTTTTTGACTTCGGTCGTGGGGTGTAATTTTTAACCCTAACACCAATGCCAAACTGTTATTGACAACATCATCCTCAAAACCATCATCATTCTCACCCTCACTCTTCTTCTCTTCTTTCTTTACCTTATCCACTTGGGCTCTCTCCTGCTCTTCTTCTTCTATCTCATCCACAGCCTTGCTCTTCCCTGGACCAAATGCGTCAAACTCTTCTCCTCCCAACTGATATAGTATATTACGCAGACCGAGAATCTCGGCTTCCCCTGGCTCCATTGCCACTCCCTTCTTAAAAAGGATCATTTTAAAATGAATCTCCTTTTTCGCATAAAGGTTCTTCCAGTGTGTCGCTTATGCTTTAAAAGACATGCCTTTAACCTTGTCCTTTTGATCCGGCTTCTCAGCAAATTCTTTCTCCAGCATCTGCACCAATGAAGGCTACAATAAATAATTTGACAATGTTTAGATGTTACATGCAACTGCTTAGATATTAAAGGAAACTTTTGTAGATTTTACAGGAAAGTGCTTAAATGTTACAGTCAACCTTTTAGATGTTAGAGGCTAGTTCTTAGAAGTTACAGGCATATGGTTAGATGTTAAATGCAACTTTTTAGATGTTCCAGGTAAGTGCTTAGAAGTTACATGCAAGTGGTTGTAATGACTCTGAAATCTCTGTACAAATGTAACTTATTCAAATGTATAGAAAGGGTATTTCAGCCTAATTAGAAATTATAAGTTATTTTTGTTCAATAAAAGCTAAAAACAACTTGTAGCTCACTGGTTAAGCCTCTACACTGATGTGCCATAGCCTGTGTGTTCGATTCCCATCAGTCCCAATTATTTTTATAATTTTTCTTTTGAACTTTTTGGAAACCCAAGAGTTTCACGTGCAATATACGGAGAATCGAAAAGTTTCAGAAAAATCAAACGGGAAAAATGAGAAGTTAAAACCAAATAACACCCATGACACAAATCCCGAGATACCTGGCGAAAATCCAACCGCCAGATCCCCGCTACTGGTGCCAAGATGAGCCCAAACCCCTCTATTTTTTGCCCGTGCACCCCTTTAGCTCCTCTCTACTCCATTTTCTTATTTGATTTCTCTGAATTAAACCAGAGACCTTTCATTTCCCTCATTAATCTTATTTTAATTCTTTTTAATTCCAATTCTTTTACTCACACACCCTCACTTCTACACTATAAATACACCCTATCCTCTAGCTCTCCCTATCCTGCAAATCTTTATCAAAAAATTTCTAAAAATTCTCTAAGTTCAAGAAGAGTTAAGACTAGTCATGTGGAGTTAGCGATCGACTTCATTCTGTTGAAGACCGGAGCTACTCCCGATGATTCCACGACTCCACAAAACTCCTCTCCTTCTTTTCCTCTCTTGTTAACGCTCTAAAACCGTAAGTCCCTTCTTTCTCTCTCTCTCTCTCTTTCTCTCTCTCTTTTCATCACAAAACAAATTCTAAAACTATATCGACAAAGTGGAGTTAGCGTTAATATCACTTTTTTAAAACATTTTTTATAATCTTTGATAGGCCAAATATGTCACACAATGACTATAACATAGCTTTACAATCTTTTCACATCAATTACCTTTTAATGAAATTAAAATTTCATGTGAAATAACCACCTAAATCGAACACTTTCATATAAATACTATGAACTTTAAAAGTACCTTTTTCGATAACTAACCTAATACCTGTAGGAAATTCACGGGGTAACGATCTACCCCATCACATACACTATGGTTTCATAACAAGAAGTTTTTTTAGATGTATGTTTAATTTAAAGAATATTGTTTACAATAAAAAAAACCATTGTTTTTACAAATAAACGTTTTTTAATCGATATTTTTTTATCCTTTGCAATTGCGTCTCTACAACCCTTTTAGGGGAACCCATCTACGGATGGTGCGGGTATCACACATCTTTGGGATAGTAGAGTGAGATACAGAACTCTTCACGGAGAATTCAGTCTCGAAAAAAAAATTAAAAATTACGGTTTAATGAAATACGGCTTTTCAAAAAAAATTAAAGCTTTGGAAAATTTATATAAAATTATGAATCCATATTTTCAATAAAAACAAATTGTGAAAATTATTTTTTTAAATGAAAGATTAAAATTTTAATAAAATACCACTAATTTTTATAAAAGTAGTTATTTTCATAAAAATACTATAAACTATTAAAAACTAAGTTTTACCAGTAAAATACCACTAAAACTGAAATATATTTTCATAAAAACTCTTAATATTATAAAACCTCTCGAGACATGCAAACAATGTAAACAACAAGAATAAACTTTTAAGGACAATAGATTAAAATAGACTTAAGCGGTATCATTTCTCTTGAGCCCCAGGGAGTCAAAGAAAGTGAGTGCTTACCTACTCAGGTTAGACAACTCTTCAAATTAACGGAGTTATTAATGGCAATTATTTTGAAAAAGACAAAAATCCTACTGTCCATGTGCAGCAGTTGTTTGATTACTCCCGAACTTAAGAATTTCAACAGTTAAATCCATTCACAAGATTAAATCTATTAATAAGATATGACTATAACCTAAATACAAACTCGAACTCGAATCCAACTCAAAACCAAACTTGAACACTTGATCTTGAAACTGAACACTTGAACTTGAATCCGAATATTCAAACTTGAACTTGAATACTTGACTTAACTTGATCGAACCATGAATATAACTTGACATGAATACCCGAACTCATGATTACAACTTGAACATGAACTTGTACTTTTTATATTCATGAATTCGGCCATGACATGTTAATTGGAACTATACACTACAATACGCGGGGATAAAGGGGTAGATTGGTTCGGAACGTATATCGTGGCATGAGGGGTCACTTTAAAAGACACCTATATGACTTCACGTGCCGTTGTCCCGTGGGTTATGACGGGGCCTTGTACTACATGTTACCAAAGTCCAAGGGGTAAGATTGACTCCTCTCGTATACATGAATACCTTCTTTATCAAACTATAAACAGCTACGTTAGAATAGAAAATCTTATACCTATAAATGATCATGCTTAGATACTCGCTTATACAATCTTACCTGTTCACATTACTTGTTTTCTATTCACTTTATATACCATTCAGTCATCTCCTTTTACTTTTTTTGGGGACTTACCGAGCGCTAGTTCGCTGACGACATTCCCCTCTGTTTCTTTTCTTTGGAATGTTCGTCAGGATGACCGGACTCTGAAGAGTTAGAGCCGAGCCTTGATTACTTGGACCAGTTTGCTGCTTAGCCTGATTACTAGCTCCTGCCTGCACTTCCTCTCAATATACTATTATTTAGGCATTTTTTTTATCATTGTATCTTTTTATTTCAGACAGTTATATTTAAAGTTGAATGTAAATAAAGTTATTATTTCATTTTATTATTCTTGCACCTTGTTATATTGCTTAGCTACACTTAACGTATTTTCATAGTAAATACATTGCATGCTTACCACATCACCGTTTCTGTCTACTGGAAAGCGGGGCGTGACAGGTTTTGTTGGTGGCCCATGTAGCTCAGTTATGCATGAAGTCTTAAGTAATATATCACAAAAATTATAAGAAATCAGCAACTATACATTTCTTGCATTTTAAATTTCTTGAATTTATCCTAATCTGTCTTTTCTATCAAGGCGATGGATTCTCCAAACAACACCAGCACTAACGTCAATGGCAATACACCACCGCCTACCCTACCACGTCCCCTTACCATTGCTGCTCCGATCAATGAACATACAGTGCTTCTAGAAACCATCAAAAGCCTTCTGGAGGGCCATCAGCAGCAGACTGCTATTCTTATGAACTGCCCTGAAGCCGAATCACCTGGAGTAAGCAATTCCAGGTGTTGCGTCCAAAGAACTTCTCAAGGAAAGTGATTCCTCTTGAGGCTGAAGAATAGGCCCAAAGTATCGGGGACGAACTTGCAGCAGCGCAGGTATCAGGCATAGCTTGGGTTTGTGTGGCAAAGCTTCAGCTCACAGACCGCGCAAGAGTCTCGTGGAAGGCTGAGGAAAGACGTCTTGCACAACCAATAGAGTGGAAGACATTCCGCGACCTATTTGATGCAATGTTTTTCACCGAGACTGCCCTTTTTGAGATGGAACAACAGTTCATCCACCTACAACAAGGCTCTATGTGGGTAAAATCAGTGGATGAATATGATACCGAATTCATCATGCTTAGGAGGTAAAGAAATCATCTCAAATTCTATTCTGTAAAACATGTAACGGTTTTGACATCATTACTTTATCAGGTTTGCGGCAGACCCGATCTCTACCGATGAGATTCGGGCTAGACGATTCTAGCAAGGTTTAGACCCAAAGATCCAAGCGGCTTTAGCCACAGGCGAATATCCGACTCATGAACTCGCTCTGAAGGAAGAGCACCGTTATGAAGTTGTGGTCAAGAAGAAAGGTAAGCCGCAAGCAGCCGGAATCAAACGTCCTGCTACCCAGATGACGGTAGGAGCCTCTTCTAGGCTGACTTTTGCACCCAAGAGGCCAGGAAGGTCATTTAACCGATCCGGTCCAAATTTTTGTTTCTACTGCAAGAGAACTGGACATTTGGCGAAGAACTGTAGGCATGCAAATGACCTATGTCTGATTTGTGGCATATCTACTTACGCTATAGGAGCATCCCCATATCGAGATAACACAGCACCAGCACCCAGACCTACAATGCCAGCTATTCATTCACCCGCATCCCGCCTAGCTCTTCCTGCACCAGCTCCACGTGGACCACCTGCATAGCCTCAACGTCTATTCCATCAGGCATAGAGAAACGTGCCTCAAGGGTAGAGGAATGTGCCTCCAGTGAGGAGGAATGTACCAAGACGTCAGGTTTTCACAATGACGGTCGAAGAGGCCGAAGCCACCAGACAAGTCATCATCGGTAAATTCTTCCCATCCTTTCAACCTTTCAAAACTTGTATATTGTTATACCTTCCCTAATACATAAACACAATCTCACAAAACTTAGGTGCTATACCAGTATCCACCTTTCGTGCACTCGCACTTTTCGACACTGGAGCTTCACATTGCTTCAAGTTACAAAGGTTCATAAGAACACATGCGATTCCTTTCAAGCTACACATTTTAAGCTGGAATGTCAGTTTCGGGAATGGAGTCTTGAGGGCAACCTTGCAGTATGATCGGTGCTCAATTGTAGTTTGCAGTCAGGAATTCTATGTGAATTTCAATGTGCTGGACATACCAAATTTCGATGTCGTGTTGGGAATGGATTGACTAGAAGTATTTTATGCTACCATCGACTGCCATCAAAGGAAGGTAGTATTTGAGATACCAGATCACCCAGTCTTCTATTTCAAAAGTGGAGACAAAACTTTGGAGCCAAAAAGCTGCCGTGCTAAACCGAAGACTGAAGAAGTGTTCTCCCTACCAGATGAAGAAGAAAAACCTGAAGTAGTTCGAGAGTTTGAGGATGTTTTTCCTGAAGATATATCATTTCCTCCTGATCGAGCTCTTGAATTTAGTAATGATTTATAATCCGGTGCACAACCTGTAATCAAAGCTCAATATCGACTAAGTCCGAAAGAATTGAAAGAAATTCGTATCCAGTTAGACGAGCTCCTAAAGAAAGGTTGGATCGGACCCAGTACCTCAAGTTGGGGATCTCCGGTGCTGCTGGTGAAGAAGAAGGAAGGTGCCTACCAAATGTGTGTGGATTATTGAGCACTGAACGAAGTAACGATTAAGAACAATTATCCGCTACCTTTACCTGATGATAATCTGAGCGAAGATCTAACTTAGTGAAGGCACAAGATCCACTTAATTCATCGAAAATGTCATCGTTCTTAATTGTTCTTTGATGGCCCCAAAGGTTTTTCTTCTTCATCTGGTAGGGAGAACACTTCTTCAGTCTTCGGTTTAGCACGGTAGCTTCTTGGCTCCAAAGTTTTGTCTCCACTTTTGAAATAGAAGACTGGGTGATCTGGTATCTCAATGTCGCTCCAAAGAGACTGACATTCCAAAGACGGCATTTAGGACTCATTTTGGCCATTATGAATATCTCGTAATGCCATTTGGAGCGACCAATGCACCAGCCATTTTTAGGAACTTGATGAATCAAGTTTTCCGAGAGTACTTAGACAGGTGTTCCCCCAAAATTAAAAAAAATAAAAAGAGCTAAGCTCTGTTAATTTTGTTGAGGTAGCGCCTCACGTGCCCCTCACGAGGGCGCCGGCGCCAACCCTTTAGGATTAAATCCTATGGTGGCGCCGCACGTAAAGCTCATATGGGCGCCAATATGCAAAGAACAAAAGCGTCTATCATAAATAAGAATTAAATTTTTAAGCGGCGCCCATGTGCACAACACGTGAGAGCCGACGTCCAAGTTTATACCTGTATAATTAAATTCTACATGAGGATATTTTCTTAACAAAAAGTTGGGATACTGTCACGCCCTACTTCCCAGAGTACAGGCAGAGGACGCGACGAGGCCGCTACGTATTTATTATGAAGTAAATACGCTAAGCGTATCTAAGCAATATAAAAATAAATGCACAAGAGACAAGATATAAAAAAACAGCAACTTTATTTATTCATATTCTTTCTGTACAATGCATGGAAATGTAAATACAACTGAATGAAAGCAATGCCTACACAATGGCATAACAGAAAAGGAAAAGTATTGAAATAAAAGTATACAATGAACTAAAGCTCTGGGTCTTCAATGAAGTGGTCCAAGTCTTTACTAGTGGGCTTGATCTCCGGAGTGTCCAGATCACCTGACGACATTCAAAGAAGAAAGAAAGAGAATGTCGTCAGCGAATAAATCGCTCGGTAAGTCCCAAAGATAAGGGAGAACTAGAATAGATAGAAAGAGAAAGTAGCTTTTAAAGTTGTATTATATTGTTATAATGTTGTGTTAACGCTGTGTTTGTAGCTTGGTACAAAAGGATGCCAGTGTATACGAGAGGAGTCTCTATATACCAGAGACTAGATGCAAGTGTAGTACAAGGAACCGTTTATGCCATGGTATAACAGCAACTGGATTCAGGTTAGGTGTATTAAATCTTACTGTCTCGTGCCACTTCTAACACCTTCTGTACCAATCTACCCCTTAAACCCCGCTATCTTGTTTGTATTGTTTGTATTGTGTTGTCTTGTAATATAGATTGTATAACTGGACGACTTGCCGAAACCATGATATCAGTAAATGGATATAACTGGAGAATCATGTAAATGGAAGTATATCCACGGTTCGGTTCAGTCAATATAAATTGAATAGATTGAATATATAGATTCATGGATTCATGTTGAATTGTAGATTGTAGATTGTACTTGAATCATATTCAAGTCAGATTATTAATGAGAAGACTCAGTCTGAGTCAGACAATTAGAAAAGTAAATTTAAGTCCTGATTATTTTTGATGTTATCGGTAACCGCTGCACATGGGCGGCAGGATTTGTGTCTTTTTCAAAGACGATTACCGTATTGATAACATCGTTATTAAGTTTTCTACCTTAGTTAGGCAAGTACCCATATATCCGGCTCCCTGAGGCTCAAGAGACTGGTCCCGTTTAAACCTATGTTTACTAGGGTCCTTAGGGTAATTTATAGAACTTGAGGGGGTTTTATGTAAAAATACTTTTATATACTTTTCAAAATACACCCCAAGTATTTAATTATCGTCTTTAGAGTTGTAATAATTGTAGATTTATATTTGTGATATTTCTAGTGAAAATAACCTACTTTCATAATATATTGTATTTATTTGTAATATTGTACTTGTATGGAATTCATGGTATTTTGATGTAAATTGATTATTTGATTTGGAAAAGTTGGAATATTTATATTATAACAAAAATAGATATTTTGATATTACATATATATATATATATATTTATAAAAATAAATTTTAATATATATATTATATTTCTAGAAATCTTATTTTCTTAGGATTTCCGTATTTTAAATCTCTCGAGACCGAATGCTCCTTGCGGAGGTCTGCATCTCGCACTACTAAACACAGGGATGTGTGATAATCCGCACCATCCCAGTCAGGTTCCCCAAATTGGGTTGTAGCGGTGCTTTGTAAAGATTTGTGTAAAATACTTGATCTTTTAGAAAATGGTTTTATTAATTCATGGTATTTATTTGAAATGTTTCGTTTTCCCATATTCTAGGTTCCCAAAAGGTATTGTGCTATATTGCATATGAGTGTTGTGAGGAGGTAGGTCATTACCTCGTGATCTAATTAAGGGTATAGCAAGATTAATGATGTTTTATGGTAGAAAGTAAACTACATGGTATTTTATTGAAAAAGAGCGGTAAAAGCCACAAAATGAAATATATTGTTATGAAACTTGTTCAATATGTTTGTTAATGTTTAATAGTCAATATGTAAGGGTTTAACATGATTGTATTAAATAAAAGTGAGAGTTTTAGAAAGAAACCGAATCGGAAATCGGATTTTCTCCGATTCCGTCGGATTTTAGAAATACGTATTTTAGAAAAGAGTAGAGAAAGGGGGAAGTGGGACTTACGAGTTTAGCTTAAAGAGGAGAGGGAGAGGGAGTGGACGTAGCTTCCAGTGCGTCGTTTCGTTGCCGGGATCTTTTAGGGTTGTCACCGGAAAAATCGCCGGAGCTTCGCCTTTCGCTTCTTCCAAACTACACCAGGGTTCTAGGAAAATTCTTGAGAGTTTTGTTCAGAATTTTAGAGTGAGGGGGTAGTGTTTAGGGGTTGTATTTATATGGTTAGGCTAGGGTTTGGGTAGGTGAAAGGTTCAAATGAAAAAATGTGATAAATTATATTAAAATGTATTAAAAGTGGAGTAAATAGGGTTTTAAAGGGTCTCTGGAACCGATCCAAGAAAGTTAAGTGTGCAGGAGTACAGGGGAGGCCAAAAGGCGAAATTTTCCAGTTGGCGACCCGGTGGCCCGGCCGAGTCCGGCCGGCGGCGCCGGCCGAGTTGGCCGAGTCGCCGGCTGACTCGGGCCGAGTCAAGGCTGGGGTCGTCTCCGTGGGTCCGCCGTCTTTTGGTCTTCCCCCTGGAATATTTAGTTTTACATGTGTAGTGGGGTTTTTGTGAGTTATGCATGTGTAAACCCTTGGTATTCTAAAAATTCAAAATAAAACAATATTAAAAATAATGTGGGGGGTATGGGATTTGAACTATGGTGGCTTGGTTCAGCAGTGCAAGATATTAGCAATGAGCTACAAGCTCCTTCTTGTAACTAATTAGCAGAACAAATATTTATGGTACTCACAGAAAATGCAAACACCCCAAGTATACATTAATTTTTAAACAAATTTTTGTACACTAAAATTGGAGTTGTTACAGTCTACCCTCCTTACAAAAATTTCGTCCTCGAAATTTACAACTTTTATTTGAGAACCGGTTTACAAAGAGGTGAGGATATCTTGCACACATTTCATCTTCCCTTTCCCAAGTGGACTGTCCTGGAGTGTCTTTTCTCCACATCACTCGGACCAAGTTGACTTCCTTGTTCCGAAGTGACTTCATTTTCCTGTCCAGGATCTCCACAAGTTGTTGCTCACAAGATAAGTCGGGATGTATAGTGAGCTCGGAATGATCAAGTACATGGCTGGGGTCACTCACATACCTTCTGAGTTGGGATATGTGGAACACATTATGCACTCCTTCCAATGAAGGTGGAAGTGCTAAGCGGTATGCCATTTCACCGACTCGTTCGAGTATGTCGAACGGTCCAATATATCTCAGACTTAGCTTATCCCGTCTTCCAAATTAGATCACTCCACGGTTCAGAGATATCTTTAAGAACACGTGATCTCCTGGCTGGAACTCCAAGTGACGTCGCTTTGCATCGGCCCAATGTTTCTGTCGATCTTGGGCTATGCCATTCTTACTCTGATAGTACGAACCACATCAACAGTCGCTACTATCATCTCAGGTCCAAGAAGTTCCCTATCTCCGATGTCATCCCAACTTAATGGTGATCGACACTTCCTTCCATACAGTGCTGCAAAAGGTGCCATTCCTATGCTTGCTTGGTAGCTGTTGTTGTACGAAAACTCCACAAGATGTAGGCGATCTTCCCACGATCCTTTGAAGTCTAACATACATGCTCTGAGCATATCTTCCAAGATCTGAATAGTTCACTCAGACTGACTATCTGTTTGTGGATGATAAGCCGTGCTGAAGTTCAGACTTATTCCCAAGCTTGCTTGCAGACTCTGCAAAAATTGCAATCTGAACCTGGTGTCATGATCGGAGACAATGCAGACCGGCACTCCATGAAGTCTCATAATTTCCTGTATGAGTTCATGGGTATCAGTAATTGTACATATTTAATGATTTTAAATCTTAAGTAGATTATTACCTCCATGTACTTCTTTGCTAATGTCTTAGTTGATTGGCCAACTCGGAATGGGATGAAGTGAGCCGACTTTGTGAGTCGATCCACAATGACCCATACTGCATCGTTACCCTTTTTGCTGTGAGGAAGATCAGTCACAAAATCCATCGTGATGTGTTGCCACTTCCATTCTGGGATTGGTAATGGTTGAAGTAATCCGGCAGTCCTGTGATGTTCAGCCTTTACTTGCTGACACACAAAGCATTTAGCGACGCTTCTGACTACTTCACGCTTCATTCCATGCCACCAATAATTCTGACGTAGATCTTTGTACATCTTTGTGTAAGTCCACGTTGCGACCCCCGGTTCTTACGGGGAGGCGGAAACGGTATAAAAATCAAATTTTTAGCGCATGGGGCAACATGGACTAACAAAGTCGGGATCTTTTCTAAACTAAACTAGCAAACAAGCTAAAGAGAGTTAGCTACTCGGAAAGATGGTTATACCTAACTTGAACTCCTCCTTCTTCAAACTTTTGTAGAGGTTGATGGTGCTTTCCTCGTTGCCTTCTTCCGTCAAAGATGGATCCACCTGAGGGTTCAACCTTCGGGCTCTTTCTCGAACTTTGAGAGAACTAGAATCTTCGGCTTGCTAAACCTTTGATCCTAGAGTGAGTAGAGAGTGTCTAAGGGGTGTTTTTATCTTAAGGAGAGGGATTCTCAACTCATGAGAAGGATTCTCCTTGAACTAGAGGAGGAAGAAGAACAAGTGAGGAGAGAGAATGGTTATGATAGAATGAGCTCTTTCTTTTCATTTCTTGCAACCATATCAAAATGAAAAGAATTAATAATTAACAATAATAATAAAATTAAATAGTTGATGGATGGTTTTGGAATGACCATTATCATTACAATCTTTAAATGGTTTTGCAAGAATCAAAAAGCATCTTTCTTTTGTAATGATGATGGTCAAACCTTCAACCATGGTCAACAAGTCAACCATGGTCAACCATGATACAATTTCATTTAATTAATATTATTAATATATATGTCATAATTCCATTAGGGTTTGGAAAAAGACGACTGTCAACTGTGCATACGCACCCGTTCCGAAACCCTAATGAAAAACCTCTTCCTCCGCCTCAATCAACTGTGCATACACACCCGCATTCTTATTCTGAGGAACATGAATACCAAGAGATAAAATCAACCCCAAAACGCATACCAGTATCTGGCTCAAACCAGAGCCTACTAGTAATATCCGTCCGGACTCCAAACGTGCACAAGTGCACGGATGAGAACGAACCCTGTCGCAAAACCATGCGACCTCTACTCTGTTTTGCCCAGAGGCGAATACCCTCTGTGTGGGACTCTAAAGACTCGAAACTACGCTGGCAGTGGGTTTAACCACAGACCGCAAGCGGCACTAGCTGTGCGTAACGGTCCCCAGGTAGATGCCGACAAGAAGGCTGACGAGGTGAACCCCATCTGAACTCCTACTGAGTCTGAATGTGACAGTCTCCGTACAGTCCGGTCTGTTCGTCTAATACATCGCATGTCGGGCCTAGGGGGCGGTAAAACGTCAGTCCCCTAATAGCGGTACAAGTCGTGTCGGAGTGAAGCCTAAAACACCCTGAGATAACACTGGAAGCCTACCAGTACATCTCGCTTGCCCTGGCCAGGGACTACTCGTGTAATGGCTCTCCTAGACACAGTGCGATGTCAACCCCCAATACCGGGAGAGATGAATCCTGTCTAACCGTCACTGCCTCCAAGTGCTTCGGGACTGCACCCAACCATTACCTGTTTGCACGACTCCTTTGAGCCGTGGTAGGGTAGTGATCAAAGTGCAGTGGGAACACACTCGAGGCGAAGTGCCAGTGTCAAGTCAGCGGACTAAGCTGTACTCATGTCACCTGGGAACTGATAACTGACGATAGGCATAATACCAACCTGTCAGTTCCTGACGAGTCCTGTCCAGTGTACTCGTAACCCAACGAGCACCCGTATACTATCTCCAGTACGACGTACTGATGGCTGTGGGACAGACCATCTCCCACACTGGGATGAGAAGCGCATACGCTAGTCTACTCCGGAGTATCGATGCCCTGTCTCGATAGTCCTGCGACTAGGGACCTGTATAAGGATGTGCTTATAGATTACCCAGCCCCTACTAGTGTGACTGCCATCACAACGCTGGTAATCAAGCAAAGATCCTAAGGGCTCCACTAATGCGTATAGGTGATATACTAAAATAAACACATGTACACATTGAAGTAGAAACAAACCAAGTAGCATACTACTATATTGAGCAAGATTGTTTATACAAGGTGAATATCCCAAGCTTCCATTAAGTAATATACAAACTAGTATGATACAGTAATGGCCTCTAGGGCATATACACTAACAATCTCCCACTTGCACTAAGGCCATGTACTGGCGTATCGAAGACCTATCATCTCGATCAGCCGCTCGAACTGAGTCTGGGGCAGTGCCTTGGTGAATGGATCTGCAGTGTTTTCTTCTGAAGCAACCCTCCGAACCTCGATCTCCTTGCGATCCACGATCTCCCTGATCAGGTGATACCGCCTCAAGATGTGCCTGGATCTCTGATGGGACCTGGGTTCCTTCGCTAAAGCTATAGCCCCGTTGTTGTCGCAATACAGAGGTATTGGGTCAACAATGGACGGAACCACCTGAAGTTCTTTCAAGAACTTCCTCATCCAGACAGCTTCTTTTGCGGCATCAGATGCAGCGATGTATTCCGCTTCCATAGTTGAGTCTGCAACGGTTTCCTGTTTGGAACTCTTCCAACACACCGCCCCTCCATTGAGGGTAAAGACAAAACCCGACATGGACTTGGAATCATCCTTGTCACTCTGGAAGCTGGAGTCAGCAAAGGCCTCGATCTGGAGGTCTTTTCCGCCATACACCAAGAACATCTCCTTAGTCCTTCTCAGGTACTTGAGAATGTTCTTTACCGCTATCCAGTGTTTCTCCCCAGGGTTTGACTGATACCGGCTTACCACACTCAGTGCATAAGCTACATCCGGTCTGGTACACAACATCGCATACATTATAGAGCCTACCGCAGAAGCGTAGGGTATAATAGACATGCGATCCCTCTCCAAATCATTCTTGGGGGACATCTCTTTAGAGAGGGCGATCCCGTGACAAGCCGGTAGGTTACCGCGCTTGGAATCTTCCATACTGAATCTTTTCAGTATGGTGTCGATGTACCTGGACTGTGAAAGTCCTAATATCCTCTTGGATCTATCACGATGGATCCGGATCCCCAGAATGTATGAGGCATCACCCAGGTCTTTCATGGAGAACCTGTGTGACAAGAACCCCTTGACAGATTCTAGCATAGGAATGCCATTTCCTATTAAGAGAATGTCATCCACGTATAAAACGAGGAATACTACAGTTCTCGCTACAAATCTACTATAGATGCATGGTTCATCTGGGTTTTTGATAAAGCCAAATTCTTTGACCGTCTCATCAAAGCAGATGTTCCAACTCCGCGATGCCTGCTTTAGTCCATAGATGGACTTAAGCAACTTGCACACCTTTCCGCTGCTCCCACTCTGAATGAAACCCTCTGGCTGGTCCATACAGACACACTCCTCTAAATTTCCATTTAGAAAAGCGGTTTTTACGTCCATCTGCCAAATCTCATAATCGTGGAAGGCAGCAATGGCAAGAAGGATCCGAATGGATTTCAGCATAGCCACTGGAGAAAAGGTTTCGTCATAGTCTAAACCAGGTCTTTGACGGAAACCCTTTGCTACAAGTCTAGCTTTATAGGTCTCAACCTGTCCATCTACACCAATCTTCCTTTTGAAGATCCACTTGCATCCTACGGGTTTTACCCCGTCTGGAGCAATGTCCAACGTCCATACTTTGTTGATGTACATGGACTCCATTTCGGTCTGCATTGCATCCAGCCATTTTACCGAGTCAACGCTCTGAACGGCCTGCTGGAAGCTAGTAGGCTCATCATAATCTATGATGCAATCCTCTCTATCCCCGTCTATGAGAAAACCGTAGTATCTCTCGGGCGGATGAGACTGCCTACTACTCCTGCGGAGCGGCGTAGGAATGTCCTGTTCTTTCGAACCCTCTGGTTCCTCTAAGCTTTCAGTAATGGTTTGTGGTTCTGGAATTTCTTCCAGTTCTACTGTGCTCCCACTTATCTGGGTTTCCAAAAACTCAGTTTCCAAGAAGTAGGCATGACGAGAAACAGAAACTTTTTGTTCCTCTTCGCAGTAGAAGAAATATCCCTTGGAGTTCTTTGGATATCCCACGAACTTGCACTGTACTGAGCGTGCCTCGAGCTTGTCCGCATGCTGCTTTTTAACAAAAGCTGGACATCCCCATGTCTTAATGTGCTTAAGATAGGGTCTCTTCCCACTCCACATCTCATATGGTGTAGTAGGCACAGTCTTAGTAGGAACTCGGTTCAAAAGGTACGCAGCTGATTCTAGCGCATACCCCCAGAATGATCGCGGTAACTCAGCGTTACTCATCATGGACCGTACCATATCTAATAGGGTTCGGTTCCATCTCTCCGATACACCGTTATGTTGCGGAGTGTATGGAGGAGTAAGTTGAGAGAGAATTCCGTTCTCTTTTAAATAATTCAGGAACTCGGCACTTAAGTATTCTCCACCTCGATCCGATCTTAGAATCTTGATACTTTTGCCGGTCTGTTTCTCTACTTCATTCTTATATTCCTGGAACTTTTCAAAGGCTTCGGACTTATGTTTCATTAAGAAGACATAACCGTACCTTGAAAAATCATCCGTAAAAGTAATGAAGTAAGAGTAACCGCTTCGCGCATGTGTAGACATTGGACCGCACACGTCGCTGTGTACGAGTCCCAAGAGCTCGCTCGCTCTTTCTCCGTGTCCAGTGAACGGAGTCTTTGTCATCTTTCCCATGAGACAAGATTCACAAGTGGCATAAGACTGATACTCGAACGGATCCAAGTATCCTTCTTTATGTAACTTAGTCAACCGTGTCTCATTGATGTGACCCAGTCTACAATGCCATAAGAAAGCCTGATTAATATCTGGAGACTTTCTTTTGTGTGTATCCTGGACATTAAAAATCTGTGGTTGGTTTAACACGTATATTCCATTGCTCAGTGTACCAGACCCAATCAGAACTTGATTAAGGCGAATGTTTACAACATTACTTACAAACGCAAATTCATAACCTTCTTTAGAAACCAAAGATACAGAAATGATATTACAAGTTGCGTTGGGTACAAAAAAGCAATTACGCAAAACCAAAACATGCCCATCTGACATTCCCAGGTGATAGTCCCGCACGGCTTTAGCATCCATGCTATCTCCGTTCGCAACTCTGAGGGTCATGTCACCTGCCTTAAAAAACCTACGGTTTCTCAACGCCTGCAAAGAATTACAGATATGAGATCCTGATCCGGTATCCAATACCCAGGAAGTAGAGTTTATCGATAGACAGTTTTCAATAACATACACACCTGAAGCTGAAGCCGCAACCTGCTTCAGTTCCTGTGTCCTGGCTTTCCAAGCCCTGCAATCTTTCTTCCAGTGTCCACTTTTATGACAATAGAAGCACTCTTCTTTACCCACAAGCTTCCCCGCTATCATTGTTGCCTTTTCTTTTCCCTTCGTACCCACTTTACTAACACCGCCCCTTGGTTTGGCGGAGGCTTTCTTCCTCTTTCCCTTGGCTTTCGCCTTGGACCTAGAGGAAGAAGATCCTCCTACAAACAAAGCGGGTGTTTCCCTACCTTTCTGTAGGGTGTCCTCTGCGCTCCTCAGCATGTTGAGGAGTTCTGAAAGTTCAACTTCCTTTTCTTGTAAGTTGAAGTTCAGTATAAACTGGGCGTAAGTGGATGGAAGGGACTGGAGAATTAAATCCGTATAGAGTTCACTTTCCAACGTGGTCCCAAGTTCCGCAAGCTCCTCAATGTAGCCAATCATCTTAAGCACGTGGTCCGCTACCGATGATCCGACGGCCAACTTTGCCGAAAATAACTTCTTCGACACTTCGTATCTTGCGATACGAGACTGTTCTCCATACAGTTCTTTTGTATGAAGAAATATGGATTCCAAGTCCATATTCTCGTGCCTCCTCTGATGTTCGTTGTCCATAGAGGCAAGCACGAGGCACCTGGCCTTCGCGCAATCAATCTCCCAAGTCTTACGAATTTCCTTATCCGCGACGCTTTAGGTGGGACCTGGGATGGGGGGAGCTTTGGTGGTAAGAAGATACCCCAGCTTGTCGTAAGTGATTACCATTTTGACATTCCTGAGCCAATCTTTGTAGTTTGGCCCTGTCAGTATGTTTTTATCTAGAAGTAACTTAAGTCCAGTCATTTCGATTTGGTCGCTGCAGGGGGGAGAGAAGAAACACTTTAGCATGATGCTCTTGCAAGTTTAGAGTGGTTTTTAATTTGTCTAAACAGGATGGCTCCCACTGTCTCTCGAATCCCTCCTCAAACCATAAAGGAAGAATTAGTCGGGATCAATCCCACCGCACAATACTTGCTTAACCGTTCAGCCAGGCCAGTGTCGGTACTTCGAGGGAGGTTTTCCAACGCTTTCGCGAAGTTCCTTAATTTAAGAACCTCTTTTCCCTGGGGGCGTAGCCCCGCTAACACCTTTCTAGGCACCTACTAGGTTTATAGCATTGATCGTTTAGCGTGAAATTTCCCGAGGAGTAGCATATACTCACAGTAGGATCGGGATCCAAATATCATCGCGTGAAGAAACTGAAGGAATCCTACCAGAATCACCACACTCCAAATGGTATGCAAATCTAGCAAGTTTCAGTACTTATGAAACTCCCGATGTGGATTTTTGCCCCATGCTCTTATGACCTTGACTTTGGCCAACAAATCATAAGTCACATGTCAAGTTCTACCCGTCGTTCTCCAGGTTAATTTGAATCCACCCGTACCTACCCTTGACTTTGGCCAACAAGGCAGTACGACTGTTCCAAACCAACGCATCTATCTATGCTGCACATGAATACCCAATAGCTACCAATCACTATGCCTTGACTTTGGCCAACAAACACAGCTTGAATACTATTGACTATTCATGTGAAACGACGGGGGGCTACGAATGGTTTTGGCGAAACCGTGAACGTAGTGAACTTGATATAATCGATGGAACGAGATAGCTTTTAGAAGGAGTGGCTCAAGCTCCGCATTTAAAAGTTAGTTTTGAAAAGAACCGAGTGGTTTTTCGAAAGTGTTCCAACGATTTTAACTTGGTTTATTATCTTGCATTAGTTCTTTTAATGCGTGATATTCTTGCATTAGTTCTTTTAATGCGTCCCATCATTTAAATCCTACCATTGCAGAAAACAACCAAAATATGACGTACGCTTATGCCATTCGCATTCGCCACGGGGCCCCATCATCACCCGTTAGGTTACTTAACTAATGACAGAGCGGGGGCTGGGCTAGTGCGGCTGTAAAACATAAGCAACGCCTAAATAGTTATAAATATAGCAATGATAGACATTACAGATCACAGATGAATACATTGGATATACTAGGAATCCGCAATCCGTTCGAGCCTGCAACGAAAAGCGGATTACACGGTCGCGGTGAATAGCCAATACCCCACCCAAGACCCCTACGGGTGCGGCAAACTACCCGCCAAGTACCCGGCAGTTTGTGCACCCCTCCATAGGTCTATCCTAGGAGCAAAAACAGTAAAAAGAATTATACAATGACGGCTACAACCCCGACCCGGTTGTGCGGCCAAACAAATAATAATATTACATCAATTTACATATTACAAATGAATGAAAGAAAAACAAAAGCTCATCTCACATCCACCCCGGCTATTCACCCGCGACAGTCCAACACATTCATATACACATTCCAATATCAAACACAGATCACAGAGATGTATAACCCCGACTAATCGACTTATAGCGATTAGCCGACGTTCAATACATACAAACATCACAGATATAACCAACATAGTCAAAGTGTAGTGAAGTTCGGAAAAAAATACGGAATTATAGGCCCCCAAAAACAAATTTCTATTCTGGAAAATCTGGGCACATATAATATATCTCAAAAATCCTAAAACCAATCCAGAGATACACTGCACCAAAATCGAGGCAGAGAGGAGACAAGACGGCCGCGGATCCGCGGCAATAGCTTGCTATTGCCGCGGAAACGCGGTCGTTTGGTCAGATCTCTGGCTCGTTTTTGGTGGTTATCTTTAAAAAACCCTGAGATGATTTTAGGTGTATAACAAATTTTGTTTTGACCAGAAAAAAATTTAACAGAAACTAGGGTTTTTGAAAAGTTTGGTTTTTGGATTTTTCGGTTCCGAACTTCGTTACACTTCACTACCTTGCTAGTTTATGTTTAGTTAGGCTCTGATACCACTGTAAGTCCACGTTGCGACCCCCGGTTCTTACGGGGAGGCGGAAACGGTATAAAAATCAAATTTTTAGCGCATGGGGCAACATGGACTAACAAAGTCGGGATCTTTTCTAAACTAAACTAGCAAACAAGCTAAAGAGAGTTAGCTACTCGGAAAGATGGTTATACCTAACTTGAACTCCTCCTTCTTCAAACTTTTGTAGAGGTTGATGGTGCTTTCCTCGTTGCCTTCTTCCGTCAAAGATGGATCCACCTGAGGGTTCAACCTTCGGGCTCTTTCTCGAACTTTGAGAGAACTAGAATCTTCGGCTTGCTAAACCTTTGATCCTAGAGTGAGTAGAGAGTGTCTAAGGGGTGTTTTTATCTTAAGGAGAGGGATTCTCAACTCATGAGAAGGATTCTCCTTGAACTAGAGGAGGAAGAAGAACAAGTGAGGAGAGAGAGTGGTTATGATAGAATGAGCTCTTTCTTTTCATTTCTTGCAACCATATCAAAATGAAAAGAATTAACAATTAACAACAATAATAAAATGAAATAGTTGATGGATGGTTTTGAATGACCATTATCATTACAATCTTTAAATGGTTTTGCAAGAATCAAAAAGCATCTTTCTTTTGTAATGATGATGGTCAAACCTTCAACCATGGTCAACAAGTCAACCATGGTCAACAAGTCAACCATGGTCAACCATGACACAATTTCATTTAATTAATATTATTAATATATATGTCATAATTCCATTAGGGTTTGGAAAAAGACGACTGTCAACTGTGCATACGCACCCGTTCCGAAACCCTAATGAAAAACCTCTTCCTCCGCCTCAATCAACTGTGCATACACACCCGCATTCTTGTTCCGAGGAACATGAATACCAAGAGATAAAATCAACCCCAAAACGCATACCAGTATCTGGCTCAAACCAGAGCCTACTAGTAATATCCGTCCGGACTCCAAATGTGCACAAGTGCGCGGATGAGAACGAACCCTGTCTCAAAACCATGCGACCTCTACTCTGTTTTGCCCAGAGGCGAATACCCTCTGTGTGGGACTTTAAAGACTCGACACTACGCTGGCAGTGGGTTTAACCACAGACCGCAAGCGGCACTAGCTGTGCGTAACGGTCCCCAGGTAGATGCCGACAAGAAGGCTGACGAGGTGAACCCCATCTGAACTCCTACTGAGTCTGAATGTGACAGTCTTCGTACAGTCCGGTCTGTTCGTCTAATACATCGCATGTCGGGCCTAGGGGCGGTAAAACGTCAGTCCCCTAATAGCGGTACAAGTCGTGTCGGAGTGAAGCCCAAAACACCCTGAGATAACACTGGAAGCCTACCAGTATATCTCGCTTGCCCTGGCCAGGGACTACTCGTGTAATGGCTCTCCTAAACACAGTGCGATGTCAACCCCCAATACCGGGAGAGACGAATCCTGTCTAACCGTCACTGCCTCCAAGTGCTTCGGGACTGCACCCAACCATTACCTGTTTGCACGACTCCTTTGAGCCGTGGTAGGGTAGTGATCAAAGTGCAGTGGGAACACACTCGAGGCGAAGTGCCAGTGTCAAGTCAGCGGACTAAGCTGTACTCATGTTACCTGGGAACTGATAACTGACGATAGGTATAATACCAACCTGTCAGTTCCCGACGAGTCCTGTCCAGTGTACTCGTAACTCAACGAGCACCCGTATACTATCTCCAGTACAACGTACTGATGGCTGTGGGACAAACCATCTCCCATACTGGGATGAGAAGCACATACGCTAGTCTACTCCGGAGTATCGATGCCCTGTCTCGATAGTCCTGCGACTAGGGACCTGTATAAGGATGTGCTTATAGATTACCCAGCCCCCACTAGTGTGACTGCCATCACAACGCTGGTAATCAAGCAAAGATCCTAAGGGCTCCACTAATGCGTATAGGTGATATACTAAAATAAACACATGTACACATTGAAGTAGAAACAAACCAAGTAGCATACTACTATATTGAGTAAGATTGTTTATACAAGGTGAATATCCCAAGCTTCCATTAAGTAATATACAAACTAGTATGATACAGTAATGGCCTCTAGGGCATATACACTAACACTTTGTACTTCCAGGGTGTACTGAGTAGGGAGAGCTGTGAGCTTCTTTCATTAACTCTTCCCAAACAGGACCTTTTGGTACACACAATCTGCTGCTGTATCTCAAAGTTCCATCTTCATGAATGATGAAGTCTATTATGAGTCCATTCTCCACTTGTTCTCTGATCTTTTACAACTTAGCATCACTTGCTTGAGTTGCGCTTTTGAGTTATACCTCGTGATGTCTCGTTGAGTTCAGTCAGTGAACTGCTTTGATCTGATTGACAATTGTTGATTGAACTTGTAAATTCATCAAACTTGAAGTGTTACCTGGTATGACTACTTCAATCTCCATATGATGAAAGTCCTGTTGAAGCTTCCATGGAGCGGTGAGATGCATTGCTAATGGTTAACTACTAAGAGCATCTGGAACCACATTCACCTTCCCTGGGTAATATTGCAGGTTGATGTCGAAGTCCGCCATGAGTTCTAACCATCGTCTCTGCCGCATATTCAACTCCTTCTGAGTAAACACATATTTCAAGCTCTTATGATCTTTGTATATGTTCATTCGCTCACCAAGTAGATAGTGGCGCCAAATCTTAAGAGCAAAAATGACGGCTGCCAACTCCAGATCATACGTCGGATAATTGCGCTCATAAGTCTTCACCTGTCTTGAAGCATATGCCACAACTTTATAGTGCTGATGTAGAACACATCCTAATCCCTTAACGGATGCATCATAATGCACTTCGAAACCTCCATATTGGTCCGGTAAGACGAGAATAGGCGCTGATGTCAACCTTGACTTGAGTTCTACGAAAGCTTGTTCGCATGCTTCTGACCACACAAATTCTTCATCTTTACGTGTGAGATTGGTCAGGGGTGTTGCTATCTTTGAAAAGGCTTCAACGAACCTTCTGCAATATCCAGCTAAACCAAGAAACTCTGAATGTCTTTCACTGACTTTGGTGTCTGCCATTCGCTTACTGCTGAAACTTTCACTGGATCCACATAAATTCCTTCGCCTGATACTATATGTCCAAGAAAACCAACTTGATTTAGCCATAACTCGCATTTGCTGTACTTGGCATATAATTGATGTTGTCGTAGAGTTTCCAGGTGCTCGGCATGTTCTTTTCGGCTCTTGGAATACACCAGGATCTCGTCGATGAAGATGATAACGAACCTGTCTAAATACTCCCGGAAAACTTGATTCATCAGGTTCATGAATATTTCTGGTGCGTTGGTCACTCCAAATGGCATCACTAGGAATTTGTAATGTCCATAGTGAGTTCTGAAAGCCGTTTTATGAATATCAGCTTCCTTGACCTTCACCTGATGATAACCTGAACGAAGATCTAATTTAGAGAAAACACAAGATCCACTTAGCTGATCGAATAAATCACGGATGCACGGGAGTGGATACTTGTTCTTTATCGTTACTTCGTTCAAGGCTCTATAATCAATGCACATTCTGTATGAACTTTCCTTCTTCTTCACAAGTAGTATAGGTGATCCCCAACTTGAAGTGCTGGGACGAATCCATCCTTTCGCTAATAATTCATCCAACTGTGTTCGTACTTCCTTCAAACCTTCTGGACTTAAACGATAAGGTGTTTTGATCACCGGCTGTGCTCCTAATACCAAATCAATGCTGAATTTAAGAGCTCGATCGGGAGGCAAACCTGATATATCGTCGGGAAACACATCGTCGAACTCTCGAACCACTTCTGGCCTTGATTCTTCCTCTGCTTGAGTTTCTGCAATCACTGCCTTCCTTGGCTTTGCTTTGTATGTACTTGGCTCCAGGGTACGATCTCCGCTTTTGAAATAGAAGACCGGATGGTTTGGAATCTCGAATACTACCCTCATTTGACGACAGTCGATGGTAGCATAAAAATTTCCAAGCCAATCCATACCTAGAACCACATCGAAGTTCGGTATGTCCAGCACTTTGAAGTCAGCATAAAATTCTCTGCTGCATATGACTACTAGACACAAGCTGTATCCCATTATTGCCTTTAGAACGCCATTTCCTGAACTGCCATTCTAGCGGATACAAGCGGTGTGACTCGAATCGCATGGGTTTGGACGAACCGTTTCGACATAAAGCAGTGAGATGCTCCAGTATCGAACAGTGCTAGTGCAGGTAGTGAGGCTACTAAGATTGTACCTAAGGTATGTGGGATATGTTTAGGTGTAGGTAAAAGTATGTAGATAGGTAGTAAGACTGAAAGAAAATTTGAGAAAGAAAGGTTATCAGTGATAACTTGGCCAGTGGCCTCAGCTTCTTCCACGGTCATCGTGAAAGCCTGGCGCCTTGGTACATTCCTCCCGGCCTGAGGAGGATTCCTCGGAACGTTCCTTTGAGCTTGATGGAACTGAAGAGGAGGAGGTGCAGTTTGTGGTCCTCTAGGTGGTGGAGCGGGTAGTGCAAGTCTTGGAGCAGGTGCTTGGATGGATGGGCGCTGTGGGTAAGTGTTTGCTGGCCTGGGTGCAGCAATTGGATTTTGTCTATAAGGACAAGACCCAATATCATAAGCAGCCGAGCCACAAATTAAGCAAAGGTTGTTCGCACGACGGCAATCTTTCGCAAGATGGCCATTTTTCTTGCAGTAGTTACAAAAGGCTGGGCTAGGCCTGTTGTTTGGTACTCCTGGTCGCCTTGGCACAAAAGGTGGCCTGGACGAGGCTCCTCCTGTCATCTGGTTGACAGGGTGCTTAACTCCTTGATCCCCGCCGAAACATGGAGACGCGACCGCGTAGGTCCGTCTTGCCTGAATTTGGGGGAAGATGCTAATTGGTGCTATCCTTCCACCTATCCGAAGATGCCAAGTTGATTTATGACACCGTATATCGAAGGTTTGTACGGATGCGACCGATGCAGTAGACTTCGTCAGATTCCACCTCATTTGAGGGGTTTTTGATTGTGGGGACGCTCTTCCCTGCAGGCGCAAACCCCTGCAGTTAATTACTGTTGGAGATAGTGCCCTCAGAGTCAATTATTGGATCACAGGCACGTGATTGCAATGATTGAGGGAGGACCTATCCCGGTAGGACAGTCTTACTCGAGATGATAGTATGCTATCTGGTTTACCTTTATCATCATGTACTGCTTTAGGTGACCTGACAGGTCGCTATTGCACGTTGATAGAGCCCCTAGGATTCTTGCTTGACTGCCAGCAGTATGAGGGCGATCATATAAGTGAGAGCTGGAGTCTATAAGCACATCCTTAAAAGGTCCCTAGTCGTGGGAGTTTCGAGACTGGGCATCGATTCTCCAGAGTAGACTAGTGTATACAGTCGAGACCCCGACGAGGGGCGGTGGCCGGTCTCACAAGCCACTGGTGTCAGTTGGTTCACCTAAGATGTATACAGGTGCTCATTGGGTTATGAGTATACCGGACAGGACTCGCCGGGAACATGCTAGTTGGTCTTATACCTGACGTCAGATAGCAGTTCCCAGGTGACATGTGTACAGGTTAGTTCATCGACCTGGGGATCGTCATTTGTCTCGTGTGAGTTCCCACTGTGCTTTGATTACTACCCTACCACGGCTCAAAGGAGTCGTGCAAACAGGTTTTAGTTGGGTACAGTCCCGAGCCATATGGAGGCAGTGAGCGGATCTTCAGGGGTTCGTCTCTCCCGGTATTTGGGGTGAGGTCGCGCTGTGTCTAGGAGAGCCATTACACGAAGTCCTTGGCCAAGGCAGGAGATTTACTGGTAGGTATTCCAGTAGTATCTCAGGGTGTTCTGGGCTACACTCCGACACGACTTGTACCGCTTTTGGGGGTTTGACTTTTACCAACCTCTTAGGCCGGACATGCGATGCTCATAGACGAACGGACCGGACTGTATGGATATTGTCACTGACAGGCTCAGTAGGGTGTCAGGATGAGTTCGCTCATCGACGTCCCTTTTGGTCAATAGCTGGTGGCCCGTCACGTATTGGCTTATACCTCTGACGTGCTAGTGGTTAAATCCACAGCCATAGTATTGACGAGTTTTTAGAGTCCACCACACTTTCAGTTACTCAAGCTTTCGGGCGAAACGCTGTAGAGGCCGTATGGAGATATGGCAGGGTTCGATCGGATACGTGCGGTATTGCACGGATCAGGATCGAACGGATATTACTAGCCGGCTTTGGTTTAAGCCGGATCCTAGTATAGTACAGTGTAGATTTTGTCTCATTGCATTTGTATCCGGTCGGAATACAGATGCGGGTGTGTATGCACAGTATCGGGGTTTTCCTGTAATTTATTACGGGACCAGTTTTCTGGAGTTGCCAGTTTACATTCCGTTCCGGCCGGTTTTCCTTTGTTCTTTTCCGGCCGGTCCTTTCGATGGAGGGTGTCATTTGCAAGTTTGCAAATAACACATTGTGGAGGGGTTTCTTGCAAATGTATTAATTATGAAAGCATCTTTTGATACCATTCTTTTCTATCATCATCACTTGCTTTTTGGTGATTAGAGTTGATTAGAGTTTGATGGGAGATTGTTATCATGATGTTTTGGTTATGGTCACCCTTTCTCTTTTCCTACACTCACCTCCCTCTTGCTTATGTTTGGATTCCTCCACCTTTTCTCACAAGATGAGAAAGGCTACACTTGAGAGAAGAAGAGAGTTTCATGGTTGAGCTTGTGGGATTTTTCTTGATCTCATTTCATGCTAGGAAAAATGCAAGCACCATTTTTCCTTATCTTGATTCCTCCATCATCTTCAAAGGCAACAAACCCCAAATGAGACATAGCCTCTACACTACACATTCTACAGCAAATCTTGGACGCGTCGGCCAGCCAACTTCGCGCCCGAGTTGCCTCGGTATTGAGGTGGGAGCCCGTAAAAGATGCAGGCGATGTGGTGCCCTTCCGGCAAGGAGGCGACGACCGGAGTTTCCGCAGGAGATCGGGACGACGACGAGAAGACCGGAGGACTCGGATCACTCGGTATATCTTTAACCCGGCTTGTAGTTAGCTAGAACTAGTTTAATGGTCCGATCCGGGTGTTTAGTGCGCGGTGGTGCCGGTTTGCTAAGTTCGCAAAATTAAAGTTTATTACCGCTTCCGCATTTGGCCGTCGGATTGACGGCCGGGGCGCCGCCGTGCACTTACAGTGGTATCAGAGCCTCGCCATTAACTTCGTCTAGCTTTGTTTGATGTGTTTGTATTTCCGATCGACCAAAATTCCAAAAAAACCGTATTTTCTTCACCTCAGTTTTCTGTCGATTTTTTCCTGGCTCCAAAAATTTTTCAGGTTGTAGAAAACTGATGTATAAGAATATCTAAGAATTATGGAGAAATTCGAGACAGTGATCCCTCAAGGGGAGCGCGGAACCACGGCAAAACCCCACTTGGCGCCGCGGTTCCACCGCCGTATTGGTTGATCACTGTGTCCAATTTCTCCAGTGGGCTTCTGGGCTGATTTTAGGGGTTTTGGAATATTAATATTGGGCCCAGAATTTCTGTGAGTGCTACAGTATTGCTTTGGGGCCCACTTGTTAATTTTTGATCGATCGGATATTTTAAACACATTATTTCACAGTATTTATATTATTTCTGCGACCGTGAATGTCACTTGATCGGTAAATCCAGTCTAACTGCTATAGCCCGGTTAGACGGATTTGCGAACGTGACTTTCACGTTGATGTTTTGTGATTTTGCTGTGATGTTGCGGATCGGTCGTGGGGATAGCCTGGATGCAATGTTAGTACAGTGTTGTTGTATTATGTACATTTGATATTGCGGGGCGAGCGTCCGACATGTGGACTGCCGTCACTGCCTGTTTGTATTATTCTTTTGGGGCACGACCTGGTTGCGGTCGATGTACCCGTTGTATGTATATTTTACTTTTTGTATTAGGATTACCCTACGGTGGGGTGCACGGATAGCCGGGTTCTGGAGGGCAACAAGCCCGCATCTCATGGTATTGGGACGGAGGGGGCTTCACTCTAGAATTGGCGGGCTATTCACCGCACTCGTAGGGGGTACAGGTTGACCCAGGAGGGGTGCCCAAGTTACCGGATTCCGTGAAGTGCTGGGTGGTCCATTCACGGTGCTGAAGGGGGCTGCCTCGCTTCAGGTTTTGGTGGGTAACTTGCCGCGCCCGTAGGGGTCTAGGTTTTCATTGCACAGGCTATCCACACGACCAGGAGAACGTCGGGTTTCAGTAGTGGCTCTGTGAAACCCGGGGATCCCAGATATCTGTATTGTTCTGTGATGCTGTACATTTCTGTGATGTTGCATTTTTATCACGCCTTGAGCGAACATAATATATTGGTATATATATTAGTAGATGTTGTATATGTTTTACATCCGCGCTAGTCCAGTCCCCGCTCTGTCGTTAGTTAGCTAACCTAACGGGTAATGACGGGACCCAGTGGCGAATGCGGATGGCATATACGTACATCAGTATATTTTCGTTCTTTGTGGTGTGATCAATTGATGGGACCGCGTTGATTCGGATCAATGCAAGTTAAAACAAACCTATTCTGATGTTGTTGGAACACTTTTCAAAAAGCTGTTATTGCAAGGACGTTCACTTTTGTTTTGCATCGTGGTATTCATTTGGAATATCCTGCTCCTTATTCGACGAGGCAAGGGCCGAGATCCCTTCACCGGGAGTGACCCCTTGGACAGAAGTTTGCGTCAGGGCATTAACTTCACTATAGCCGATTGCTTTTGCTTTGCACCGTGGTATTCATTTGGAATATCCTGCACCCCATTCTACGGGGAAAGAGCCGAGATCCCTTCACCGGGAGTGACCTCTTTAGTAAAGATTTTCATCACTATATTTTCTAAAAAGCTATCCGTTCCTTCAACGATATCAAGTTCATTACGTTAAAGGTTTTCGCCAGAAATCATTCGTAGCCCTCCGTCGTTTCAGACAGGTAGCACGTAGTATTCATGCTATGTTTGTTGACCTTCGTCAAGGCATAGTGCATGGTAGCTGCTTGTTGCCTTTCTGCTGCATAGATAGATGTGTTGGTTTGGGATAGTCGTATAGCCTTGTTGACCTTCGTCAAGGGCTTGTACGGGTGGGTTCAAATTAACCTGGACAATGACGGGTGGAACTTGACATGTGACTTATGATTTGTTGACCTTCGTCAAGGTCATAAGAGCATGGGGCAGAAATCACATCGGGAGTTTCAAAAGAACTGAAACTTGCCAGATATGCGCATACCTTCTGGAGTGTGATACCGTGAGCGGATTCCGTCACGTTATCATGCGATGATAGTTGGATCCCGATTCCTACTGATGAGTTGGTTTACTCCTCGGGTGACCCCGACTAATTCTTCTTTGAGGTTTGGAGGAGAATTTGAGGTACAGTGGGAGGTTTCCAGATTAGATAAATTGGTAACCCTTCTGATCTAGGTTAGAGTGCACGCTGAGTGTTTCTTTTCTCTCTCTCTCTGGCAGCGACCATTGACCCGACCCTAGACTATGACTCAGTCACCAAGTTGACCGAACCTTCTTAAACACTGGCTTTTGGATTGTCAGAGTTGCAGACCTCATTGCCACTCCTACTTTTACCCTTTTCTCCAGGACACCCCGTATTACTGCGAACGTCCACTTCCATTGGACAAAACCATCGTATGGTTAGATACGAACTCGAAGGAATTCGAGGATGGTTTCCGGTTCTGGAGAAAACGGATAAGATTTATTCAGTTGTCTTTTCCTTTTTGCCTTCTCTCAAGTTGCGAGTACTCCTTAGTTTAGGAGATAATACACCTATTACGCAAATTGGATAGTCTTCTTCCAAACTTTAGGCTGGTGCCGAACAGTGGGGAATGAAGAAAACCAATTAGCATAACGATGGTGTGCAGAAGGTATTAAGATTAAGACAAAGCAAGGGATTAGTAAGAGGGCAAAGTAAATTGCGACTGATATTCACGACCAAACCAAGTATTTCTTCGCCAATCCTAAATCACCTTTGTATTTCTCCAGGACACTCCGTATCACTACGAAGATCCACAGTTTATTGGATACTCCATTGTATGGTTATATACGAACTCGAAAGGAACTTGTTCCAGTTCGGGGATGGATTCTGGTCCAGGAGAAATATGAATAAGGTTTATTCGGTTGTCTTTTATTTTCACCTTCTCTCGCATTGCGAGTGCTTCTAGGATTAGGACAGTACACCCATTATGCTTATTGGATAGTCTTCCTCCAAACCATAGGCTGGTGCCGAACGGTAGGGAAGGAAGAAAACCATTTGGCCTAAGGGGTGTGCAGAAGGTAATGACTAAAGACATATAAAAGGATTTGGAGAGGTGGCAAAGAATTATACGGTTATAGTTGTGAATCTGGATAATGGTAGAGGCATTACTAGGAATACCAGGATACCTTATCGAAACATTTCAATGTTTCAGTTCAACTGTGTACTGTTAAAAGAAAACTGATTTCCTGATTAGACACTTACTCCAGGGTATGTATTTACCAGGTTTGATTCTCACATCTGTATGGTTTTACAGATGATGAGTGGGAGTAAGTTATTGGGAATAAGGTGATCATCCTCATTATATCGGGATTCGTTGTAATCGGTGATATTTGAGGAGATCATCTGGGCTGTTTGCCGGTCGGCAAATATTTGGTTTTGAATATCCGCTGTTGTGCACCAATTTCAAATTGATATATCTGTACTTCTATTTTCATAGAGTGCGATATACCTTTTGATATTATGTCGATGACATTTACCTATATCAGTGGATGGTTAGGTAAGGAGCATTAAACAGCGGTGTAATTCTTCTTAACCATAAGTACAGTTTTCAACCTACGACACACAGTGAAAGCGTTGTTAGACTCAGCGGACTTATACAGAGTATTGTATGTTGTCCAGTGTCCATTAGGACAGAGGGGTTGGTCCTCATACTATATTCTGTTTACTTTTAACTTCTCTAGTTCTTAGACATGTGTTTCGTAGAAACACAGGGTCTAAGTTTTGAGGAGTTATAGGTATTTGAATAGAGTAGAGAACCAGGTGTAGCAAGTATCGGGATTTTTCAAAGTGATCGACGATGTAGATACTTGTGTATGGTATTCAGTTGATAGTAATGATAAAGAGAAATTGCTTCTCTTTCAGGTTACTCATAATTGGAAGCATTCCTAAGTTGAGTAACGCTGATCGGCCTCCTTCCATTTAGTTGACATGCACTGGAGATAGCTGCATGATTTGAATCTGGTTCAATTAAATCAGTGCCTCTGGTTCTATATTGGATATAGTACAGTTCATATCTTAACATTGTTAAGGTACGGGGAGTTGTCCGGCTTATGATTGAAACCAGACATTGGACAACTCAAGGCACGTTTCTGTAATGGCTGTTTGTGGGTTGACCCAGGCTATGACGAGGGTTGACTTTCTACCATCTGGCAGATCAATAGAAATATTGTTCTAGACTCGCCACAGTTTTATTAAAAATGGATTTTTTTTCAAAAACAGTAGTGGGAGTATGGTAGAACTGGAAGTGATTCCAGAACCGCAAACGATTACTGAAGATTTGATAAGGAACCTAAAGATTCAATCTGATTTGATATTCCATTGGCCACTCCGCAGATACGGTGGGTAACTTCAGGCACCCGAGAGGTACTCCGGTAGCCTCAAGGACGGTGACAGGGAAGTTCTTATTTACCCACACTTGCCGTTGCTGTTGTTCCAGGCTGCGAGACCCGGCAGGAGGATGAGTATAGCGTCATTCTAAACTAGCTTTAGAAGTGCACGTCTATATGACTCTGCCAGAGGGTTGTCGTAGTCAGTGGGAGCAGCGGAAGCATTGGTGGACATCAGGCTTATGCCTATTTATAGACTAAAGCCGATGTAGCGGAGATAGATCATCTATTTCTGATGTGACAGTCATAGGTTTGACTTCATTAGAATAGAGGATGGATCTGTTGAGAAGGTAGTAGGGTGTGATATCCTGGTATTTGGATGACATACACAGAGTAGGAAAAGAAACTCCTATACTACGATCGGTTATACTTTGGTCGTCACACAGTGGTTTCTCCACAAAGGACTTGGACATTATATCAGACATACTGGTTACTAGATCTATGGTTTTAGATCTAGATTTGGGTGGTTTCCCAATCAGGGTACTTTGACAGCATTCTAAGAGTATTTAGAACGGACGACTCCTGGCACGGTAGTGTACCTGCAGGTGATGGAGTCACCCTCTCTAAAGGTGTCTTATAGACTAAAGTAGAGAGGGATGTGCATGATTGGTAGATCACTTGCTTAGGCAATTGAGTCAATCATGAGATGTCAAGTACCACACCAGATGTTGTTCTTGCACTAGATGCAATAAGTTGATATTGATCCAATCCTGGAGGAACAGTCGGAAGCAGTTTTAGAACATAAGTGGATGTTCTAAGGATATGATAACGACAGCCTCATTCGGGAGGCAGTTATCATTCCAGGCTTCCAAGGTGACCTGGACGACAGGGAGGTTGTCAGAGTTATAGTTTTCCCTCTGACGAGGGGCAATATTCTGGACAGGTGATCCAGGCAGATACTGAGGGAGGCATGGCGCAGGATACTGATTAAGTTCAGTTGACGATACAGTCTAAGAAGTTTGGATTTGGAGTTCATTTATGAGCTAGGTCCCATCAGACATCCAGACATTCTAAGACAGGTATTGCTCATTTTGGGAGATGGTTTTCTCCGCGAACTTCAGATATAGAGAGACATAGAAAGAAACATCTAGGCGGATCCACTCACTGAGGCTATTCCTCGACCACAATAGTTTCACAAACGGGATTTGTGAGACTGACTAGTAGAGGAGTTGGGTGTTCGGTATCACACGGGCTGTGAGTATGCGACATCGCAATAATTAGCCTTGAGTGCAAGTGGGAGATTGTTGGAGATAGTGCCCTCAGAGTCAATTATTGGATCACAGGCACGTGATTGCAATGATTGAGGGAGGACCTATTCCGGTAGGACAGTCTTACTCGAGATGATAGTATGCTATCTGGTTTACCTTTATCATCGTGTACTGCTTTAGGTGACCTGACAGGTCGCTATTGCACGTTGATAGAGCCCCTAGGATTCTTGCTTGACTGCCAGCAGTATGAGGGCGATCATATAAGTGAGAGCTGGAGTCTATAAGCACATCCTTAAAAGGTCCCTAGTCGTGGGAGTTTCGAGACAGGGCATCGATTCTCCAGAGTAGACTAGTGTATACAGTCGAGACCCCGACGAGGGGCGGTGGCCGGTCTCATAAGCCACTGGTGTCAGTTGGTTCACCTAAGATGTATACAGGTGCTCATTGGGTTATGAGTACACCGGACAGGACTCGCCGGGAACATGCTAGTTGGTCTTATACCTGACGTCAGATAGCAGTTCCCAGGTGACATGTGTACAGGTTAGTTCATCGACCTGGGGATCGTCATTTGTCTCGTGTGAGTTCCCACTGTGCTTTGATTACTACCCTACCACGGCTCAAAGGAGTCGTGCAAACAGGTTTTAGTTGGGTACAGTCCCGAGCCACATGGAGGCAGTGAGCGGATCTTCAGGGGTTCGTCTCTCCCGGTATTGGGGGTGAGGTCGCGCTGTGTCTAGGAGAGCCATTACACGAAGTCCTTGGCCAAGGCAGGAGATTTACTGGTATGTATTCCAGTAGTATCTCAGGGTGTTCTGGGCTACACTCCGACACGACTTGTACCGCTTTTGGGGGTCTGACTTTTACCAACCCCCTAGGCTCGACATGCGATGCTCATAGACGAACGGACCGGACTGTACGGATATTGTCACTGACAGGCTCAGTAGGGTGTCAGGATGAGTTCGCTCATCGACGTCCCTTTTGGTCAATAGCTGGTGGCCTGTCACGTATTGGCTTATACCTCTGACGTGCTAGTGGTTAAATCCACAGCCATAGTATTGACGAGTCTTTAGAGTCCACCACACTTTCAGTTACTCAAGCTTTCGGGCGAAACGCTGTAGAGGCCGTATGGAGATATGGCAGGGTTCGATCGGATACGTGCGGTATTGCACGGATCAGGATCGAACGGATATTACTAGCCGGCTTTGGTTTAAGCAGGATCCTAGTATAGTACAGTGTAGATTTTGTCTCATTGCATTTGTATCCGGTCGGAATACAGATGCGGGTGTGTATGCACAGTATCGGGGTTTTCCTGTAATTTATTACGGGACCAGTTTTCTGGAGTTGCCAGTTTGCATTCCGTTACGGCCGGTTTTCCTTTGTTCTTTTCCGGCCGGACCTTTCGATGGAGGGTGTCATTTGCAAGTTTGCAAATAACACATTGTGGAGGGGTTTCTTGCAAATGTATTAATTATGAAAGTATCTTTTGATACCATTCTTTTCTATCATCATCACTTGCTTTTTGGTGATTAGAGTTGATTAGAGTTTGATGGGAGATTGTTATCATGATATTTTGGTTATGGTCACCCTTTCTCTTTTCCTACACTCACCTCCCTCTTGCTTATGTTTGGATTCCTCCACCTTTTCTCACAAGATGAGAAAGGCTACACTTGAGAGAAGAAGAGAGTTTCATGGTTGAGCTTGTGGGATTTTTCTTGATCTCATTTCATGCTAGGAAAAATGCAAGCACCATTTTTCCTTATCTTGATTCCTCCATCATCTTCAAAGGCAACAAACCCCAAATGAGACATAGCCTCTACACTACACATTCTACAGCAAATCTTGGACGCGTCGGCCAGCCAACTTCGCGCCGGAGTTGCCTCGATATTGAGGTGGGAGCCTGTAAAAGATGCAAGCGATGTGGTGCCCTTCCGGCAAGGAGGCGACGACCGGAGTTTCCGCAGGAGATCGGGACGACGACGAGAAGACCGGAGGACTCGGATCACTCGGTATATCTCTAACCCGTCTTTTAGTTAGCTAGAACTAGTTTAATGGTCCGATCCGGGTGTTTAGTGCGCGGTGGTGCCGGTTTGCTAAGTTCACAAAATTAAAGTTTATCACCGCTTCCGCATTTGGCCGTCGGATTGACGGCCGGGGCGCCGCCGTGCACTTACAATTACGCTACCGCATCGCGGTAACCACTTTCTCCTTCTCTAGATGGTCACTTCGTGTCATGTGTGTTTGTTTTGTTTTTTGTTGCCCGTGGATTGTATACGGAGACTAATTTATGTTGTCGCCCGTAGGGCGTGGATTAGTCCAAATCCGTATCTTCTTAGATTTGGGTTTGGGGTTGGGTTTAAGGATGCGTTAGTCTTATTTGAGACTAAGATCAACTTAAACGTTTGTTAAGGATATATTAGTCTAATTTTAGACTAAGATCAACTTAACGGTTTGTTAAGGATACGTTAGTCTAATTTTAGACTAAGATCAACTTAACGGGATCGTTTAGATCCAACAAAAAAGCATTTGGGCTCTATTGTTTTAGTTTAGGGACTTTGCGGTCCAAGGTTAAGGACATCATAGTCCGTGAGTTTAAAGACCCTACTGTCCAAGGTTAAGGACATCATAGTCCATGAGTTTAAGGACCCCACAGTCCAGTTTAGAGACGTCATAGTCTGTGAAGTGTGTGGTTGTCGGGACCCGTCACCTCTCTGAAGACGTTGAAGGATTACAACGACAAATATCAAACGAGTGAATAAATGTACTCTCGAACCAAAGTTGATTTGGGGATCTGTAGTCCAATTTGGAACTAAGATCAATTAATTAGATTATGAGCACATTGGCTCAGTTAAATCTGAATTGAGGAATTATGGCCAACTTGGGCTACGTCCAATTAGGTTAGAAATGTTGGCCCTTTGTTGGACCATTAAAAATTTGTCTGGGTTCAACTCCCCATTATTTGGCACTGCTAAACAGGGGTTCTGACAACATTTTATCTTTTGTTGAGTGCTGAGTACTCATATGCCATATAGGATGTTCAATTTTGGAAGGCAAGGATGTACTTGAGACTCAGTAAAAAGAGAAGCCTTGCCTCAGAAGAACTTAGCCAATTTAGGCTAGGATTGATTTGAATATAGTGTTAAACACTAAAATATATTTTATGGTCACGTGTTCCCACGTGATGTGCTGAAAATAGTGTTAAACACCAAGAACAAAGCGCTAAAAAATAGTGTTAAACACTAGAATGGGATTGGTCGTGTGGGGCCATGTGAGACCTCTGAAGGTGGGGACCAGTCTTCCTTTGTTTTATTCTCAAATCTGCAAATAAGAGTTAAACACTTTTTAGTTTTCACGGCCATCACGTATGGGCACGTGATGGGCACTCATGCACTGATTTATTAAGGTGCTTATTAGGGGTCACGTGAGGACACGTGAGGGCGCCCAAATTAGAATCTGACTTTGCCTTTGTTCTTTTTGTTTTGGAGGTCACGTGGGAGCACGTGAGGCATTGCCTCTGGGCTAATTCCTTCTTATTTTGGAGGATATTTTTAGGGGTCACGTGGGGGCACGTGACCTAGTTTTATTCTTTCTTTTCTGTTCACTGAGGATTGGAGTCACGTGTCATCATGTGACCAAGTTCTTTACGTACATGGAGATCTTTCAAGTCTCTTTATTTTAAGAATTAAATTCTCTGTAGGGTTGAAACCCTAATTATGTTTTTAGGGGAATTAAATTCCTATGTATGCGGAAGAATTAAATTCTTATATAGGGTTAAACCCTAGTTCTGTCTTGGAGGAATCAAATTCCTATGAATTTGGGAGAATTGAATTCTCATGCAGGATTGAACCCTAATTTTATTTGTAGGAATTAAATTCCTATGAAATTAGGAGAATTAAATTCTCATATAGGGTTAAACCCTAGTTTTATTTGGGAGGAATTAAATTTCTGTGTATTTGGGGGAATTAAATTCCCATATATGGTTAAGCCCTAGTTTTATTTGGAGGAATTAAATTCATATGTATTTGGGGGAATTAAATTCCTTAAACTCAATTCTCCCTCTAAGTTTTGGATCTGCATAGCAGAATCTCCCCGATGAGAATTAAATTCTCAACTTGTGGGGAGATCTGCTTCTGCAGATCTTCAACCAAAGGAAGAACTAAGTTCTTAATCAGAAGAGTTAAACTCTTAAATTTGAGAATTAAATTCTCTTTTATTTTATGGAGCTTAGATCTCTTTCTCCTTTCTCACCTAGGGTTTCTTATCTTGAGAATTAAATTCTCCTCTCTTTTCTCTCTGTTGTTGTATCCCCAAAAAAAATAGATCCTCCTCTCTTCTCTTCTTGGCTCCTATTTATAGGAGAAAGAAAAGAATCAATTTGTTTTGTCAATCTTTTATTGAAAGATTTTAGTTGTTTTTTGTAACCAACATGATCTTTTAGATCATCCAGTGAATTTTATTCACCATTGGATTTTTAATCCAAAATATATTTTATTTGTTATTCCTGGCAAATTTCAGAGAAATCTTTCCTTGTATAAAATCTTTCCATAAATTGATGATTTTTAATCACCATTGGATTTTTAATCCAGCGGTGCTCCATTTTACAGAGTACCATCTTTTTTGTTTGGAAAGATTTAGAGAAATATTTTTCCAGTTAGGGTTTTTGATTCTCTCTTAATTAGAATTTAATTCTATTAATTCATGGATCTTTAGGAACCCATCACGTGTTGTCACGTGACCCCCAGATTAAGCATTTGACCAGAATATAATTCTGTTGTTTTAAAGAACTCAGAAATTATCACATGTCAGCACTTGACCCTTGGTCACGTGTTGGCACTTGATGCCCCATTAGGATTTTTCCTTATTATTTTATTATACCTTTAATTCTTTTCAGTGGGTTTAAAGGCCCATCACGTGTTGGCACGCGACCCCACTGATTAATTATTACTAATTATTTATTTTATTCAGTGCCTACAGGCTTTGCCTGTAAATGGTCACTTGTCTGCATGTGATGCCCGGTCACGTGATGCCCGGGCACGTGTGATCACGTGATGCCTCATAACTTTTGATCCCGGATGAACTATGAGGCCCATAATATATCAAATCGAAGGATTTTTCGAGACACTTTCGATGCCATCAGAATTTAGCTATTTCTCATTTGGCAGTTTGTCAAAATGCAGCCCGGAAAATACTGGTTCGCATTTTCTTAAACGTATCGCTGCCATTTAATACCTTGGGCTCTTTTGCGCAGAAATTTTTTGGCGGAAACACTCCTGCAGACTGAGGTATGCCCCTCGCCTTTATCACTGCCTTATAATGGTGGGCAGCTTTCAGAGCCGATTCATGAGTCGGAAAATCTCCGGTGGCTAGTGCAGCCTGAATCTCCGAATCCAAACCTTGTTGAAATCGACGGGCTCTGATCTCGTCCGTCGGTTTCAGGTGTGCCGTGAATCTGTTAAAGGATTGTGTTAGCTGTTTAATATGTGACATATTAAAAAAATCGAATTATTGAGACATAGCTTACCGACTGAGCATGGTGAACTCAGCATCATACTCATCTACCGACTTGGTCCACATCGAACCTTGTTGCAGATGTATGAACTGCTGTTCCATGTCTAACCTGGCAGTCTCAGGGAAGTACTTAGCGTCGAACATGTCGCGGAAAGTCTTCCATTCGATGGGTTGTTCAAGACGGCTTTCTTCCGCCTTCCACCAGTTCCGTGCATTGTCCGTGAGCTGTAATTTTGCAACACGAACCCAAGCTATTTCTGGCACTTGTGCCGCTGCCAGATCATCCTCGATACTCTGAGCCCATTCCTCAGCTTCCAGTGGGCTCCCCTTTCCTGAGAACTGTTTGGGGCGCAAAGCCCTAAATTGCTTCACCCTAGGTGCTTCAGCCTCGGGAATGTTCAAGAGCTGCTGCTGTCCCTCTAGGAGGCTGCGGATTGCCTCAAGCAGAACCGTTTGCTCGTTGGGTGGAGCAAGAACGGCAGGTGTGATTGGTAGTGGAGGTGGAGTATTGTTGAAGTTGGTGCTGGTGTTGTTTGGAGAATCCATAACCTTGAAGAAAAATTTAGGTTAGGACAGATTCAAAGTTTATGAAATGATAAGATTCAAGAAACATGAATTGTAAAGAATGTTTTAGTTGCTGCTTTTTGTGTTATATTGCTTAGAATGTTCACGCAGAACAGAACTGCATGGCAGTGTTCCATACAACTCTGACCTGCATGAGCCACCAACAAAACCTATCACGCCCCGCTTTCCAGAGTATGGGTAGAGGACGCAACGAGGCCGCTACGTATTTACTATGAAGTAAATACGCTAAGCGTATCTAAGCAATATAAAAATAAATGCACAAGAGACAAGATATAAAAAAACAGCAACTTTATTTATTCACATTCTTTCTGTACAATGCATGGAAAAGTAAATACAACCGAATGAAAGCAATGCCTAAACAATGGCATAACAGAAAAGGAAAAGTACTGAAATAAAAGTGTACAATGAACTAAAGTTCTGGGTCATCATTGAAGTGGTCCAAGTCTTCACTAGTGGGCTCGATCTCCGGAGTGTCCAGATCACCTGACAACATTCAAAGAAGAAAGAAAGAGAATGTCGTCAGCGAACAAATCGCTCGGTAAGCCCCAAAGATAAGGGAGAACTAGAATAGACAGAAAGAGAAGATAGCTTTTAAAGTTGTATTATATTGTTATAATATTGTGTTAACGCTGTGTTTGTAGCTTGGTACAGAAGGATGCCAGTGTATACGAGAGGAGTCTCTATATGCCAGAGACTAGAGGCAAGTGTAGTACAAGGAACCGTTTATGCCACGGTACAACAACAACTGGATTCAGGTTAGGTATATTAAATCTTACTGTCTCGTACCACTTCTAACACCTTTCGTACCAATCTACCCCTTAAACCGCGCGATATTTTGTTTGTATTGTGTTGTCTTGAAATATAGATTGTATAATTGAATGACTTGCGGAAACCATGATATCAGTAAATGGATGTAACTGGAGAATCATGGATGTAACAGAAGAATCATGTAAATGGAAGTATATCCATGGTTCGGTTCAGTCCATATAAATTGAATAGATTGAATATATAGATTCATGAATTCATGTTGAATTGTAGATTGTAGATTGCACTTGAATCATATTCAAGTCAGATTATTAATGAGAAGACTCAGTCTGAGTCAGACAATTAGAAAAGTAAATTGAAGTCCTGATTGTTTTTGATGTTATCGGTAAGCGTTGCACATGGGCGGCAAGATTTGTGTCTTTTTCAAAGACTATTACCGTATTGATAACACCATTATTAAGTTGTCTACCTTAGATAGGCAAGCACCCATATCTCCGGCTCCCTGAGGCTCAAGAGACTGGTCCCGCTTAAACCTATGTTTACTAGGGTCCTTAGGGTAATTTATAAAACTTGAGGGGTTTTTATGTAAAAATACTTTTATATACTTTTCAAAATACACCCTAAATATTTAATTATCGTCTTTAGAGTTGTAATAATTTCAGATTTTATATTTGTGATATTTCTAGTGAAAATAACCTACTTTCATAATATATGGTGTTTATTTGTAATATTGTACTTATATGGAATTCATGGTATTTTGATGTAAATTGATTCTTTGATTTGGAAAAGTTGGAATATTTATATTATAACAAAAATAGGTATTTTGATATTACATATATATATATATATTTATAAAAATAAATTTTAATATATATTATATTTCTAGAAATACCATTTTCTTAAGATTTCCGTATTTTAAATCTCTTGAGACCTAATGCTCCTTGCGGAGGTCTGTATTTCACACTACTAAATCCAAGGATGTGCGATAATCCGCACAATCCCAGTCGGGTTCCCCAAATTGGGTTGTAGTGGCGCTTTGCAAAGATTTGTGTAAAATACATGATCTTTTAGAAAATGGTTTTATTAATTCATGGTATTTATTTGAAATGTTTCGTTTTCCCGTATTCTAGGTTCCCAAAAGGCATTGTGCTATGTTGCATATGAGTGTTGTGATGATATAGTTCATTACCTCGTGATCTAATTAAGGGTATAGCAAGATTAATGATGTTTTAAGGTAGAAAGTAAACTACATGGTATTTTATTGAAAAAGAGCGGTAAAAGCCACAAAATGAAATATATTGTTATGAACATGTTTGTTAATGTTTAATAGTCAACATGTAAGGGTTTAACATGATTGTATTAAAGAAAAGTGAGAGTTTTAGAAAGAAACCGAATCGGAAATCGGATTTTCTCCGATTCCGTCGGGTTTTAGAAATACGTATTTTAGAAAAGAGTAGAGAAAGGGGGAAGTGGGAATTACGGGTTTAGCTTAAAGAGGAGAGGGAGAGGGAGTGGAGGTAGCTTCCGGTGCGTCGTTTCGTCGCCGGGATCTCTTAGGGTTGTTACCGGAAAAATCGCCGGAGCTTCACTTTTCGCTTCTTTCAAAGTACACTAGTGTTCTAGGAAAATTCTTGAGAGTTTTGTTCAGAATTTTGGAGTGAGGGGGTAGTGTTTAGGGGTTGTATTTATAGGGTTAGGCTAGCGTTAGGGTACGTGAAAGGTTAAAATGAAAAAATATGATAAATTGTATTAAAATGTACTAAAAGTGGAGTAAATAGGGTTTTAAAGGGTCTCTAGAACCGATCCAAGAAAGTTAAGTGTGCAGGAGTACAGGGGAGGCCAAGAGGCGAAATTTTCCTGTTGGCGACCCGGCGGTCCGGCCGAGTCCGGCCGGCGGCGCCGGCCGACTCGGGCCAAGTCAAGGCCGGGGTCGTCGCCGTGGGTCCGCCGTCTTTTGGTCTTCCCCCTGGAATATTTAGTTTTACATGTGTAGTGGGATTTTTATGAGTTATGCACGTGTAAACCCTTGGTATTCTAAAAATTCAAAATAAAACAAAATTAAAAATAATGTGGGGTATGAGATTTGAACTCCGGTGGCTTAGTTCAGCAGTGCAAGATATTACCAATGAGCTACAAGCTCCTTCTTGTAATTAATTAGCAAAACAAATATTTATGGTTCTCACAGAAAATACAAATACCCCAAGTATACATTAATTTTTAAACAAATTTTTGTACACTAAAATTGGAGTTGTTACAGATACTCTCTGTTAAACAGAGCCGTTAGATCAAACAGTGGTGATGAAAAATCATCAAATAATAGAATTAAATTCTATTATGAAGAATATTTTTCCTCAATCTTTACAAACAAAAAAGATTGCTCTCTATAAAACAGAGAACCTTTGGATCAAAAATCCAATAGCGATTATAAATCATCGTTTGACAGAATAAATTCTGTATATGGAAAAATATTTTTCCAATCTTGTTAAAAACAAGAAAACATATTCTGTAAAACAAAAACAATTGGATCAAAGATCCAACGGTGGGTAAAATTCCCCAAATCAATTTTGAGACCAATTAAATCATTTGGAATCTCTTAATAAGAGATTTTCTCAAAACGAATTAACAAATTTGCCTCTACTATATAAAGGACCCGAGACTTCAAGTCTCTCTCACACACACAGAGATACACACTCGGATATAGAGAGAACCCCCCATATGATTCTGCAAAAAAAATACATAAGGCTCTCAAAACTATAGAGAATTCAATTCTCTCAACAAAAGATCTTCCTCCTTCAAAACCCTAGGTAAAGAAAAAAGCAGAGATCAAATCATCTCCTTTACCAATCATAACATATCAAAGGGTTCAACCCTTCTTAAGAACTTAGTTCTTTCTATGGATCAAAGTCCACAAAACAAGTCTCCCACAAGTTGATAATTTAATTCTCATCGGGAAGATCTTGTTCTTGAGAATCAAAAATTCAAAAAAGAACTAGGTCAAAAAGAAAGAAAAAAGGGAAAAAGAACATATCCTATGGGAATTTAATTCCCCAGAAAATAGGGTTTGACCCTAAAAAAAACTTAATTTTTATAAAAGAAAAAAGATAAGAACTTAGTTCTTGAAGAAAAACTAATCCAAGATCTTCAAAACAAAGATCTTGGTGTTATTAATGGTCAAAATACCACTCAAAGAAAGGAACTTAGCGCCTCATGTGCTTCCCACGTGGACGCCTTCCCAACAGCGCCCATCGCCTTACGTGAAAACACGCGGGCGTCCAAAGCAGAAAGCCAGCGCCCCACGTGAAATATACGTGAGCGCAGAATAAAAAGTGCTTAGCACTTCATATACAGCCAAAACAGCTGAGTGCTTAGCACTAATTAGGCAGTGCCTCACGTGCTCCTCACGTGGACGCCATACAAAAAGTGCTTAGCACTCCATATATAGCCAAAACGACTGAGTGCTTAGCACTAATTGGGCAGGGCCCAGGGCCGTACATGCTCCTCATGTTGACGTCAAATAAAAAGTGCTTAGCACTATATATATACATATATTCAGTCAAAATAACTGAGTGCTTAGCACTGATTGGGCGGCACCCATAACTGAAGGCTTCGCATGATACCCATGTGAGCGCCAGAGCGTCAAACAAGTGCTTAGCACTTTTGCATAAAAAAGGGGGCTGAACAAACAGAGCCCAAATAAGTGCTTAGCACTTTTGAACATAAAAAAGACTGAGAAGACTAAGCCTAAATTGGTTTAGTCTCTTTAAAAAGGTTGGGACATAAACTAGTCTCCGTATACAATCTACGGGCAACTAAAACAAATAAAACAACACACGACATGAAGTGAACTGCTGGAGAAGTAGAAATTGGTTATCGCATTGCAATAGCGTAATTAATTGCAGGGACTTGCGTCTGCAGGGAAGAGCGTACCCACAATCAAAAACCCTTTACAAATGAGGGGAATCTGATGAAGTCACGCTACAACGATCGCGTCTGTCCAAACCTCTGATATACGGTGCCATAAATCAACTTGGTATCTTCAGAGAGGTGGATGGATAATTCCAAATAGCATATGTCCCTAAATTCAGGCCAGACTTCCCAACGTCTTGGTCCGGTCTTTCGGCGGTGAACAGATTCTGGCACGTCTGGTGGGACCTTTTTCTCTTTCCACTCCACACTTCGTGTGTCGTGTTTCACGAACAAAATCGCGGTTCGCTATGCTTGCCCTTGGATTTGAGGTACTAAAACTTGGTGTCTTGCTCCTGTGCAGAGAAAATCAATGGCATCCCAATGCACCTCATGCAACAGCAACTCTCGCTCCACCCCAACTGGAGCAGTGATCTATGGGCCCAACGCGACCTCTATTTTCTCGTTGCCATTAGGGAAAGTCACACAAGCCACTACTGGAATGTTCTTCGGGACCATTCTCTCACCTGTAAGTTTCGGTGCCTCAGTGCCGCAAGAAGAAGATCCCAAAAGGCCGGTCTTCGATCAACTGGCAACCACAACGGCCCCTCTTAACGGGTCGTCCAAATATGGCATCTCAGTTTTCAACAGGCTGAGCAAGAACTCAAACAGGCCCGCAAAGAAGCTCGTGATACCTGAAGGGGCTACCCCAAAATGGCTAGCCTTCCCAACTCCTGCTACAAGCGAAGCCGACAAAAGTGCTTCCCCTATCAGAAAGTCAGTCTTTGAAAGATTGGCCGTGTAACAACCCTAAACTTTCTGTACAGTTTTTTTTTCAAAAAACTATAGAAAGGTGTACTTGAGCCTGAGCACAAGTTATAAGTTTGATTCGCTTTTGAACAGCAAGAAGAAGCTTGTAGCTCATTGGTAAGACCTTGCACTGTTGAACCAAAGCACCAGAGTTCAAATCCCATCTACCACACATTTTTTTAAATTAAATTCTTTTAATGTTTTAGAAGCCCAAGAGTCTACACGTGCACAACACGTAAAATCAAGAGTCACATAAAAAATGAGTACACCGCAGTAGACCAAGCGTCGGGGACACGTGGTATCAAGACGCGCCCCGACTCGCCCAACTCGGGCCGACGAACCGCTTGAATCGGCCGATGCCGCCTGGTAAACTCGGTCCGATCCCTAAATTTCTATAACCTCCTTCACCCTTTGGCCTACCCCACTCCCCCTGCACAGTTTAATTCTCTGCAATTAACCAGAGAATTAAAATACCCTATTTTAATCATTTTTAATGCAAATTTAAATACAACTTTTATCACACCCTTTCACTACCCTAAAACCCTAATTATTCCTATAAATACCACCCTCAAATCACCCCTCCTCACTCCCAAATCCCTGCCCAAATTCTCAAGAAAATTCCCAAGTCTTTTGTGTGCAAGTGGAGTTAGCAAAAGGGTGAAGCTCTGACGAACTTCCGACGGCAATCCGAGAAGATTCCAAGGACGAAACGATGCACCGGCACCTCCCACTTCTTCTTCCTTCTCTCTTCTAGTATAATAACCTGTAATTCCCTACTTCTTCTTTTTTTCTCTATTCTAAAAACATTCAAAACTAAAACCCGACGGAAGCGGAGTTAGTCCGAATTCTGATTCGGTTTTTCTTTAAAAACTATAATTTTTCTTAATCAAGATATCTTCATATCATGACATATTGTTCATTAAACATTAATAAACATCTTTAACAAGTTTTATCACAAAACATTGTTATATGCATTTTTTATCGCAACCTTACATTAAAATACCTTAATGTTTCATTTCGACATACTTGAACTTTTTAAACCGTATTATCTTAGAAAACTCACGAGGTAATGACCTAGCTCCTCACAACACACATATCTAACATAGAATGATGGAATTTGGGAATATATATCTCGGAAAAATACGACTCTACACATAACTACCTTCGACTTATAAAAAAATATTTTTCTACAAGATGTGTATTTTAAAAAATCTTTGCAAATGTGCCTCTACAACCCATTTTGGGGAATCCGTTCGGGATGGTGCGGATTATCGCACATCCTTGGGCTTAGTAGAGTGAGATACAGACCTCCACAAGGAGCATACGATCTCGAAACATTTAAAATACAATTTTCTTTAGAAAATGTGATTTCTATTATAAATAAAACTTATATTTTTAATAAATAAATATATATGTAATTAATATCAAAATATCTATTTTTAATATTTATAATATTTCACATTTCCAAAATTCAAGAAAAACATTCCATTTACAAGAAAATACCATCCAATTCCAATATTACAAATAAATACCATATATTATGAAATTAGGTTTTATTAACTATAAATGTCATATTGATCAAATATACATCCATGAAAACTTTAAAGACGATAATAATATACTTGAGGTGTATTTTGAAAATTATACAAAATTATTTTACATAAAACCCTCTCAAGTTATTCTAAATTACAATAAGGACTCTAGTAAACATAGGTTTAAGCGGGACCAGTCTTTTGAGCCTAAGAGAGCCGGAGATATGGGTGTTTTCCTATTTAATGTAGACAACTTAACAAACGGTGTTATCAACACAGTAATTGTGTTTGAAAAAGACACAAATCCTGCCGTCCATGTGCAACAGTTACCGATAGCACCAAAACATAATTCAAGATTCAATTTCTTTTCAAATCATCAGACTCAGACTGAGTCTCAATATAATTAATCTGACTTGAATATGATTCGAGTATCAAACTTCAATACAACATGGATCGATGAATCCGTCTATTCAATCTATATTGACTGAACCAAACCACGTATATATTCCATCTACATGATCATCCATTATATCTGTTCCATTACTGATATCATGGTTTCGGCAAGTCATCCATTTATATACAATATACAATTCAAATAATACAAACAATACAATCAAGACATCGTGGGGTTTATAAGCGATAAACTGGTACGGCAGGTGTTAAAAGTAGCACGAGACTGCAACCATAATACACCTAACCTGAATTCAATTTCCGTTGTACCATGGCTGAACGGTTCCTAGCACTCCTGATACCTTAGTCTCCGGGGAAAGTGAGACTCCTCTCATATACACTGGCCTCTTCTGTACCAAGCTACAAACAACAGCGTTAACACTAAATACAACATTATAATAATATACTCTCTATTCTGTCTATTCCATTCTTTTCTATTTACGGGACTTACCGAGCGATTTGTTCGCTGACGACATTCTCTTTCTTTTCTTTGAAATGTTGTCAGGTGATTCGGACCTTCAGGAGATCGAGTCCACCTTCGACGACTTGGATTAGCTAGCTTTCGACCCGGAGCTCTAGTTACTTGTACACATTTACATTCTGTATTTTCCATTTCTGTCATGCCACTGTTTAAGCATTGCTTTCCATTCCATGTATTTACTTTTCAGATGTATTATAAAAAGAATGTTAATAAATAAAGTTGTTGTTCAATTATATCTATTTTCACCGTCTCTTGTGCATTTTATTTATATTGCTTAGATACGCTTAGCGTGTTTACTTCAGAGTAAATACGTAGCGGTCTCGTCACGTCCTCTGCCCGTATACAGGAAAGTAGGGCGTGATAGGTTTTGTTGGTGGCCCATGCAAGTCAGAGCTGTATGGATCCCTATCATGCAATTCGGCTCTGCGTGGAAAACCTAAGCAATATAACACAAGAACCAGCAACTAAAAACATTCTTTACAATTCATACTTCTTGAATCTCATCATTTCATATACTTTAAATCTATCATAACCCTATTTTTCATTCAAGGTTATGGATTCCCCAAACAACACTAGCACGAATGTCAACAACACTCCCCTACCACTACCACCCACACCTGCCGTCGCTGATCCGATCAACGAGCAGACGGTTCAGCTTGAGGCAATCCGCAGCCTCCTGGAAGGACAACAGCAACAGACTGCTCTCCTGATGAACCGACCAGAGGCAGAAGCACTTGGAGTGAAGCAATTTAGGGCCTTGCACCCCAAACAATTTTCAGGAAAGGAGTGCTTTCTAGAAGCCGAGGAACGGGCTCAAGGCATTGAAGATGATCTGGCAGCGGCACAAGTGCAAGAGATAGCTTGGGTTCGTGTGGCGAAACTGCAGCCCACGGATAATGCACGGGATTGGTGGAAGGCGAAAGAAAGCCGTCTTGATCAACCCATCGAATGGAAGACTTTCCGCGACATGTTCGACGAAAAGTATTTCCCTGAGACTGCCTACTTTGATATGGAACATCAATTCATCCATCTGCAACAAGGTTTAATGTGGACCAAATCTGTAATGAGTATGATGTTGAGTTTACCATGCTCAGTAGGTAAGATATGTCTTAATGTTCGATTTTATATCACATACTACACAGCTAACACAAGACCGTAATAGGTTTGCGGCCCATCTCATACCGACTGCTGAGATCAGAGCTTGAAGATTTCAGCAAGGGTTGGACCCGGAAATCTAAGCTGCATTAGCTACAGGGGATTTCCCAACCCATGATTTGGCTTTGAAGACTGTCCGAAGAAATGAGGCAGTAGTAAAGAATAAAGGCAGACCCCAATCTGCCGGAGTTAAGCGCCCTGCCACTCAGATGGCAGAAGCAGCCTCTTCAAGGCTAACTGTAGAACCGAGGAGACTCGAAGAACCCAATAACCAGCCAAGTCCCGATTTTTTCTTCTATTGCAAGAGGAATGGACATTTGGTGAAGGACTGTAGACGTGCCAAAGGCCTATGCTTAGTTTGTGGTGCATCCAATCACGGAATTGGAACTTGTCCTTATAAATGCAATTCAGCTCCCACACACACCAACTATCCGCAGTGGCCAGATATCCAGGCTCCTGCACCTCGTCTTACACTCCCAGCTCCACCACCTGCACAACCTACTCGCCGATTCCATCAGGCACCGAGGAACATGCCTCGAGGGCAGAGAAACATGCCCCAAGGACAGAGGAATGTACCTCCGGTTAGGAGGAATGTACCATGGCATTAGGCATTCCTTTCAGCGGCCGAAGAAGCAGAGACTGTAGACCAAGGTAACACCGGTAATTCTCTTCAACCTTTTCAAACCCATGTATCACCTTGTTATTTTTCATACACTATCAGTATTTCTATCACCAACCTTTCTTTGAATCCGTTACACTTTACTTTTACAAATTTCGAGGACGAAATTTTTATAAGGAGGGTAGAATGTAACAACCCTAAAATTTCTGCGCAATTTTTTTCCAGAAAACTACAGAAAGGTGTACTTGAGCCTGAGCACAAGTTATAAGTTTGATTCGCTTTTGAACAGCAAGAAAGAGCTTGTAGCTCATTGGTAAGACCTTGTACTACTGAACCAAAGCACCAGAGTTCAAATCCCATCAACCACACATTTTTTTAAATTAAATTCTTTTAATCTTTTAGAAGCCCAAGAGTCTACACGTGCACACCACGTAAAACCAAGAGTCACACATAAAACAAACGAGTACACTGCAGTAGACCAAGCCTCAGGGACACGCGGCATCAAGACGTGCCCCGACTCGCCCAACTCGGGCCGGCGGACCGCTTGAATCGGCAGGCGCCGCCGGGTCAACTCGGTCTGATCCCTAAATTTCTTTAACCCCCTGCACCCTTTGGCCAACTCCACTCCCCCTGCACAGTTTAAATTCTCTGCAATTAATCAGAGAATTAAAATACCCCCTTTTAATCCTCTTTAATGCAAATTTAAATACAATTTTTATCACACCCTTTCACTACCCTAAAACCCTAATTTTTTCTATAAATACCACCCTCAAATCACCTCTCCTCACTCCCAAATCCCTGCCCAAACTCTCAAGAAAATTCCCAAGTCTTTTGTGTGCAAGTGGAGTTAGCAAAAGGGCGAAGCTCTGACGAACTTCCGACGACAATCCGAGGAGATTCCAACGACAAAACGACGCACCGGCACCTCCCACTTCTTCCTCCTTATCTCTTCTAGTCTAATAACCTATAAGTCCCTACTTCTCCTTTTTTCTCTATTCTAAAAACATTCAAAACTAAAATCCGACGGAAGCGGAGTTAGTCCGACTTCTGATTCAGTTTTTCTTTAAAAACTATAATTTTTCTTAATCAAGTGTAGCGTTTTAAAAATCGTTTCGGTGAAATTTCGGAAAATCGGTAAAATGAGGGGGTTTTCTGTAAAAAGTCAAAATACAAATATCTTATTATAAAAATTAAATATACATATTCTAGCTATGTAATTGCTATTATTTGGTGTTTATTGAGCCGCTGGTGAAATTTCAAATTTTCTGAAAAAAAATATTATTTTATTATTATTTTAAGCCGTCACTAATACATTTAATTAGGGAAAATTACAAATTGGAATGAGTTGAAACAAATTTTGTGCATCATAAAACATTAAATAAAAATTTATCATGTGGTTTTTGGAACGAAATCATTTGCCAAAATGGTTTAGAAATTATTGAAGAAAAAATGCTTTTTTTTAGCGTAAATGGATGTTTGGAGTATTGTATTTATCATTTTTCATCACCCCACACCCGTGCGCACACCCACACACCCCCACTTACTCCTTCCCATGGCTGAATTCAGCACCCACCATATTTTTCCCCACTTGATTTTCAAGGAAAAAGAAATGAAAGAAAAGAAAAGAAAATGAGTGAAGTAGTTAGACTTTTGACTTTGTTTGACCTTGACCTTGTCCCCCCCCATTTTCCTCACCTCCCTCTCTCTCCCCCACCCACTTTTCTGGCCGAAAATTCCTTCTCCCCACAGCAGCCCCCCCTCCATTTTCCCCTCTCTTTTCCCTTCAAAACTTCATGAAAAATTGCATCAAAAATCCACCAAAAATCCCACAAAATCAAAATCAAAGTCCTACCCATTTTAGCTTAGCCCGTTTAGCATGGATCCTTGTGAAAAGAGAGCATTTTGGGAGGCCATGGAGTCTTGTGGACCTTCATATATTTTTGGGTATAATTCTAAAACTTTTTGTTGCTTAAATTGTTACTAATTTCTTAAGCTAATTTAATTAAGTGTTATTTGGATATGTGAGTTTAATTGCAAGTTTTGGAATTCAAGTTGTGAAATTGAATGCAAGTTAGGGTTTATAAAATTGGTGTATGGTTGTGTGTTATAATTAGGCTTTGTTGTCATGTTAATACAAGTTTAGTAGCTAGTGCTAATGGCTAGCTTTAAAAATTTTGTTATTTTGCTAATTTGCTTACTAGGTTTTTGAAATTTGTTAAATGCTTGGGATTAAAAATGTGATTAGGTTTTTCTTGGCTTCATTAAGTGTGGTTTAATGCTTTGGATCATGCAATTCAAAGCTAGATTGTAGTTTGTGCATTTTTCTTTGAAATTGTTAAAAAGGGTATTTTTGGTAAACTAGAATATTAGGATTTTTGGAATTTAATGAGATTAAATTCCGGAAATTATTTATACGACTTATTTATGATATTTAATAAATATATTGGCCGTTACATTCATTTAAACATCCTGTTTTGTACAAAAACGGCGAATTGTGCTTGCTAGATTTTCGGAAAAATGACTTTTTAAGCAAAATTGAGGTTTTTGTGAGTTTTAACCTAGTTTATATTAAAATTAGTGTTCGTGAATGTGCAAATGAGTGTGATTGGATTTTTCTCGATGGTTTGACGTTTGTACATCGACATCGAGGGTTGGTTTGACTATTCTTGCATGCGTAGGCGACGGGTTTGGACCTATGCGTGATACGCGTGCCGATTTGATTTTCGTATGCCGTTTCGATTTCGAATTTAGTTTTAATGCGATATGGTGCGTTATGATATGTAGGTACCCCCATGTGGACTTCGAGACGACTAGCAAGCGCGTGGCGACGTCGGTACCGGCTAGCGAGGACCAGGTGAGTAGATTTATATCTACGGGGAGAAGTCGGGTGGATGGCGTATAGCACCCCCGCAGTCCATGGTGATGTATACGGATGCGTATACACACCAACAATTTATGATATGTTGTTAGGATTTATTATTGATGATTTTAGATGGATATTGGTGTTGGATTGGAGCATGGTTACGAAACCATAGGTAGTGGGTGCACTACACTTACACATACACACATATACATACTTGCATACATTCCTTATTTCATATGTGCGTGTATGGGAATATATTTATATGTTCACATGGGTATGGGACTATGTGTTCACATACGGATTTGAGGAGGATACTTGGGATTGAGCTGAGTCGATGAGATTTGTTTGTGGTTGTGATCTCGGTGATATGGCAGGATTCGTACTTAAGGTACGTCCTGGTGTTATAGCGGATCTTGCGGCGGCGATACGGGTGAATAGTGTTATAAATAAATGGTCGACATGTGATCGTGATATGAGGCATAATATGCTAGGATATTGATATTAGGCCGTATCGGGCGATGTATACCCCTTGATGATGATATATGCTGACAATATCGGTTTGTACGAGATTGTCGATCAGTAGTCAGATCATGAGTATATTGAGGATATTAGTATTGTGTTAGACATAGGTCAGTACCCTAGACGATGATCTTGGATAAAGAGGATACCAGAGGAATAGTGTGAGGAATATGATATTGACCCGTACCCAGATTTGGGGATGCCGTACGACGGATTTACGTACGAGCTATATCTTGATGATTGATCCACACTCTTGACTTGGGATGTCTGATTATAGATATGGTATCGGATATGATATTATTGAGGAGGGATCACCGGCTAATATATATACAGGTATGTATATGTATCGACTCAGATGTTAGGCGGTTTCCTTACCTGTAGTCTACCTTATAGCGTAGCCCTTTAGTTTAGTTAGTTGTTAGATTAGATTCGGTTCCTACCTATTTCAAAGCTTACGAATCGTGCGTATTTTTAAAGACAGCCTAAGGGATCTTACGGATATTTCAAAAAAACGTATCTTTTCTTAAAAACACCGTAGCCCCTATTTTCAAAACCCCACGATTCGTGTTATTTCAAAAGGCACCATTGTAGGACTTATATTAGGTTAAAACAGATTAATTATCGTTGCGTCTAGTATTCAGCTCCCGCTCATTATTGTTGTTTGCTCCGCACCACATGCTTATATTATGCTTCATATTCTACTGTTGATATCTTGTGGTTAGGACACCAGCACCATTACCGATGATGCGTATGTACCACGTACACTTACTTGCCGGCTCACACACATCTTCATCGATAATTGCCATGTCACGTACACCTTAGAAAATATTATTGCTTGACATAGCCTGTTAGCTAATAGTTTAGACATGATATTAGTGTACTTGCCTTATATGTTAGTTTAGACATTATAGTTATTACCTGCTACCTCATGCATACTGTTATTCATTGTTATGCCGCATTCATGGATTCTCATGCATATATTCACTTTTTACGTGCTATTGAGGTTTTGGATTTGGATTTCCATGAGATTTTCTGGATTTGGGGAAAACCGCAAAACATATACAAACTTCTTCTTTCTCTTTTTAAATAAAAAGCGCGGTTTTTCCCATGATGTATGAGTCGTCCACCATGAGTTTGCTGATAGATTTGGAGACCCGATTCGAGGAGTTGGATGAACCGTTTCGGGTACATGGTGGACCCGGTAAGGTACCCCGAGGCAAGAAGCTCGTGGTGATGACGATGAGCCTGGTAGGGGGAGACTACCTACCGGTGATTTTACCCGACGCGTCGGATATCCGGAGGATACCGTCGTGGTCTTGAGATGGATGGTAGGGGCCGGTCTGGACTGACGGCGCCCTAGATATTGAGATTGAGACATTGAGATTTCGAGATATTGAGGTACTGAGATTTGATGATACAGGCCAGTCCGGATGGCCGGAGCCTGAGGTTTTGAGACATTGAGATTTATGTTTTGTGTCGATGCTGATTTCATTTATGATACCTCATTTTAAAAATACAAAGGAAATCTCACTAATTTATGAAAACAGTTTCTTCATTTACATGTATTCTGTTTTCATGCATTTATACCTCATTCATATGATATATTGCTACCTGAGGCACTGACACGGGCACATGAGATCACACTCGGGTTAGATATTACCCTAGCCATTGTTATAGGCTGCATGTTATTCATATATTTGAGGATATATTATGATCATTGACCTAGGTTGCGTTATTCATGCGATTTTCTGTTCGTAGATCTTTTTCTACTCACGAGTTGGCAACTCACCCCCGTTGTGCCCCAGTTTGTTGCAGGTGTTGCCGTACGGATTTCATTACGGCTTTGCGGGCACGGTTTCTTTTCGGGTGACTTGCTAGTAGGTGGGTTTATTGTATCTTACCCATCATTATACCTTGTATATTATATTTCAGTTGTATCTAGAAGTTCCATCAACCAAACTTGTATTTTTTTGAGATAGAGACCAGTAATGTTATTCTTTCGACCATAGAGTAGCATGTTATATTTCTTGAGTTTCTTGCTGGTTGAGTTCCATTTCTGTTGTGATCCTCGCCTTCAGGCGTTGTATATTATGTTGCATACAGGTTGATTTGATATGGTTCTTCCTATTCTCTACTACTTCTCTTAGTTTGGATTTCTGGGTTTCGGCTTACTTAGCATACGTACTCCTTGAGACGTTCGTAGTCTAAGTGCCGGTCATGTTCCGTACTTTCAGGTCGTGACAAAGTTGGTATCAGAGCGTTAGGTTTTACCTTCGGAGCGTAGGATGAACCTTGGTTGATGGAATAGGTGACTAAAGTAGAGTGACGTACCGTTGGTATGTTCCGCGGCATATTTACGACACGCCACTCCACTTAAGAAGCCTTAGGATGTACATTTCCTTGTTCAGTATTATATTCCTTCCTGATCTAGCCTTATCGGTACCAGTTTGGTTTTGCTGCCACGATTACGGGCAGGGAGAGCTACGGCTAAAGTTGCGGTCAGCACGAGCTCGGCACGAACGAGGACTGACCAGGGCATGATTCCGGCGACACCCGATTATAGAGAGTGTCTTTTGACTGTGTTTCCGTGCCACGAGCGTTTGGCGGATCGCCTTTATGAGGTTACTCGGATGTGCTGATCGACATTAGAGGATTGAGCTAATGATAGAGGCCAGCCAGATCTTGATGACCGTTGGTGTGTTGCTTATTCATGATGATCGAGGCACTGTTCGGCGTGCAGACGAGCGAGCCAGTTATTGCTGCGAACGACGAGGTATTGCCCCAGATGCTGGAGTTAGTGCAGAACGAGTTGTACTAAGAGATGATAGAAGGTCGCTAGTCATCGTGGATGAATGACTAGGACATGTGGATCGTTCGCCTAACCCGATGCGAGGTCATCAGATAGATGGATTCCAGCTAGAGACGACTTCACGTGGAGACGTTGGGAGTCGACAGAGACGATCGAATGTCAGAAACCTATTATTCCAAGTTTAAAGTAGTCGGAAAGACATGCAGGCAATTCTATGGTCCCTCTAGAAGAATGAAACCCTAACTCGACTTAATGACCGTGTGAAAGCCTTTGAACCTTCAGCGCCATTAGTGAGGCTTGGGTTTGCCCTTCTACGGCTGGACCACCGATGCTGTGGTATGTACTCGATACTATTAAACTGTGCCCAAGAGGTTGAGCTCTTGGGGGATTGTGAGGTTTTGACGACTCGATCGGATGGCTCGACTTAATTCGGATGCTAGGTGGTGAGATGCATTCTTGGAAGACTCCAGACATGAGGATAGCCGTTGGAGCTCAGTCCATGCAGCCGCGACGAGACGAGTCCAAAGCAGACGACATTAGAGAAAAGTGGAATAAGAGGTTCGTACCAGATCTAGATGAGATGACGTTCCACTCCGCCGACATCAGAGAGGCGATGCGCATGCCGAGGCATGGTACTTGGACTTACCTTCCAGAAGGAGTCGCGATGAGTATGCAGTCGTTCCAGAGCAAGATGCAGATATAGGAAAGGACAATGACTTCCGGACAGTTGGCAGAGACGAGACATGGAAGAGACCGTGAGCAGGATTTCTTCCAGGATACTGCTGCGATGATACTTGCACCCAGGATCAGATGTGTCACGTGCATTCAGAGAGCCAGAGGCCGACGCCAGTGATATGCTGCCTTGACAGGGCCGATGAGCCGATGGATTGTAAGATTGGTAATCCATGGAGAAGACTTGGACCCAGGAGTGGTCATGTTACGCACACCAGCAGGCCAGAGTTCATGATCATCGACGAGACGTCCCACTAGTGACCGCGACAGTTGGCCCGAGATTCTTAGAGGATGCACTTGAGCGGTACTGTTTCGCCATTATTAATTTCGATGTTTTGGGTGATTTATTCGTATGATTTGATTTTGATGATTGAGGATTTACGATCTTTGCACAGTGTTGCACTTGATATCGTTTTCGTGCTTTAGTTTCACATGTTTGTGATTTTACGGTTTTAAACAGTTGAGTTGATTTTGTGCGTATGCACGCACGCGATTTGGTTCCTGCACTCTGTATAGTTTATATATGCTGGCAGTGCAGTGACATGTATTTTGTGCACTTGGATACACTGGATTTCGATTTCGAGGGTGATGCTCGACATTTGTTTTGTGCATTTTATGCACCGGATTGGATTTTTAGCGCCTGTTGGGCGCCTGTTACGAGATGCGATTGGTGCACACCAGATGCACTAATTCGAGATTTTTCGTGCATGTCAGATGCACCTGATTTTGCTGTCAGGCACACATGTTGCCTACGACAGATGTTTCGTGCACACCTGATGCACTTAGATGTTGTTTCTGTGCGCATGTATAGCACATTCATGGATTTTGATTTCCGTGCGCACCAGACGCACGTAGTATTCATGTGCATATTTTGGGATTGATTTCTTATAGAGCAGTACGTTTTTATGATATTGCTATGTGTTTCCGTACTGAGCAGGACTAGTCAGAGGACAGTACCTGAATACATTTTGCATGCATTGATAGTTATTGAAGGGATTTCCAAAAAGCGAGCTATTGCCTCAGTATTTACCTACGTGTCTGATATGACACGAAATGTTTAAAACAAGGAGACCCTTCTAAATTGTTTCCAAAATGGCGGAACGTACATTTCAAACAAAGGTATATATGTATATAGTTATTTTCTTATAGTAGACGTCCGCCACTGTGCAGTGTTATACGCGTTGCACAGCGACTTAAAGAGATTTGGCATGCATTTCCTTCAGATACTTACAGATATAGATTCGATATTTACATTTATAGTTTCGAGTTATATCATATTGGTTTTGATTTGGGTTTGGCATTGATGTCTTCTCCATGACTCCGATGATCGCGGGATGCTTGACGGAGTTTTGATTTGAGTTATATACTCATTTTTCAAGCGCATGCGCTGCGCTACGATTTGTTTTATGTATTTACAATTTCGGAGCCCCGACGACTTGATGGTTTTTCTTAGATGTTTTAGTAATTGGGAGAGTTTGAATTTAAATTCGGGGATCGAATTTCTTTAAGGGGGGAAGATTGTAGCGTTTTGAAAATCGTTTCGGTGAAATTTCGGAAAATCGGTAAAATGAGGGGGTTTTCTGTAAAAAGTCAAAATACAAATATCTTATTATAAAAATTAAATATACATATTCTAGCTATGTAATTGCTATTATTTGGTGTTTATTGAGCCGCTGGTGAAATTTCAAATTTTCTGAAAAAAAATATTATTTTATTATTATTTTAAGCCGTCACTAATACATTTAATTAGGGAAAATTACAAATTGGAATGAGTTGAAACAAATTTTGTGCATCATAAAACATTAAATAAAAATTTATCATGTGGTTTTTGGAACGAAATCATTTGCCAAAATGGTTTAGAAATTATTGAAGAAAAAAGGCTTTTTTTAGCGTAAATGGATGTTTGGAGTATTGTATTTATCATTTTTCATCACCCCACACCCGTGCCCACACCCACACACCCCCACTTACTCCTCCCCATGGCTGAATTCAGCACCCACCATATTTTTCCCCACTTGATTTTCAAGGAAAAAGAAATGAAAGAAAAGAAAAGAAAATGAGTGAAGTAGTTAGACTTTTGACTTTGTTTGACCTTGACCTTGTCCCCCCCCCATTTTCCTCACCTCCCTCTCTCTCCCCCACCCACTTTTCTGGCCGAAAATTCCTTCTCCCCACAGCAGCCCCCCCTCCATTTTCCCCTCTATTTTCCCTTCAAAACTTCATGAAAAATTGCATCAAAAATCCACCAAAAATCCCACAAAATCAAAATCAAAGTCCTACCCATTTTAGCTTAGCCCGTTTAGCATGGATCCTTGTGAAAAGAGAGCATTTTGGGAGGCCATGGAGTCTTGTGGACCTTCATATATTTTTGGGTATAATTCTAAAACTTTTTGTTGCTTAAATTGTTACTAATTTCTTAAGCTAATTTAATTAAGTGTTATTTGGATATGTGAGTTTAATTGCAAGTTTTGGAATTCAAGTTGTGAAATTGAATGCAAGTTAGGGTTTATAAAATTGGTGTATGGTTGTGTGTTATAATTAGGCTTTGTTGTCATGTTAATACAAGTTTAGTAGCTAGTGCTAATGGCTAGCTTTAAAAATTTTGTTATTTTGCTAATTTGCTTACTAGGTTTTTGAAATTTGTTAAATGCTTGGGATTAAAAATGTGATTAGGTTTTTCTTGGCTTCATTAAGTGTGGTTTAATGCTTTGGATCATGCAATTCTAAGCTAGATTGTAGTTTGTGCATTTTTCTTTGAAATTGTTAAAAAGGGTATTTTTGGTAAACTAGAATATTAGGATTTTTGGAATTTAATGAGATTAAATTCCGGAAATTATTTATACGACTTATTTAAGATATTTAATAAATATATTGGCCGCTACATTCATTTAAACATCCTGTTTTGTACAAAAACGGCGAATTGTGCTTGCTAGATTTTCGGAAAAATGACTTTTTAAGCAAAATTGAGGTTTTTGTGAGTTTTAACCTAGTTTATATTAAAATTAGTGTTCGTGAATGTGCAAATGAGTGTGATTGGATTTTTCTCGATGGTTTGACGTTTGTACATCGATATCGAGGGTTGGTTTGACTATTCTTGCATGCGTAGGCGATGGGTTTGGACCTATGCGTGATACGCGTGCCGATTTGATTTTCGTATGCCGTTTCGATTTCGAATTTAGTTTTAATGCGATATGGTGCGTTATGATATGTAGGTACCCCCATGTGGACTTCGAGACGACTAGCAAGCGCGTGGCGACGTCGGTACCGGCTAGCGAGGACCAGGTGAGTAGATTTATATCTACGGGGAGAAGTCGGGTGGATGGCGTATAGCACCCCCGCAGTCCGTGGTGATGTATACGGATGCGTATACACACCAACAATTTATGATATGTTGTTAGGATTTATTATTGATGATTTTAGATGGATATTGGTGTTGGATTGGAGCATGGTTACGAAACCATAGGTAGTGGGTGCACTACACTTACACATACACACATATACATACTTGCATACATTCCTTATTTCATATGTGCGTGTATGGGAATATATTTATATGTTCACATGGGTATGGGACTATGTGTTCACATACGGATTTGAGGAGGATACTTGGGATTGAGCTGAGTCGATGAGATTTGTTTGTGGTTGTGATCTCGGTGATATGGCAGGATTCGTACTTAAGGTACGTCCTGGTGTTATAGCGGATCTTGCGGCGGCGATACGGGTGAATAGTGTTATAAATAAATGGTCGACATGTGATCGTGATATGAGGCATAATATGCTAGGATATTGATATTAGGCCGTATCGGGCGATGTATACCCCTTGATGATGATATATGCTGACGATATCGGTTTGTACGAGATTGTCGATCAGTAGTCAGATCATGAGTATATTGAGGATATTAGTATTGTGTTAGATATAGGTCAGTACCCTAGACGATGATCTTGGATAAAGAGGATACCAGAGGAATAGTGTGAGGAATATGATATTGACCCGTACCCAGATTTGGGGATGCCGTACGACGGATTTACGTACGAGCTATATCTTGATGATTGATCCACACTCTTGACTTGGGATGTCTGATTATAGATATGGTATCGGATATGATATTATTGAGGCGGGATCACCGGCTAATATATATACAGGTATGTATATGTATCGACTCAGATGTTAGGCGGTTTCCTTACCTGTAGTCTACCTTATAGCGTAGCCCTTTAGTTTAGTTATTTGTTAGATTAGATTCGGTTCCTACCTATTTCAAAGCTTACGAATCGTGCGTATTTTTAAAGACAGCCTAAGGGATCCTACGGATATTTCAAAAAAATGTATCTTTTCTTAAAAACACCGTAGCCCCTATTTTCAAAACCCCACGATTCGTGTTATTTCAAAAGGCACCATTGTAGGACTTATATTAGGTTAAAACAGATTAATTATCGTTGCGTCTAGTATTCAGCTCCCGCTCATTATTGTTGTTTGCTCCGCACCACATGCTTATATTATGCTTCATATTCTACTGTTGATATCTTGTGGTTAGGACACCAGCACCATTACCGATGATGCGTATGTACCACGTACACTTACTTGCCGGCTCACACACATCTTCATCGGTAATTGCCATGTCACGTACACCTTAGAAAATATTATTGCTTGACATAGCCTGTTAGCTAATAGTTTAGACATGATATTAGTGTACTTGCCTTATATGTTAGTTTAGACATTATAGTTATTACCTGCTACCTCATGCATACTGTTATTCATTGTTATGCCGCATTCATGGATTCTCATGCATATATTCACTTTTTACGTGCTATTGAGGTTTTGGATTTGGATTTCCATGAGATTTTCTGGATTTGGGGAAAACCGCAAAACATATACAAACTTCTTCTTTCTCTTTTTAAATAAAAAGCGCGGTTTTTCCCATGATGTATGAGTCGTCCACCATGAGTTTGCTGATAGATTTGGAGACCCGATTCGAGGAGTTGGATGAACCGTTTCGGGTACATGGTGGACCCGGTAAGGTAACCCGGGGCAAGAAGCTCGTGGTGATGACGATGAGCCTGGCAGGGGGAGACTACCTACCGGTGATTTTACCCGACGCGTCGGATATCCGGAGGATACCGTCGTGGTCTTGAGATGGATGGTAGGGGCCGGTCTGGACTGACGGCGCCCTAGATATTGAGATTGAGACATTGAGATTTCGAGATATTGAGGTACTGAGATTTGATGATACAGGCCAGTCCGGATGGCCGGAGCCTGAGGTTTTGAGACATTGAGATTTATGTTTTGTGTCGATGCTGATTTCATTTATGATACCTCATTTTAAAAATACAAAGGAAATCTCACTAATTTATGAAAACAGTTTCTTCATTTACATGTATTCTGTTTTCATGCATTTATACCTCATTCATATGATATATTGCTACCTGAGGCACTGACACGGGCACATGAGATCACACTCGGGTTAGATATTACCCTACCCATTGTTATAGGCTGCATGTTATTCATATATTTGAGGATATATTATGATCATTGACCTAGGTTGCGTTATTCATGCGATTTTCTGTTCGTAGATCTTTTTCTACTCACGAGTTGGCAACTCACCCCCGTTGTGCCCCAGTTTGTTGCAGGTGTTGCCGTACGGATTTCATTACGGCTTTGCGGGCACGGTTTCTTTTCGGGTGACTTGCTAGTAGGTGGGTTTATTGTATCTTACCCATCATTATACCTTGTATATTATATTTCAGTTGTATCTAGAAGTTCCATCAACCAAACTTGTATTTTTTTGAGATAGAGACCAGTAATGTTATTCTTTCGACCATAGAGTAGCATGTTATATTTCTTGAGTTTCTTGCTGGTTGAGTTCCATTTCTGTTGTGATCCTCGCCTTCAGGCGTTGTATATTATGTTGCATACAGGTTGATTTGATATGGTTCTTCCTATTCTCTACTACTTCTCTTGGTTTGGATTTCTGGGTTTCGGCTTACTTAGCATACGTACTCCTTGAGACGTTCGTAGTCTAAGTGCCGGTCATGTTCCGTACTTTCGGGTCGTGACATCAAGATACCTTCATATCATGACATATTGTTCATTAAACATTAATAAATATCTTAAACAAGTTTCGTCACAAAAGATTGTAATATGCATCTTTTATCGCAACCTTACATTAAAATACCTTCATATTTCATTTCGACATATTTGAACTTTTTAAACCGTATTACCTTAGAAAACTCACGAGGTAATGACTTACCTCCTTACAACACACATATCTAACATAGCACGATGGAATTTGGGAACATAGATCTGGGAAAAATACGACTTTACACATAACTACCTCCGACTTATAAAAAAACCTTTTTCTACAAGATATGTATTTTAACAATCTTTGCAAATGCGTCTCTACAACCCATTTTGGGGAACCCGTTCGGGATGGTGCGGATTATCGTACATCCTCGGGCTTAATAGAGTGAGATGCAGACCTCCGCAAGAAGCATACGATCTCAAAAGATTTAAAATACAATTTTCTTTAGAAAATGTGATTTTTTATTATAAATAAAACTTATATTTTTAATAAATAAATATATATGTAATTAATATCAAAATATCTATTTTTAATATTTATAATATTCCACATTTCCAAAATTCAAGAAAAACATTCCATTTACAAGAAAATACCATACAATTCCAATATTACAAATAAATACTATATATTATGAAGTTAGGTTTTACTCACTAGAAATGTCATATTGATCAAATATGCATCCATGAAAACTCTAAAGACGATAATAAAATACTTGAGGTGTATTTTGAAAATTATTCAAAATTATTTTACATAAAAGCCCCTCAAGTTATACTAAATTACAATAAGGACCCTAGTAAACATAGGTTTAAGAGGGATCAGTCTCTTGAGCCTCAAGGAGCCGGAGATATGGGTGCTTGCCTATTTAAGATAGATAACTTAACAAACGGTGTTATTAACATGGTAATTGTATTTGAAAAAGACACAAATCCTGTCGTCCATGTGCAACAGTTACCGATAGCACCAAAACATAATTCAGGATTCAATTTCTTTTCAAATTGTCTGACTCATACTGAGTCTCAATATAATCAATCTGACTTGAATATGATTTGAGTATCAAACTTCAATACAACATGGATCTATGAATCCGTCTATTCAATCTAATCAATCTATATTGACTGAACCGAACCATGGATATATTCCATCTACATGATCATCCATTATATCTGTTCCATTACTGATATCATAGTTTCGGCAAGTCACCCGTCTATATACAATATACAATTCAAACAATACAAACAATACAATCAAGACATTGCGGGGTTTATAAGAGGTAGACTGGTACGGAAGGTGTTAAAAGTGGCACGAGACAGCGACCATAATACACCTAACCTGAATTCAATTGCCGTTGTACCGTGGCTGAACGGTTCCTTGTACTCCTGATACCTTAGTCTCCGGGAAAAGTGAGACTCCTCTCGTATACACTGGCCTCTTCTATACCAAGCTACAAACAACAGCGTTAACACTAAATAAAACATTATAATAATATACTCTCTATTCAGTCTATTCCATTCTTGTCTATTTACGAGACTTACTGAGCGATTTGTTCGCTGACGACATTCTCTTTCTTTTCTTTGGAATGTCGTCAGGTGATTTGGACCTTCAGGAGATCGAGCCCACCTTCGAGGATTGGATCAGCTTGCTTTCGACCTGGAGCTCTAGTTACTTGTAAACATTTACATTATGTATTTTCCATTTCTGTTATGCTACTGTTTAAGCATTGCTTTCCATTCCATCTATTTACTTTTCAAATGTATTGTAAAAACAATGTTAATAAATAAAGCTGCTGTTCAATTATATCTATTGTCACTGTCTCTTATGCATTTTATTCATATTTCTTAGATACACTTAGCTTGCTTACTTCAGAGTAAATGCATAGCGGCCTCGTCGCGTCCTCTGCACATATACTGGAAAGCGGGGCGTGATAGGCCGACCCTCCTCAAACCTTAATAAGGACGTCGGTCTTCAATAGGCTAAGACCAATTGCAGCTCCTCAGCAAAACTAAGGGCGTGATGAAGTCGTTTTCAGAACTAAGGAGGTCCCTTCTGCGAGGCACGTTCAACATTGCCACTGGCTCCGAGTGAGAGAAGCTGGGGGAAACTCCCCCTATGGACTCACCCCACCAGTTCCAATAGTGGAAGTCGACGTTTTCTGTCCCAACCGGGAATAGCTTTGATCCGCTCAGGAGGTTACATAAGAACTCCCCGACGGCGGTGCTGAAGAAATCACCTCTTCCAGTAGAGGTCCCTGGGCAAGCAAAGCCAGAGCGGCCTCCTCAGCGGCTCTCCTCGCAAATTCAAAGGGTCTGACGGAAAGTCCAAGACTTTGTGATTGAAAAAGATTACTCTCGTCGACCTGAGAAATCCAAGGGCCGATAAGAAAAAGATCACTCCTCCACCATACGACGGGGTACTTCTCCTCAACAGGTGTCACGCCCCGCTTCCTAGAATACGGAATACGGGAGGTAACTAGGCAGCCATGCTCGTACGGTTAGGGAACAATCCCGCCGTAGTCATACTACGGCTTCTAGCATTGCATGGTAATCAGTAAACACAGCACATAAGTAAAGGAAACACATCACTAGTTTATTAAACCAACTTTCATTGTTCACAGTTTACAATTGTTCAAAAGAAAAAGAAACTACCAACCAAATGCGAATACAAGGTTGATTTATGGAAAGCGGTAAAAGCACTGAAGGCACGACCGTCTAAATCTCTGCGAGCTCAAATGGCAGGTCTGACTCCTGAACTGGGTCCTCTCCAATCTCTGAGCATACATACTCAGGTCGTTGGCAAGGGGAAATGCAGCGCCTTCAAGAAGTGGTGGCAAAAGGAGATTGTTAGCAATAGTGCCCTCAAGTCAATTATTGGATCGCAGGCACGTGATTGCAATGATTGAGGGAGGACCTATACCGGCAGAACAGTCTTACTCGAGATAATAGTATGCTATCTAGTTTGTCTTTATCATCGTGTACATGCTTCAAGTGACATTACAGATAACTATTACATGTTGATAGAGCCCATAGGATTCATGCTTGACTACCAGCAGTATGATGGCGATCATATATGTGGGAGCTGGATGGTCTATAAGCACATCCTTAAAATGTCCCTAGTCATGGGAGTTTCGAGACTGGGCATCGACACTCTAAGAGTAGACTAGTGTATACTGATTGAGACCCCGACGAGGGGTGGTGGCCGGTCTCACAAGACATTGGTGTTAGTTGGTTCACCTAAGATGTATACAGGTTCTTATTGGGTTATGAGTACACCGGACGGACTCGCCGGGAACCAGCCAGTTGGTATTATACCTATTGTCAGATAGCAGTTCCCTGGTGACATATGTACATCTTAGTCTATCGACCTAAGATCGTCATTTGTCTCGTGTGAGTTCCCACTGTGCTTTGATTACTACCCTACCATGGCTCAAAGGAGTCGTGCAAACAGGTTTTAGTTGGGTATAGTCCCGAGACACATGGAGACAGTGAGCAAATCATCAGGGGATTCTTCACTCCCGGTATTGGGGGTTGATGTCGCGGTGTGCACGGGTGGCCATCACCAGAAATCCTTGGCCAAGATAGTCGAGAATTACTGATCTAGGATCGGTAGTTTCTCAAATGGTGATATGTTTCATGCTGACACTAAATGTCACGTTATTAGGGGTCTGACTTTATCCACCCCCTAGACTTGATATGCGATACTCATAGACGAACGGACCGGACTGTACGGATATTGTCACTGTCAAGCTCAGTAGGGATTTTAGGATGAGTTTGCTCATCGACCTCCCTTTCGCTCAATACCTGGGTAGCCGTTACGTACAGCTAGTGCCGCTGACGTGCTTGTGGTTAAACCCACTGCCAGCGTATTGACGAGTCTTTAGAGTCCCACACAGAGGGTTTCCTTGCTTCAGGCGAAACGTTGTAGAGGCCGTATGGTTTTATGGCAGGGTTCGATCATATACGTGCTCTTGTGCACGGATCATGATCGGACAGATAATGCTAGTGGGTTTTGGTTTAAGCCGGATCCTAGTATTATATTGTTGGATTATTTTCATCTCGTTGTATTCGTATTCATTCGGAATACGGATGCAGGTATATATATACGAATGAGAGGTATTATTGTAATTCGTTACGAGATTACTTTAATTGATGCCATTTCTTTTTCCATTAAACATTTAGTTTAAATGTTTAAGCTGTGGAAAAGTGTGAATCATGGTTTGCATTAACTCATGCATGTGCACTTGGTGATTCATGGTGACATGGATAGGTTTTTGTTTTGGCTAAGATATTTTTTAGTGTGTTTTGTGAGATATTTTAGTGAGGAGGCTGATCCTTTTCTAGTGGCTTTTTCTTTAGTTGCAAACTCCTCATAACAAATAGCTCATAAGAATACAAGCCAAAACAACTCAAGAAAAGAGCTGGCACTTTTTTCTTCACTTTCCATTTTCTTGAGCTCACACTCTTCACCTCTTGGCATCTTCTTCAAACTCTACCCTATATGTCTCATGAGTTGAGAAATCTAGGGTGTATTGAGACAAAGTAATCACACACACTCTCTACTTCATCTTAGCTATCTTGTTTAGCAAACTAGATACTCGAGTTGCTTCGGTTTTGAGGTCGAAGCCCGTATTACAAACTCTCGACATGAATCGTCTTCGATGGGGGAGACCAGAGATCAAACATTATCGAGTAGCCACGAGGAGCTTGAGATAGAGGTTGGAGACCAAAGGACATGGATCATTCGGTATAACCTCTCTAAACTCCTTTACATACAACTAGTTTAGGGTTAATGGTATGATCTATAGATTAAGGTTATGTTAGCGCCGGTTTCTAAAAGCTTTTGTTCCGCATTTGTCCATGGATTGATGGTCAGGGTGTTGGCGTAACCCAGCATACGTTGCCCATCAAAAACAATTCAAGAGGATGAAACGCGAAGCTCATGCTCGTCGACGGCAAAATAGTGCGACAAACGCGCATGAAAAAGTGACTGGCAACTGTCATATGGTTAGTACCAGTTCAGAAGGGGAAAAACCCCAAGTTCATACCTTCAGGAGAAATTTTGAGGACGAAACACCCCTCAACCCTCATCTTCGGGAGCGATTCTGAGAACGAAACACCTCTCAACCCACTCTTCAGAAACTTCACCTTCGAAAAAGAAGAGGAGGAGAAGAACTGTGAGAATATTCAACTGCGTAACCACACGCTGCCTGAGAAGAACTTTGGACCTACAAACAAAGGTTCGAATAAAAAAGATAAAGGGAAAGGAAAAATCCCTGAGGAGATCTCCCTCGATGAAGATGCAGTCAAAGAGCTCGCAGCAAGGGGCCCACTTAGGAAAAACAAGGTGAATTACAATGCCCTAGCACATCTGAGGAAAATACCCTCACAACTGAGCATATTGGATGCTCTCCTCCAGTCCAAAGAGGCATGAGATTCCTTGATCAAGGCATTGCAAGAGCCCAATCGGTTCCAAGCTTTCTTCGCAGAAGTGAAGATGAAGGATGAGCTGGCAAAGGTCCACACGACTGACATTACATTCAGTGATGAAGATCTCCTCCTCGATACGTGCGACACAATCGCCCGTTATACGTCACGGAGTACTTCCATGACTTCAAGATAGGGAAAATCCTTATCGACAACGGATCCTCAGTTAACCTTCTCAATGTAAAAATGCTGAAGGAGATTTGCATGAACGTTCAACACCTCTCCCGAGATAAAATTACCATCTCCGGGTTCGACTCACAGTCGTGACAGACGCTTGGGTCCGTACTACTGACGCTGCGTTTCAGGCTGCTCGTCACTGATATCAAATTTTATTTCATTGATGCCAAGACTTTCTATAACGCTTTGCTCGGCAGGCCCTGGTTACACGAGTACAACGTCATGTCTTCTACACAATATCAGTGTATGTATTTCAAGGATGGCTCAGAGTACACCATCACGGGAGAGCTAAATCCGTTCTCTGTAAACGAAGTCCGGAAATACGAGGATGCAAAATACTTCCTGCCAGACTTTGAAGATACGGAAAGGTGTCATAAGCCGGAGGATAAACAGAAGTCCATTGCCACTATCCCGATCTTTAGGAGCAAACCGAGGAAGATGAAGAAATAGTCTACTCGGGGCAACCCCAAAAAGAAAACAATAAGCCCGGACCATCTACTCTTATTTTGGTCTTTTCCAGTGACTCAGAGGACGAGGCTAATGCAGTGTTCTCCGTCCGCCCGTCCATACAAAATTTTTCCGAAGCAAATTAGAATCTACAAATTACAATGGCTCCGCCTCGGCATTATAAGGAACTTGATGCGCTCCATACATACAGCGTATAAGAACTGCAAACTTTCTACGTGCCTCCTAGGCAAAGGGGTGAAAAGGCGATCCTCTTCTACCAATCTATGAAGGCCAAAGTAGATAAAGAAGTCTGGCATGGTGCCGATTTTGCACTCGACAGGCTTCGACCAATCCGTCTGCCAAGATACTTTACGGAGACATTGAAAAGTCTGTTAAGATGCCAAGGTGTACCCCTTGAACAAACTGTTTGACAAACCCAATTCTATAAAAAGATTTGGGAAATTCCCAGGACACAGCGGAAGACGCCTAACGGGAATATGAAGACAACCGGGCTCGAATACGTTCGGTCCAAGAAACGGGAGCAGATCCACAGTTACTGCGTCGTAAACCGCTTAAGTGAAGGGGAAAACGCTCTTCTAAATAGCCGTGACGTCAAATCGGAGCGAGATCCCGCTCTAAAATTGTTAAGTCCGTTGCTGGAAGAGCAAATTAACAGGTTAATAAAAGAAGCTTGTCAAAAGAGCCAGGACAATCACAGCCGCGAAATGACCATTTATGAAAAGGTCAGGACGCATCGTCTCAGTCAACAATCTGCGGAGAAGGAAGACTATAATGCTTTTCATCCCCAGCCCACTGTATGTTTTCGCGAAAGGGGAAAATCCCGAAATAGAGGCAGAAACAGGGAAAAGAACGCAAATAACGTTCGAAAATAAAAAAATGGATCCAAGATGCCATGCGATCGATAAAAACTCAGTTGGAGCCCGTCCTTTATAAAGAAGATGGGTCAGGAATACTCTTTCCCTCAAGACAAGACAAAGAAAATATTTAACCTTGTCATGAAGCACTAAATGATGACACTTCCGGAGTCTCGGCACCCCGAACAAATAAAAGAGGTCCATCATCAAGACTATTTCTCTTATCACCGAGTAATAGTCCATCCCCTTGAAGACTGCTTCACGTTTAAAGACTGGGTACAAGTCCAGTATCAACAAGGCATGATCCAAAAAGGACCAATACCATAAGGATAGGACCGGCTCAACATCAAGAATGGAAGCAAACTCATACTTGCCATATGATAACACTCTCAAAAGTGGGAGGGCACGAGAATTTGGATAACCTCCACATATGCTTCGCAAATGAAGACAAGGAAGGGATGATCTCAGAGTTTCTACAGGCACCAAAAGTGGTGGAAGATGGAAGACACACTAGGCGGACAGCCTTAGAAAAATTGACTTAGGGACGGAAGATCATCCGAGGCCGACGTTCGTCAGTGATATACTATCTAAAAAATAGGTAGCCACATTAAAAATGTGCTCATGCAATATAAAGACTTCTTCACATGGAACTACTCTGAAATGCCGGGTCTAGATCCAAAGGCGGCGGTACATAAACTGGCTATATCACTAGGAATAAAGCCAATCAAACAGGCACCAAGAAGGATGCAAATCGAACTTGAGATGAGCATCAACACTGAGGTCAAGAAACTAACCGACTCCGGCTTCATCCAAGAAGTTTGATATCCCGACTGGATCGCTAACATCATTCCAGTGATGAAGAAAAATGGGACGGTACGTATCTGTGCGGACTTTCGGGACCTCAACAAAGCTTGCCGGAAGGATGATTTCCCAGTACCTGTTACCGAGCAGATGATCAATAACACATCTACCCATGAGGTCTCCTCCTTCATGGATGGATCTTCAGGATACAACCAAACAAAAATGCATCCAGAAGACCAAAAGCATACCGCCTTCCGGACCCTACTGGGCATATTATGTTATAAGGTGATACCCTTCGGTTTGAAGAACGCTGGCGCTACCTACCAGAGGGCCATGAAAAAAATCTTTGATGACCTCATACACGAGATCGTCGAATGCTACATCGACGGCCTTGTGGTAAACAACAAATCTTACAAAGAACATTGGGAACATCTAAAATTAATATTCCAACGTCTTCAGAAGTATAATCTGAAGATGAATCCTTTAAAATTCACGTTTGGAATTTCCTCAGGAAAATTCCTAGGATTCATCATACGTCACCGAGGTATCAAAATCGACCGCTCAAAGATCAAGGCGATTATGGAAATGCCCATGCTAAGAACCCTCAAACAACTTCGGTCTCTCCAATGAAAGCTCGCATATATCCGACGATTCATAGCTAACCTCTCCGGAAAATGTCGTCCCTACAGTCATTTAATGAAAAAGGGGACCCCGTTCGTCTGGGATCAAAAGTTCAAAACGCACTGGACGAAATCAAGCAATACCTGCAAAATCTGCCGGTATTAACCGCTCCGGTTGAGGGAAAACCCTTTATCCTATATACAACAGCCCTTGAGGGTTCTTTAGGCGCATTGTAGGCATAAGAGAATGATCAGGGAAAGGAGAGAGCTCTGTACTATTTGATTCGAGTCGGGGGGCAGAAAACAATTATTCCCCCATCGAAAAGCATATCCTGGCTCTAATCTTCGCAATAACAAAGCTTAGACATTACGCTTTGGTACATGAGGTTCATCTCATATCGAAGGTGGATCCTCTCAAATATCTGATGTCAAGGGACATACTAACAGGAAGGCTTGCCAAAGAGGCCCTCCTCCTGATGGAGTTCTTGGTAACGTATCGACCCCTTAAAGAAGTGAAAGGTCAGGCCATTGCCGACTTTCTCACGGAACATCCGATACCAGCCGGCTCCCCCTTAAATTGCGAGTTGCCAGACGAAAACACGTTCGATGCGATTGAAGAAGAAAATTATTCCCAATGAGAGCTTTACTTCGATGGAGCATCTTCCATGAAGCAGCGAAAGCAGAAAACCCTTATAATCAAAGCCGGGGTAGGCCTTATCTTCGTGACTCCGCAAGGAGGGATATTGCGTTACGCCCTCTCCTTAACAGAGCCAAGTGTTCTCCACTAAAAGATGCGACCGGGACATCGGGACTTCCGGCCTGGATTTTGGGGGCAGATGCTATTTGGTTTTATCCGTCCACCTCTCCGAAGATGCCAAGTTGATTTATGGCACAGTGTATCGGAGGTTTAGACGGATGCGACCGTTTTAGCAGACTTCATCAGATTCCCCCTCATTGTGAAGGGTTTTTGATTGTGGGGACGCTCTTCCCTGCAGGCGCAAGTCCCTGCAGTTAATTACGTTACCGCATCGCGGTAACCAATTTCTCCTTCTCCAGATGGTCACTTCGTGTCATGTATTTTTGTTTTGCTTTTGGTTGCCCGTGGATTGTATACAGAGACTAATTTATGTTGTCGCCCGTAGGGCATGGATTAGTCCAAATCTGTATTATCTTAGATTTGGGTTTGGGTTGGGTTTAAGGATCGTTAATCTTATTGAGATTAAGATTAACTTAAACGTTTGTTGAGAATACGTTAGTCTAATTTTAGACTAAGATCTACTCAATAGGATTTTGGGATCATTTAGATCCAACGAAAGAGTATTTGGACTCTATCGTTTTAGTTTAGGAATGTTGCAGGCCATAAGTTTAAGGACATCATAGTCTATGGAGTTTAAAGACATCATAGTTTAGTTTGGAGACATCATAGTCTGTAGGGTTTAGTTTAGGGACGTTGCCGTCCAGTTTAAAGACATCATAGTCTATGGTATTTTGGCTCCACAGTTTGGGGATGCGCTAAAAGTTATTGGTTATTAGGACCCTCCATCTCTCTGAAGACGTTGAAGGATTACAACGACATGTATCAAAGGTATGAATATATGTACCCTTGAACCAATATCCCGATTTGGGGAATGTGATGAACATCAGTTTATATGTCATCTGTTAGGAGAACACCAGTCATCTTTGGGACGAGGATTAGTTTGGGGAGACCTGAACATGGGGGCTCAGTTGATTGGTTACAAAATGGGTCTTGGCTTCAAAAGACTTTGCTAATTTGAGCTAAGGTTGATTTCCCTTAGTCACCCCATAGTGCTAAGTACTGAATTAGTGTTAAACACTAGACTTTGGAGGAGCTCACGTGTGAACACGTGAGGGGCCCCAAAGTGGGCATTATTCCTTGAGTTTATTCCCTCATATATATATAAAAGTGTTGAGCACTTGGCTCATGTGTGAGCACATGAGGCATCCGAGGTAGGAACTGTTCTCTAGATTTTATTCCTCTTTCATTTATAAGTGCTAACCACTTAGTTCATCAAACAGTCATGTGCAGACACATGAGGTGCCTTCAAAATGCGAGCGTTGTCTTTGGAATTTTCTCCCTCTTTTATACACCACTGTTTGGGGGTCACGTGGGAACACGTGAGGTGCCCCCAAAATATGAGTTATCTTGGGTTTATTCCCTTTTTTCTTTTGTTAGTGCTAAGCACTGTTGGGTCACGTGAGATTACGTGAGGCACTCTGAAGAATGAAAATTGCCTTTGTTTTATTCTCCTTTTCTTTTTCTGAGTGCTAAGCACTATCAAGGGATCACGAGAGGTCACGTGAGGCGCCCCCAAATTGAGATGTATTTTAGATTTACTCCCCTTTTTGAAAAGCTTATCGGTGGTGCGCCAAGAGTTATTGGTTATTAGGACCCTCTACTTCTCTGAAGATGTTAAAGAATTACAACGACATGTATCAGAGGTGTGGAGAGATATACCCTTGAACCAAATTCCAGATCGAAGGGAGAGATTATGGTGGGATGAACATCATTTTAGACGCCATATGTTAGGAGCTCATTAGCTATCTCTGGAACTGAGATCGGTTTCGGGGACCCTGAGCATGAGGGGCTCGATTGATTATCCTCAGGAGATTTGATCTATGTTTGGCTAATATTGGCCTCTCATAGTGTTAAACACTAATATATGATCGGTGCTCACGTGCTCCCACGTGAGGCCTTAAAGTAGTGTTAAACACTAGTGTATGATCAGTGCTCACGTGCTCCTACGTGAGGTGCTTGAAATAGTGTTGAACATTAAGAATTTGTGGCGCTCACGTGGGATCACGTGAGGCGTTCCAAAAATAGGGTTTATTCCCTTTTCTCTTTTTTGAGTGCTGAGCACTATTGGGTCACGTGGGATCACGTGTGGCATCCCAAAAATAGGGTTTATTCCCTTTTATCTTTTATAAGTGCTGAGCACTTCTCAGGGGTCTCGTGAGGCGCTCCAAAAATAGAGTTTATTCCCTTTTTCTTTTTTATGAGTGTTGAGCACTATTGGGTCACGTGGGATCACGTGAGGCACCCCAAAAATAGGTTTATTCCCTTTTCTCTTTTATAAGTGCTGAGCACTTCTTAGGGGTCACGTGGGGTCACGCGACTAGATCTCATTCTTTCCCTTTTTGTTCCTCAAAGGTGCTCACGTGGGATCATGTGAGCTTTTATGTAGCATTTGAATGCTAATGAATCAGCAGGCTGTTCTTCTATGGTTCCGAGGGATCAAGTTCTCCTTTTGTTCTTTGTAGGGATTAAATTATTTTTAAAGGGTTAAACCCTAGTTTCAGAGGAATTAAATTCGTATATGTTTTGTAAGAGTTAAACTCTTTTGGATTCAGTTCTTTTTCCTAGGTTTTGAATCTGCATGACAAAATCTCTCCGATGAAAATTAAATTCTCAACTTATGGGGAGATCTGCTTCTGCAGATCTTAACCAGAGGAAGAACTATGTTCTTTGAGAAGAGTTAAACTTTTGGTTTGAGAATTAAATTCTCTTTTTGTGGGAGATTTTGGGAGGGGTTCCTCTTCTTTAGAGAATTAAATTCTCTTTCTATTTGTCTTCCCCTCTCCCTCTGTCTCTCCTTTTTTTCCTCCTCCCCTTGCTCCTATTTATATGAGAAGAAAAAGAATTAATTTGTTAAGAGAATCCCTCATTGAGAGATCATGATTGATTTCATGATCTTTTATATCAGTCGATGAATTTTATTCACCGTTGGATTCTTTATCCAAAGGCCATCTGTTTAACAGAGAAGATCTCTTGTTTGTTTAACAAAATTATGAATATCTTGTCAGTTTTGACTAGATTAGAATTTTATTCTATCGTATCTTTTTAGTTTAACAAGATCAGAAATATATTTTCTTAATATGGATATCTTGTTAACATAGAATTTTATCCTTATTATAAGATTAGGAAAATATTATCCTATGATAGATTTTTATTCTATCAAATGATTACCACTGGATCCTTGATCCAAGGGTCTTCTATTTAACAGAAAAGATCTTTTTAGTTTGAGAAATATCAGGAAAATATTTCCCAAAATAGAATTTAATTCTAGAATTTTATAGGAGCATTTTAAATTCGGGCGCTCACATGCTTTGCATGTGAGTGGCAAGGGAACTCATGTATTTAACACGTAACCCCTGCTGTGGGTTTTAGCCTGTTTATGTTCAGCGCTCATATGCTTTGAATATGAGCGCTCACGTGTTTTACACGTGAGGCTTGTTTGGCCATTGGTGATTTATGTTCAGCGCTTATATGCTTTGGATATGAACGCTCATGTTTTTTATATGTGAGGCCTGTTTGGCCCTTTAAGTTTATTTTATTCAGAGCTCATATGCTTTGCATATGAGCGTTCATGTGTTTTACACGTGAGGCCAAATTTTGAGGACTCCCCCCTTTTTATAAGGGAACAAGTAGCTCTTGAACGAAAATTTTGGCGGGAGCAAATGCCCCCCACTACTTTGCCCACGTAAGCATGTACGTGGGTGAAGTAGTGCAGAGTTATGCATGACAATAGAATTGACTGCTTAGGAGGCAAGTTTAGAGTCTTTGTAGCCTAAGACTTTTTTCAGCTTCATGAGCCGTAAGGGTCCCAAGAAGGTTTTTTCTTCCTACAAGTCGAGAGGATCTCATAGGTGTAAATTCTCCTTAGAAATTGTGAGGATCTCTATGTGTTCATCGCCTCAGTGAGTCGTAAGGATCTCACTCGGGTATTTTTCCTTACGAATCATAAGGACCCGTAAGTAGCTTCTTTATTTCATTGGCGAATGTGGCTTTGGCAAATGTGGCCCGCAAATGGTCCATCTTGACCTCCTTGTAGAGCAGCAATGGCTTAGGAAAAAGGTTAAGATCTACCGCTTAAGACTTTTCAACTTTATAATCCATGAGGGTATCATAAAGATTTTTCTCCCTATAAGTCGAAAGGATCCCTTAGGTGTAATTTTCTCCCTAGTGGTCGTGAGAACCCCTAAGTGTGTTTTCTCTTGAGAGTCGTATAGATCTCACAAGAGAATTTTCTTCCTTACAAGTCGAGATGACTCGTAAGTGGCTGTTTCCCCCTTGTCGATATTCGACTTGGGAGAGTGTAGCCCATGGATAGTCTATCTTGACCTCCTTACAGGGTAGTGATGGCTTAGAAGACAGGGTTAGGATCTGCCACCTAAGACTTTTCAACTTTATGAGCCGTGAGGGTCTCATAAAGATTTTCTCTTTACGAGTCGAGAGGATCTCCTAGATATATTTTCTCCTTAGGAATCGTGAGGATTCCTAAGTTTGTTTTCTCTTAAGAGTCGTAAGGATCTCACTAAAGAATTTTCTTCCTTACAAGTCGAGAGGACTCGTAAGTGGTTGATGAGTTGCCCTACTCCCGAGTCAAAGCATTGCTTCAACGGAGAGGTCGAGGGTTGACTTTGGCCATTTTCCACGGTGTCATGATTGACTTTCGCCGTGTTCTACGGGGTCGGGGGTTGACTTTGGCCGTGTTCCACGGCGTCAGGAGTTGACTTTGGCAGTGTTCCATGGGGTCAGGGGTTGACTTTGGCCATATTCCACAGGGCCAGGATTGACTTTAGCCGTGTTCTACGGGGTCAGGGGTTGACTTTGTCCATGTTCCATGGGGTCAGGATTGACTTTAGCCGTGTTCTACGGGGTCAGGGGTTGACTTTGGCCGTTTTCCACGGGGTCAGGATTGACTTTGGTCGTATTCCACGGGGTCAAGATTGACTTTCTCCATGTTCTACGGGGTCAGGATTGACTTTAGACGTGTTCTACGGGTCCAGGATTGACTTTAGCCATGTTCTACGGGGTCAGGGATTGACTTTGGCCGTCTTCCACGGGGTCAGGATTGACTTTAGCCGTGTTCTACGGGATCAAGGGTTGACTCTAGGTTGTCTGTGCACCGCCGAGTCCTGGAATTGGGAACTTTGCCGTGGTTCTGCTTTGCTGACGTTGAGTTTGCTGTAATGAGACGAATGTCGAGGTGGTCTCTAGGTTGTCTGTGAACCGTCGAGATTTAGAACTAGGGATTTTGCCATGGCTTCGCTTTGTTGACGTTGCGTCTACTGTAACGAGACGAATGTCGAGGTGGTCTTTAGGTTGTCTGTGAACCATCGAGATTTGGAACTAGGGACTTTGCCATGGCTCCGCTTTGTTGACATTGCGTCGAATGTCGAGGTGGTCTCTAGGTTGTCTGTGAACCGTCGAGATTTGGAACTAGGGACTTTGCCATGGCTCCGAGGTTGATCGTCGCGTCCGAATCCTGCTGGAATGGGGAGGAACTCTGTTGTGGGTCTCCAGGCTGTAGATGTGGCCGTCGAGACTTGGAACTAGAGACTCTGTCATGGCTCCGAGATAGTCTCTACGCTATCTGTAACCTTCGAGATTTGGAACTAGGGGACTTTGCCATGGCTCCGTTTGTTGACGTCGTATCTGCTTCTGGTTGGAACGAGAAGGAACGCCATTGTTGATCTCTAGGTTGTAGATGTTTCCATTGGGACTTGGAACTAGGAACTCTGCCATGACTCCATTTTGCTGACTTCGTATATTCCTGCAGAGATTGATTTCTCTGCGGGTCGACGCGAATCGAGATGCTCTCGTTAAGGACGTTGATTTCTCGGAGTCGAGGTTTTTGCCAAAAACACTGATTTCCTCGGAGTTGAGACGAATCGAGAAATTCCGGCAAAGACACTGATTTCCTTGCGGGTCGACGCGAATCGAGATACTCTCGTCAAGGACGCTGATTTCCCTGAATCGAGGTTTTTGCCAAGGACACCGATTTCCTCGGAGTTGAGACGAATCGAGAGATTCCTGCAAAGACACTGATTTCCTTACGAGTCGATGCGAATAGAGATGCTCTCATCAAGGACGCTGATTTCCCTGAATCGAGGTTTTTGCTAAGGACACTGATTTCCCTGGGGTTGGTTGAATTATTTCCGACAGTGTCATATGCTGACGTATTTCCGCGACGGGGTCATGTGCTGACGTATTTCCGTGACGGGGTCATTGGATGACGTATTTCCACGATGGGGTCATTGGATGACGTATTTCCACGATGGGGTCATGTGATGACGCTAGGTTGTCTGTGAACCGTAGAGTCTTGGAACATAGGACTTTGTCGTTGGTTCGATTGGTGATGTCGCGTCCGAATCCTGCTGGAATGAGGAAGAACGCCGTTGTTGTTCTCTAGGCTGTAGACGTAGCCGTCGAGATTTGGAACTAGGGACTTTTCCATGGCTCCTTTTCATTAATGTCCCGTCTGCATCTTGTTGGAAGAAGAACGCTGTTGTTGATCTATAGGCTGTAGATGTTGCCATCGAGACTTGGAACTAGGGACTCTGCCATGGCTCCGAGGTAGTCTCTAGGCTGTCTGTAAACCATTGAGATTTGGAATTAGGGGACTTTGTCATGGCTCCATTTGTTGATGTCGCGTCTGCATCCTGCTGGCATAAGAAGGAACGTCGTTGTTGATTTTCTGGGATGCAGATGTTGCTGTCGATATCTGACTTTCCCCTTTGACAGAGTTTGTTGGGACATGTGGTTCCCTTTCGTTTATGCCCATGGATTGTGTACAGGGGTCAGTATGGACTCACCTGCAGGGCCAAAATTTCATTCCCTTTTTTTATTTCTTTCCGCGATGCTCTATCATTTCAACTTTTCGTATCGCGAAAGTCGCGATTGCCCAATCTTTTCGGCTATTTTTCGCGGTGCCCAATCTTTTGGCTATTTTTTTCTTTTTACTCGCTTCTTTTTATTACGAATTGCCAAATCATTTCGGCTACTTTTCGCGGTGCCCAATCGTTTCGGCTATTTTTTTCTTTTTACTCGCTGCTTTTTATTGCGAGTCGCCCGATCATTTCTGCTATTTTTGTATGCATATATTTTACTTGCTGATTTTGTTGCAAATTGCCCTATTATTTCGGCTATTTCATATGCATTTATGGCTCACTGATTTCTTGCCGCGAGTATGAGACTTGGAATCCGATACCGATTTAGGCATCAGCACCGCTACAACTGGGATATTGCCAGGAGCGAATTATCATTTGCCTTTGTCGGTTTGAACAAAGGTGGCTTAGTAATCAGGGTTAGGATCCTGTCGACTAAGGCTTTTAACTTCATGAGCCGTAAGGGTCTCATAAAGGTGTTTCTCCGTACGAGTCGTGGGGATCTCGTAAGTGCGTTTTCTTCTTAAAAAATCATGAGGATTCTTAAGTGTATACTCTCTTATAAGTCATAAGGATCTTACAAAAGTGTTTTCTACTTATAAGTCGAGAGGACTTACAAGGGTCGTTCACCGTGTGAGCATATCCCTAGTCACTGGTGGGACTCTGTTAGGGAAATGTTTATTCGTGCCCGTGGATTGTATACAAGGGTCAGCATTGAATCGCTTGTAGGGCAATCTGGGGAGTGTGATGACGGCTTAAGAACATGTTTAGATCTCTGTAGCTTAAGGCTTTTGAATCCTATGAGCCGTGAGGGTCTCATAGGGGGATTCTCTTTACGAGTCATGAGGATCTCGTAAGTGTAATTTCTCCCTAGGAATCGTGGGGATTTCTAAGTGTGTTTCTCCTCTGTGAGTCATAAGGATCTCACGCAGGTATTTTCTCCTTACAAGGTCGAGAGGACCTTGCAATTGTCTTTTAACGAGATTGTGCCCATTCGGGTTTTCACAAACTCGCTGGTAACCCTGCTGTTTTTACTTACGGAGCCCTTTTGGGTTTTCATCCGTGCCCATTTTGCTTATGGACGTACCGCTTTTTTAATGCGTCAGCCTGAGGATGCTGCGGTTCGTAGTAGTTTTAGGACGTTTCGGTCCATCGTTAGTTTTAGGACATTGCGGTCCATCGTTAGTTTAGGGACGTTTCGGTCCTTAGCTCTCCGTGTTTAGGATGGGGTATCGTTGGATACTATTTTCAAAGTCTGGACTCAAGAAGATAGGGAGCGGACATAGGCATCGTCATCTATCATTAACTTGGTTCGTGACTCGTCAGGCATAGTATCTTTTAAGGAATCGGTCGTTTATTGGTCGGAAGGGTCTTTCGTCATGCATATTCATAACAAGTAAGCCCCACCTTAGTAGACCTTGTCTATGATGTACGGGCCCTGATAATTCGGCTCGAATTTCCCCCATTTGGAACGATTGGGGATCATAGGTCTCTTGACCACTAGCATGAGTTTTCCTTGGCGAAATGTTCTCGGCCTAGTCAATCTCTCGTATGAGCGCGTCATCCTTGCTTTGTAAGCCTCCAGGTTTTGCTACGCCATGAGCCGAGTTTCATCAAGGGCATCAAGTTCCTCAAGTCGAAGATGAGCATTCTCTTTGTCCGTTAGCTCGTAATGAACCGCCACTCGCAGAGAGGGTAACTCTATCTCCAAGGGGAGTACTGCTTCAGCACCGAATACCAATGCATACGGCGTTGTGTTTGTGGCCGTTTTGAATGTGGTCCGATACACCCAGAGAGCTTCATGCAGTCTCTCGTGCTAGTCCTTCTTATTTTTGGACACCGTCTTTTTCACGATCTTCGTCAAGGTCTTGTTGAAAGCCTCAGCCAGACCGTTATCTCGGGGATTGTAGACCGAAGAGTATCTCCAGTCTATATTATGCTGTTGTGCAAAGCGACTGATTTTATGACTTCTGTAGGTCGGCCCGTTATCGAAGATAATCCGTCGCGGAGTGCCGAATCGATAGATGACGTGTGTCTTGAAGAAATGGAGGATGTTCTCCGTCTTCACTTCCCTTAGCGATACTACTTCTGCCCACTTAGAGACGTAATCAGTTGTCGCCAATATGAACCGGTGTCCTCTGGATGACGTTGGTTCGATGGGACCGATTATATCGGTTTCCCATATTTCGAACGACTAGCTAGCCACCGTCGGGTGTAGTGGATTTGGATGCTGGTGGATGAAGTCTCCATGAATTTGGCATGAGTGGTACTGCTTCACGTATTCAAATCAATCCTGAATCATCGTGGGCCAATAGTAGCCCATTCTTTTGATCTTCAGCTTCATCTTTGGCCCGGCTTGATGAGATCCGCAGAGTCCATCGTGAGTTTCTTGGATGAATTTCCTCACTTCTTCTGGTCCTAGGCATCTTAGCCACAGAGAGTCGAACGATCTTTTCTACAGAGTATCATTGACGAAGGCAAAAGACAGAGCTCTTTTCATGAGCTGATTCTTGAGGACGCAGCTTCAGGTGTCCAACAGGATTTGAAGTAGTCAATAAAGACTTCTCTCCTATCCTTGACCTTTTCCTGGTCTTCTATCTGTAGGGCCGCTTGCTTGGTCTCTTCCTTTTCTTCAGATGATTCCGGAGATATTTTTGCCGGTGCGAGAACCTGACGGCTTTGCACAACGATCCTTACGTCATCGAGATTTTCATCGGCCAATTCTTTAGCGAGCTTGGCTAGTGCATCAGCTTTGCTATTTTCCGTGCGCGGTGTGCTCTCCAGCATGTAGGAGGGGATTTGGGTCAGCAGTTGTTGCACTCTCTCACCGCACTTTACCAACTCCGGTTTTCAAGATTGATAGTCACCGTTTACTTGACTAACAACCAACAAGGAGTCTCCGTATATAAGGAGGTTTTTGATTCCCATGTCGACAACGATCTCAAGACCTGCCATCAAAGCTTCATATTCGGCTTCATTATTTGTCCTCGGCTCTGTTAAGGAGAAGGCAAAACGCATTATCCCTCCTTGCGGAGTCACGAAGATAAGGCCAACCCCAGATTTGATTATGGGGGAGTTGTGCTTTCGCTTTTTCATTGAAGATGCTCCATTGAAGTAGAGTTCCCATCGGGTATCACTCCCTTCTTTTCCATTTCGATCGTGTAAAACACGTGCTCGTTTGGCAATTCGCAATTTAGAGGTGAATCGGCGGGTATCAGATGCTCAGTGAGGAAGTCAGCGATGGCCTGTCCTTTCACTGCCTTGAGAGGACGATATGTTATCGAGAACTCCATTGGGAGGAGGACCTATTTAGCGAGTCGTCCCGTTAGTATGGCTCTTGACATCAAATATTTGAGAGGATCCACTTTTGATATGAGATGGACCTCATGCGCCAAAGCATAGTGTCTGAGCTTCGTTATTACGAAGATTAACGCCAGGCAGTGTTTTTCAATGGGGGAGTAGTTGTTTTCTGCCCCCAAGAGAACTCGACTCAAGTAGTAGAGGGCTCTTTCCTTCCCCTGATCATTCTCTTGTGTCCATAGCGCGCCGAAGGAACCTTCAAGGGAAGTTGTATACAGGATGAGAGGTTTTCCTTTGACCGGAGCGGTCAATACCGGCGGATTCTGAAAGTATTGCTTGATTTCATCCAGTGCACTCTGGCATTTGCGATCCCAGACGAACGAAGTCTCTTTCTTCATTAGATGACTGTAAGGACGGCATTTTCCGGAGAGATCAGCTATGAACAGCCGGATTTACGCGAGCTTTCCTTGGAGAGACCGCAGTTGCTTGAGAGTTCTCGGCGGGGGCATTTCCATAATCGCCTTGTTCTTTGACGGGTCTATTTGTTGGATATATGTATGCCCTAGAGGCCATTATATGATAGTGGATGTATCTATACATGTATATATATTCAGTATACATTCTTGCTCGACATGATAGTATGCTATCTGGTTCTTCTTTATTTGACATATTGATTTGATCATGCTTATTATTCACTCATACATGCTGATAAAGCCCTGAGGATATTGGCTTGACTACTCTGATTATGATGGAGATCATACTAGTGGGACATCTGTAGTCTATAAGCATATCCAGGAAAGTCCCTAGTCGTAGGTATATCGAGACGGGGCATTGATATACCAGTGTAGACTAGCGTATATGATACTGAGACCCATACGATGGGCGATGGATGTTCCCACATTCATCGATGTTTGACATCAAGATCATATACGGGTGCTCAGTGGTGACTGGGTACACTGGATGGACTCACTGAGAACTCCTATATGGAATTATATCTATCGTCGGATAGCAGTTCTCAGGTGACACTGGTACACTCCTATATGGAATTATATCTATCGTCGGATAGCAGTTCTCAGGTGACACTGGTACAGGTTAGTCTGTAGACCCGAGATCGTCATGGAGTCTTGTGTGTTCTCCCACTGTACTTTGATTGCCACCCTACCACGGCTCTACTGAGTCGTGCAAACAGGTGGGTGTTGGGTACAGTCCCGAGACACACGAAGGCAATGAGCGATAGGAGGGGTTTCGTCTCTCCCGGTATTGGGAGTTGATGCTGTACTGTGCCCGACTGGTTATATCAGTAAGTCCCTGGCCAGGGCTGCTGAGAATTGCTGATAAGTGTTATCAGTAGTTTCTTGATCTGTTATAGACCATCCACCGGCACGACTTATTGAGTTATTAGGGTCGACATGACCATCCCTAGGCTCGATATGCAGCATGTCTGACGAAGAGACCGGACTGTACGGTAGTGTTGCCAGTTGGCTCGACGGGAGTTGTAGCAGGTTCGCTTGTTGTCTTCTGATCGCTCAATACCCGGGTGGCCGTTACGTTTAGCTGACCGCTTGCGGCTTGAGGGTACCTGATATGATCATCACCCTCTGCCGGCGTATTGACGAGTCTTAGAGTCCCACAAAGGAATTACCCAGTCCAGATGAAACGTTGTGGTGCGCGTATGCGACATGCGCATGCACCCGATTAAATTGCGCGTATGGGATACCGAACATTGATCGGGCGGCTTGCTTTTGTTGGGGTCATATGTGATATGGCCGGATTGATGAATCAAGTGTTGATTTATCATTTAACCATTAGTTTTCTCACTTGAAACCTTTCTAGTATATGATGGATGCATGCATGCATGCATGTGTTTCTTTCTTTCATTCTAGTTTTATGCACATGTGGATGTGCATACATGCATACATACATACACCCATCTATCATGGTTGTTAGCACATGGAAATGGTGGCAATATAAGACTCACACCATGGATTAAGTGATGGTTTATTATTTAATTTTGTATTTAAAACAAATTGAAAAGAAAAGAATACTCTTTACTAGCTTCTACATTCTTCTTCTAACCTAACCAAGCTCACCTACCTATAACCTTGGGTTATCCTTCTCTTTATCATTTAAAACTCAAGTTAAATAAACTCTCCATCACTTAACCATGGTTGGATGTAAGAAGGAATAAAATATAAAAGGTTATATTTCATTTATTTTTCAAAAGGGTCATCTTCATCTTTTACACTTGCTAAAAAGAAAAGCCACCATCTTCATCCTCCTTCACCATTTCCTCTCTAGGTTTTTCTAGTGAGTTAAACACACTTAAAGAAAGGTCTTTGAAGTGAGATCCTTAGCCACAACATCATTCTACTCAAGTTTAGCCAACTTGATTAGAGTGTTCTTTTTGTTTTTCCAAAGTTGCAAGCTTGGACGGGAAACTCCCGGTGGATCGTCGTGGACGTGAGAGGACTACAAGTAGACCTTCTTCCAACACCCAAGAGACTAAGGAGTCAAGAAAAAGGGGAGCTACAAAGGTTGTAGTCTCGAAACCCTAATTTTTATTAGCTTAAAGTTTAGTAACCCTAATTTTCTAGGATCGATTCCTTTACGTGTTTGTTTAGCACCATCAAAATACATACTTTGAGACATGTGATGCTTCAAAACTCTTCATAGGGTGCTAGGCAAACCTTTCATTGGTATCAGAGCCGACCTAGAACATTAAGCGACCTTTTTACGAAGTTAAAACTCCGATCGAACCGAAATACGGCATTTTAGGGTGCTCTCTGGAAATTTTCTAAAATTTGACATTTTTCAGAATTAAAAATATTTAAAAAATTTAGCAGGTAAAAATAAGAATTACGATGCAAAAATTATCCAATGAACAGTACTTACTGCCGCGGAAACGCGGCCTAAGCTTGCTTGAGCCGCGGTTCCGCGGCCGTACACATTAACTAGTGGATAATTTTTTTATATTAATTCTGGAATCTGCTTGAATAATTTTTTAGGTATTTTTTAATCTGTATTTATTTTTGAAAAATTCTGGAGATGGTTTTGGACTCGTCGATTCGATCGGGATTTTGATTTCGTGGCTTTTTCGGGTAAATTAGAAAGTATTGAAGTGTTTGAACGAGTATCATTTGCTCACTATTCACGGGGTTTGAATACTTTGGGGAAACGTGCAAGTCTTTTTGTGGTGGTCCCTCTAGAAGACAACAAACCTTAACTCGATTATGTGACCGTCTTGAACTGCCCTTTGAACCTTAGGGTTTGGGGCAGTACGGCGTGCCACATGTGAGGCGTTGGCTTGACCCTTCTACGGCTGGACCGCTACTACTGTGTCACCAGGTGTTTGAACTCTGCTCAAGTGTTGGGCTTTAGTGAATCCTGGGTATTTGATCGTTCGTTCGAAAACTTCAATACTGTATGTTTATCCGGAATGTGATGCAATGTGTGGAATTCATATTACTAGACATGAAATACGGAATATGTGATATTTCGCATTTGTGATGACTAAAGTGAATGTGGATTCCAAATATTGCAGTTTTACACTTTCTTTTCTGTGACCGAAAGTGTAGTATGTACGACATCGCCGGTTTCGTTGCTATACATCAACGGCAATTGGGGTATGCATACTTACTTACGTTGATGATATGAGATATTATGTGTTGCTGAGATATGATGTGCAGGATTGTCGCGATTGAATGGCCGGGGTTTTTTATGTGAGATGAGAGTTTTATATTTTCATTCATGTAAATTCAAATGTAATATAATATTCTTTTATTTGGGGCACTTCCGGGTTGAGGTTGTGTCACCAGTGTTGTATATTATTTACTTTTCCGCATTAGGATGGACCCAAGGAGGGGAGCACGGGTGACCGGGTTCTGGGGTTCAGTGGGAGGCCATCTCGAGGAGTCGAGACCGGGTCTCCTAAACTCCAGAATTGGTAGGGTCACTTGCCGCTCTCGTAGGGGTCCAGGGTGTGGGCTAGGCTATTCATCGCGACTGTGGAATCCGTATTTTCTATTCTGGCTAAATACTAAATACGGACATCCTAGTATATCCCACGTTATATCTATGTTTCTGCTGCCTGTGTTCTGTGATATCTAAGACGAATGGCATATTATATATATGATATATAGTAGACGTTGCTTATGTTTTACACCCGCGCTAGTCCCGTCCCGGTATGCTGTTAGTTAAGTAACCTAACGGTGCATAACGGAACATTGAGGCGAATGCGGATGGCATAAGCGTACGTGTTATTTTCGTTTCTTTTCTGTGATTGGCTTAAGGAATTAAATGATGGGATTACATTAATGTGATTAATGTAAAGAAAATAAACCTAAAAAGATGTTGTAGAATCGGATTTGAAAACCACTCGGCTATTTATGAAAAAGCTATATTTCAAAACTGCGGAGCTTAAGTCACTCCTTTTGAAAACCATTTGATTCTACAACGATATCAAGCTCAAAGTGTTAAAGATTTTCTTAAAAATCATCCGCAACCCTCCGTCATTTTAGGAAGTAGAGTACTTAGTATTCGTGCTACGTTTGTTGACCTTAGCCAAGGCGTAATGTACGGTAGCTAAGTGATGTCTTCCTACAAACGCATATGATGCAGATTAATTAGAACGGGCATATGATTTTGTTGACCTTAGCCAAGGGTCATGTGAACGGGTCTAATTAATCAAGAAATGACGGGTCGAGCTTGACTGATATTCGTGATTTGTTGACCTTAGCTAAGGTCACGAGTATTAGGGGTAAAAACCACATCGGGAATTTCAATAGTTGAAATTTGCAATGAGATTGCATACTTCCATGTGATGGTTGGTTCCCGATCCCACTTTGGGCAATAGTTGCTCCTAGGAGAGTTTTACAGCTTACAATTAGCTAACTCATTAGGTGTCTAGAAAGGTGTTAACGGGGCTACGCCTCTGGGAAAACGAGGTTTACTTTAATTAGGTCCGTGCGAAAGCACGGGGAACCTCCCTCAAAGTACCGACACTGGCCTGGCTAAACGGTTAGCGAAGTTGTAGACTGTAATTAATCCTGGCTAGTTTTTCTTTTTAAGGTTTGAAAGAAAAACTCGATAAAAGCAGTGGGAAACATCGATTAGAAAAGATAATAACCAATCTAATCTATGCGAGAGCTTTCGCTGAGTGTATTCTTTTCTCTCTCTTAATGGCAGATACCCATGACTGGACTCAAGCTTTTACTAGATAAAAACAAATTGAATGGGACCAACTATAAAGACTGGCTGAGGAATCTGAAAATCGCCTTGACTTATGATAAAGTATCATATGTCCTCACGGCTTCAGCCCCGTCCGTCCCAGGTCCAAAATCCTCAGTTGCGGACATTGAAGTCCGCAAGATATGGGACGCTGACTGTGCCATGGCCAAATGCCTCACGCTTGCATCGATGGATAACACACATCAAAAGCAGCACGAGGACATGGACATTCACGGTATATTGCTCCATACAAAGGAGTTGTATGGAGAGCAATCCCACGTATTACGATACGAAGAATCAAAGAAACTGTTTCAGATGCGAATGGCCCCTGGCACACCAGTAGGAGACCATGTTTTGAAGATGATAGCTCTTATAGAAGAGCTTGAGGACCTTGGATGGACAATGGACAATGAACAATATATAGATATTATTCTGCAGTCCCTCCCCTCCACCTTTGCTCAGTTCATAGTGAACTTCAACATGCACGGCATGGAGAAAGAACTCCCTGAACTCCTTAATATGTTAAGGAGTGCAGAGAGCACTATGAAGTCAGCAAAAACTCCCGTTATGACTGTTGGACAGTCTTCCTCTTCTCGCCCGAAGGCTAAGGCCAAGGGAAAGAAAAAGAAGAAACCCACCAATCCTAAAGGTGGAGTTAAAAAGGTGAAGGGAAAGGGAAAGTCCAAAGCTGGAGACCCGGGGAAGGGCGAATGTTTTCATTGCCACAAGACAGGACATTGGAAGCGCAACTGCACGGAGTACTTAAGTCTCAAGAAGAAGCATGGTGATGCTTCTGCTTCAGGTGCGTTTGTAACAGAAAACTGTTTTTCAATAAACTCTGCTTCCTGGGTATTGGATACCGGTTCAGGTTCTCACATTTGTAATTCTATGCAGGGGCTGAGAAATAGCAAGGTTTTGAAGACAGGTGACCATACTCTCCGCGTTGGAAATGGTTCCAATGTACATACAGTCGCAGTGGGAGAGTATCACTTGGGGTTGCCATCTGGATGTATTTTGATTTTGAATCCATATTATTTTGTACCAAGTATGCTATGTAATATAATATCCGTTTCTTTGTTGGACAATGAAGGATATAATTTTGTGTTGCAGAACAATGTTATGAACATCACCTAAATCAAATGTTGGTTGGGTATGGTACGCTTAATAACGGAATATATGTCCTAAATCAACACACAGTTTTCAGTATACAACACACTAATAAAAGAAAACTTTCAGAATTAAATGAAGCTTTTCTTTGGCATTGTAGACTTGGTCATATTAACGAAACAAGACTAAACAAGTTACACAAAGATGGATATTTAAACACTTTTGAATATAAATCTTATGCGACTTGCCAGTCTTGTATCAAGGGTAAAATGACCAAAACTCCGTTTACCGAACACGGAGAAAGAGCTATTCAGCTCCTAGGCCTCATACATAGTGATGTATGCGGGCCAATGTCTACACAGGCTAGAGGCAGTTTTTCATACTTCATTACATTCACTGACGATTTCTCAAGATTCGGTCATGTATTTTTATTAAACCACAAGTCCGAAGCTTTCGAGAAATTCATTGAATATAAACAAGAAGTAGAAAAACAAACCGGCTTGAGTATCAAGATGCTTCGATCAGATCGAGGTGGTGAGTATCTCAGTGCAGAATTTGCAAACTTCTTAAAAGAGAATGGGATTCTCTCTCAGCTCACTCCTCCTTACACACCACAGCACAACGGTGTGTCAGAACGACGGAATAGGACCCTATTAGATATGATCCGGTCCATGATGAGTGACGCAAAGTTACCAGTCTCATTTTGGGGGCATGCATTGGAGACTGCAGCGTTTCTACTAAACAGGGTTCCAACCAAAGCCGCGTCTACCACACCATATGAGATATGGCATGGGAAGAGACCATCTCTTAAGAGAATTAAGATTTGGGGTTGCCCGGCCTATGTTAAAAAGCAGAATCCAGACAAACTCGAGACACGGTCAGTCATGTGTAGCTTTGTGGGATATCTAAAGAATTCTTATGGATATCTATTCTACCACAAAGAGGAACAAAAGGTGTTTGTTTCTCAACATGCCACATTCTTGGAAAAAGAGTTTTTCGCAGATAAAGATGATGGCAAGGTGGTGGATCTAGAAGAGGTTCTAGAGACGCAAACTACAAATGACGATTTGGTTGAACCGGCTGTTGCAATAGAAACTCAGGAACCTCGGCCACTCCGTAGGTCTGGTAGGACTTCTCGCCCACCGTAGAGGTACTACGGTTTCCTCATTGATGGTGACAGAGAAGACTGTATCATGGATGATGATGATCCTACCAGTTTTCAGCAAGCTATCACGAGTAGAGACTCTGTGAAGTGGCTGGATGCCATGAGATCCGAAATGGAGTCTATGTATACCAACAAAGTATGGACTTTGGACGTTGTACCCCCTGGGGTAAAACCTGTGGGGTGCAAATGGATCTTTAAAAGAAAGATTGGTGTAGATGGGCAGGTGGAGACCTATAAGGCAAGACTTGTGGCGAAGGGTTTTCATCATAGACCAGGTTTGGACTATGACGAAACTTTTTCTCCCGTAGCCATGCTTAAATCCATTCAGATCCTACTTGCTATTGCTGCTCACTACGACTATGAAATCTGGTAGATGGACGTTAAAACCGCATTTCTAAATGGAAATTTAGAAGAATGCGTTTATATGGATCAGCCAGAGGGCTTCATTGACAGTGTGAGCAGCGGGAAAGCATGTAAATTGCTTAAATCCATATATGGGTTAAAGCAGGCATCACGGAGTTGGAACATCTGTTTCGATGATGTCATCAAAGAGTTTGATTTCATCAAAAATCCAGATGAACCTTGTGTTTATAAGAAGGCTGTAGGGAGAGCTGTCACATTCCTCGTATTGTACGTGGACGACATTCTTCTGATAGGAAATGATATTCCTATGCTACAGTCAGTCAAATCTTTCTTATCACTGAGGTTCTCTATGAAGGACCTGGGTGATGCCACATACATTCTGGGCATAAGGATCTATAGGGATAGATCCAAAAGGTTATTGGGATTGTCCCAAAGCAGGTACATTGACACCATCCTAAAAAGGTTTAGTATGGAAGACTCCAAACGGGGTGCCTTACCCTCTTGCCATGGGGTCACTCTCTCCAAGGATTCTTGCCCAAAGACCGATGAAGGGAGAGCTCGCATGAGTATTATACCCTATGCTTCGGCAGTAGGATCTATAATGTATGCGATGTTATGTACACGCCCAGATGTAGCTTATGCACATAGTTTTGTAAGCAGGTATCAATCCAACCCAGGGGAGAATCACTGGACAGCTGTGAAGAACATTCTTAAGTACTTACGAAGGACTAAAGAATTGTTCTTGGTGTATGGTAATGGAGATCTCCAAATGGAGGCCTTTACCGATTCGAGCTTCCAGAGCGATAAGGACGACAGCAAATCTATCTCTGGGTTTGTATTTACCCTCAATGGAGGGGCAGTGAGTTGGAAGAGTTCTAAACAAGATACCATTGCAGACTCTACGATGGAAGCTGAGTACATTGCTGCAAATGATGCCGCCAAGGAAGCCGTCTGGATGAAGAAGTTCATCTCGGACCTAGGAGTAGTTCCAACCATTATTGATCCAATACCTTTGTATTGTGACAATAATGGAGCTATGTCGTTAGCCAAGGAGCCCAGATCCCATCAGCGGTCCAGACACATCCTGAGGCGTTTTCATTTGATCCGGGAGATTGTAGATCGCCGCGAGATCGAGATTAGGAGGGTAGACACAAAGAATAACGCCGCGGATCCATTCACCAAGGCCCTCCCTCAGCCGCAGCATGAGCGACTTTTTGAGATGTTGGGTATGAGATACGCCAATAACTGGCCTTAGTGCAAGTGGGAGATTGTTGGATATATGTATGCCCTAGAGGCCATTATATGATAGTGGATGTATCTATACATGTATATATATTCAGTATACATTCTTGCTCGACATGATAGTATGCTATCTGGTTCTTCTTTATCTGACATGTTGATTTGATCATGCTTATTATTCACTCATACATACTGATAAAGCCCTGAGGATATTGGCTTGACTACTCTGATTATGATGGATATCATACTAGTGGGACATCTGTAGTCTATAAGCATATCCTGGAAAGTCCCTAGTCGCAGGTATATCGAGACGGGGCATTGATATACCAGTGTAGACTAGCGTATATGATACTGAGACCCATACGATGGGCGATGGATGTTCCCACATTCATCGATATTTGACATCAAGATCATATACGGGTGCTCAGTGGTGACGGGTACACTGGACGGACTCACCGAGAACTCCTATATGGAATTATATCTATCGTCGGATAGCAGTTCTCAGGTGACACTGGTACAGGTTAGTCTGTAGACCCGAGATCGTCATGGAGTCTTGTGTGTTCTCCCACTGTACTTTGATTGTCACCCTACCACGGCTTTACTGAGTCGTGCAAACAGGTGGCCGTTGGGCACAGTCCCAAGACACACGAAGCCAATGAGCGATAGGAGGGGTTTCGTCTCTCCCGGTATTGGGAGTTGATGTTGTACTGTGCCCGACAGGTTATATCAGTAAGTCCCTGGCCAGGGCTGCTGAGAATTGCTGATAAGTGTTATCAGTAGTTTCTGGATCTGTTATAGACCATTCACCGGCATGACTTATTGAGTTATTAGGGTCGACGTGACCATCCCTAGGCTCGATATGCAGCATGTCTGACGAAGAGACCGGACTGTATGGTAGTGTTGCCAGTTGGCTCGACGGGAGTTGTAGCAGGTTCGCTTGCTGTCTTTTGATCGCTCAATACCCGGATGGCCGTTACGTTTAGCTGACCGCTTGCGGCTTGAGGGTACCTGATATGATCATCACCCTCTGCCGGCGTATTGACGAGTCTTAGAGTCCCATAAAGGAGTTACCAAGTCCAGACGAAACGTTGTGGTGCGCGTATGCGATATGCGCATGCACCCGATTAAATTGCGCGTATGGGATACCGAACATTGATCGGGCGGCTTGCTTTTGGTGGGGTCATATGTGATATGGATGGATTGATGAATCAAGTGTTGATTTATCATTTAACCATTAGTTTTCTCACTTGAAACCTTTCTAGTATATGATGGATGTATGCATGCATGCATGTGTTTCTTTCTTTCATTCTAGTTTTATGCACATGTGGATGTGCATACATGCATACATACATACACCCATCTATCATGGTTGTTAGCACATGGAAATGGTGGCAATATAAGACTCACACCATGGATTAAGTGATGGTTTATTATTTAATTTTGTATTTAAAACAAATTGAAAAGAAAAGGATAATCTTTACTAGCTTCTACATTCTTCTTCTAACCTAACCAAGCTCACCTACCTCTAACCTTGGGTTATCCTTCTTTTTATCATTTAAAACTCAAGTTAAATAAACTCTCCATCACTTAACCATGGTTGGATGTAAGAAGGAATAAAATATGAAAGGTTATATTTCATTTCTTTTTCAAAAGGGTCATCTTTATCTTTTACACTTGCTAAAAAGAAAAGCCACCATCTTCATCCTCCTTCACCATTTCCTCTCTAGGTTTTTCTAGTGAGTTAAACACACTTAAAGAAAGGTTTTTGAAGTGAGATCCTTAGCCACAACATCATTCTACTCAAGTTTAGCCAACTTGATTAGAGTGTTCTCTTTGTTTTTCCAAAGTTGCAAGCTTGGATGGGAAACTCCGGGTGGATCGTCGTGGACGTGAGAGGACTACAAGTGGACCTTCTTCCAACACCCAAGAGACTAAGGAGTCAAGCAAAAGGGGAGCTACAAAGGTTGTAGTCTCGAAACCCTAATTTTTATTAGCTTAAAGTTTAGTAACCCTAATTTTCTAGGATCGATTCCTTTGCGTGTTTGTTTAGCACCATCAAAATACATACTTTGAGACATGTGATGCTTCAAAACTCTTCATAGGGTGCTAAGAATGTAGGGTTCCTAGGCACTCTCAAGAGGTCTCACAAGGCATCATCCATGCCAATTTCAAATTTTACGGGTGCCGAGAAAACCTAATACGGATCGTTGACTAGAGTTTAGGCGAAAAACGAAACTAGTTAACATCTTAACTAAAGGAGAGAGGCTACAACCTTTGTAGATCCATTTCTCCACTTCCTTAGCTCCACGTAGGCGTCCTCTCGCTGTCTGTCTCGAATCCCGAACTCAATCGTCGGCTTCATCGGAGAAATGGGCGGGCTAGGTCGTCGACTTCGTGCCGAAGATGATCTACGTCGAGGCATCACAAGTTCATGCTCCAACTCCATCAAGTTGTGAAACTTATGAAGAAAACACCCTATACTACTTGGCAAGAGGTAGAGGGTGAAGAAATAGGAGGTGGGTTCACTTTAGAATTGGATTTCTCACACTTTAGCTCAAGTTGCCTTTAATGGACTTAAGCTTTTTCTTTTAAGATGAAGAAGAAGATGAAGCTAGAATATGATAAGTCTTAATTAAAATTGTAAAGTAAAATGAATACTTATCATATACTAACTAAGGTAGAGTGTAGAGAATTGACCATGGTTACTTGGAAGGGTTAGGGTTAAGCATGAAGACAAGAATGGTTACAAAGTCAAAGCTTCATGAAGCTTCAACTAGAAACAAAGAAAGCCACCATTCTCATCATTATCTTTTCCAAATAAATAAACAAATGAATGAATGAATGAATGAATAAGCAAAACCCTAATCATCAACTTAACCATGGTTTAATTCTATACACTTAACCAAATGAGCAAGTATCATCAAACATGATACAAACATGTGCATAAAAGTATATCACATATGCAACTTGCACATCAAGTGAGAAAATCCATTTAAAGTTAACCAATACTAGTTAATGCAAAGTAATATATCAAATATATAATTATACATTAAATCATTAAATCAACACTTGATTCAATGATCCGGTCATGTCGCACATAACCGACTAGTATCCAATGTATCGGCTTATCGAATCAATCCTTGATTCGATATCTAGGTTATATCGCATATAACCAGTCGATACATTCATCGCGAGAATGAAATACGGTATCACATACACGCATCATTCTCGGTCCCGCACATATCTCATATGTGCCCCTATTTCGTTTCGCTTGAGCCAGGAAACCTCTGTGTAGGACTCTAAAGACTCGTCAATACGCCGGCAGCAGATGATGATCATATCAAGCACCCACAAGCCGCAAGCGGTCTGCTAAACGTAACGGCCACCCGGGTATTGAGTGATCAGAAGATCGACGAGCAAGCCCGCTCACACTCCTGTGAATCCAACCAGTAACACTTACCGTACAGTCCGGTCTGTTCGTCTGATATGTCGCATATCAAGTCTAGGGGTGGTAAACGTCAGACCCCAATAACCGATAAGTCGTGCCGATGTGAGGCTCATAACGGGTCGAGAAACTATTGGTAACACTTACCAGCAAATCTCTGATCAGCCCTGGCCAGGGACTTCCCTGTTACGGCCAATCGAGCACAGCACAACATCAACCCCCAATACCGGGAGAGACGAAACCCCTCCTTTCGCTCATTGCCTCCATGTGACTCGGGACTGTACCCAAAGACCACCGTTTTGCACGCCCTCATAGACGTGGTAAGGTGGAGATCAAAGCACAGTGGGAATCACACAAGACTCTATGACGATCTCGGGTCTACAGACTAACCTGCACAAGTGTCACCTGAGAACTGCCATATGACGTGAGGTATAATACCATCTGGGAGTTCTCGGCGAGTCCGTCCAGTGTACCCAGTCTCCACTGAGCACCCGTATACCATCTCTGATGTCAAACACCAATGGATATGGGATCATCCATCGTCCATCTCATGGGTCGAGAAGCGTATACGCTAGTCTACACTGGTATATCGATGCCCCGTCTCGATACACCCACGACTAGGGACTTTGAAGGATGTACTTATGGACTACCATGTCCCCACTAGTATGATCTTCATCATAGTCCAGGTAGTCAAGTACACATCCTAAGGGCTTTACCAACATGTAACTATAAGACAGATTAAAAAGACTAGTATACATGTTAAGATAAAGAGTAACCAGATAGCATACTATCATATCGAGCAAGAAAGTCATCCTATATATGTCCAAGCATCCAATATAATGTACATCATCTGTACAATACTGGCCTCTAGGGCATACATACAACTAACAATCTCCCACTTGCACTAGGGTCAGCTGCTGTAGTATCGCATATCAAATATCCCGAAGAGTCTCTCAAACTGTATCTGGGGAATGGCCTTCGTGAGTGGATCCGCCGTGTTGTTCTTCGTGTCAACCCTCCTGACCTCGATCTTCCGGCGATTAACTATCTCCCGGATCAGGTGATACCACCTCAGAATATGCCTGGATCGCTGATGGGACCTGGGTTCCTTGGCCAAAGCCACCGCTCCATTGTTATCGCAATACAAAGGTATTGGATGCTCAATGGATGGAACCACTCCAAGTTCAGTAATGAACTTCTTGATCCAGACAGCCTCTTTGGCAGCATCGTTGGCAGCGATGTATTCAGCCTCCATCGTCGAGTCTGCCATGGTTTCCTGCTTGGAACTCTTCCAGCTAACCGCCCCTCCGTAATGGGTAAAGACAAATCCCGACTGCGACTTAGAGTCGTCCTTATCACTCTGGAAGCTCGAATCGGTAAAGGACTCCACTTGGAGTTCTCCGTTACCACACACCAAGAGCATCTCTTTAGTCCTTCGTAAGTACTTAAGAATGCTCTTCACAGCTGTCCAGTGACTCTCTCCAGGATCAGCTTGATACCTGCTCACTATATTTAGTGAGTATGCCACATCGGGTCTGGTACATAGCATTGCATACATGATAGAGCCTACAGCCGAAGCATAGGGTATCCCTTGCATGCGAGCTCTCTCCAAATCAGTCTTGGGAGACCTCTCTTTGGAGAGAGTGACTCCAGAGATCGTGGGCAAGTTCCCACGCTTGGATTCTTCCATACTAAACCTCTTTAGTACGGTGTCAATGTACCTGGATTGGGACAATCCCAATATCCGTTTGGATCTATCTCTATAGATCCTAATTCCCAATATGCAGGAGGCATCACCAAGATCTTTCATTGAGAATCTTTGTGATAAGAAGAGCTTGACCGATTGCAGCATAGGAATATCATTTCCTATCAAGAGTATGTCGTCCACGTACAATACGAGGAAGACAACCTTACTCTCTGCCACCTTCTTGTAGATACAAGGTTCATCTGGATTTTTGACGAAATCAAACTCTTTGATAACGACGTCAAAACAGATGTTCCAACTCCGCGATGCTTGCTTTAATCCATAAATGGATTTAAGCAGCTTGCACACCTTCCCGCTGCTCCCACTGTCTACGAAGCCCTCTGGCTGAGTCATGTACACGCACTCTTCTAAATCACCGTTTAGAAAGGCGGTCTTAACATCCATTTTCCAGATTTCGTAATCATGATATGCAGCGATGGCAAGCATGATCCGGATGGATTTAAGCATAGCCACTGGAGAAAAGGTTTCGTCATAATCCACACCTGGTCTTTGACGAAAACCCTTTGCAACAAGTCTAGCTTTGAAAGTCTCCACTTTCCCATCAACACCAAGTTTCTTCTTGAAGATCCACTTGCTCCCAATGGGTTTTACCCCTTCAGGAGCAACTTCCAAAGTCCATACTTTGTTGGTGTACATGGATTCCATCTCGGACCGCATAGCATCCAGCCATTTCACTGAGTCCCTACTCGTGATGGCCTGCTCGAAGCTAGTTGGGTCATCATCCTCCATGATGCAATCCTCGCTCCCACCATCCATGAGGAAACCGTAGTATCTCTCAGGTTGGCGAGGAACCCTACTAGATCGGCGGAGAGGCTGGGGTTCGTTGGGTACTACTGAATCCTCTGGTTCCACTAAATCTTCTGTTGTGTTTTGTTCAGCTGGAACCTCTTCCAGTTCTACCTCAGAGCCACTAATCTCTTTTGCAAGAAATTCCTTTTCTAAAAAGGTGGCATGTTGAGCAACAAATACTCTTTGTTCCTCACTGTGGTAGAAGATATACCCTCGCGAATGTTTGGGATATCCAACAAATTTACACAATACAGACCTTGCCTCGAGTTTGTCCGGTTTTTGTCTTTTGACATAGGCCGGGCAACTCCATATCTTTATAAAATTAAGATATGGTCTCTTCCCCTCCCATATCTCATATGGTGTGGTAGGCACAGATTTGGTGGGAACCCTATTCAGTAGGTATGCTGCTGTTTCCAGTGCATATCCCCAGAAGGAAACAGGTAACTCAGCTACACTCATCATAGAGCGCACCATATCTAATAGGGTGCGGTTCCTCCGTTCTGATACACCGTTGTGCTGTGGTGTATATGGAGGAGTTAGCTGAGAGAGAATCCCATTCTCTTTTAGGAAGTCCAGGAATTCAATGCTCAAGTATTCACCTCCTCGATCAGATCGTAGGATTTTAATACTTTTTCCGGTTTGGTTCTCAACTTCTTGTTTATATTCTCTAAATTTCTCAAAAGCTTCTGATTTGTGTTTCATCAGGAACACATACCCGAATCTAGAGAGATCGTCAGTGAATGTAATGAAGTATGAAGAACCATCCCTGGCATGTGTAGACATGGGACCGCATACATCACTATGTATTAGTCCCAAGAGTTCGGTAACTCTTTCTCCGTGTTCCGTAAACGGAGTTTTGGTCATCTTGCCTTTGAGACATGACTGGCAAGTGTCATAGGATGAAAATTCAAACGGATTTAAATATCCATCTTTATGCAACTTAGCTAGTCGTGTCGCATTGATGTGACCCAGTCTACAATGCCACAAGAAGGATTCGTTCAGTTCAGAACTCTTCCTCTTGTATGTGTTTGTTATGCTCAGAACTGTTGATTGATTTAGAACATAAATGCCATTGCACAACATGCCTGATCCAACCAACTTTTGGTTACGGAAAATGTTCATAACATTGTCCTGTAATACAAAATTATATCCTTCTTTGCTCAACAAAGAAACCGATATAATGTTGCATATCAGGTTCGGCATGTAATAGCATTCGTTTAGAACCAATGTATTACCAGTTGGTAATACAAGGTGATATTCCCCGACAGTCTTAGCTGCAACAATTGCACCATTTCCAACTCTTATGTCTTTATCACCTTCTCCAAGTTCTCTACCTTTCCTGAGCCCATGTAACTGATTACATATATGGGATCCTGACCCGGTATCTAATACCCAGGACGTGGAGCAAATGGAGAAACAGTTCTCTGTAACAAACACACCCGAAGAAAATGCATCAACATGTACTTTCTTCATTCGGGTGGCATGGGAATCCTGGTATTCCCCTATATCCTGTTCAGTCCTACAACTCTTATAAGAAAGAACGGAACCAACGTTCCCCAGCACAGTATAACATGCGGGTTCGGTCAATACATCCATATTATTATCTTTATTAGGGCATGACATGGTCGCTACCTAGAGAGAGAGAGAAGAAAACACTTTAGCGTATGCTCGTGCAAGATCAAATTGGTTATTATCTTATCTAATCAGGATGGCTCCCACTGGTTTTTATCAAATCTTCCTTCAAACCCTAAGAGGAAAGACTAGCCGGGATTAATTACACACTACAAGTTCGCCAATCTTTCAGCCAGGCCAGTGTCGGTACTTTGAGGGAGGTCCCCTGTGCTTTCGCACGAACCTAATTAATGTAAACCTCATTTTCCCAGAGGCGTAACCTCGTTAACACCTTTCTAGACACCTACTTGATCAGCTAATTGCAATGTGTAAAACTCTCCCAGGAGTAACTCTTACTCGCAGTGGGTATCGGGATCCAACTATCTCATAGAAGGTATGCAATCTCATTGCAAATTTCAACACTTGAAATTCCCGATAATATTTTGCCCCAAGCATCCTATGACCTTGACGGAGGTCAACAAACCACAGGGTGCAAGTCAAGTTCAACCCGTCATTTCTTGATTGAATCAAACCCACCCGCACGACCCTTGACGGAGGTCAACAAGATCGTACGACTACCCTAATCCAATCTGCATCACATGCATAAGAAGATAAATACTAGTTAGCTACCGCACACTACGCCTTGACGGAGGTCAACAAACGTAGCACGAATACTAAGTAAGATTTATCTGAAATGACGGAGGGCTACGTCAGGTTTTTCTGAAAACCTGTTGCGTAATGAACTTGATATCGTTGTAGAATCAAATGAAGTTTTGAAATGGAGTGATTTTGAGGCTTTTCTAGTTTTTGCTAAAGGGGTCACTCCCGGTGAAGGGACCGTCGGCCCTTTCCTCGTCGAATGAGGTGCGGGATATATCATATATATCACTGTGCAAAGCAGAAACTATAGAAGCAATAAAAAACAGACCGAATATGTAGCATCTGCCAGTTATTGCTAAAGGAGTCACTCCCGGTGAAGGGATCTCGGTCCTTTCCTCATCGAATAAGGTGCAGGATATATCACATATACCGCTATGCAAAACAAGAACTGTAGCTACCTGTTTTATTTGAAATTTGATTCTACAACATCTTAGGTTTCTTTTTATTCATTAATCACATTAATGAAGTCCCATCATTTAAGTCACCTATGTTAGTTATATGTATGCCCTAGAGGCCATTACTGTACATTGGATGTATATTGTAGTGGATGCTGGGACATATATAGGTAGGACTTTCTTGCTCGACATGATAGTATGCTATCTGGTTGCACTTTATCTTAACATGTATACTTTCTGTCTCTCTGATTACATGTTGATAAAGCCCTTAGGATGTGTACTCGACTTCCAGGACTATGATGAAGATCATACTAGTGGGGCCTGGGTAGTCCATGAGTACATCCTTGAAATGTTCCTAGTCGAGGGAATATCGAGACGGGGCATCGATATTCCAGAGTAGACTAGCGCATATCTTCTCGACCCATGCGATGGGCGATGGATGATCCCATATCCATTGGTGTTTGACATCGAAGATGGTATGCGGGTGCTCAGTGGAGACTGGGTACATTGAACGGACTCGCCGAGAACTCCCAGATGGTATTATACCTCACGTCAGATGGCAGTTCTCTGGTGACACTGGTACAACTTAGTCTGTTGACCCGAGATCGTCATAGAGTCTTGTGTGTCTCCCACTGTGCTTTGATTTCCACCCTACCACGGCTCTACTGAGTTGTGCAAACAGGTGGTTTTTGGGTATAGTCCCGATTCACATGGAGGCAATGAGCGATAGGAGGGGATTCGTCTCTCCCGGTATTGGGGGTTGATGTTGTGCTATGCTCGACTGGCCATAACAGGAAATCCCTGGCCAGGGTTGCAGTGATATACTGGTAAGAGTTATCAGTAGTTTCACGAATGTTATGGGCCTTACGTCGGCATGACTTATCGAGCTATTGGGGTCTGACGTTTACCACCCCTAGGCGAGATATGCGACATATTAGACGAACAGACCGGACTGTACGGTAAGTGTTACTGGTTGGATTCACAGGAGTGTGAGCGGGCTTGCTCGTCGATCTTCTGATCGCTCAATACCCGGGTGGCCGTTACGTTTAGCAGACCGCTTGCGGCTTGTGGGTGTTTGATATGATCATCATCTGCTGCCGGCGTATTGACGAGTCTTTAGAGTCCTACACAGAGGTTTCCTGGCTCAAGCGAAACGAAATAGGAGCGCATATGAGATATGTGCGGGACCGAGAATAATGCGTGTATGTGATACCGTATTCCATTCTCGCGATGAATGTATCGGATGGTTATATGCGATGTAACCTAGTTATCGAATCAAGGATTGATTCGATAAGCCGATACATAGGATACTAGTCGGTTATATGCGATATGACCGGATCGTTAAATCAAGTGTTGATTTAATGATTTAATGATTTAATGTATAATTATATATTTGATATATTACTTTGCATTAAATAGTATTGGTTCACTTTAAATGGATTTACTCACTTGTATTGCACATTGTATATATGATATATTTTGTGCACATGATTGTATCATGTTTGATGATACATTCTTGCTTGGTTTTGTGTAAAGTATTGAACCATGGTTAGTGAGTGGTTAGGGTATCATTTCCTTTGCTTATTCATTTATCTATTTATTTATTTTATTTGTTTCATTTGAAAAGAAAAAGAGAAATGAATGGTGGCTATGTTTGTTTTTAGTTGAAGATTCATGAAGCATTGACTTAGTCACCATTCTTGTCTCATGCCTAACCCTAACCACTCATCTAACCTTAGTTAAGTCTCTACACTAAACCATGGTTGAAGAAATGATAAGTATTCATTTATTTTCTTTTTTAAAACAACTTATCATATCTTCTTCTTCTTCTTCATCTTCTTCTTCCATGAAAAAAGCTTGCTACTCCAATGGCAAGTGATGAAAACTAGTGAGAAATCCAAAACTAAAGTCTACCCACTTCCTATTTCTTCATCCTCTACCTCTTGCCAAGTAGTATAGGGTGTTTCCTTCACAATTTTTCATGGCTTGGTGAAGGTGGAGCTTGATCTAGTGATGCCTTGACGTAGATCATCTTCGGCACGTCGTCGATGACCTAGCCCGTTTTTCCTCCGATGAAGCCGACGCTAGAGCCCAAGATACGATTTGGACAGCGAGGGGACTTCATCACGGAGCCTAGGAGGTGGTGGACCGGATCTACAAAGGTTGTAGCCCCTTCCCTTTAGCTATATTTCCGTTTACATGCTTGCTTCGCCTATATATTTCTAGTTAACGATCCGTTCTAGGGTTTCTCGGCACCGTAATTTTTAGAAATTGGTATGTTTGATCACTTGTGAGACCCCACTAGAGTGCCTAGGAACCCTACAGTGGTATCAGAGCTACTAGACATTGGATGTCGACCTATGGGGGGTTCTCACTGTGTGACAGTGTGGAGAAGCATAGGCTCTTACCCCCAGGGTGTCCCGAGACCGGAAGGTGTTCCGGCGGGTTGTAGTCCTCACGAGGGGGCATGCGTAAAAAGTAGCGGCTGAGGGACCCGTTGGTGCCACGGCGACCCCATTGGATGGGGTGGTTGCCTGACCTACAGTGGTATCAGAGCCTAGCTAGAGCCTTAGGCGATGCGTAGACGGAGTTAGAAGTCCGATCGACCCGAAACCCCGACTTGAAAGTGCTCTCTGGGCATTTTATGTTTTCGTGGATTTTTGAGAATTAAAAATATGCAGAAAAATAAGCAGGAAATTCTAAGAATTACGGTGCAAAAAGTAACTAATGATCCCTCAAAAGTGCGGCGGAACCTCGGCATTATCATGCTAATGCGGCGGTTCCGCCGCCGTTTTGTCTTATTAGGCATTCAATTTTGCACAGTAATTCCTATTTTGCAGTGCTGATTTTCCTGGGAATTTTTTTTATCTGAAATCAAGAGTTGAGTTTTTTGGGTTGTATTAGGAGTTCGTACATTCGATCGGATTGTCTAATTTTGTCTATGTGTTTTCCGGGTATTTTTAGAATATGTTAAAAAGTTCGACCGGATATAAATACCCACTTTTTCCCCTGCCGGGAAATTTCCAATTGTTGGATTTTTCCGTAGTTTAACGACGTTCTAAGTAGTGCAAGTAACGCGATGGACCCTCTAGAAGACAACAAACCTTAACTCGATTATGTGACCGTCTTGAACTGCCCTTTGAACCTTCGGGTTTGGGGCAGTACGGCATGCCACATGTGAGGCGTTGGGTTGACCCTTTTACGGCTGGACCGTTGGTACTGAGGCACGAACTGAATGCTGTTAGACTTATTTCATGTGTTGAGCTGTATCGGGAAAACTTGGGTGTTCGATTGTTCGATCGAAAAGTTTAGCATTTTCTATTTATCCGGAATGTGATACAATAATTGGAATTCACAAGTAGTTATGAGATAACTGAATGAATGTTATAAATATAGCAGTTTAGTCTCACTTGATCGGTTGCCACGGAATTTTGATGTGATCAAAAGTCCGTCGCAATCACGTAGCGTACGCGGATACTCGCCGGGTAAACTTAATAGACAGCCTCACTCCATAGCCCCGACCAAGTGACTGTAGGAGAACCCCGTCGCCGAAAGCATCCGTCCGGGTGCTCGCGGCAGCGGTGTTCCGCCTTGGTGCACTTCGTCGACGGTATCAGGGGTGCGGCCGCCTACTAAAGTTTGCGACGAGCATTCGATCAGTTTTTCGGGAATCTTGTTGAATTGCCCGACTTGATATTGAAAAGTGTTTTCGATAATGAGACTAAAATGCGGGGTTTATAATTGTTAGGCATGCGATGTCTAAAGAATTCATTTGGTCAGGCATGCGATGTCTGAGATGGTTGCGGATTCCAACTGTTGTAGTTTTACACTTTCTTTTCTGTGACCGTAAGTGTAATATGTGATATCGCCGGTTTCGTTGCTATATGTCAACGACAATTGGGATGGACATATTTACTTACGTTGATGACATGTGATGTTATGTGTTGCTGGATATGTTATATTGGATCGTCGTGTTTGAATAACCGGGGGGGGGGGGTTTATGTGAGATGAGTGTTTTTCATTTTCATTCATGTAAAAACTTGTATGTAATACTCTTTTATTGGGGCACTTCCAGGTTGCGGAAGATGTCACCGTTGATGTATATTATTTACTTTTCTGCACTAGGATAGACCCAAGGAGGGGAGTACAAGTAACCGGGTTCTGGGGTCCAGTGGGAGACCAACTCGAGGAGTCGAGTCCGGGTCTCCTAACCCTAGAATTGGTAGGGTTGCTTGTCGCTCTCGTAGGGGTCTTGGGGTGTGGGATTGGCTATTCATCACGACCGTGGAATCCGTGTTTTATACTGGCTCGTATTGAAAACACGGACGCCCTAGTATATCCTATATTTCATATGTTTCTTCTGCTGTGCTTTATCTGTGATGTGATCATGCGATGTTCTGTGACAGGTATTATATATAGTATATATGATATATTATATAGACGTTGCTTATGTTTTACACCCGCGCTAGCCCTGCCCCGCTCTGCCGTTACTTACCTAACCTAACGGTGCACGAGGGGACATCGAGGCGAATGCGGATGGCATAAGTGTACGTCATATTTATCTGTGATGTTTAGGTAATTTAAATGATGGGATATTCATTAATGAGATTAATGAAAGAAAATAAACCTAATTGATGTTGTGGAATCGAATTTCAAAATAAAACAGGTAGCTACAGTTCTTGCTTTGCATCGCGGTGTTCCTTGTAGAACATCCTGCACCTTATTCGATAGGGAAAGGACCGAGATCCCTTCATCGGGAGTGACTCCTTTAGCAATAACTGGCAGATGCTACATCACTCGGTTTGTCTTTTGATAGCTTCTATAGTTTCCGCTTTGCACAGTGATATATATGATATATCCCGCACCTCATTCGACGAGGAAAGGGCCGACGATCCCTTCACCGGGAGTGACCCCTTTAGCAAAACTAGAAAAAGCCTCAAAAACATTCCATTTAAAACCATTTGATTCCGCAACGAGATCAAGTTCAAAGCGTTAAAGGTTTTCACAAAAACCATTCGCAACCCTCCGTCATTTTAGGAAGTAGAGTACTTAGTATTCGTGCTGTGTTTGTGACCATAGTCAAGGCACAGTGTACGGTGCTAGGTGATGTCTTCCTACACCGCATATGATGCGATTAGTTAGGACAGTCGCGTGACTTTGTTGACCTTAGTTAAGGGTCATGTGGGTGGGTCTAATTAATCATGAAATGACGGGTAGAACTTGACTAGTACTTATGATTTGTTGACCATAGTTAAGGTCATAGGTGCTAGGGGTAAAAACCTTTATCGGGAGTTTCAAGTGTTGGAATTTGCAATGAGATTGCATACCTTCTATGTGATAGTTGGATCCCGATAACCACTGCGAGTAATTGTTACTCCTGGGAGAGTTTTGCACTTTGCAATTAGCCGATCAAGTAGACGTCTAGAAAGGTGTCAACGGGGTTACGCCTCTGGGAAAACGAGGTTTACAGTAATTAGGTCCGTGCGAAAGCACGGGGAACCTCCCTCAAAGTACCGACACTGGCCTGGCTGAAAGATTGGCGAACTTGTAGAGTGTAATTAATCCTGGCTAGTCTTTCCTTTTAGGGTTTGAAGGAAGATTTGATAAAAACAGTGGGAGCCATCCTGATTAGATAAAATATATAACCAATCTGATCTTGCTAGAGCGCACGCAGAGTGTTTTCTTCTCTCTCTCTCCTGGTAGCGACCATATCACGCCTTAATCAAGATAATAATATGGATGAATTGACCGAACCCGCTTGTTATACTGAGCTGGGGAACGTTGGTCCCGCTCCAACTTATAATTGTTATAAGACAGAGCAGGAAATAGGGGAATACCAGAATTCTTATGCCGCCCAAACGAAGAAAGTGCATATGATGCATCTCCTTCGGGTGTGTTCATTACAAAGAACTGTTTCTCAGTATCCTCTGCATCCTGGGTATATGATACCGGATCAGGATCCCAGATATGTAATCTGTTACATAGGGCTACAAAAGGGTAGAAAAACTGAGAACGGGTGATAAGTTTCATGAGACAGAAAACGGGGCAAGTGTTGCAGCCAAGTTTGTTGGTCACTGTCACCCTGTATTACGAATACATTGATTCTGAACAAATGCTATTAGATAACGAACCTGATATACAAAATCATATCAGTCTCTTTATGTGTAAAGAAATGATATAATTTTGTATTGATGGATAATGTTTTGAACACTTCCTATATCAAAAGTTGATCGGTTCAGGCACGCTATCTAAAAGAATTAACGTTCTAAATCAAACTACAGTTCCTAGTATACTGAACACACACAAGAAGAAGAGTTCAGAAATGAACGAATTCTTCTTGAGGCATTGTAGATTAGGTCATATCAATGCGACCCGACTGGCTGAAGTTATATTTAGATGTATATTTAAATCAGTTTGAATTTACATCTTGTGAAACTTGCCAGTCATGTCACAAAGATAATATGACCATAGCTCTGTTTATTGGAAATAGAGAAAGAGTTAATGAACTCTTGGGACTGATACATGATGATGTATGTAAGGTCTCCTGTCTACACATGCCAGGACTGGTTCTTTATACTTCATTATATTCTCTCTGATAATCTCTCAAGATTCAGTCATATATTCCTGTTGAAACATAAGTCCGAACCTTTTGAGATATTCACAGAATATAAGTTAGAAGTAGAGAACCAAAATACGGGTATAAGTATTATGTCCTATGATAAGATCAGGGAGGAGAATACTTGTGCATAGAATTCCTGGACTATTCTAAAGGAGAATGAAATCCTCTCTCAGTGTTACTCCTCTGAATACACCACATCACAACGGTGTATCAGGGCGGAGCAATTGCACAATATTAGATATGGTGTGCTCTATGATGAGTATTACTGAGTTACCTATTTTCTTTTGGGGTTATGCACTTGAGAAGCTGCATACCTATTGGATTAGGTTTGAATCAAATCACTGCCTACCACTCCATATAAGATATGGTGTGGGAAGATCCCATCTCTTAAGCAAGTTTAGATTTGGGATTTTCCGGCCTATGTTTAAAGCAAAATCCGGACAAGATCGAGGCAGGATCAGTTCTGTAGAACTGGAAAGGTTCCAGCTATACAAAACTGCAATTGATGATTTGACAGAACCAAAGGATTCTATAGTTCCCGACGAACCTCAGCCTCTCCGCCGATCTAGTAGGGTTCCTCATCCGCCTGAGAGATACCTCGGTTTCTCGATGACAGTGGGAGCAAGGATTGCATCATGAGATGATGACCCAACTAGTTTCGAGCAGGCCATCGAGAGTAGGGACTCTGTAAGAATGGCTGGATGCTTAGCAATCTGAGATGGAATCCATATACACCAGCAAAGTATGGACTTTGGTTGCTATATCTGAAGGGTTAAATCCCCATCAGGAGCAAGTATATCTTGAGAAGATTACTTGGTGTAGATGGAAAAGTTGAGACTTTCAAAGCTAGGCTTATTAAAGGTTTTAGTCATCAACCAGGCATGGATAATGATGAAACCTTTTCCAAGTGACTATGCTTAAGTCCATCCAGATCCTACTTGCCACGGCTACATACCATGACTGCGATATCTGGTGGTTGGGTGCCCTGACTGCTTTTCTAAATACTGATTTTGAAGAGAACGTCTATAAGAACACAGCCAGAGGTCTTCGTAAACAGTGGGAGCAGCGGAAACGTATGCAAGTTGCTTTACATAATGAAGCAGGCATCGCGGAGTTGGAACGTCTGTTTTGATATGATAGTCAAAGTGTTTGACTTAATCAAAATGGTAGACGAACCTTGTATATACAAAAGGGTAGTAGAGAGTAAGGTGGTCATCTTCGTATTGTACGTAGACAACATACTCTTGATAGGAAAAGAGTTTCCTATACTACGATCGATCAATCTCCTATTATCACTAGGATTCCCCAAACAGGATCAAAGTGATACCTCCTAAATCCTGAGTTTTCATCTATGAGATAGATGTAATTGATGCTAGGATTCTCACTAGATGTAGTGAGATGGTATCAATCGATCCTGGGGTGAATCACTGGAAGAGTTCCAGGGTGATAAAGACGACTGAATGTCAGTCACAGGCACTGTCTTTACCCTTAGTAAAAGGACGGTATGTTGGAAGAGTTCCAAGCTAGATACCGTGGCAAACTAGACGATAAAGGCTGGTAACATCGCTATTGAAGATACTACCAAAGAGGAAGTTTGGGTGTATATTGGTTCATAAGATGAACTAGGTTCCTGCCATTGTATGACAATGGAAGTGTGGCTTTGGCCCTGGAACCCTGGTCCCATCAGTGACCCAGACAAATTCTGAGGCAGCATCACCGGATCATGGAGATAGTTGATCTCCAGGGTGATCGAGGTTAGGAGACAAGACTCAGAGGACAACACGGCGGATCCACTCACGAAGGCCTTTTCCCAGAGAGAAACTCATATGGGATGGTTGAGTATTAGATACTGCGACCACTGCTACAGATGGTCCTAGTGCAAGTGGGAGATTGTTAGTTATATGTATGCCCTAGAGGCCATTACTGTACATTGGATGTATATTGTAGTGGATGCTGGGACATATATAGGTAGGACTTTCTTGCTCGACATGATAGTACGCTATCTGGTTGCACTTTATCTTAACATGTATACTTTCTGTCTCTCTGATTACATGTTGATAAAGCCCTTAGGATGTGTACTCGACTTCCAGGACTATGATGAAGATCATACTAGTGGGGCCTGGGTAGTCCATGAGTACATCCTTGAAATGTTCCTAGTCGAGGGAATATCGAGACGGGGCATCGATATTCCAGAGTAGACTAGCGCATATCTTCTCGACCCATGCGATGGGCGATGGATGATCCCATATCCATTGGTGTTTGACATCGAAGATGGTATGCGGGTGCTCAGTGGAGACTGGGTACATTGAACGGACTCGCCGAGAACTCCCAGATGGTATTATACCTCACGTCAGATGGCAGTTCTCTGGTGACACTGGTACAGCTTAGTCTGTTGACCCGAGATCGTCATAGAGTCTTGTGTGTCTCCCACTGTGCTTTGATTTCCACCCTACCACGGCTCTACTGAGTTGTGCAAACAGGTGGTTTTTGGGTACAGTCCCGATTCACATGGAGGCAATGAGCGATAGGAGGGGATTCGTCTCTCCCGGTATTGGGGGTTGATGTTGTGCTATGCTCGACTGGCCATAACAGGAAATCCCTGGCCAGGGTTGCAGTGATATACTGGTAAGAGTTATCAGTAGTTTCACGAATGTTATGGGCCTTACGTCGGCATGACTTATCGAGCTATTGGGTTCTGATGTTTACCACCCCTAGGCGAGATATGCGACATATCAGACGAACAGACCGGACTGTACGGTAAGTGTTACTGGTTGGATTCACAGGAGTGTGAGCGGGCTTGCTCGTCGATCTTCTGATCGCTCAATACCCGGGTGGCCGTTATGTTTAGCAGACCGCTTGCGGCTTGTGGGTGTTTGATATGATCATCATCTGCTGCCGGCGTATTGACGAGTCTTTAGAGTCCTACACAGAGGTTTCCTGGCTCAAGCGAAACGAAATAGGAGCGCATATGAGATATGTGCGGGACCGAGAATAATGCGTGTATGTGATACCGTATTCCATTCTCGCGATGAATGTATCGGATGGTTATATGCGATGTAACCTAGTTATCGAATCAAGGATTGATTCGATAAGCCGATACATAGGATACTAGTCGGTTATATGCGATATGACCGGATCGTTAAATCAAGTGTTGATTTAATGATTTAATGTATAATTATATATTTGATATATTACTTTGCATTAAATAGTATTGGTTCACTTTAAATGGATTTACTCACTTGTATTGCACATTGTATATATGATATATTTTGTGCACATGATTGTATCATGTTTGATGATACATTCTTGCTTGGTTTTGTGTAAAGTATTGAACCATGGTTAGTGAGTGGTTAGGGTATCATTTCCTTTGCTTATTCATTTATCTATTTATTTATTTTATTTGTTTCATTTGAAAAGAAAAAGAGAAATGAATGGTGGCTATGTTTGTTTTTAGTTGAAGATTCATGAAGCATTGACTTAGTCACCATTCTTGTCTCATGCCTAACCCTAACCACTCATCTAACCTTAGTTAAGTCTCTACACTAAACCATGGTTGAAGAAATGATAAGTATTCATTTATTTTCTTTTTTAAAACAACTTATCATATCTTCTTCTTCTTCTTCATCTTCTTCTTCCATGAAGAAAGCTTGCTACTCCAATGGCAAGTGATGAAAACTAGTGAGAAATCCAAAACTAAAGTCTACCCACTTCCTATTTCTTCATCCTCTACCTCTTGCCAAGTAGTATAGGGTGTTTCCTTCACAAGTTTTCATGGCTTGATGAAGGTGGAGCTTGATCTAGTGATGCCTTGACGTAGATCATCTTCGGCACGTCGTCGATGACCTAGCCCGTTTTTCCTCCGATGAAGCCGACGCTAGAGCCCAAGATACGATTTGGACAGCGAGGGGACTTCATCACGGAGCCTAGGAGGTGGTGGACCGGATCTACAAAGGTTGTAGCCCCTTCCCTTTAGCTATATTTCCGTTTACATGCTTGCTTCGCCTATATATTTCTAGTTAACGATCCGTTCTAGGGTTTCTCGACACCGTAATTTTTAGAAATTGGCATGTTTGATCACTTGTGAGACCCCACTAGAGTGCCTAGGAACCCTACAACCTAAACATCACAGATAAATACGACGTACACTTATGCCATCCGCATTCGCCTCGATGTCCCCTCGTGCACCGTTAGGTTAGGTAACTAACGACAGAGCAGGGCAGGGCTAGTGCGAGTGCAAAACATAAGTAACGTCTATATAATATGTTAGTTATATGTATGCCTTAGAGGCCATTACTGTACATTGGATGTATATTGTAGTGGATGCTGAGACATATATAGGGAGGACTTTCTTGCTCAACATGATAGTATACTATCTGGTTACTCTTTACCTTAACGTGTACACTGATTGTCTCTCTGATACATGTTGGTAAAGCCCTTAGGATGTGTACTTGACTACCTGGACTATGATGCGGATCATACTAGTGGGGACATGGTAGTCCATAAGTACATCCTTGAAAGTCCCTAGTCGTGGGTGTATCGAGATGGGGCATCGATATACCAGAGTAGACTAGCGTATACCTTCTCGACCCATACAGATGGGCGATGGATGATCCCATATCCATCGGTGTTTGACATCAGAGATGATATACGGGTGCTCAGTAGAGACTGGGTACACTGGACGGACTCGCCGAGAACTCCCAGATGGTATTATACCTTACGTCAGATGGCAGTTCTCTGGTGACACTGGTATAGAGTAGTCTGTTGAACCGAGATCGTCATAGAGTCTTGTGTGGTTCCCACTGTGCTTTGATTTCCATCTTACCACGTCCAAGAGGGCGTGAAAAATGGTGGTTTTTGGGTACAGTCCCGAGTCACATGGAGGCAATGAGCGATAGGAGGGGATTCGTCTCTCCCGGTATAGGGAGTTGATGTTGCGCTGTGTTCGATTGGCTATAACAGGAAATCCCTGGCCAGGGTTGCTGAGATTTACTGGTAAGTGTTACCAGTAGTTTCTCGAAGTGTTATAGACCTTATATCGACACGACTTATCGAGCTATTGGGGTCTGACGTTTACCACCCCTAGGCAAGATATGCGACATATCAGACGATCAGACCGGACTATACGGTAGTGTTACTGGTTGGATTCACTGGAGTGTGAGCGGGCTTGCTCGTCGATCTTCTGATCGCTCAATACCCGGGTGGCCGTTACGTTTAGCAGACCACTTGCGGCTTGTGCGTGTTTGATATGATCATCACCTGCTGCCGGAGTATCGACGAGTCTTTAGAGTCCTACACAGAGGTTTCCTGGCTCAAGCGAAACGAAATAGGAGCGCATATGAGATATGTGCGGGACCGAGAATAATGCGTGTATGTGATACCGTATTCTATTCTCGCGATGAATGTATCGATTGGTTGTATGCGATACAACCTAGTTATCGAATCAAGTATTGATTCGATAAGCCGATACATTGAATACTAGTCGGTTGTGTGCGACATGACCGGATCATTGAATCAAGTGTTGATTTAATGATTTAATGCATAATTATATATTTGATATATTACTTCGCACTAACTAGTATTGGTTCACTTTAATCGGATTTTCTCACTTGGTTTGTGCACATTGTATATGTGATATACTTTTGTATACATGATTGTATCATGTTTGATGATACATGCTTTTTGGTTAAGTGTAAAGAATTAAACCATGGTTAAGTTGGAAATTAGGGTTTTGTTTTATCCATTATTTATTTATTCATTTATTTATTTGTTTATTTATTTTGGAAAAATATTAAGCATAAAGAAATGAAATGGTGGCTAATTTTGGACTTGCATGTTGAAGCTTCATGAAGCTTTGACTTAGTCACCATTTTGTCTCATGCTTAACCCTAACCACTCCACTCAACCCTAGTTGATTCTCTACACTTCACCATGGTTAGATTATGATAAGCATTCTTTTTATTTTCTATTGGGAATAACTTATCATAACAATTATCATCTTCTTCATCTTCTTCTTCCATGAAGAAAGCTTGCTACTCTAATGGCAAGTGATGAAAACTAGTGAGAAATCCAAAACTAAAGTCTACCTACTTCCTATTTCTTCATCCTCTACCTCTTGCCAAGTAGTATAGGGTGTTTCCTTCACAAGTTTTCATGGCTTGGTGAAGGTGGAGCTTGATCTAGCGATGCCTCGACGTAGATCATCTTCGGCATGAACATTGACGACTTATCTCGCCATTTCTCCGACGAAGCCGACACTAGAGTCCGGGAATTCATTTGGACAGCGAGCGGACTTCGTTGCGGAGCTATGGAGGTGGAGCACCGGATCTACAAAGGTTGTATTTCCGTTTCCCTTATGTTAAGTTGTTAACTAGATTTCATTTTCGCCTAGATTTCTAGCCAACGATCCGTAGTCGGGTTTCTCGGCACCTAGATTTTTTGAAAATGGCATGTTCGATGCCTTGTGAGACCTCATTAGGGTGCCTAGGAACCTTTCACTGGTATCAGAGCCAGGCTAGAGCCTTAGGCGAAGTCTAGACGGAGTTTGAAAGCCGGACGAACAGAAAACCTAACCCCAAAATAGCTCTCTGGACTTTTTCTGAAAACGTGGATTTTTCCAAATTAAAAATTGCTAAAAAATTCAGCAGGAATATCTAAGAGTTACTGTGAAATTCGTCGGCCCAATTCGACTATCCCACCGCGGTTCCGCGGCATGAGCAAGGCTCATGCGGCGGTTCCGCGGCCGTACGGTCCTATCTTACTGTTATCTTTGCACAGTAACTCCTCTTTTCTGATTCTGGATTTTATGGGAATTTTTAAATTTTATTCAACAGTTGAATATTCTGGGGTTGTTTTGGGGACTCGTTGTTTCGATCGGATTATCAAATTTTGTCTGTGTGGCTTTCCGGATAAATTTTAGAATATGTTAAAATGTTCGACTAGATATAAATACCCACCTTTTCCCATGCCGGAAAATTTCCAAGTGTTAGATTTTTCCATAGTTTAACGACGTTCTAAGTAGTGCAAGTAACGCGATGGACCCTCTAGAAGACAACAAACATTAACTCGATTATGTGACCGTCTTGAACTGCCCTTTGAACCTTCGGGTTTGGGGCAGTAAGGCGTGCCACATGTGAGGCATTGGCTTGACCCTTCTACGGCTGGACCGTTGGTACTGAGGCACGAACTGAATGTTGTTAGACTTATTTCATGTGTTGACCTGTTTCGGGAAAACTTAGGTGTTCGAATGTTCAATCGGAAAGTTTAACATTTTCTGTTTATCCGGAATGGGATACAATAATTGGAATTCACAAGTAGTTATGTGATAACTGAATGAATGTTATAAACATAGCAGTTTAGTCTCACTTGATCGGTTGCCACGGAATTTTGATGTGATCAAAAGTCCGTCGCAATCACGTAGCGTACGCGGATACTCGCCGGGTAAACTTAATAGATAGCTACACCCCATAGCCCCGACCAAGTGACTGTAGGAGAACCCCGTCGCCGAAAGCATCCGTTCGGGTGCTCCCGGTAGCGGTGTTCCGCCTTGGTGCACTTCGTCGACGGTATCGGGGGTGCGACCGTCTACTGAAGTTTGCGACGAGTATTCGATCAGGATGTCGGGAATCTTGTTGAATTGCCCGACTTGGTATTGAAAAGTGTTTTCGATTTTGAGACTAAAATGCAGAGTTTATAATTGTTAGGCATGCGATGTCTAAGTAATTCATTTGGTCAGGCATGCGATGTCTGAGGTGGTTGCGGATTCCAATTGTTGTAGTTTTACACTTTCTTTTCTGTGACCGTAAGTGTAATATGTGATATCGCCGGTTTCGTTGCTATATGTCAACGACAATTGGGATGCGCATATTTACTTACGTTGATGACATGTGATGTTATGTGTTGCTGGATATGTTATATTGGATCGTCGTGTTTGAATAGTCGGGGGTTTTTATGTGAGATGAGTGATTTTCATTTTCATTCATGTAAAAATTTGTATGTAATATTCTTTTATTGGGGCGCTTCCAGGTTGCGGAAGTTGTCACCGTTTGTATATTATTTACTTTTCCGCATTAGGATAGACCCAAGGAGGGGAGCACAAGTAACCGGGTTCTGGGGTTCAGTGGGAGACCAACTCGAGGAGTCGAGTCCGGGTCTCCTAACTCTAGAATTGGTAGGGTTGCTTGCCGCTCTCGTAGGGGTCTTGGGGTGTGGGTTTGGCTATTCATCGCGACCGTGGAATCCGTGTTTTATACTGGCTCGTATTGAAAACACGGACGTCCTAGTATATCCAATATTTCATATGTTTCTTCTGCTGCGATATCTGTGATGTGATCATGTGATGTTCTGTGATAGATACAGTATATAGTATATATGATATATTATATAGGCGTTACTTATGTTTTACACCCGCGCTAGCCCTGCCCCGCTCTGTCGTTAGTTACCTAACCTAACGGTGCACGAGGGGACATCGAGGCGAATGCGGATGGCATAAGTGTACGTCGTATTTATCTGTGATGTTTAGGTACTTAAATGATGGGACTTCATTAATGTGATTAATGAAATAAAAGAAACCTAAGATGTTGTAGAATCGAATTTCAAAATAAAACAGGTAGCTACAGTTCTTGCTTTGCACAGCGGTATATATGATATATCCTGCACCTTGTTCGATAAGGAAAGGACCGAGATCCCTTCACCGGGAGTGACTCCTTTAGCAATAACTGGCAGATGCTACACCCCTCGGATTGTCTTTTGATTGCTTTTAAGTGTTTTTGCTTTGCACAGTGATATATATGATATATCCCGCACCTCATTCGACGAGGAAAGGACCGACGATCCCTTCACCGAGAGTGACTCCTTTAGCAAAACTAGAAAAGCCTAAAAAACACTCCATTTTAAAATCATTTGATTCTACAACGATATCAAGTTCATTACGCAATAGGTTTTCAGAAAAACCTGTCGTAGCCCTCCGTCATTTCAGATAAGTACTAGTTAGTATTCGTGCTGCGGTTGTTTGGCATGCGTCAAGGCGTAGTGTACGGTAGCTAACTAGTGCTTATCTGCTAGCATACGATGCGATTGGATTAGGGTATTCGTACGGCGTTGTTTGGCATGCGTCAAGGGTCGTGCGGGTGGGTTTAATTCAATCAAGAAATGTACGGGTTGAACTTGACTAGCAGACTATGGGTTGTTTGGCATGCGTCAAGGTCATAGCGAGCTAGGGGCAAAATATTATCGGGAATTTCAAGTGTTGAGATTTGCAATGAGATTGCATACCTTCTATGAGATAGTTGGATCCCGATACCCGCTGCGAGTAAGAGTTACTCCTGGGAGAGTTTTATACATTACAATTAGCCGATCAAGTAGGTGTCTAGAAAGGTGTCAACGGGGTTACGCCTCTGGGAAAACGAGGTTTACATTAATTAGGTTCGTGCGAAAGCACGGGGGACCTCCCTCAAAGTACCGACACTGGCCTGGCTGAATGATTGGCGAACTTGTAGTGTGTAATTAATCCCGGCTAGTCTTTCCTTTTAGGGTTTGAAGGAAGATTTGATAAAAAGCAGTGGGAGCCATCCTGATTAGATAAAACAATAACCAATCTATTCTTGCAAGAGCGCATGCTGAGTGTTTTCTTCTCTCTCTCTCCAGGTAGCGACCATATCACGCCTTAATCAAGATAATAATACGGATTATTGATCGAACCCGCTTGTTATACTGAGCTGGGGAACGTTGGTCCCGCTCCAACTTATAATAGTTATAAGACAGAGCAGGAAATTGGGGAATACCAGATTTCCCGTGCCGCCCAAACGAAGAGAGTGCATACTGATGCATCATCTTCGGGTGTGTTCATTACAAAGAACTATTTCTCAGTATCCTCTGCATCCTTGGTATATGATACCGGATCAGGATCCCAGATATGTAAGATGTTACATAGGGCTACAAAAGGGTAGAAAAACTGAGAACGGGTGATAAGTTTCATGAGGCAGAAAACGGGGCAAATGTTGCAGCCAAGTCTGTCGGTCACTGTCACCCTGTATTACCAATACATTGATTCTGAACAAATGCTATTAGATACCGAACCTGATATACAAAATCATATCAGTCTCTTTAAAAGTAAAGAAATGATATAATTTTGTATTGTTGGATAATGTTTTGAACATTTCATATATCAAAAGTTGATCGGTTCAGGCACGCTATCTAAAAGCGTTAATGTTCTAAATCAAACTACAGTTCTTAGTATACAGAACACACACAAGAGGAATAGTTCAGAGATGAACGATTCCTTCTTGAGGTATTGTAGACTAGGTCATATCAATGCGACCCGACTGGCTGCAGTTACATAAAGATGCATATTTAAATTAGTTTGAATTTACATCTTGTGAAACTCGCCAGTCATGTCACAAAGATAAAATGACCGTAGCTCCGTTTACTGGAAACAGAGAAAGAGTTAATAAACTCTTGGGATGATACATGTTGATGTATGTAGGTCCCCTGTCTACACATACCAGGACTGGTTCTTTATACTTCATTACGTTCTCTGATGATCTTTCGAGATTCAGACCTATGTTCCTGTTGAAACACAAGTCCGAACCTTTTCAGATATTCACAGAATATAAGTTAGAAGTAGAGAACCAAAATACGGGTATAAGTATTATGTCCTTTGATGTGATCGAGGAGGAGAATACTTGGGCACGGAAATCCTGGACTATTCTAAAGGAGAATGAGATTCTCTCTCAGCATTACTCCTCTGTATACACCATAGCACGATGGTATATCGGGGCGGAGCAATCACACCCGATATGATAAGGTGTGCTCTATGATGAGTGCTACTGAGTTACCTATTTCCTTTAGGGAGTTATGCACTTATGAAGCTGCATACCTACTGAATAGGGTTCGAATCAAATCTGTTGCCTACCGCTTCATATGTGATATGGAAAGGGAAGAGCCCATGTCTTAAGCTAGTTAAGATTTGGGGTTGTCCGGCCTATATCTAAAAACAAAATCCGGACAAGCTCGAGGCAAAGTCTGTAATGTAGAACTGGAAAGGTTCCAGCTATACAAATTGCAGCTGATGATTTGATAGAACCAAAGGATTCAGTAGATTCCAACGAACCTCAGCCTCTCCGCCAATCTAGTAGGGTTCCTCACCCACCTGAGAGATACTTCTGTTTCTCTATGACAGTGGGAGCGAGGATTGCATCATGAGATGATGACCCAACTAGCTTCGAGCTGGCCATCAGGAGTAAGACTCTATAAGAATGGCTGGATGCTTAGTGATCTGAGATGGAATCCATGTACACCAACAAAGTATGGACTTTGGTTGCTATATCTGAAGGGTTAAATCCCCATCAGGAGCAAGTATATCTTGAGAAGATTACTTGGTGTAAATGGAAAAGTTGAGACTTTCAAAGCTAGACTTGTTAAAGGTTTTCGTCATTGACCAGGCGTAGATAATGATGAATCCTTTTCCAGTACCTATGCTTAAGTCCATCCAGATCCTACTTGCCACGGCTACATACCATAACTATGATATCTGGCGGTTGGGTGCCATGACTGCATTTCTAAATGATATTTTAGAATAGTGTGTCTATAAGTACACGGCCAGAGGGCTTCATAGACAGTGGGAGCAGCGGAAACGTGTGTAAGATACTTTATATGATAAAGCAGGCATCGCGGAGTTGGAACATCTGTTTTGATGGATTAGTCAAAGAAGTTGACATCATCATAATGGTAGATGAACCTTGTATGAACAAAAAGGTAGTAGGGAGTATGGTGACGATCCTCGTAGAATACGTGGATATACATACTCTTGATAGGGAAGGAGTTTCCTATGCTACGCTCGATCAATCTCCGCTTATCACATAGATTCTCCGTGAAGGATCAAAATGATAACCCCTAAATCCTGAGTTTTGGATCTATGAGATAGATCTAAATGGATATTAGGACACTCACTAGTTGTAGTGAGATGGTATAAGTTGATCCTGGGGAAAATCACTGGAAGTGTTCCAGGGTGATAAAGACGACTGAATGTCAGTCGCAGGCATTGTCTTTACCCTCAGTAAAAGGACGGTATGTTGGAAGAGTTCCAAGCTAAATACCGTGGAATACTAGACGATAAAGGCAGGATACATCGCTACTTAAGATGCTACCAAAGAGGCGGTTTGGGTGTATATTAGTTCATGAGATGAACTACGTTCCTACCATTGTGAGACAATGGAGTTGTAGCTTACGCCAAGGAACGCCGGTCCCATCAGTGATCCAGACTTATTCTAAGGCAGTATCACCTGATCATGGAGATGGTTGATCTCCAGGATGATCGAGGCAAGGAGAGCAGACTCAGAGGAAAACACGGCGGATCCACTCACGAAGGCCTATTCCTAGAGAGAGACTTTTATGGGATGGTTGAGTATGAGATACTACAACCACTGCTACAGATGGCCCTAGTGCAAGTGGGAGATTGTTAGTTATATGTATGCCCTAGAGGCCATTACTGTACATTGGATGTATATTGTAGTGGATGCTGGGACATATATAGGGAGGACTTTCTTGCTCGACATGATAGTATGCTATCTGGTTACTCTTTACCTTAACGTGTACACTGATTGTCTCTCTGATACATGTTGGTAAAGCCCTTAGGATGTGTACTTGACTACCTGGACTATGATGCGGATCATACTAGTGGGAACATGGTAGTCCATAAGTACATCCTTGAAAGTCCCTAGTCGTGGGTGTATCGAGATGGGGCATCGATATACCAGAGTAGACTAGCGTATACCTTCTCGACCCATACAGATGGGCGATGGATGATCCCATATCCATCGGTGTTTGACATCAGAGATGATATACGGGTGCTCAGTAGAGACTGGGTACACTGGACGGACTCGCCGAGAACTCCCAGATGGTATTATACCTTACGTCAGATGGCAGTTCTCTGGTGACACTGGTACAGAGTAATCTGTTGACCCGAGATCGTCATAGAGTATTGTGTGGTTCCCACTGTGCTTTGATTTCCATCTTACCACGTCCAAGAGGGCGTGCAAAACGGTGGTTTTTGGGTACAGTCCCGAGTCACATAGAGGCAATGATCGATAGGAGGGGATTCGTCTCTCCCGGTATAGGGAGTTGATGTTGCGCTGTGTTCGATTGGCTATAACAGGAAATCCCTGGCCAGGGTTGCTGAGATTTACTGGTAAGTGTTACCAGTAGTTTCTCGAAGTGTTATAGACCTCATATCGACACGACTTATCGAGCTATTGGGGTCTGACGTTTACCACCCTTAGGCAAGATATGCGACATATCAGACGATCAGACCGGACTGTACGGTAGTGTTACTGGTTGGATTCACTGGAGTGTGAGCGGGCTTGCTCGTCGATCTTCTGATCGCTCAATACCCGGGTGGCCGTTACGTTTAGCAGACCGCTTGCGGCTTGTGGGTGTTTGATATGATCATCACCTGCTGCCGGAGTATTGATGAGTCTTTAGAGTCCTACACAGAGGTTTCCTGACTCAAGCGAAACGAAATAGGAGCGCATATGAGATATGTGCGGGACCGAGAATAATGCGTGTATGTGATACCGTATTCTATTCTCGCGATGAATGTATCGATTGGTTGTATGCGATACAACCTAGTTATCGAATCAAGTATTGATTCGATAAGCCGATACATTGAATAGTAGTCGGTTGTGTGCGACATGACCGGATCATTGAATCAAGTGTTGATTTAATGATTTAATGCATAATTATATATTTGATATATTACTTCGCACTAACTAGTATTGGTTCACTTTAATGGGATTTTCTCACTTGGTTTGTGCACATTGTATATGTGATATACTTTTGTACACATGATTGTATCATGTTTGATGATACATGCTTTTTGGTTAAGTGTAAAGAATTAAACCATGGTTAAGTTGGAAATTAAGGTTTTGTTTTATCCATTATTTATTTATTCATTTATTTATTTGTTTATTTATTTTGGAAAAATATTAAGCATAAAGAAATGAAATGGTGGCTAATTTTGGACTTGCATGTTGAAGCTTCATGAAGCTTTGACTTAGTCACCATTTTGTCTCATGCTTAACCCTAACCACTCCACTCAACCCTAGTTGATTCTCTACACTTCACCATGGTTAGATTATGATAAGCATTCTTTTTATTTTCTATTGGGAATAACTTATCATAACAATTATCATCTTCTTCATCTTCTTCTTCCATGAAGAAAGCTTGCTACTCCAATGGCAAGTGATGAAAACTAGTGAGAAATCCAAAACTAAAGTCTACCTACTTCCTATTTCTTCATCCTCTACCTCTTGCCAAGTAGTATAGGGTGTTTCCTTCACAAGTTTTCATGGCTTGGTGAAGGTGGAGCTTGATCTAGCGATGCTTCGACGTAGATCATCTTCGGCATGGACATCGACGACCTAGCTCGCCATTTCTCCGACGAAGCCGACACTAGAGTCCGGGAATTCATTTGGACAGCGAGGGGACTTCGTTGCGGAGCTATGGAGGTGGAGCACCGGATCTACAAAGGTTGTATTTCCGTTTCCCTTATGTTAAGTTGTTAACTAGATTTCATTTTCGCCTAGATTTCTAGCCAACGTTCCGTAGTCGGGTTTCTCGGCACCTAGATTTTTTGAAAATGGCATGTTCGATGCCTTGTGAGACCTCATTAGGGTGCCTAGGAACCTTTCATAATATATCATATATACTATATAAAGTATCTATCATAGAACATCATATGATCACATCACAGATAACGCAGCAGAAGAAACATATGAAACATTGGATATACTAGGACGTCCGTGTTTTCAATACGAGCCAGTATAAAACACGGATTCCACGGTCGTGATGAATAGCCAATCCCACACCCCTAGACCCCTACGAGAGCGGCAAGCAACCCTACCAATTCTAGGGTTAGGAGACCCGGACTCGACTCCTCGAGTTGGTCTCCCACTGGACCCTAGAACCCGGTTACTTATGCTCCCCTTCTTGGGTCTATCCTAATGAGGAAAAGTAAATAATATACAACAGGTGACAACTTCCGCAACCTGGAAGTGCCCCAAATAAAAGAATATTATATACAAGTTTTTACATGAATGAAAATGAAAAACACTCATCTCATATAAAACCCCCCGGCTATTCAAACACGACAATCCAATATAACATATCCAGCAACACATAACATCACATGACATCAACGTAAGTAAACATGCGTATCCCAATTGTCGTTGACATATAGCAACGAAACCGGCGATATCACATATTACACTTATGGTCACAGAAAAGAAAGTGTAAAACTACAACAGTTGGAATCCGCAATCTGTTTAGACATCTTATGCCTAATCAAATGAAATACTTAGACATCGCATGCTCAACAATTATAAACCCCGCATTTTAGTCTCATTATCGAAAACTCTTTTCAATATCAAGTCGGGCAATTCAACAGGATTCCCGACATTCTGATCGAATACTCGTCGCAAACTTTAGTAGGCGGCCGCACCCCCCGACGCCGTCGACGAAGTGCACCAAGGCGGAACACCGCTGCCGCGAGCACCCGAACGGATGCTTTCGGCGACGGGGTTCTCCTACAGTTACTTGGCCGGGGCTATGGGGTGAGACTGTCTATTAAGTTTACCCGGCGAGTATCCGCGTACGCTACGTGATTGCGACGGACTTTTGATCTCATCAAAATTCCGTGGCAACCGATCAAGTGAGACTAAACTGCTATGTTTATAACATTCATTCCGTTATCTCATAACTACTTGTGAATTCCAATTATTGTATCACATTCCGGATAAATAGAAAACGCTAAACTTTTCGATCGAACAATCGAACACCCAAGTTTTCCCGATACAGCTCAACACATGAAATAAGTCTAACAGCATTCAGTTCGTGCCTCAGTACCAACGGTTCAGCCGTAGAAGGGTCAAGCCAACGCCTCACATGTGGCACGTCGTACTGTCCCAAACCCGAAGGTTCAAAGGGCAGTTCAAGACGGTCACATAATCGAGTTAAGGTTTGTTGTCTTCTAGAGGGACCATCGCGTTACTTGCACTACTTAGAACGTCGTTAAACAATGGAAAAATCCAACAATTAGAAATTTCCCGGCAGGGGAAAAAAATGGGTATTTATATCCGGTCGAACTTTTTAACATATTCTAAAAATACCCGGAAAAACACACCGACAAAATTAGACAATCCGATCGATACACCGAGTCCCCAATACAACCCAGAAAATTCAACTCTTGAAAAAATATTAAAAATTCCCAGGAAAACCACCACTGGAAACTAATAATTACTGTGCAAAATTCATTAAACAAAGAGACATTTCGACCGCGGAACCGCCGCCTAAGCCATGCTTATGCGGCGGATCCGCGGCGGTTTGATGGATACAGGAGCTCGAATTTCACAGTAACTTTTAGATATCCCTGCTGATTTTTCTGGATATTTTTAATATTGAAAAAACCACGATTTTCAAAAATGTCCAGAGAGCTGTTTAAAGTCGGGGTTTCGGGTCGATCGGACTTCTAACTCCGTCTACGCATCGCCTAAGGCTCTAGCTAGACTCTGATACCAATGTAGGGTTCCTAGGCACTCTCAAGAGGTCTCACAAGGCATCATCCATGCCAATTTCAAATTTTACGGGTGCCGAGAAAACCTAATACGGATCGTTGACTAGAGTTTAGGCGAAAAACGAAACTAGTTAACATCTTAACTAAAGGAGAGAGGCTACAACCTTTGTAGATCCGTTTCTCCACTTCCTTAGCTCCACGTAGGCGTCCTCTCGCTGTCCGTCTCGAATCCCGAACTCAATCGTCGGCTTCATCGGAGAAATGGGCGGGCTAGGTCGTCGGCTTCGCGCCGAAGATGATCTACGTCGAGGCATCACAAGTTCATGCTCCAACTCCATCAAGTTGTGAAACATGTGAAGAAAACGCCCTATACTACTTGGCAAGAGGTAGAGGGTGAAGAAATAGGAGGTGGGTTCACTTTAGAATTGGATTTCTCACACTTTAGCTCAAGTTGCCATTAATGGACTTAAGCTTTTTCTTTTAAGATGAAGAAGAAGATGAAGCTAGAATATGATAAGTCTTAATTAAAATTATAAAGTAAAATGAATACTTATCATATACTAACTAAGATAGAGTGTAGAGAATTGACCATGGTTACTTGGAAGGGTTAGGGTTAAGCATGAAGACAAGAATGGTTACAAAGTCAAAGCTTCATGAAGCTTCAACTAGAAACAAAGAAAGCCACCATTCTCATCATTATCTTTTCCAAATAAATAAATAAACAAACAAATAAATGAATGAATAAGAAAAACCCTAATCATCAACTTAACCATGGTTTAATTCTATACACTTAACCAAATGAGCAAGTATCATCAAACATGATACAAACATGTGCATAAAAGTATATCACATATACAACTTGCACATCAAGTGAGAAAATCCATTTAAAGTGAACCAATACTAGTTAATGCAAAGAAATATATCAAATATATAATTATACATTAAATCATTAAATCAACACTTGATTCAATGATCCGGTCATGTCGCACATAACCGACTAGTATCCAATGTATCGGCTTATCGAATCAATCCTTGATTCGATATCTAGGTTATATCGCATATAACTAGTCGATACATTCATCGTGAGAATGAAATACGGTATCACATACACGTATCATTCTCGGTCCCGCACATATCTCATATGTGCCCCTATTTCGTTTCGCTTGAGCCAGGAAACCTCTGTGTAGGACTCTAAAGACTCGTCAATACGCCAGCAGCAGATAATGATCATATCAAGCACCCACAAGCTGCAAGCGGTCTGCTAAACGTAACGGCCACCCGGGTATTGAGCGATCATAAGATCGACGAGCAAGCCCGCTCACACTCCTGTGAATCCAACCAGTAACACTTACCGTACAGTCCGGTCTGTTCGTCTGATATGTCGCATATCAAGTCTAGGGGTGGTAAACGTCAGACCCCAGTAACCGATAAGTCGTGCCGATGTGAGGCTCATAACGGGTCGAGAAACTACTGGTAACACTTACCAGCAAATCTCTGATCAGCCCTGGCCAGGGACTTCCCTGTTACGGCCAATCGAGCACAGCGCAACATCAACCCCCAATACCGGGAGAGACGAAACCCCTCCTATCGCTCATTGCCTCCATGTGACTCAGGACTGTACCCAAAGACCACCGTTTTGCACGCCCTCATGGACGTGGTAAGGTGGAGATCAAAGCACAGTGGGAATCACACAAGACTCTATGACGATCTCAGGTCTACAAACTAACCTGCACAAGTGTCACCTGAGAACTGCCATCTGACGTGAGGTATAATACCATCTGGGAGTTCTCGGCGAGTCCGTCCAGTGTACCCAGTCTCCACTGAGCACCCGTATACCATCTCTGATGTCAAACACCAATGGATATGGGATCATCCATCACCCATCTCATGGGTCGAGAAGCGTATACGCTAGTCTACACTGGTATATCGATGCCCCGTCTCGATACACCCACGACTAGGGACCTTGAAGGATGTACTTATGGACTACCATGTCCCCACTAGTATGATCTGCATCATAGTCCAGGTAGTCAAGTACACATCCTAAGGGCTTTACCAACATGTAACTATAAGACAGATTAAAGAGACTAGTATACATGTTAAGATAAAGAGTAACCAGATAGCATACTATCATATCGAGCAAGAAAGTCATCTCTATATATGTCCAAGCATCCAATATAATATACATCATCTGTACAATACTGGCCTCTAGGGCATACATACAACTAACAAGGCAAACCTTTCACTATTTCGATGCCTCGATGTCGTACAATGAATCCTAAGAATTTTCCGGAGGAAACTCCAAACGCGCATCTGAGCGGGTTCATTTTCAGATTGTATTTCCGAAGTTGTTGGAATACTATTTTCAGATGCTCCCAATGCTCCTCGTGCGATTTGCTTTTCACCACGAGGTCCTCGATATAGTATTCGGCGATTTCTTGAATGTGGTCATCGAAAATCTTCGTCATTGCCCTCTGATAGGTAGCGTCGGCGTTCTTCAGACCGAAGGGCATCACTTTGTAGCAGAATATCCCTAGAGGAGTCCGGAAAGCAGTATGCTTCTGGTCTTCGGGATGCATCTTTATTTGATTGTACCCCGATGATCCATCCATGAAAGAGAAGACTTTGTGAGTGGACGTGTTGTCTATCATCAGCTCAGTGACCGATACGGGAAAGTCATCCTTATGACAGGCTTTGTTGAGACCCTGAAAGTCTACGCAAATACGCACCGTCCCGTTCTTCTTCATCATTGGTACGATATTAGCAATCCAGTCGGGGTATTGCACTTCTCGGACAAAGCTGGAGTCGATTAGGTTCTTGACCTCGGCGTTGATGCCCATTTCAAGTTCGAGCCGCATTCTTCTCGGTGCTTGTTTGATTGGCTTGACGTCTATAGATATCGCCAATTTATGCACAGCTGCTTCTGGATCTAGTCCCGGCATTTCGGAGTAGTTCAATGCGAAACAGTCTTTAAACTGCATGAGCACCGCTTTGAGCGTAGCCACCTTTTCTTCAGACAATAGCTCACTGATGCATGTCGGCCGTGGGTCGTTTGCCGTCCCCAAGTTGATTTTTCTGAGGTTATCTGCACTAGCATGTATCCCATCTTCCAATTCTTTTGGCGCCGGTGGAAACTCTGAGATCACTTCATCATCATCGTTTTCGAAGCACCAGGAGAGGTCATCCATATTTTCGGGCACTCCTCCCGTCAGCGTTATTACGTGACAGGTATGAGATCGTTTCCAGGACCGATTTTGGTCTAGTTCTACCCTCGCCGTATGTGTTGCTTTCGGCACATGCCTTTGCGGTGGGACTACCCTCCAACTGTCGGATAGAGAGAATCTGCCGAGTTGGTATTGGTTTTCAACCCAGTTCTTGAAGTTGAAGCAGTCTTCAAGAGGATGTCCTATCGCTCTGTGACAGGAGCAATACTCCGGGTGATGAACCCCACTTGCTTGTTCAGGGTGCTTGGACTCCGGGAGGGTAATCATCTGATGTTTCATGACAAGACTGAATAACTTTCTTGTCTTGTCTTGGGGAAAAGAATATGCTCAACGCATCTTCTTTATAAGAGACGGATCCCGGCTGCTCAATTTTCGATCGCGTGACTTCTTGGAATGCTTCGCTGCTGTCGAATGTTTTTTCCATTCTTCATTTTTTTTTTGCCTTCGCGTCGAGTCTTCTTTGTGACGGGCTGGTGACGAAAAGCATCGTCATTCCCCATAGCCTGCTGAAGGAGGCACTACGTCCTGGCTTTCTCGTAAATGGCCATTTCGCGGTTGTGGTCATCCCAGACTTTTTGACCCGCTTCTCTTATTAGCTTGTCCATCTGTTCTTAGAACGACGGACTTGGCACTTTCATGGTGGGACCTTATTTTGGTTCAGGTTTAGCGTCTTCTAACAGAGCATCTCCTTCTCTCATCAAAGTCATGTATAACGTAGCATCCATGGAATCGCTCCCGTTTCTTGGATTGGACATATCTAAGCCCGATCATTTCCATTCTCCCGTTAGGAAATTTTCGCTGAGTTCCGGGGATGTTCCAAATCCTGTTGTAGAACTGAGCTTCTCGAGCAGTATGTTTGAAGGGCACGCCTTGGCTCCTCAATAGCCTTTTTAATCCTTCTGTGTAGTATCTGGGCAGACGGATGGGCTGAAGTCTATCAAGTGCAGAATCGGCACCATGCCAGATTTCCTTCTCCATCTTGGTTTCTGAGGATCGATAAAAGAGGATTTCTTTTTCATCTCTTCAGCTGGGAGGGACGTAGAACGTCTGCAGTTCTTGCACACCATAGGTACCAAGTGCGTGAAGCTCTTTGTAGTGCTGCCGTGGAACCATAGCGATTTACAAGCTTTGATCTTCTCCGCTGAAGGCTCGTATTGATGTCCGAACAGAAAATACTGCATTAACCTCATCTTCAGAGTCGCTGACGAAGACCAACATAGGAGTAGATGGTCCAGGCTTGTTGCATTGGGGCGGTCCCGAATGGACTATCTCTTCTTCCTCCTCGGTATCGCTCCCGAAGACCGGAATGGTGGTGATTGCTTTTTGCTTATCCTTAGGTTTATAGCATCTTTCCGTATCTTCGAAGTCTGGTAAGAAGTACTTTGCGTCTTCGTACTTTCGGACTTCGTTTACGGAGAATGGGGTCAGCTCCTCTGTCACAGTGTATTCAAGCCTATCTTCGAAATACTTCATACACTGATGTTGTGTAGAAGGGATGATGTTGTACTCGTGTAACAAAGGCCTGCCGAGTAAAGCGTTGTAGAAAGTCTTGGCATCAGTGACATGAAACTTGATTTCAATGACGAGCGACCTGAAGCGTAGCGTCGGTATCACAGACCCGAGCGTTCGTGATGACTAGGAGTCGAACCCGGAGATAGTGATTTTATCCCGAACGAGGTGCTGAACGCTCATGCAGATCTCTTTCAACACTCTTACATTAAGAAGGTTGACGGAGGACTCGTTGTCGACCAGTATTTTGCCTATCTTGATGTCATGGCAGTATCTGTTGACATATAGGAGACGGTTGTGCTCACATGTCCTAAGGAGGAGATCTTCATCGCCAAAAGTGATGTCAGCTGTGTGCACTTCTTTCAGCTCATCCTTCATCTTTTCTTCGGCAAGGAAAGCTTGGAACTGCTCAGGCACTTATATTGCCTTGATCAAAGAATCGCTTGCCTCTTTAGATAGCAGGAGGGCATCGAGAATGCTCAGTTGCGAGGGTATTTTCCTCAGGTGTGCCAGAACGTTGTAATCTACCTTGTTTTTCTTTGGCGGGTCTTTGGCTGCCAGCTCTTCGACGAATCGGTCATTGAGGGCGATATCTTCAGAGATTTTTTCTTTCCCATTATCTTTTCTATATGCTCCCCTATTTGTGGGTCCGATATTCTTTTTGGGTAGCGTGCGATTGCATAGCTGAATGTTCTCGCAGGTCTTTATCTCTTCTGTTTCAGAGATGGATTCCTTGAAGAGAGGGCCGAGGGTTACCTCTTCGTCAGAATCGACCCCAAAGGTGAGAACTTGCGATCCCTTGCTATCCACCATGTGATAGTTGCCGGTAGTTCTTTTGCACTCATCTGTCGGGTTCTTCTGATCTCGACGCGTCTTGCGCTTCATCAGCTTGAAATGCTGCCGGTGAGCAACATATCCTTACCACCATTTTTTACAGGCCATGCATTCTTCGGTAGGATGTGCAATCCTCTGATAGTATAAGAAGAAGTTAGGATGTACGTCTATTTTGTCAAAGTGTATCCCACCAGGAGTGTTTCCTTTGGAGGCTGGCAGCTTCATCCCTATTGACAGGGCTTTAGAGAATCGTTTTCTCGTTTTAAGCCCTCTTTTGTCTGCCGCAGGCGTACTTCGATTTAGTTGGAGTGCTTCAACCCTTTCATTCAGTCGTTGGTGTTTGGCTTTTTCAAATATGGCCATTTCGCGCTCTCGATCAGCTTTGCTCTTCTGAGGAGCTTCGTTCAAGAATACGTCAATCATCTCGTCTGACGGTTCTAGGAGTTCCGGTTCGGGATTTGCCTCCATTTTCTCTGCATCAGGTGCTTCTTCACCATTCATTGACGAGTGAGAGATTACATGGCAGTTCGCCGCATAATCCTCAGGTTCATCTGATGAGTCTTCTCCCTCATCTTTGTTGCCATCTCCGTCTTCAAGGATGTGGTTGAGAAATTCTTAGAGTGTGACCGGGTTTCGTGCATTCTGGTTATATTTTTCCAGGGCGTCTATATGTTTTTGCAGGTCCATGGGCATGTCATCAGGCTTTACGAGCTTTTTGGTCTTCTTCTTCTTCTTTGAAGACTTTGACGGCTGGGCCTGAGCGTTTTGATTATCATTACTAATTCTTGGCATTGGGCACGGCTTCAGCGTTCCTTCAATGACCTCGGGTTCCAGCGGACTTTTCCACCTGATCACCGGGCATGTTTGGAGATCCTTCAGCATTCTTTTCGTTTTGGTTGAGAGAGCGACCTCCCATGGAGCTTCTTCTATAAAAGATGTTATGCCCCGCTTCCCAGTGTACGGCGAAGGGGACGCGACCGGTCCGTTACGTATATACTCAGAAGTACATACGCTAAGCTTATCTAAGCAATATACACAAGAGACAAGATATAAAAAGAACAACAACTTTTATTTATTAACATTCTTTGTACAATGCATGAAAGGAAATATAACTGAAATAAAAAGATGCCTAAACAGTGGCATAACAGGAAATGAAAATTACAGAATGTAAAAGTGTACAATGAAACTAAAGTGCAGGGTCTTCGGCAAACTGCTCCAAGTCTTCGGGAGATGGCTCGATCTCTGCCGGGTCCAAATCACCTGACGACATTCAAAGAAGAAAGAAATAAAATGTCGTCAGCGAACAGGTCGCTCGGTAAGTCCCAAGGATAAGGGGAAGTAGAAAAGAAGAAAGAGAAAGAGCGTAGTTTTTAATGTTGTATTATATTGTTGTAATGTTGTATTAACGCTGTTGTTTGTAGCTTGGTACAGAATGATGCCAGTGTATACAAGGGGGGTCTCTATATGCTAAAGACCAGGGCAAACGGAATGCATAAGGAACCGTTAAGCCACGGTACAACAGCAACGGAATATAGGTTAGGTGTCTTAATCTGACCACCTCGTGCCACCTTTAACACCTTCCGTACCAATCTACCCCTTAAACCCCGCGATGTCTTGTTTGTATTGTTATCTTGTAAATTGTATTGGTTGTATGAGTGATTGGCCGACTAACCGAAATCATGATATCAGGAAATGGTTGTAACGGTAGAGTTATGTAAATGGAAGAACTGAGAATCATGTAAAAGGAATATATCCATGGTTCGGTTCAGTCAAGTTGTATAAATTGATAATTGGATTCATGGATTCATGTGTTCATATTGAAGTGGAATCTTGTAGATTATAGATTGACTCGAATCATATTTAAGTCAGACTAATCAGACTCAAATCCGAGTTAGACAATCAGAAATATGAATCGAAATCTTATAATTGCTAGGGTCCTTAAGGTAATTTATAAAACTTGAATGTGTTTTATGTAAAAATACTTTTATATACCTTTCAAATACACCTCACGTATTCATTATTCGTGTTTAGAGTTGTAATGATTGTGTATTTTTATATTGTGACATTTCTAGTGAAAATATCCTAGTTTTATAAATAAAGGTATTTATCTGTAATATAGATTTATTTGAAGTTCATAGTGTTTTAGTGTAAAATTTATTCTTGTGATTTTTAGAAAAAGGTGGAATATTTATATTATAATAAAATAAATATTTAAATGATAAATATACATATATTTATACAAAAATAATTTTAATAAATATTTTATATTCTAAAAATCTCATTTTCTTAAGATGTCGTATTTTAAACCTTTCGAGACCGAATACTCCTTGCGGAGGTCTGAATGTCGCACTACTAAGCCCGAGAATGTGCGATAATCCGTACCATCCCGAACGGGTTCCCCAAAGGTAGGTTGTAGCGGCGCTTTGCAAAGATTGTAAAATACTAAATCCTTTAGAAAACGGTTTTATAAAGTAAAAGGTATTTATTTGTAAAAATGTCAATTTTCCGTATGTTAGATTCTAGGGTTTCCTAAGTCAACTAGCCTATTTCTAAATGGTCTAAACGACAAGTTGTTAGATGCCTCAAATCGTCTCTTCACCGCCAATTGTGGCCAGGTAAGTACAAATGAGGAAAGGAGGGATCCGCTCACGAATCACCATGAGACGGGCCTTTTAAAGTTATCTTTCTCACTTGCTTAGCCTAGACACCACAAAGTCAGTTTTAGATAAATGATCGATGTCCACAACTTATCGTGTTTGCCTAATAAGAGGTATTTATTTAAAAGTGTATCAAAGCTAAAACATTTAGAAATGGTTTTATTAAGAATATGGTATTTAAATGAAAGTATTGTTTTATCGTATTCTAAGTTTTTGATGATATCGTTTAGGGTTGTATTTGCGTGTGGGGGGAGGTAGGTCATTACCTCATACTCTACTTTAAATGTATAGCAAGGTTAAGGGGGTTAAATGTGAAATCGAAACATTGTGGTATTTAAGTGAAAAATACGATAATTTGAGAACGCTATCATTTCATGTGATGAAACTTGTTCAAATTGTTTGTTAAATATTTAATAGTCAACATAAAAATGTTTAAGCATGAATGTATTGGTGAGAAGTGAAATTTTATAGAAAACCGAATCGGAAATCGGATTTGTTCCAATTCCGTCGGGTTTTGTAATTTCGTATTTTAGAGAATAAGAAAGAGAGATAGAATAGGACTTACGGGTTTCGATTAAACAAGGGAGTGAGGGGGGGCTAAAGGGGGTCGCTGAGGCGTTGCTTCGTCGCCGGTTGTTCCTAAAAACGTCGCTGGAATTTCCGCCGGAATTTCGTCGGAGCTTCGCCGCGAACTTGTTTTCAAAGTAGACAACTCTTGAGAAGGTTTTGAGAGAGTGGGCTCAGGATTTTAGGATGAGAGGGTAGAGGGTAGGGGGTGTATTTATAGGGTAGGCTAGGGGTAGGGTAGGTGAAGGGGTTTTGATAAATTTTTTTATAAAAATATGAGAAAATCATTAAAAAATGGTTTAAATGGGGCATAAATTCTTCTCTGGAACCGATATATTAAATTAGTGTGTGCATGGGGTTATAGGAGACCAAAAGACACAACTTCACTGTTGGGGACTCGGCCGAGTCGGGCCGAGTCAGGTGGTCGGTGGGTGGGGGGTTGTCAGGTGAAGGCTCTGGTATATTTACTTTTTAAAGTTCAATTCAAGTTTTGGAAGTTACGGTGTGTGGACTGTTGGGCTTCCAAAGGATTTAAAAATAAAACAATATAAAAATAATGTGGGGCAGGGGATTTGAACTCTGGTGGCTTGGTTCAGCAATGCAAGGTATTACCAATAAGCTACAAGCACCTTCTTGTAATTAAATTACTAATTAATTACTTAAGTCTTGTGCTCAGGCAATAAATACCCCTTTTTTGGATTTTTGAAAAAAATAATTTAAAAATTTATATAGAAAAAAGTGTATAAGAAAATTAGGTTGTTACAAAAGAGCACAATGCTCTCGGCGTGTCCACCTTTTTAGGAGCGTGTGGTTGTGGCGGGCTTATCTTCCAATTCTCAGACAATGCAAATTTTCCTTGCTAGTACCGGTCCTCAATCCTGCCTTTGAAGATGAAGCAATCTTTAATTAGATGGCTTACTACTCGGTGGTAAGGATAGTAATTAGGATTGTTGGCATCGCCGGGCTGTAATGGACGTTTTGGATGTGGCAAGGTGATGAGCCTATTGCGCACCGCCAGCTCGAACAATCTCCTCATTTTATCCCGGGGAAACGAATAAGGGCGTGTCAGTTTCTCATTAAAGAATCGCCGCCTATCGTCTTGGCGATCAGTGGGGTTTGGACCACTAGGATGCTGCTGTGCATTGGTAACGAAGGTCGCTTTCCCTTTCCCTTTTTCGTTTTGAGATTCCAACTTCGAAGAAGATGGTCTATGACCTATCTGATCCATTTGGGCCAGCTTGTCAGTCAAGGCCTGGAAAGTAGTTGTCTTGAAGAACATCATGAACTGGGATATGGTCTCCTGCGGATCAAGAGTACCCACGAACATACCAACAGTAGGAGCTTCTTTGGCGTTGTTCGCACTTCGACCATAGATTTCGCCATCGTATCGCGTACTGAACCCATGTTTCGCCTGGTTTCACTCTGGCATTAATTAATTCGGTGATCGGGGTGCGCTCTCTAGCGCTTGCGAATCTCTGCGTAAACAGTAATTCCATTTCTGCAAATGTCTTAACGGAGTCGTTCGGGAGCCCGGAGTACCATTCAAAAGCTGTCTCTGATAAGCTGCCAACAAACTGGCGAAGCAGTAGTTTGTCGTCACCCCCAGTATTACCGTACAAGGCTCTGAATTGAGCAACGTGCTGGTGTGGATTCCCCGTCCCCTTATATACATGGAATTTAGGGATCGTATATCCTGGCGGGTACTTTATTTGGTCGAACCAACCCGAATAGGGTCGTCCAGTCTTAAGAATTTGGCCGGCCGCTTTGCTCACCTGATGAGCTCGTATCTGTTGAGCGATATAGTCATCCAAGGAAGCTTTAGAAATGGTCTCTTCCTTAGCTGCTGAACAAGCCGGAAGAGGGTTCGATGTCTCCCCTCTATCGTCTTCAAGGATAATCGATGGGTCTTCAGCTGGAGGGTCCGGCTGTAACATTATCCCGACCATGTCTTGGAATAAAAGCGCCATTCGTTTTATGTTGGCGGCTTATTCCGTTGCCTCTTTATCCTTCTTCTCGAGGATTCTGCGGAGGAACTCAGCATCTGTTTCTTGTTCATGACGCTGCTCTGACGATGTCTCCGGGCTTTCTTTTGGCCCAGTGAGTGCGGCCATCTGTGTTAACATTTCCTGGAGCTTCTGTTGTTTCTCCTGGGCCTTTATCACTGATCGTGTGAGTGGTCGATGACCCGTAGAAGCACGACTTTCCTCTTTTCCGGAAGCCATATAAACAGTATGCACTACCATGCCCCCAGACTTGGGACGTTTGGATTCAGTGCTTTTGAGCTCTATCGTGGACACAGGGATTTTCTCCGGCCTTCTTCTTTTGTGAACGGTCGAAGTTGAGGGGGACGTTGTAGTGGGCACCCAAGTAGATGACACCTTCTATGGTACGACAGGATGGTCCTTCTTTTGTCAAACTTTCATCTTCTTCGGTCGGCGAGAGTAGTCTTGGTCGATCACCGAGTTTTGGAGCCGTCGCCAAACTTTATGAATTTTAGAGGACAACCGTTGAGGGGGCTGCTCTGGCTTCACCTTTGTAACGTTCTCCATGGGTGGAGGAGATCTTTTTAGCACGGCCGTCGGAGAGTTCTTGCGCACCCTCCTGAGTGGTTCAAAGCAGTTCCCAGTTGGAACAGCAGCATCAACTTCCACCGTTAGAGCTGGCGGAGTCAGTCCAGAAGAGGAACTGCCCCCAGCTTTCCTCACTCAGTGCCAGTAGCGACGTCGGGAATGCCTTGCAGACAGTATTGATTCAGCTATGGGGGTGGCTCCCTCATTCCCCCTATCCTGGTGAAGGGTCGCCGTTGGTGACAGCCTATTGAAACTGAAGTCCGTTGAGTGGGGATAGCCAACCAGTCGAAGGCATACTTCCGAGCAGGGGAAGCAGCCTTGGTGACTTCTCCTGAAGCAGGAGTTGGAGCGGACAGTCTAGCGAAGACTGATCCCCTAGCAGGAGAAGCGTCTCTGATGATTTCGTTTGTTGGAACAGGGATGGCTATCCATTTCTGGATAACCCCCTCAGGTATCGCGGGCTTCTTCATAGGCCTATTAGAGTTTTAGCCCAGTCTGTTAAAGACTGAGGCATTGGATTTGGGCGACCCGTTGAGAGGGGCTACGATAGTCATAAGTCGATCGAAGACCGACTTCTTTGGAACTTCTTGCGACGGCAGTTGGGGCTTTGAAGCTCATGGGTGGGAGCATGGTCCCAAAGAAAATCCCAGTGGTGTCCTGCGTCACTTGTTCCACTGGCATCATAAAAAAGGAAGCCTCTTGAGGCCCATAGGTCACTCCTCCAGCAAGGACGGAGTGGGAGTTGTTGCGGTTGTTGCAATTAGTGCAGTTGAAACCCATTGATCTTCAGTTTTCTGCACGGAGCAAGACACCAAATATTAGTACCTCGAAACCAAGGGCAACCATAGCAAACCACGATTCTTTCGCAAACATGACACACAAAGTGTGGAGTGGAAAGAGGAAAAGGTCCCACCGGGCGTGCCAGAATCTGTTCTCCGCCGAAAGACGCGACCGGGACGTTAGGACATCCGGCCTAAATTTTGGGGGCAGATGCTATTTGGTTTTATCCGTCCACCTCTCTGAAGATGCCAAGTTGATTTATGGCACCGTGTATCGGAGGTTTAGACGGATGCGACCGTTGTAGCAGACTTCGTCGGATTCCCCCTCATTATGAGGGTTTTTGATTATGGAGACGCTTGTTCATATCAGATTTTTGCATTTTCATACCGCCCAATTTTTGTCACATTGCATATCGGTAGATACTCTTGAGCCGTGTTTGCTAGTCAATTGCAGGATACAGGTTCTCGGTTCTAAAACGGTGAAATTCATGGAAAACACGACAAAATCCGGGTTCCTGCCAATCACAGATAAAACACGGTCTCCGCTCGTCATCCGTATGTTGCCAGATACCAGTTTAGGAAGACAAAATGCCAAATCAATGTCACCTTCATGCACAAGGCTCAATGGCAACAACAATTTCCAAGAAATCTACGCGGAGCTCGAGGCAATCATGACAAAATCTTGACAAAAAGTCCACCTTTCCCTCAACAGAAATTCTGGAAAATTCGTGAAGAAATTATGAAAAAATACATATACCAGAATAATGTACACATCAAACCAGGGAACCACAGCAAATTAGGGGGCCCAACTCAACTAAACGGCCGTGGATCCACGGCCAAAGTGGGGTCCAGGCCGCGGATCCGCGGCCAAATGATGGCGGCAGTTGATAATTTTTGGGGGGTATTTTGGTCATTCTGTTTGGGTTCTGGTGGTTGCCCTAGGTTTTCATCTTTTGGCCTATAAATAGCCCAGAACTTTGTGAAGGAAAGGGTCCATTCTTGTATTTTCTTTTTCTAGGTTTTAGTTCACATGTTCTTCTTCTTCTCATCTCTTCTCCATTAAACTTGTAGTGAGCTTTGTGAGGGAGGAATGTTAAATAAAGAAGATCATTTTATTATCATGCTTGTCTTGCTCTTTCTTTACTTGTTGTAATTTTAATTGTTAAGTAGTTGTTGTTATTTTCTTGTAATTTCTTTCTTCTCTCTTTTTCTTTATCATTCATATGACAATGATACTTACGCTCGATCCTCGCCAAGGTGAGGTCGCAAATAGTTAGTCGTATTCTTCTAATCTCCTTCTCTCTATCTTCCTCTTTTGTGTTGTTTTATTTTTCCGTATTATGATGTGTGAGTAGTTCATTCTTGTTAGGGTAGGATAAGGGAAGTTTGAGAGAAGGAAATCTCTCTCACTCTTTCCTTGCCCAACAGCTTAAATCGACTCCCGTTAATTGAACCACAATCCGCTCCTTACGGCACCCTATCCTACATGATAGCGGTGATTCCGTAGTGAGACCGGTTGTGGTTGGATTAACCGGAGGTTATGGCTAAGAGCCAAGAACGGACGGACAAGCACCAAAAGGAAGGACTTATGCGTTGGAAAGCCTAGCTTATACTCGCAAGTCCCTTCCTAGTCGTGCTAATCCCCGTTGTTGCCGATTACCGTAACACCGATATTAAGAGAGGCAACGAAAGATATGGAGACTCCTAACTCAAACTAACCTAATCCTAACCCTAACAAGCTCGCTTTAAATATCAACTCATCACTTAATTAATCACAAACAAAATCTGAACAACCGGACTTAACTCGTTAAAACACATTGAAAAAGACTCCCATCTCCCTGCGGACGACCCGTACTCAACCGGCTAGCTACAAGCGAAACCGTCTTGATTGCGGTATTTAAACTAGAACTTGAACACGCACGTACTCTAACAATCAAATGGCGCCGTTGCCGGGGAGACGGTAGTTTATTTCCTTGTGTAATTTCGGGTTAATTTGTAAGTATAAAAAAAACGAAAAAAAAATATTCTTTGTAAAAGAAACCATCTTGTTATTCTTGATTAGTTTTTGTGCAAGTGTGCAGGATAATACGAAGTTCAAGATCGACGCCAAAGACGTTGAAAATACGGAGTTCAAGTACAGTGCCAAAGACGTGGGAAGATAGACCCACATTTCGCGGCTACACCGCGACGGACAAAAACGAAGCATCCGGTCTACTGTAAAAATCTGGAGCAGATACAGTGAGCAAATCAGAATTCCACACATCCAGACAACCAGAGGAGACAAAGACCAGCATCTCCACAAAATTTCAAAGCCCAAGCCCACCATCTTGCCGCGGAACCGCGACCTTAGCACATGTTTGGCCGCGGATCCGCGGCCATTTAGTGGCTTCAGGGTCCCATTTTCTTTCTGGTGAGTCTTTCTCTTCTCTCCACTCCTCTGAACTCCAATAAACTGTGTTTTCTGCAGGCTTCTTTGCGCAAATTCTTCTCCCCCTTCCAATAAACTGTTCTTGTGCAGGATTCTTTGCGCCGCAAAATAAAAATTGTTTGCAGTTGATTTGTTACTGCTTTGCATTCTTTAATACGGACTTAAGGGGCTTGAAACCAATCCAGATTGGGTGTGGATTTCATCACCCTTCCCAGGACCCCAAAAATCACTAAAGCATATGTATTGTCCATTGTAAATTAAAAAAATACTAGACTTCAGCCCTAAGGACTTCGCGCTCATTAGGAGAAGATAAACCGTGTTTAGAACCTCGCTTAACCGTATATTGTTTACGGGGTGTCTAGGAAAGTGTTAAAGGCGCAACCGCCGAAAGAGAAAGGGTTATTTAATTAAGGAACTTCGCGAAAGCGTTGGACAACCTTCCCTTATCTCTGCACTTACCTGGCCTCGTGATCAGTGTATTTTTAAGCCCGTTTCTCGACATTGTTTAACTTCGACAATCAAGTTCAGGAGCAGGTCTAGTAGACCTAGGTTACCCTAGATCTAGGTGTGATTGTGCATATCTTGTTTGTGATTGCTTAAGCCGTATTTCCGTACATATTTCTGTAAATCTCTTTCTAAAAACAAAAAAAAGAGAAAAAAAGAAAAAATCAAAAACTTTTATAAAAACTTGCCTTTTTGTCGCCAAATCCATTTTCACCCACCACCCATCGCCTTTCTCCATTGACGTTTTCTTACCCTCACCTTCTCCGCTTTGACTATACTAAACTCGTTTAGTATATGTCCGCTTGGACTCGGGACACTACCGCCCGTCTCGTCCGCGTTACGTTAGTCGCGACCGACTACGCGATCGACTCCGAAGTCGATACTCCGTCCACTCCTCTTTCACCCCTTCCTTTGCCGGCCAACTCCGACGTTGACCGGAATTCTGTTCATACATCTTCACCTTCACCTTCACCAACCTCTTCTTCCGCGATGTCGGGATTTAATCCGAACATCTCTTTGACCACCGCTGGATTGGCTCCACCTCCTACGGAGACCAATCTCCCACCACCTCCGCCTGTTGTAGCGCCGCAGCGAATCGCGCTCCAGGATCGTTTCTATCCCACCCGTTCTGCACTTCCCACCTGCCTTTCTCTTCCTCCGGCCAATGGGGACAACTTTGAAATTAAGCCCCATTTCATCAACATGCTTCCACGTTTTCATGGGCTTGAATCTGAAGATGCCTATATCTTCATCAATAAATTTCAAAACGTCTGTGCCATGATGAAAACAACCCAGCTGTCGGACGATGCTATACGTCTACGGGTCATTCCGTTCACTTTATGCGATCTCGCTGAAAAATGGCTGTATAGCACCGCTTCCCACTCAATCACCAGCTGGGACGAGTTTGTTAAAGCGTTTCTGAAAAAATTCTACCCAAATCATAAGACCGCAAGAATTCGAAATGAAATCAACCAATTCTCCCAGCTTCCTTCTGAACCCTTCTGGAAGTGCTTTGACCGATACAAAGACCTTCTTGTTCAGTGTCCTCACCACGGTATAGAGAAATGGCAGCTCTGCCAAACCTTATACGAGGGACTGAACCCAGCAACGAAGCAGTTGCTGGAAACCATCTGTCAGGGCCACTTCCTATCGAAATATGACGAGGAAGCGTGGCAGTTCTTTGACGATCTTGCGGAGCAAACGCTACAATGGGAGAGCACCAGACCGACTTCTTCTTCTTCTTCTACCTCCACTTCTACCGGTCAGTCTAGGGTAGGAATCCACCAACTTGACGTCTCTATTGCGATGAAAGCTGAAATGGCTGCTATAACAAGAAAGCTTGAAGCGATAGAGAGCAAATTTTCTGCTCCTGCCCCCACCCCTGTTCTCCCCCTTCGTACCATCTGCGCTTGTTGTTCCGATCCATCCCACTTGACCGAAGAGTGTCCTTACAATCCACCCTTGCAAGGACAGGATCAGGTTAATGCTGCCTTCCAGCAAAGACCGAGGAATGATCCATACTCTTCCACCTACAATACCGGTTGGAGGAACCATCCCAATTTCGCATGAAATCAGAATCAGAATCAATTCCAGGGCAACAATTTCCAAAGGCCCCCTCCGCCGCAACAACAAGCGTAGCAACAAACTCAACACCAATATCAGCAGCCCTTCCAACCCCAACCTTTCCAAAACCAGACGAACAACTTTGCACCCAACAATTCTTTTCCACCAAACAACTTTGTTCCGTCAAACAACGATAAGGTTTCCTCGCTCGAGCGAAGTCTGGAGGCGTTTGTTAAACAATCGACTCAATCCACCGCCAACATCCAGTCTTCCATTCAATCTTTAGTGCAACACACTGCCGCACACGGGCAAAGCATCAAGACCATCGAGGCCCAGATTGCACAGCTGAACGCGGCCTTGAGCGAGCGAGAAAAGGGGAAGCTCCCGTCCCAGCCACTTCCAAATCCCGGTCACCCACATAATGCACATGTTGCTCTTGAACAACAAAACCATAATGTGAGTGCCTCGACCACACTGAGATCGGGAAGGATGCTGCAAAACAACACCGGCACACGTATCAACAATGACACCCCGGCCGCCGCTTCTTCTTCTTCTTCTTCTTCTTCTTCTTCTTCTTCATCTTCTGAGCCTATTCTCCGTTCTTCACAAGGCTCCCCTTCCTCTTCTTCTGCTCTAAATGGACCCACTTCTCACTCCACGAAAACACCTATTCTGGGATCCGTTCCAACTCTACAATCTCCTCCTCCAGCATTAGACTCAACCAATTTTCAAAATGTTCCATTTCCAAACCGGTTGAGATCTAATAAACAAAATCCTCAAATGGAGAAGATTCTGGAGTTATTTAAGCAAGTTAACATTAACATTCCTCTTTTAGATGCTGTCCAACAAGTCCCGTCTTACGCAAAAATCTTAAAGGACTTGTGCACGAAAAAGAGGAAGTCTCAGGTACCCAAGAAAGTTTTCTTGGCTAGTGCTGTGAGTGATGCCCTTACCCAATCTTTACCACAAAAACGGAAGGACCCTGGCTGTCCTACGATTTCAATTACCATTGGGGATAAGAACATCAACCGCGCACTATTAGATCTTGGTGCCAGTGTTAACTTGCTTCCGTATTCAGTATACGAGCAATTAGGCGTCGGAGAGCTGAAACCCACACACTGCACTCTCCAAATGGCCGACCGATCAATCACCCATCCTAGGGGTGAGCTAGAGGATGTGTTGATAAGAGTCGGGGACTTCATATTCCCCGTTGACTTCATTGTATTAGATACACAGCCTGTAGCTAACCCCCGGAATCAAATTCCGGTGATACTCGGTCGCCCATTTCTCGCAACCTCAAATGCTGTGATCAATTGTCGCAACGGTTCAATGAACCTCTCTTTTGGAAATATGACGATTGAACTCAACATTTTTAGGTTGGGGAATCAGCCCGCCGAACCTAATGCTCATGTACTGGATGTCTGCTCGATCCAGGAGATCACCCCCGAAGAGTGTGAATTCGAGGAGTTTCTGTTTGATCACGATAATCTTGACGCCACTAGTGCGTTTCTCTTCGAACCCGCTGCTGTTTCTGCGCCCGACAACGACTACGAGTGTTTCACGTTCTCAAACGATCTTAGCTGCGCACAACCCGAGTTTGAATCCTTCGACTTTCCGGATGAGTTACCTGAACCATCCAACTCGGTTGCCTACACTCGCTTTGAACCTTTGCTGGAGTCCTTTGAGTTCGAGACCTTTGCACCAGTCTTGCCTTCCATCATTTCACCTCCAACGCTCGAACTCAAGCCGTTGCCGTCTCAAGTTAAGTATGCTTACTTAGGTGAGAACGAGACCCTCCCTGTCATCATCTCGGCTTCTCTAGCTCCCGAGCAAGATAAAGCCCTTCTCGCGGTCTTGCACAGCAACAGGCAAGCTTTTGGCTGGTCCATGGCGGACATCAAGGGGATTAGTCCCCTGATCGTTGAGCATCACATTCATCTGATGGATGATGCCAAACCAGCCCGGGATCCACAAAGACGTCTTAATCCAGTCATGAAGGAGGCTGTGAAGAAGGAGATCGTCAAATGTCTAGATAGTGGTATCATTTACCCTATCTCTGATAGCCAGTGGGTTAGCCCCATTCACGTTGTCCCCAAGAAGTCGGGCATCACGGTCATAACCAACGAGGCAAACGAGTTAATCCCTACTCGCACCCAAACTGGGTGGCGAGTTTGCATTGATTACAGAAAACTCAACGCCGCAACGCGGAAAGACCACTTTCCGCTACCTTTCATTGACCAGATGCTGGAACGATTGGCCGGACATGAGTACTATTGTTTTCTTGATGGCTACTCTGGCTATAATCAAATTCCCATCGCCGAAAAAGACCAGGACAAGACTACTTTCACTTGTCCTTTCGGCACGTTTGCATATCGACGCATGCCCTTTAGGTTATGCAATGCGCCCGCTACCTTCCAGCGGTGTATGATGGGAATTTTCTCGGACATGGTGGAAAAATTTCTAGAGATTTTCATGGATGACTTCTCCATCTTCGGCGACTCCTTCGACGAGTGTTTGCTGCATCTTGACGCTGTCCTTACCCGATGTAAGGACAAGAATCTCACTTTGAACTGGGAGAAATGCCACTTCATGGTGCGCGAAGGTATTGTCTTAGGACATATCATCTCGCAAAATGGCATAGAGGTTGACAAAGCAAAGATTGATGTCATTTCCAATCTGCCTCCTCCCCGATGCGTCAGAGATATCCGAGCCTTCCTTGGCCATGCCGGTTTCTATAGACGGTTTATCAAGGACTTTAGCAAGATTGCTAGGCCCTTGACTCTTTTGCTGGCCAAGGATACGCCTTTCGACTTCAACTCGAGCTGTGTGACTGCATTCGAGTCACTGAAACGCTCACTCACTTCTGCTCCCGTTCTTTCTTCACCTGACTGGACGCACCCATTCGAGATTATGTGCGATGCATCCGACTTTGCCATCGGTGCTGTCCTTGGACAGCACATCAACAAGATGCCGCACGTAATCTATTACGCGAGCCGAACCCTGAACGACGCCCAACTCAATTATACAACAACTGAGAAGGAATTCTTGGCTGTTGTATTTGCCTTAGAAAAGTTCAGGCCCTACCTCATCGGCTCTCCAGTCATTGTCTATACTGACCATTCTGCTCTGCGCCATCTTTTTGCAAAGAAAGATGCCAAGTCTCGGTTAATACGTTGGATCCTCTTGCTTCAAGAGTTTGAACTTGTCATTAAGGACAAACGAGGATGTGAAAACGTAGTTGCCGACCATCTCTCACGACTTCCTTCTTCTCCTTCGCTTCCAATTCCGATCAACGACGTTTTCCCGGATGAACAATTCTTGACAGTATCGTGCGAACCTTGGTTCGCAGATATTGTGAACTATTTGGCCACGGGATTGCTACCGACCGAATGGTCAAGTCAGGACAGACTTCGCTTCTTATCCCAAGTAAAACACTTTTACTGGGACTAACCCTACCTGTTCAAGTACTGTCCCGACCAGATTATTCGTCGGTGTGTCCCTGATGAGGAATTCAAGAGTGTGCTGTCCTTTTGCCACGATCAAGCGTGTGGCGGGCATTTTGGGCCCAGAAAGACAGCTGAGAAGATCTTGCAATGTGGTTTCTACTGGCCACAACTTTTCAAAGACGCTCACGACTATTGCAAGACTTGCTCCCGGTGCCAACACATGGGCCGGATATCCCGGAGGAACGAGATGCCGCTCCAACCGATCTTGGTTGTGGAGATTTTCGATGTTTGGGGGATAGACTTCATGGGGCCGTTTCCCAGCTCTTTTGGGAACTTGTACATTCTTCTAGCTGTTGATTACGTCTCTAAATGGGTCGAGGCTGTGCCCAGCCGGACTAATGACAACAAGGTTGTCGTTAGGTTCCTTAAAGAAAACATTTTCTCCCAGTTTGGGCACCCCCGAGCGATCATTAGCGACAATGGAAGTCATTTATGCAATAAAACTTTCGAAGCCTTGATGCGGAAATACTCCATTAATCATAATCTTTTTACGCCCTACCACCCCCAAACCTGCGGGCAGGCCGAAGTTTCGAATCGGCAAATCAAGCAGATACAGGAGAAGACGGTTTCCAAGAACCGTAAGGATTGGTCTCTGAAACTCACTGATGCCCTCTGGGCATTTAGAACCGCTTATAAGACCGACCTTGGCATGTCTCCCTATCGGCTTGTGTACGGAAAAGCCTGCCACCTTCCTGTCGAAATAGAGCATCGCGCATTTTGGGCGATAAAGGAGCTGAATCTGTCTATCGAGGATGCGGGCAGCCATCGGAAGCTGCAGTTGAACGAACTGAACGAGCTTAGGGATGAGGCTTACGACAACGCGGTTGTTGTTAAGAATCGAACGAAGGTGTTTCACGATAAACACCTTTTGCGCAAAACCTTCGTACCTGGTCAACAGGTACTGCTTTACGATACCCGACTTCACTTCCATCCAGGGAAGCTCAGATCTCGCTGGAAAGGGCCGTATTTCGTGCGGAATGTGTATCCTCAGGGCGCTGTGGATTTGGAGAATCCAAAGGACGGTTCACTCTTCAAGGTAAATGGACACCGATGCAAACCGTACCTTAGCGCCGAATCAACAGAGGAGCTCCTGTTCTTACAGGAGCCGGTTTACCCTCAATGATCTTCCTCTGCCTACCTCCAAACTTCGGTTATCCAGCCAAGAACAGTACACACTGTTCCAAATAAGTTTGGGGGTATGTACAAACCATTTTGTATATATTTGTGTATATTCTTTTTCTTTTCTTTAAAACCAAAAACAAATAAAAATTTGTGTTTCGCTAACCGACAATTTTGACCCTTCAAATGATCTCTTCATGCAATGACAGTGAGGACACTGTCCAGTTTAAGTTTGGGGGTATGCTCGGTACGCATTTCTTACCTTCGCATTCATATGTATATTTTGCATCTGCATATTAAATCCATAAAATCCATAAAAATTTGAAAATTTTCTAAAAACATAAAAACTTTTCTGTCAAGTTAGCTTGTGAAAGAACTCTGATTCAACAATTCGACGGTTTTTGTTTGAAAAAAATAGGAATAACTAGATCTTATGTTTGGATTTTGAAAACCTGAAAGATAACTCTCCTTTGAAGTTAACTATAGCTGATATACGTCTTTACATCACACTACACGTGTCGTGAATTTTGGGAATTAGATGACAAGTCTTTCATGTTTAAACTTTTAAACAGATAAATAATTTTCTGAGGACCAAATAGGTTTGTTCTGAAGTAAATAATGTCAAGAATAGTTTATGAAGTAAAGCGAATATGAAGGAATGTTATTGATGCCGTAATTGGGGCTAAGTCTGAAAAATAACCCATCTGAAACTTGATTGGAATGATTACACACCGAACCCACTAAACACGTCTTTTATCCAAAAAAAAAATATTTGAACTGCCGGTTATATCTCCGTTCGTATCAAATCATCTGATTTTTACGCCAAACTATCTTATGTTTTTGGACCTAGGTAACTTGAGTAATTAAGTCCGTTGGGGTGTTTCTACACCTAATGCCCTAAAACCAACTGGTTTGGGAGCATTGGCCCAAAGCTCGCTAAGAAGCCTAGAAAGTCCAGTTTAAAACAAAGTCAAGCAAGTGTTCTCTCCGAGTTAAAATTCCTAACGGTTCTTTGTGTGAGAATAATCTTGATAAAAGACAGGCTTTTATAAAAAATTTTAGCGGAGATATGAAGGTTTTATTCTATGATAAAGACTATTGCACGTTCACAGAGGTGTGTATGAAATGAAAACAAGTTAAAGGTGGAGTGAAAAATACGACTTAGTTTCCTGTTAAGGAAGATAGAAATTCTGAAGTTGAAACCTTACTGGAAAACGAAACTTGAAAAATGCTTAACTCTTTATGAAACTTATTTGATCCTTTTAAAATTGTTATCTGGGCTTTATTGTGCGACATGATGACTTTAATCGATCCTTCTGGAACTTAACGACACTATTTGCACTGCACGTAAAGACATATAAAATCTGTAGTTAAATAAGAAGCGAGGTGTGAAAAATAAAGGTTCGATGGTCTAGACTAAGGATTATAAAATTGTTATTTTCTAAAACAAAACTTTAGGGTTTGAAGCTTAGTTATTTTACAAAACCAACTTGACCGGATTTTGTGGGTAGTATCCGCTGAAAACCCTCAGGAGACAACACTCCTCCTACTAGGGACACCTAGAGGTTTAACGGCTTGTTGCACATGCTCAGTGCAATCGCGTTCCCTGCGAAAGTGAGGTTAGGAAATTTTTGTGAATAAATGGGCTTTGCTCGGGACGAGCAAATGATAAGTTTGGGGGTGTTTGTTCATATCAGATTTTTGCATTTTCATACCGCCCAATTTTTGTCACATTGCATATCGGTAGATACTTTTGAGCCGTGTTTGCTAGTCGATTGCAGGATACAGGTTCTCGGTTCTAAAACGGTGAAATTCATGGAAAACACGATAAAATCCGGGTTCCTGCCAATCACAGATAAAACACGGTCTCCGCTCGTCATCTGTATGTTGCCAGATACCAGTTTAGGAAGACAAAATGTCAAATCAATGTCACCTTCATGCACAAGGCTCAATGGCAACAACAACTTCCAAGAAATCTACGCGGAGCTCGAGGCAATCATGACAAAATCTTGACAAAAAGTCCACCTTTCCCTCAACAGAAATTCTGGAAAATTCGTGAAGAAATTATGAAAAAATACATATACCAGAATAATGTACACATCAAACCAGGGAACCACAGCAAATTGGGGGGCCCAACTCAACTAAACGGCCGCGGATCCACGGCCAAAGTGGGGTCCAGGCCGCGGATCCACGGCCAAATGATGGCGGCAGTTGATAATTTTTGGGGGGTATTTTGGTCATTCTGTTTGGGTTCTGGTGGTTGCCCTAGGTTTTCATCTTTTGGCCTATAAATAGCCCAGAACTTTGTGAAGGAAAGGGTCCATTCTTGTATTTTCTTTTTCTAGGTTTTAGTTCACATGTTCTTCTTCTCATCTCTTCTCCATTAAACTTGTAGTGAGCTTTGTGAGGGAGGAATGTTAAATAAAGAAGATCATTTTATTATCATGCTTGTCTTGCTCTTTCTTTACTTGTTGTAATTTTAATTGTTAAGTAGTTGTTGTTATTTTCTTGTTATTTCTTTCTTCTCTCTTTTTCTTTATCATTCATACGACAATGATACTTACGCTCGATCCTCGCCAAGGTGAGGTCGCAAATAGTTAGTCGTATTCTTCTAATCTCCTTCTCTCTATCTTCCTCTTTTGTGTTGTTTTATTTTTCCGTATTATGATGTGTGAGTAGTTCATTCTTGTTAGGGTAGGATAAGGGAAGTTTGAGAGAAGGAAATCTCTCTCACTCTTTCCTTGCCCAACAGCTTAAATCGACTCCCGTTAATTGAACCACAATCCGCTCCTTACGGCACCCTATCCTACATGATAGCGGTGATTCCGTAGTGAGACCGGTTGTGGTTGGATTAACCGGAGGTTATGGCTAAGAGCCAAGAACGGACGGACAAGCACCAAAAGGAAGGACTTATGCGTGGGAAAGCCTAGCTTATACTCGCAAGTCCCTTCCTAGTCGTGCTAATCCCCGTTGTTGCCGATTACCGTAACACCGATATTAAGAGGGGCAACGAAAGATGTGGAGACTCCTAACTCAAACTAACCTAATCCTAACCCTAACAAGCTCACATTAAATATCAACTCATCACTTAATTAATCACAAACAAAATCTGAACAACCGGACTTAACTCGTTAAAACACATTGAAAAAGACTCCCATCTCCCTGCGGACGACCCGTACTCAACCGGCTAGCTACAAGCGAAACCGTCTTGATTGCGGTATTTAAAGTAGAACTTGAACATGCACGTACTCTAACAATCAACGCTCTTCCCTGCAGGCGCAATCCCTTGCAGTTAATTACGCTACCGCATCGCGGTAACCACTTTCTCCTTTTCCAGATGGTCACTTTGTGTCGTGTATGTTTGTTTTGTTTTTGGTTGCCCGTGGATTGTATACGGAGACTAATTTATGTTGTCGCCCGTAGGGCGTGGATTAGTCCAAATCCGTATTATCTTAGATTTGTGTTTGGGTTGGGTTTAAGGATCATTAATCTCATTGAGATTAAAATCAACTTAAACGTTTGTTGAGAATACGTTAGTCTAATTTTAGACTAAGATCTACTCAACAGGATTTTGGGATCATTTAGATCCAACGAAAGCGTATTTGGACTCCATCGTTTTATTTTAGGGACGTTGCGGTCCATAAGTTTGAGGACATCATAGTCCATGGAGTTTAAAGATATCATAGTCTAGTTTAGAGACATCATAGTCTATAGGGTTTAGTTTAGGGACGTTGCGGTCCAGTTTAAAGACATCGTAGTCTGTGGCATTTTGGCTCCACAGTTTAAGGATGCGCTAAAAGTTATTGGTTATTGGGACCCTCCATCTCTCTGAAGACGTTGAAGGATTACAACGACATGTATCAGAAGTATGAAGAGATGTACCCTTGAACCAATATCCCGATTTGGGGAATGGAATGAACATCAGTTTAGATGTCATCTGTTAGGAGAACACTAGTCATCTTTGGGACTAGGATTAGTTTGGGGAGACCTGAACATGGGGGCTCAGATGATTGGTGACAAAAAGGGTCTTGACTTCGGAAGACTTGGCTAATTTGAGCTAAGGTTGATTTCCTTTAGTCACCCCATAGTGATAAGCACTTAATTAGTGTTAAACACTAGACTTTGGAGGAGCTCACGTGTGAACACATGAGGGGCCCCGAAGTGGGCATTGTTCCTTGAGTTTATTCCCTCATATATATATAAAAGTGCTGAGCACTTGGCTCACATGTGAGCACGTGACGCGCCCGAGGTGAGAACTATTCTCTGGATTTTATTCCTCTTTTATTTATAAATGCTAAGAACTTGGTTCATCAAACAGTCATGTGCAGACACATAAGGTGCCTTCAAAATGCGAGCGCTGTCTTTGGAATTTTCTCTCTCTTTTATACACCATTGTTTGGGGGTCACGTGGGAACACATGAGGTGCTCCCAAAATGGGAGCTATCTTGGGTTTATTCCATTTTTCTTTTTCTGAGTGCTAAGCACTATTGGGTCACGTGAGATCACGTGAGGCACTCTGAAGAATGAAAATTGCCTTTGTTTTATTCTCCTTTTCTTTTTCTGAGTGCTAAGCACTATCAAGGGATTACGTGAGGTCACGTGAGGTGCCCCCAAATTGAGATGTATTTTATATTTAATCCCCTTTTTGAAAAGCTTGTTCGGTGGTGCGCCAAGAGTTATTGGTTATTGGGACCCTCCACCTCTCTGAAGATATTGAAGAATTACAATGACATGTATCGGAGGTGTGGAGAGATGTACCCTTGAACCAAATTCTAGATCGAGGGGAGAGATCGTGGTAGGATGAACATCATTTTAGATGTCATCTGTTAAGAGCTCATTAGCTATCTTTAGGACTGAGATTGGTTTGGGGGACCCTAAGCATGAGGTGCTCGATTGATTGCCCTCGGGAGTTTTTGTAAAAACCGAGTTCAATTATACCAATCTCTGTGGCTGTATGTGTGGTTTGTGGTATTTATTTCATTTATCATGTTTGGTTGTGAATGGCAGTTACTTTATATTTGACCTGCTTATCTGAGCTTGTTGTTTCCTAGTTATAGATTACCCTGACATTACATATTTTGTATATAACAATTTAGGTCACTTAAAATAATTTAAAAATACATGACATGGCCTGCTTGATACCCCTAACCCTGTCGTAGCGTCCTTGCATCGTATTCTCATCCCGTTCAATGAAACAGACGTGTTTGGACGGCTACGCGCACGTATATGCGTCCGTTCTTGGGGGTATGCTTATCTGTTACAAGATCCTTCATTTTAATTTTTGGAACCTGCTAATAATTTTCATATTTCAAATCCAAATTTTTGGACCCGACCCGGGAGCAATTCTGAAATATTTTTGTATTCCGCCAAATCCTATTTATTTTTAAAATTCTTTAATCAGTTTTAAAATATTTTATCAGCATAAGAAAATATTTTAAGTTTGAAATCTTTTCTCTTTCTTTCCCCAGCCAGTGAAATCCTGCTTTAAAATATTAAAAATCTTTTATAAATTTTATTAAAATTTTCCTGAGCCAATCAGGGCTCTCTTTACTTGCTCTGGGCCCCACCACCAAATCTCTCTCCCTCTCGTTTATCTTTTCTCTTATTTTCTTCCTCAACCAATCAAAATTTTCCTTTATTTTGAGCCTTCCCTACTCTCGATCCCCCTATCTCATTCTCTTTCCCTTTCTCTTTCCTTCCCTGCTACGCAGCGCTCTCTCTCTCTTCTTTTTCTCTCTCCTCTCACTCTCTCTCTCTCAGATCTCGCGATCACTGTGCATTCCTCGATTCTCGTCACCGCCAACGGATCCCGTCACCTTCCTTCATATATTTCTTCTTCTTCTTTTTTCTAAAACCCACAGCTTCTCCTCCGAACCCATAAACTCCTCATCGCCTCCTCGAAACCCTAACCCTAACTCCTTCATCTCATCACCTCCTCACCTCAACCGAGCCTTCACCTCCTCCTCTCCATCTTCTTCTCCCTCTTTCTCATTCCCAAGCCCTTCACCTGCACTCACGAGAACCCCGAGAACCAGTCGCCGACCACCTCTTGCCGTCGCCTCCTCATTCTTCTCCTCTCTCCAAACTCCCCAACACCAACCCAACACCTACACCAGAACTCCCTGCCACAGAAACCCTAGCACCCGAGGCCTCTCCCAGTAACCTTGAACGCTGCTGCCTTGCCGTCGTCTTGCCGGAGATCCTTTGCCGACGACTTCCAACCTTGCAACCACATCCTAGCCTTCTCCCAACCCCCAGTGAGCAGCCCCTTCTCTCTCAGTCTTCTCTTCTTCTTCATCCTATGCTTCTTTCTTTTAAAGTTTCTTTTCTTTTTTTTTTAAAAGGAAGAGAAATACCTCTGTAGATCGCCGGAGTTTCGTCGACGCCGTCGACACCTCGCAACTTCCTTCTAAACCACAGTGAGTCTCCTCCCTCATCTCCTTTCTCCTTCCATTCTTCTCTTTTCTTTTTTCCATGCATCTTTCCCGTTATATATGCTTACTATTTTCTTGGTTGGCCGGAATCCGACCGTGCCGACGACGATCCTGATGACTCAGCGAGGACATCTGACCCGTGTGATCCCATCGTGCGTTGTTTGGACTCATTCTGTGTACCGTGCGCGCGTCGCGACTTTTCCCGCCGACGCGTGACGTTCCGTATACCGCTTCGCGATCTGTCGAGGCAAGTGAAACTTGCTACATGCTATTTAAATTACTATATATGCTAGTTAAATTACCATATGCCTATTTTGAGTGCACGTTAAACCTGTAGTTTACATTTAGTACCATAATTTCCATTTTAACATTCGACGTCCCGTTATATCATTTTAGATTCATAGCTCGAAACATACCAGGTTGCATTTAGTTCTTTTATACACAGTACCCGCATCCATAATTAGATCTTATAACAATTATTGGCATAGCCCACAGTACCTCTTTTATATTTTATACCCTGTCGGACGACCATTTGCATACATCTAAACTGATTTATATTCAATTGCATCTCTAGATTACTTAGTACGTACCACAAAGATTTTATCATCCACATTCGTTTTACTGTATTCATGTAATGTTGAAATTATCCCTTGAACCCAAACTGATAACTGTGCATCTACATACCTTAATCTGTACCTGATCGCATTTCACGTTACAAGTTCCAACTTGTTGATTATATTAGCACACATGCTTGTTCTGTATACCATGTTTATGCTAGCTTGATTATGAGCACCCACACAATATCTTGTACACCCTGACATGACTTGCTACACCTATTACTTGATACGATATGGTACCGTGCAACTCTTGACATGACATGACACATATATACATTACTTGACTTGACCTGATGTACCATGGCTTTACTTGTTACCTGATCTTGTGTTTAATGCCAACAAACCTGACCTGTAGTCCTTACAGACCATTCCTGTTGTCTATCCAGACAAACCTGTACTTGCCTGATCCTGCGTTGGCATTAGCATTAGATCACTTAATACCTGACTTGAACACTTTTAACCTGGGGGTATAGGGAAATCAATGATGAAACCTGACTTGTAACTCGACAGTTCTATATCTGTTCTGATCAGTCTTATGGGCTAGGCTAGCCCCGGGGTGATGATGCTGACATCACTCATCTTTATATACTATACTTTTACTGTCTAGTGGCACGTCTCGGATTCAGCTCGAGAATCTTGACCGTGGTCCCGGGCACGCACGGGATACTATTGAATTACAACGATGATTCATCAAATTGATTTCAAAGACTTGAGAGTAGATAACCCAATAGACTAGTTTAGTTTACTCACTGCATACTACCCTTCACTGCCCTGATTTATATTGTTTTTACACCTGCTTTACCATTTATGATTATACTTGCATGTTTTGTTACCCTGTTTATATTTTATTGCTTGATGACATGACGCGCTGATGTCTGGGTTTTGTATGGCCCAGATTCCGTACCTTTGTTGCAGTCCGAGCAGAAGTACTTCAGCCGGCAGGCTGAGCAGTGAGGACTCCTTAGTAGTTAGTTCTGTTACTTTTCAGTATTATTTTATTCCTGATGTGAGCCTGCATTATGGGACATACATTCCAGTTATTCTTGTATTGGATCTCTTGCTTCCGCATTATTTATCCTTGACTCATTTTATTTTGGCTTATGGACATGTGCTAGATAGTTTTATTATTGTTCTTGATATCTCTACGGCCATAATGTGACTGTGGAAGGATAATTCCTATCCACAGGTAGCATGGTTGGCTATGTCACGTGCCTACCTTAGCGTACTCTGGGAAGTGGAGCGTGACATGGTTCTTTTGGTATCAGAGACATAGTTTAATCGGGTTGATTCTTTTGTAGTTGGGTATTGTACCCAATACACGAATCAGAATACTCGTGATTAGGAAACATGTCCTGCCACCTTGCCATTTTACCGTTCTTGAATCTTAACCTCCTCCTGATTATACTTTTACGATATGCAAACCTCATTTGCATGTCGACTCGAAACCTGGTTCCTTGTTTATCTCTAGAACTTAAGCGACTTGGGTGGAGTTATGTAATTGTAGCTATGATACCGCGGCATTGTTACAATACGGTACTCTATTTAAGTAACTCGGAGTTCTAGCCTTGATCTACATTTTGAATCTGTTATCATGCTAATCCTTGGGTGTTTTGATTTTAGGAATATGGCAGACAAGAATCTGAAGACGTACCAAAGACGTGTTGATGAAGCCGCCATGCTTGGAGTAATACGTGGGATGTTGGAGAATCAAAAGCGGCAGACCGAGCTGATCCATCAGCAAGCTGAATCTTTTCAGGAAGGTTTGCGGACCGTTCAGCAGTCCGTGAACAATGTTGGGGCCAGAACAGTAGATCGTGTGGGGACCGTAGCAGATTTCACAAGACTGGGTTCCTCTGTCTTTACTGGCTTAGAGGAGTCGTTGCCAGCGGAGCAGTGGCTGGTTGACACGGAGAATCTACTCATTGCAGCACAGATCCTAGATGATAAAACGGTGGATGTAGTACGCATCCAGTTGGTGGATTACGCCCGTGAATGGTGGCTTGTGGAGGAGACCCACTTTCCCAAGCTGATCAAGTGGGCGGATTTTTCAAAGAGTTTCCTGGAGAAGTTCTTCCCGCGGACTGCACGGGAGGAAATGGAGGAGAAGTTTATCAGTCTAAAGCAGAACGGTGCACCTGTAGATGTACATGCAACAGAGTGGACGCGGCTCAGTAGATTCGCTGGACCATTGGTTGCCAATGATAAGGATATGGCAAGGAGGTTCATGCGCAGTTTGGATGTGGACATCCAGAGGCAGATTGTCTCCCTGGGTTTGACCACTTTCTCACAGGTACTTTTTAAGTCCACGTTACCCGTCCCCGGTTCTTTAGGGTTGCGGAAATGATGAAAAACGATTTTTCTTTGGTGGTGACATGGACTCAAAATACGGATCTTTGTTAAACAACTATCTAACAACCAAACTAGGAGTTTTACCTACTCGGTTAGGGGGTTATACCTTAAATTGAACTCCTTCTCTTCGACTCCTTGTGGTGGTCAGATGGTTCTCTCCTCGTCGTCTCCTTCTGCCGAAGATGGATCCACCTGAAAGGTTCTACCTTTGGCTTCAACCTCAATCTTGAGGAAACTAGAACACTTGGTTTGCTAGACTTTGTATACTAGGATGAGTAGAGAAGTGTTTTGGGTTTTATCTCTATGGTTCTTGCTTCTCAACACATGAGACAATAGAACCATGAACTAGAGAGAGAGCAAGAGGAAGAGGGAGAGCTTGAGGATGAGAGAGAATGAGAATGATAGAATGAGCAAGACTTTTCTCACCCTTGCTCTCATAATCCAAAATAATCATAACTCATAATAATAATTGAGTATTATGTGATGGTTGTTATCATATCAAATGGCAATATCATTTCATGCATTAAATGCAATTTGTGAACAAACAAGCAAGCCAAGGTCAATGCCAAGAAATGATAGCCAGTGTCATGATGATGGTCAACACGTCCAACCTAGTCAACCGGTCAACTAAGTCAACAAGTCAACAAAGTCAACCTTTCAACCCAACCATGGCACAATAATACTTAATTAATATTATCATTAATCATATTTCTTATTCTCATTAGGGTTTAGCAAAAGTCAACAGTCAACAACCCTAATGAGAATCCTCTTCCTCTGTCTCTGTCAACCGTGCATACACACCCGCATCCGCGTTCCGAGGAACACGAATACAAACGAGATAAAACCAATCTCAAAACATATAGTAGGATCTGGCTTAAACCAAAGCCCACTAGTGATAACTGCCCGGACACTAAACGTGCACAAGTGCACGGATGTGACCGAACCCTGTCGCAAAACTATGCGACCTCTACTCTTTTGCCAAAAGGCAAATAGCTCTCTGTGTGGGACTCTGAAGACTCGACACTACGCTGGCAGTGGATTTAACCACAGACCGCAAGTGGCACTAGCTGTGCGTAACGGCCCCTAGGTAGATGCCGATAAGAAGACGGACGAGGTGAAACCCATCTGAGCTCCTACTGAGCCTGAATGTGACAATCTGCGTATAGTCCGGTCTGTTCGTCTGAGAATATCGCATGGCGGGCCTAGGGGGGCGGTAAACGTCAGTCCTCTAATAGCGGTACAAGTCGTGTCGGAGTGTAGCCCAGAACACCTTGAGATAACACTGGAAACCTACCAGTATATCTCGCTTGCTCTGGCCAGGGACTTTGTGTAATAGCTCCCCTAGACACAGCACGGTATCAACCCCCAATACCGGGAGAGACGAATCCTGTCTAACCGTCACTGCCTCCAAGTGCTTCGGGACTGCACCCAACTACTACCTGTTTGCACGACTCCTTTGAGCCGCGGTAGGGTAGTAATCTAAGTACAGTGGGAAAATACTCGAGGCGAAGTGACAGTGTCAAGTCAGCGGACTAAGCTGTACTCATGTCACCTGGGAACTGATAACTGACGATAGGTATAGTACCAACCAACAGTTCCCGACGATTCCTGTCCAGTGTACTCGTAACCTAACGAGCACCCGCATACTATCTTAAGTACGACGTACTGATGGCTGTGGGATAGACCATCTCCTTGCTGGGATGAGAAGCGCATACGCTAGTCTACTCCGGAGTATCGATGCCCTGTCTCGATAGTCCTATGACTAGGGACCTGCATAAGGATGTGCTTGTGGATTACCCAGCCCCCACGAGTGTGACTGCCATCACAACGCTGGTAATCAAGCAAAGATCCTAAGAGCTCCACTAATGTGTATAGGTGATGTACTAAAAAGAAACACATGTACACATTAAAATAGAAACAAACCAAGTAGCATACTACCATTTTGAGCAAGATTTTCTATACAAGGTGAATATCCCAAGCTTCCATTAAGTAATATACAAACTAGTATGATACAGTAATGGCCTCTAGGGCATATACACTAACAATCTCCTACTTGCACTAAGGCTATGTACTGGCGTATCGAAGACCTATCATCTCGATCGGCCGCTCGAACTAAGTCTGGGGTAAGGCCTTTGTGAGTGGATCAGCAGTGTTATCTTCCGTAGTAACTCTCCGAACCTCGATCTCCTGGCGACCCACGATCTCCCTGATCAGGTGATACCGCCTCAAGATGTGTCTGGACTTCTGATGGGACCTGGGTTCCTTCGGTAAAGCTATAGCCCCGTTGTTGTCGCAATACAGAGGTATTGGATCAACAATGGACGAAACCACCTGAAGTTCTGTCAAGAACTTCCTTATCCAGACGGCTTCTTTTGCGGCATCTGCAACAGCGATATATTCCGCTTCCATCGTCGAGTTAGCAACGGTTTCATGTTTGGAACTCTTCCAACACACCGCCCCTCCATTGAGGGTAAAGACATAACCCGGCATGGACTTGGAATCATCCTTGTCACTCTGAAAGCTGGAGTCAGCAAAGGCCTCGATCTGGAGGTCTTTTCCACCATACACTAAGAATACCTCCTTAGTCCTTCTCAGGTACTTGAGAATGTTCTTTACCGCTATCCAGTGCTTCTCCCCAGGGTTTGACTGATACCGGCTTACCACACTTAATGCATAAGCTACATCTGGTCTGGGACACAACATCGCATACATTATAGAGCCTACCGCAGAAGCGTAGGGTATAATAGACATGCGATCCCTTTCCAAATCATTCTTGGGAGACATCTCTTTGGAGAGGGTGATCCCGTGACAAGCCGGTAGATTACCGCGCTTGGAATCTTCCATACTGAATCTTTTCAGTATGGTGTCGATGTATCTGGACTGTGAAAGTCCTAATATCCTCTTGGATCTGTCACGATAGATTCGGATCCCCAGAATGTAAGAGGCATCACCCAGGTCTTTCATGGAGAACATGTGTGACAAGAACCCTTTGACAGATTGTAGCATAAGAAAGTCATTTCCTATTAAGAGAATGTCATCCACGTATAAAACGAGGAATACGACAGTTCTTGCTACAAATCTAATATAGATGCATGGTTCATCTGGATTTTTGATAAAGCCAAATTCTTTGACCGTCTCATCAAAACAGATGTTCCAACTCTGCGATGCCTGCTTTAGTCCATAGATGGACTTAAGCAACTTGCACACCTTTCCGCTGCTCCCACTCTGAATGAAACCCTCTGGCTGGTCCATATAGACACACTCCTCTAAATTTCCATTTAGAAAAGCGGTCTTTACGTCCATCTGCCAAATCTCATAATCGTGGAAGGCAGCAATGGCAAGAAGGATCCGAATGGATTTCAGCATAGCCACTGGAGAAAAGGTTTTGTCATAGTCTAAACCAGGTCTTTGACGAAAACCCTTTGCAACAAGTCTAGCCTTATAGGTCTCAACCTGTCCATCTACACCAATCTTCCTTTTGAAGATCCACTTGCATCCTACGGGTTTTACCCCATCTGGAGAAACGTCCAACGTCCATACTTTGTAAGTGTACATGGACTCCATTTCGGTCCGCATTGCATCCAGCCATTTTACCGAGTCAACGCTCTGAATGACCTACTGGAAGCTAGTCGGCTCATCATAATCAATGATGCAATCCTCTCTATCCCCGTCTATGAGAAAACCGTAGTATCTCTCGGGCGAATGAGACTGCCTACTACTCCTGCGGAGCGGCGCAGGAATTTCCTGATCTTTCGAACCCTCTGGTTCTACTAAGCTTTCAGTAATAGCTCGTGGTTCTGGAATTTCTTCCAGTTCTATTGCGCTCCCACTTATCTGATTTTCCAAAAACTCAGTTTCTAGGAAGTGGGCATGACGAGAAACAAAAACCTTTTGTTCCTCTTCGCAATAGAAGAAATATCCCTTGGAGTTCTTTAGATATCCCACAAACTTGCACTGTACAGAGCGTGCCTCGAGTTTGTCCGCATGCTGCTTTTTGACAAAAGCTGGACATCCCCATGTCTTAATGTGCTTAAGATAGGGTTTCTTCCCATACCACATCTGATATGATGTGGTAGGCACAGTCTTAGTTGGAACTCGGTTCAAAAGGTATGCAGCTGATTCTAGTGCATATCCCCAGAATGATTGCGGTAACTCAGCGTTACTCATCATGGAACGTACCATATCCAATAGGGTCCGGTTCCGTCTCTCCGATACACCGTTATGTTGCGGAGTGTATGGAGGAGTAAGCTGAGAGAGAATTCCATTCTTTTTAGGTAATCCAGGAACTCGGCACTCAAGTATTCACCACCTCGATCAGATCTCAGTGTCTTGATACTTTTGCCGGTTTTTTTTCTACTTCATTCTTCTATTCCTGGAATTTTCTAAAGGCTTCGGATTTATGTTTCATTAAGAAGACATATCCGTACCTTGAAAATTCATCCGTAAAAGTAATGAAGTAAGAATAACTGCTTCGCGCATGTGTAGACATTGTACCACACACGTCGCTGTGTACGAGTCCCAAGAGCTCGCTCGCTCTTACTCCGTGTCCAGTGAACGGAGTCTTTATCATCTTTCCTTTGAGACAGGATTGACAAGTTGCATATGATTGATATTCGAATGGATCCAAATATCCTTCTGTATGTAACTTTGTCAACCTTCTCTCATTGATGTGACCCAGTCTACAATGCCATAAGAAAGCCTGATTTGTTTCCGGAGACTTTCTTTTGTGTGTATTCTGGACATTGAAAATCTGTGGTTGGTTTAATACGTATATACCATTGCTTAATGTACCTGACCCAATCAAAACTTGATTAAGGTGAATGTTCACAACATTACTTACAAATGCAAATTCATAACCTTCTTTAGATAATAAAGATACAGATATGATATTACAGGTTGCATTGGGTACAAAATAATAATCACGCAAAATCAAAACGTGTCCATCTGACAATCCCAGGTGATAGTCCTCCACGGACTCAGCATCCATGCCAGCTCCGTTTGCAACTCTGAGGGTCATATCACCTGCCTTCAAAACCCTACGCCTTCTCATTGCCTGTAAAGAATTACAGATATGAGATCCTGATCCGGTATCCAATACCCAGGATGTAGAGTTTATTGATAGACAGTTTTCAATAACATACACACCTGAAGCTGAAGCCGCAACTTGCTTCAGATCCTGGTTTCTAGCCTTCCAAGCCCTGCAATCCTTTTTCCAGTGTCCACTCTTGTGACAGTAAAAGCATTCTTCCTTTCCCACAAGCTTTCCCGCTACCTTTGTTGCCTTTTTCTTTCCCTTCGTATCCACTTTACTAACACCGCTCCTTGGTTTGGCGGGGGATTTCTTCTTCTTTCCTTTGGCTTTCGCCTTGGACCTAGAAGAGGAAGATCCTCCTACAAACAAAGTGGATGTTTCCCTACCTTTCTGTAGGGTGCCCTCTCCACTTCTCAGCATGTTGAGGAGTTCTGAAAGTTTAACTTCTTTTTCTTGCAAGTTGAAGTTCAGGATAAATTGAGCGTAAGTGGAAGGAAGGGACTGGAGAATCAAGTCCGTGTAGAGCTCGTTCTCTAACATGGTCCCAAGGTCCGCGAGCTCCTCAATGAAGCCAATCATCTTAAGCACGTGTTCCGCTACCGATGATCCGACGGCCAATCTCGCCGAAAACAGCTTTTTCGAGACTTCTTATCTGGCGATACGGGATTTCTCTCCATACAGTTCTTTTGTATGGAGAAATATGGATTCAAGGTCCATATTCTCGTGCCTCTTCTGATGTTCATTGTTTATAGAGGCAAGCACGAGGCACTTGGCCTTCGCGCAGTCGATTTTCCAGGTCTTACGGATTTCCTTATCCGCGACGCTGGTTTTGGGACCTGGGACAGGGGGGCTTTGGTGGTAAGGAGATACCCCAACTTGTCATAAGTGATTGCCATTTTGACATTCCTGAGCCAATCTTTGTAGTTTGGCCCTGTCAGTATGTTTTTATCTAGTAGTAACTTAAGTCCAGTCATGATGTTTGGTCGGTGCAATTAGGAGAGAGAGAAAAAACACTTTAGCATGATGCTCTTGCAAGTTTAGAGTGGTTTTTAATTTGTCTAAACAGGATGGCTCCCACTATCTCTCGAATCCCTCCTCAAACCAAAAAGGAAGAATTAGTCGGGATCAATCTCACCATACAATACTTGCTTAACCGTTCATCCAGGCCAGTGTTGGTACTTCGAGGGAGGTTTTCCAACGCTTTCGCGTAGTTCCTTAATTAAATAACCTCTTTTCCCTATGGGCGTAGCCCCGCTAACACCTTTCTAGACACCTACTTGGTTTATAGCATTGATCGTTAAGTGAGAAATTTCCCGAGGAGTAGCATATACTCACAGTAGGATCGGGATCCAACTATCATCGCGTGACAAAACTAAAGGAATCCTACCAGAATCATCACACTCCAAATGGTATGCAGCGCTAGCAAGTTTCAGTTTCTTTTGAAACTCCCGATGTGGATTTTTGCCCCATGCTCTTATGACCTTGACTTTGGCCAACAAATCATAAGTCACATGTCAAGTTCTACCCGTCATTCTCCAGGTTAATTTGAACCTACCCGTACCTACCCTTGACTTTGGCCAACAAGGCAGTACGACTGTCCCAAACCAACACATCTATCTATGCTGCACATGAATACCCAATAGCTACCAATCACTATGCCTTGACTTTGGCCAACAAACATAGCTTAAATACTATTGACTATCCATGTGAAACGACGGAGGGCTACGAATGGTTTTGGCGAAACCGTGAACGTAGTGAACTTGATATAATCGATGGAACGAGATAGCTTTTAAAAGGAGTGGCTTAAGCTCCGCGTTTAAAAGTTGTTTTTGAAAAGAAACCGAGTGGTTTTGAAAGTGTTCCAACGACTCAACTTTGGTTTATTTTATTGCATTAATTTAATGCATCCCATCATATAATCCTACCATTGCAGAAAACAATGAAAATATGACGTACGCTTATGCCATCCGCATTCGCCACGGGGCCCCGTCATTACCCGTTAGGTTACTTAACTAACGACAGAGCGGGGGCTGGACTAGCGCGGATGCAAAACATAAGCAACGCCTAAATAGATATCATATATAGATATACACATTCGTCACATGCAATGATAGCCATTCCAGATCACAGATGAACACATTGGATATACTAGGAATCCGCATTCCGTATGAGCCTGTAACGAAGAGCGGATTATACGGCCGCGATGAATAGCCAAGACCCCACCCTAAACCCCTACGGGTGCGGCAAACTACCCGCCAAGTACCCGAAGCGAAGCAACCTCCCTCAACACCGTGAGTAGGCCACTCGGCACTTCGAGGTACCCGGTAGTTTGTGTAAGTGCACGGCGGCGCCCCGGCCGTCAATCCGACGGCCAAATGCGGAAGCGGTGATAAACTTTAATTTTGCGAACTTAGCAAACCGGCACCACCGCGCACTAAACACCCGGATCGGACCATTAAACTAGTTCTAGCTAACTACAAGATGGGGAAGAGATATACCGAGTGATCCGAGTCCTCCGGTCTTCTCGTCGTCGTCCCGATCTCCTGCGGAATGTCCGGTCGTCGCCTCCTCGCCGGAAGGGCACCACATCGCCTGCATCTTTTACGGGCTCCCACCTCAATACCGAGGCAACTCGGGCGCGAAGTTGGCTGGCCGACGCGTCCAAGATTTGCTGTAGAATGTGTAGTGTAGAGGCTATGTCTCATTTGTGGTTTGTGTTGCCTTTGAAGATGATGGAGGAATCAAGATAAGAAAAATGGTGCTTGCATTTTTCCTAGCATGAAATGAGATCAAAAATGCCACACTCCAAAATGAAACCCTCTCATTCTCCCTCAATGAAGTGGTCGGCCAAAAAATGTGCAAGGAAATGGTGGAGGGAAAGCATCTTGTATAAGGGAGGTGATGGTAGTAAAAGGTGGAGGGTGACCATATCCAAAGCATCATCACAAAATCAAATCAAACTCTAATCACTTTTAAAACAAATCAAGTGATGTAAAGAGAATCAAATGATGGTTGAAAAGAAAAGATGCCATCATAACAAATACATTTGCAAGAAACCCCTCCATAAAGTGTTATTTGCAAACTTGCAAATAACCCCCTCCATCGGAAAAGTCCGGCCGGGAAAGAACAAAGGAAAACCGGCCGGAACGGAATGCAAACTGGCAACTCCAAAAAACTGGTCCCGTAATAAATTACAGGAAAACCCCGATACTGTGCATACACGCCCGCATCTGTATTCCGACCGGATACAAATGCAATGAGACAAAATCTATACTGTACTATACTAGGATCCGGCTTAAACCAAAGCCGGCTAGTAATATCCGTTCGATCCTGATCCGTGCAATACCGCACGTATCCGATCGAACCTTGCCATATATCTATACGGCCTCTAGTACTAACCGTCTGATCCTGATCCGTGCAATACCGCATGTATTGATTGGACTCTGCCATTTCTCCATACGGCCTCTACAGCGTTTCGCCTGAAAGCTTGAGTAACTGTAAGTGTGGTGGACTCTAAAGACTCGTCAATACTATGGCTGTGGATTTAACCACTAGCACGTCAGAGGTATAAGCCAATACGTGACGAGCCACCAGCTATTGACCAAAAGGGACGTCGATGAGCGAACTCATCCTGACACCCTACTGAGCCTGTCAGTGACAATATCCGTACAGTTCGGTCCGTTCGTCTATAAGCATCGCATGTCGGGCCTAGGGGGTTGGTAAAAGTCAGACCCCCAAAAGCGGTACAAGTCGTGTCGGAGTGTAGCCCAGAACACCCTGAGATACTACTGGAATACCTACCAGTAAATCTCCTGCCTTGGCCAAGGACTTCGTGTAATGGCTCTCCTAGACACAGCGCGACCTCACCCCCAATACCGGGAGAGACGAACCCCTGAAGATCCGCTCACTGCCTCCATGTGGCTCGGGACTGTACCCAATTAAAACCTGTTTGCACGACTCCTTTGAGCCATGGTAGGGTAGTAATCAAAGCACAGTAGGAACTCACACGAGACAAATGACGATCCCCAGGTCGATGAACTAACCTGTACACATGTCACCTGGGAACTGTTATCTGACGTCAGGTATAAGACCAACTAGCATGTTCCCGGCGAGTCCTGTCCGGTGTACTCATAACCCAATGAGCACCTGTATACATCTTAGGTGAACAACTGACACCAGTGGCTTGTGAGACCGTCCACCGCCCCTCGTCGGGGTCTCGATTGTATACACTAGTCTACTCTAGAGAATCGATGCCCTGTCTCGAAACTCCCACGACTAGGGACCTTTTAAGGATGTGCTTATAGACTCCAGCTCTCACTTATATGATCGCCCTCATACTGCTGGCAGTCAAGCAAGAATCCTAGGGGCTCTATCTGTTGGAGATAGTGCCCTCAGAGTCAATTATTAGGTCACAGGTATGTGATTGCAATGATTGATGGAGGACCTATCCCGGTAGGACAGTCTTACTCGAGATGATAGTATGCTATCTGGTTTACCTTTATCATCATGTACTGCTTTAGGTGACCTGACAAGTCGCTATTACACGTTGATAGAGCCCATAGGATTCTTGCTTGACCACCAGCAGTATGAGGGCGATCATATAAGTGGGAGCTGGGGTCTATAAGCATATCCTTAAATGGTCCCTAGTCGTGTGAGTTTCGAGACAGGGCATCGATACTCCAGAGTAGACTAGTGTATATAATCGAGACCCCGACGAGGGGCTGTGGCCGGTCTCACAAGCCACTGGTGTCAGTTGGATCACCTAAGATGTATACAGGTGCTCATTGGGTTATGAGTACACCGGACAGGACTCGCCGGGAACATGCCAGTTGGTCATATACCAGACGTCAGATGGCAGTTCCCTGGTGACATGTGTACAGGTTAGTTCATCGACCTGGGGATCGTCATGTGTCTTGTGTGAGTTCCCACTGTACTTTGATTACTACCCTACCATGGCTCAAAGGATTCGTGCAAACAGGTTTTAGTTGGGTACAGTCCCGAGCCACATGGAGGCAGTGAGCGCATCTTCAGGGGTTCGTCTCTCCCAGTATTGGGGGTGAGGTCGCGCTGTGTCTAGGAGAGCCATTACAATTAGCCCTCGGCCGAGGCAAGGAGATTTACTGGTAGGTATTCCAGTAGTATCTCAGGGTGTTCTGGACTACACTCCGACACGACTTGTACCGCTTTTGGGGGTCTGACTTTTACCAACCCCCTAGGCCCGCCATGCGATACTTATAGACGAACCGACCGGACTGTACGGATATTGTCATTGACAGGCTCAGTAGGGTTGTCAGGCTGAGTTCGCTCACAGACGTCCCTTTTAGTCAATACCTGGTAGCCCGTTACGTGTTGGCTTATACCTCTGACGTGCTAGTGGTTAAATCCACAACCAAGGTGTTGACGAGTCTTTAGAGTCCCCCACATTCAGTTACTCAGCTTTCGGGCGAAAGGTTGTAGAGGCCGTATGGAGATATGGCAGGGTCCGATCAGATACGTACGGTATTGCACGGATCAGGATCGGACAGTTTGTACTAGTGGTCGTATGGTTTTATGGCAGGGTTCGATCAGATACGTGCGGTATTGCACGGATCAGGATCGAACGGATGTTACTAGCCGGCTTTGGTTTAAGACGGATCCTAGTATAGTACAGTGTAGATTTTGTCTCATTGCATTTGTATTTCGGTCGGAATACAAATGCGGGTTTGTATGCACAGTATTGGGGTTTTCCTGTAATTTATTACGGGACCAGTTTTCTGGAGTTGCCAGTTTGCTTTCCGTTTCGGCCAATTTCCTTTGTATCGTTCATTGGCCGATGATTGGTGGAGGAGGGTTTATTTGCATTGTTGCAAATAGGCATTAGTGGAGGGGGTTCTTTGCATCTTGTTGCATCATGATGGCTTTCATGATGTGCACCATCATTGACTTGTTTTGACTCCATCATGACTTGACTTTTAAAGTCATGATTGTTGATGATGATGAGGGGTGAGGTTGGTTGTGTGTGGATGTATTTGTTATCATGTTCTTTCATGATTCCCTTTTGCATTATTGTTCCACTCACTCCCTCTTTGTGTGGCTCTCTCATTTTTTCTCACTCTCCCCTCACCAAGTTGGCCGGCCACTTCCTATATGGGCTGTCCAAATTTTTGGATGGGGATTGGTTGTTCATTTCATGCACCAAAATTCTCCAAGCTCCTCCACATACTTCTTGTTTTCATCCCTCCACCAAGAGGCAATTCCGATAACCCCAAATGAGACACAAGCCTCTACATTATATTCTACAGTAAATCTTGGGCACGTCGAGTAGCCGGCTTCGTGCCCGAGTTGCCTCGGCATTGAGGTGGGAGCCCGTAAAAGAAGTAGGCGATGTGGTGTACTTCCGGCGACGAGGAGGAGACGGGACATTCCGCAGGAGATTGGGACGACGACGAGAAGACCGGAGGACTCGGATCTGTCGGTATATCTCTCTTCCCTTTCTTGTAGATAGCTAGGACTAGTTAGTGGTTCGATCCGGGTATTAGTGCGCGGCGGTTTGCCAAGTTCAAGAAAATTTAAAGTTTATCACCGCTTCCGCATTTGGCCGTCAGATTGACGGCCGGGGTGCCGCCGTGCACTTACACTATCAACGTGTAATAGCGACCTGTCAGGTCACCTAAAGCAGTACACGATGATAAAGGTAAACCAGATAGCGTACTATCATCTCGAGTAAGACTGTCCTACCGGGATAGGTCCTCCCTCAATCATTGCAATCACGTGCCTGTGATCCAATAATTGACTCCGAGGTCACTATCTCCAACAATCTCCCACTTGCACTCAAGGCTAATTATTGCGATGTCGCATACTCACAGCCCGTGTGATACCGAACACCCAACTCCTCTACTAGTCAGTCTCACAAAATCCGTTTGCGAAACTATTGCGTTCGAGGGATAGCCTCAGTGAGTGGATTCGCCTAGATGTTTCTTTCTATGTCTCTCTCTATCTCAAGTTCGCGGAGAAAGCTATCTCCCGAAATGAGCAATACCTGTCTTAGAATGTCTGGATGTCTGATGGGACCTAGCTCATAAATGAACTCCAAATCCAAACTTCTTAGACTGTATCGTCAACTGAACTTAATCAGTATCCTGCGCCATGCCACCCTCAGTATTGCCTTGGACCACCTGTCCAAAATACTGCCCCTCGTCAGAAGGAAAAATATAACTCTGACAACCTCCTTGTCGTCCATGTCACCTTGGAAGCCTGGAATGATAATTGTCTCCCAAATGAGGCTGTCGTTATCATATCCCTAGAACATCCACTTATGTTCTAAAACTGCTTCCGACTGTTTCTCCAGGATTGGATCAATATCAACTTATTGCATCTAGTACAAGAACAACATCTGGTGTGGTACTTGACATCTCATGATTGACTCAATTGCCTAAGCAAGTGATCTGCCAATCATGCACATCCCTCTCTACTTTAGTCTATAAGACACTTTTAGAGAGGGTGACTCCATCACCTGCAGGTACACTACCGTGCCAGGAGTCGTCCATTCTAAATACTCTTAGAATGCTATCAAAGTACCCTGATTGGGAAACCACCCAAATCTAGATCTAAAACCATAGATCTAGTAACCAGTATGTCTGATATAATGTCCAAGTCCTTTGTGGAGAAACCACTGTGTGACGACCAAAGTATAACCGATCGTAGTATAGGAATATCACTTCCTACTCTGTGTATGTCATCAAATACCAGGACATCACACCCTACTACCTTCTCAACAGATCCATCTCCTATTTTGATGAAGTCAAACCTATGACTGTCACATCAGAAATAGATGATCTATCTCCACTATATCTGCTTTAGTCTATAAATAGACATAAGCCTGATGTCCTCCAATGCTTCCGCTGCTCCCACTGACTACGACAACCCTCTGGCAGAGTCATATACACGTACACTTCTGAAGCTAGTTCAGAACGACGCTATACTCATCCTCCTGCCGGGTCTCGCAGCCTGGAACAACAGCAATGGCAAGTGTGGGTAAACAAGAACTTCCCTGTCACCGTCCTTGAGGCTACCGGAGTACCTCTCGGGTGCCTGAAGTTACCCACCTTATCTGCGGAGTGGCCAATGGAATGTCAAATCAGATTGAATCTTTAGGTTCCTTATCAAATCTTCAGTAATCGTTTGCGTTTCTGGAATCACTTCCAGTTCTACCATACTCCCACTACTGTTTTTGAAAAAATCCATTTTTAATAAAACTGTGGCGAGTCTAGAACAATATTTCTATTGATCTGCCAGATGGTAGAAAGTCAACCCTCGTCATAGCCTGGGTCAACCCACAAACAGCCATTACAGAAACGTGCCTTGAGTTGTCCAGTGTCTGGTTTTAATCATAAGCCGGACAACTCCCCGTACCTTAACAACGTTAAGATATGAACTGTTCTACATCCAATATAGAACCAGAGGCACTGATTTAATTTAACCAGATTCAAATTATGCAGCTGTCTCCAGTGCATGTCAACTAAATGGAGAGAGGACGATCAGCGTTACTCAACTTAGGAATGCTTCCAATTATGAGTAACCTGAAAGAGAAGCAATTTCTCTTTATCATTACTATCAACTGAATACCATACACAAGTATCTACATCTTCGATCACTTTGAAGAATCCCGATACTTGCTACACCTGGTTCTCTACTCTATTCAAATACCTATAACTCCTCAAAACTTAGACCCTGTGTTTCTGCGAAACACATGTCTAAGAACTAGAGAAGTTAAAAGTAAACATAATATAGTATGAGGACCAACCCCTCTGTCCTAATGGACACTGGACAACATACAATACTCTGTATAAGTCCGCTGAGTCTAACAACTCTTTCACTGTGTGTCGTAGGTTGAAAACTGTGCTTATGGTTAAGAAGAATTACACCGCTGTTTAATGCTCCTTACCTAACCATCCACTGATATAGGTAAATGTCATCGACATAATATCAAAAGGTATATCTCACTCTATGAAAATAGACATACAGATATATCAATTTGAAATTGGTGCACAACAGCGGATATTCAAAACCAAACATTTGCTGACTGGCAAACAGCCCAGGTGATCTCCTCAAATATCACCGATTACAACGAATCCCGATATAATGAGGATGATCACCTTATTCCCAATAACTTACTCCCACTCATCATCTGTAAAACCATACAGATGTGAGAATCAAACCTGGTAAATACATACCCTGGAGCAAGTGTCTAATCGGGAAATCAGTTTTCTTTTAACAGTACACAGCTGAACTGAAACATTGAAATGTTTCGACGAGGTATCCTGGTATTCCTAGTAATGCCTCTACCATTATCTAGATTCATAACTATAACCGTATAATTCTTTTCCACCTCTCCAAATCCCTTTATATGTCTTTAGTCATTACCTTCTGCACACCCCTTAGGCCAAATGGTTTTCTTCCTTCCCTACTGTTCGGCACCAGCCTATGGTTTGGAAGAAGACTATCCAATAAGCATAATGGGTGTACTGTCCTAATCCTAGGAACACTCGCAATGCGAGAGAAGTTGAAGATAAAAGACAACCGAATAAACCTTATTCCTATTTCTCCTGAACCAGAATCCATCCCCGAACTGGAACAAGTTCCTTTCGAGTTTGTATATAACCATACGATGGAGTATCCAATAAACTGTGGATCTTCGTAGTGATACGGAGTGTCCTGAAGAAATAAAAAGGTGATTTTAGGATTGGCGAAGAAATACTTGGTTTGGTCGTGAATATCAGTCGCAATTTACTTTGCCCTCTTACTAATCCCTTGCTTTGTCTTAACTTAATACCTTCTGCACACCATCGTTATGCTAATTGGTTTTCTTCATTCCCCACTGTTCGGCACCAGCCTAAGGTTTGGAAGAAGACTATCCAATTTGCGTAATAGGTGTACTATCTCCTAAACCAAGGAGTACTCACAACCTGAGAGAAGGTAAAAGGAAAAGACAACTGAATAATCCTATCCGTTTTCTCCAGAACCGGAAACCATCCTCGAATTCCTTCGAGTTCGTATCTAACCATACGATGGTTTTGTCCAATGGAAGTGGACGTTCGCAGTAATACGGGGTGTCCTGGAGAAAAGGGTAAAAGTAGGAATGGCAATGAGGTCTGCAACTCTGACAATCCAAAAGCCAGTGTTAAGAAGGTTCGGTCAACTTGGTCACTGAGTCATAGTCTTAGGGTCGGGTCAATGGTCGCTGCCAGAGAGAGAGAGAAAAGAAACACTCAGCGTGCACTCTAACCTAGATCAGAATGGTTACCAATTTATCTAATCTGGAAACATCCTACTGTACCTCAAATTCTCCTCCAAACCTGAAAGAAGAATTAGTCGGGGTCACCCGAGGAGTAAACTAACCCATCAGTGGGAATCGGGATCCAACTATCATCGCATGATAACGTGACGGAATCCGCTCACGGTATCACACTCCAGAAGGTATGCGCATATCTGGCAAGTTTCAGTTCTTTTGAAACTCCCGATGTGATTTTTACCCCATGCTCTTATGACCTTGACTTTGGCCAACATATCATAAGTCACATGTCAAGTTCTACCCGTCATTCTCCAGGTTAATTTGAACCCACCCGTACCTACCCTTGACTTTGGCCAAAATGGCAGTACGGCTGTCCCAAACCAACGCATCTATCTATGCTGCATATGAATACCCAACAGCTACCAAACACTGTGCCTTGACTTTGGCCAACATACACAGCTTGAATACTATTGACTATCCATATGAAATGACGGAGGGCTACGAATGGTTTCTGGCGAAAACCTTTAACGTAATGAACTTGATATCGTTGAAGGAACGGATAGCTTTTTAGAAAATATAGTGACGAAAACCTTTACTAAAGAGGTCACTCCCGGTGAAGGGATCTCGGCTCTTTCCCCGTAGAATGGGGTGCAGGATATTCCAAATGAATACCACGATGCAAAGCAAAAATAATCGGCTATAGTGAAGTTAATGCCCTGACGCAAACTTCTGTCCAAGGGGTCACTCCCGGTGAAGGGATCTCGGCCCTTGCCTCGTCGACTGAGGAGCAGGATATTCCAAATGAATACCACGATGCAAAACAAAAGTGAACGTCCTTGCAATAACAGCTTTTTGAAAAGTGTTCCAACAACATCAGAATAGGTTTGTTTTAACTTGCATTGATCCGAATCAACGCCGTCCCATCAATTGATCACACCACAAAGAACGAAAATATACTGATGTACGTATATGCCATCCGCATTCGCCACTGGGTCCCGTCATTACCCGTTAGGTTAGCTAACTAACGACAGAGCGGGGACTGGACTAGCGTGGATGTAAAACATATACAACATCTACTAATATATATACCAATATATTATATTCGCTCAAGGCGTGATAAAAAATGCAACATCACAGAAATGTACAGCATCACAGAACAATACAGATATCAGGGATCCCCGGGTTTCACAGAGCCACTACTGAAAACCCGACGTTCCCCTGGTCGTGTGGATAGCCTGTGCAATGAAATCCTAGACCCCTACGGGCGCGGCAAGTTACCCGCCAAAACCTGAAGCGAGGCAGCCCCCTTCAGCAACGTGAATGGACCACCCGGCACTTCACGGAATCCGGTAACTTGGGCACCCCTCCTGGGTCAACCTGTACCCCCTACGAGTGCGGCGAATAGCCCGCCAATTCTAGAGTGAAGCCCCCTCCGTCCCAATGCCATGAGATGCGGGCTTGTTGCCCTCCAGAACCCGGCTATCCGTGCACCCCACCGCGGGGCAATCCTAGTACAGAAAGTAAAATATACATACAACGGGTACATCGACCGCAACCTGGTCGTGCCCCAAAATAATAATACAAACAGGCAGTGACGGCAGTCCACATGTCGGACGCCCGCCCCGCAATATCAAATGTACATAATACAACAGAAACTGTACTAGCATTGCATCCAGGCTATCCCCCACGACCGATCCGCAACATCACAGCAAAATCACAGAACATCAACGTGAAAGTCACGTTCGCAAATCCGTCTAACCGGGCTATAGCAGTTAGACTGGATTTACCGATCAAGTGACATTCACGGTCGCAGATATAATGTAAATACTGTGAAATAATGTGTTTACAATATCCGATCGATCAAAAATTAACAAGTGGGCCCCCAAGCAATACTGTAGCACTCACAGAAATTCTGGGCCCAATATTAATATTCCAAAACCCCCAAAATCAGCCCAGAAGCCCACTGGAGAAATTTAACACACTAATCAACCAATACTGCGGCGGAACCGCGGCAACAAGGGGGGTTTTGCCGCGGTTCCGCGCTCCCCTTGAGAGATCAGTGTCTCGAATTTCTCCATAATTCTTAGAACTTCCAGTACATTAGTTTTTTACAACCTGAAAAATTTTTGGACTTCAAAAAATTTCAACAGAAAACTGATGTGAGGAAAATGTGGTTTTTTGGAATTTTGGTCGATCGGAAATGCAAACACATCAAACAAAGCTAGACGAAGTTAATGGCGAGGCTCTGATACCACTGTAAGTGCACGGCGGCGCCCCGGCCGTCAATCCTGACACCCTACTGAGCCTGTCAGTGACAATATTCGTACAGTCCAGTCCGTTCGTCTATGAGCATCGCATGTCGGGCCTAGGGGGTTGGTAAAAGTCAGACCCCCAAAAGCGGTACAAGTCGTGTCGGAGTGTAGCCCAGAACACCCTGAGATACTACTGGAATACCTACCAGTAAATCTCCTGCCTTGGCCAAAGACTTCGTGTAATGGCTCTCCTAGACACAGCGCGACCTCACCCCCAATACCGGGAGAGACGAATCCCTGAAGATCCGCTCACTGCCTCCATGTGGCTCGGGACTGTACCCAACTAAAACCTATTTGCACGACTCCTTTGAGCCGTGGTAGGGAAATAATCAAAGCACAGTGGGAACTCATATGAGACAAATGACGATCCCCAGGTCAATGAACTAACCTGTACACATGTCACCTGGGAACTGCTATCTGACGTCAGGTATAAGACCAACCAGCATGTTCCCGGCGAGTCCTGTCCGGTGTACTCATAACCCAATGAGCACCTGTATACATCTTAGGTGAACCAACTGACACCAGTGGCTTGTAAGACCGGCCACCTCCCCTCGTCGGGGTCTTGACTGTATACACTAGTCTACTTTAGAGAATCGATGCCCTGTCTTGAAACTCCCACGACTAGGGACCTTTTAAGGATGTGCTTATAGACTCCAGCTCTCACTTATATGATCGCCCTCATACTGCTGGCAGTCAAGCAAGAATCCTAGGGGCTCTATCAACGTGTAATAGCGACCTGTCAGGTCACCTAAAGCAGTACACGATGATAAAGGTAAACCAGATAGCGTACTATCATCTCGAGTAAGACTGTCCTACCGGGATAGGTCCTCCCTCAATCATTGCAATCACGTGCCTGTGATCCAATAATTGACTCTGAGGGCACTATCTCCAACAGTTTGTGCACCCCGCCTTAGGTCTATCCTAGGAGCAAAAACAATAAAAGAAATTATACAATGACGGCTACAACCCCATCCCGGTTGTGCGGCCATATAAATAATATTACATCAATTACAAATTACATGAATTGAAAGAAAAAGAAAACTTTCATCTCACAACCCCCCGGCTATTCATCCACGACAATTCAATGAATTCATATACACATACCATCAACATTACAGATCATAAATATGTATAACCCCCACTAATCGACGTATAGCGATTAGTAGACGTTCAATACATATATCACATCACAGATATAACCCATTAGCTTAAGTCTTTAGAAGTTCGATCAAAATACGGATTTTTAAACCCCAAAAACAAATTTTGCTTTCTGAAAAATCTGGGCAGAAAAATCATATTCCAAAAATCCCAAAATACCCCAGTAAATACACTGCAGCAAAGCCGATCCACGGCCGAGTCAACTCGGCCGCGGATCCGCGGCAAGAAGCTGTTCTTGCCGTGTTTCCGCGGTGAGTTGGTCGGTTCAGTGGATCGTTTTTCTGCAGTGTACACTAAAAACCCTGAGTCGATATTTGGTATATGTCAAATAATTTTTACAGCAGTTTAAAAATCGACAGAAAGTTTGAATTCCGGGCATGTTTCGTGACTTTTTCTCCGATCGAACTTCTAGTTACTTTGCTAACATGTTAGATAGTGTTTAACTAGACTCTGATACCACTGTAAGTCCACGTTACCCGTCCCCGGTTCTTTAGGGTTGCGGAAATGATGAAAAACGATTTTTCTTTGGTGGTGACATGGACTCAAAATACGGATCTTTGTTAAACAACTATCTAACAACCAAACTAGGAGTTTTACCTACTCGGTTAGGGGGTTATACCTTAAATTGAACTCCTTCTCTTCGACTCCTTGTGGTGGTCGGATGGTTCTCTCCTCGTCGTCTCCTTCTGCCGAAGATGGATCCACCTGAAAGCTTCTACCTTTGGCTTCAACCTCAATCTTGAGGAAACTAGAACACTTGGTTTGCTAGACCTTGTATACTAGGATGAGTAGAGAAGTGTTTTGGGTTTTATCTCTATGGTTCTTGCTTCTCAACACATGAGACAATAGAACCATGAACTAGAGAGAGAGCAAGAGGAAGAGGGAGAGCTTGAGGATGAGAGAGAATGAGAATGATAGAATGAGCAAGACTTTTCTCACCCTTGCTCTCATAATCCAAAATAATCATAACTCATAATAATAATTGAGTATTATGTGATGGTTGTTATCATATCAAATGGCAATATCATTTCATGCATTAAATGCAATTTGTGAACAAACAAGCAAGCCAAGGTCAATGCCAAGAAATGATAGCCATTGTCATGATGATGGTCAACAAGTCCAACCTAGTCAACCGGTCAACTAAGTCAACCGGTCAACTAAGTCAACCTTTCAACCCAACCATGGCACAATAATACTTAATTAATATTATCATTAATCATATTTCTTATTCTCATTAGGGTTTAGCAAAAGTCAACAGTCAACAACCCTAATGAGAATCCTCTTCCTCTGTCTCTGTCAACCATGCATATACACCCGCATCCGCGTTCCGAGGAACACGAATACAAACGAGAATAATTCCTTCAAACCCTAAAAGGTAAGATTAGCCGGGAATAATTACACCCTATAATTTCGTCAAATTGTCTTGTGTAAAACTTTCCCAGGAGTAACTCTTACTCGCAGCGAGATCGGGATCCAACTATCATATAGAAGGTATGCAATCTCATTGCAAATTTCAACTCTTGAAATTCCCGTTATGGTTTCTACCCCTAGTCACTTATGACCTTGGCTATGGTCAACATATCATAAGTACTAGTCAAGTTCTACCCGTCATTTCGTGATTAGCCAGACCCACCCATATGACCCTTGACTATGATCAACATAATCACATGAATGTCCTAACTAATCGCATCATATGCTTTGTAGGAATACATCACTTAGCTACCGTACACTACGCCTCGGCTATGGTCGACATACGTAGCACGAATACTAAGTACTCTGCTTCCTAAAATGACGGAGGGAAACGGATGGTTTTTATGAAAACCTTTAACGTTTTGAACTTGATATCATTGTAGAATCAAGTGGGAAGGAGTGGTTTAAGCTCCAGTTTTAAAAATCGAATGGTTTTGTAGTATCTTTCTAATTTTGCTAAAGAGGTCACTCCCGGTGAAGGGATCTCGGCTCTTTCCTTATCGAATAAGGTGCTGGATATATAAATACAACGATGCAAAGCAAAGTTAGATCAACTATAAAATCAATTCGAGTTCTTTGTAACATTTTCCAGTTTCGCTAAAGGGGTCACTCCCGGTGAAAGGATCTCGACCCTTTCCTCATCGAATGAGGTGCAGGATATTCAAGAATACCACTATGCAAAACAAAAGCTAGAGTTACCCTTTTTCAAAAAGTTTGATTCTACAATATCTTTAGGTTTCTTTCTCTTAACTTTAATCACATTAATGTTGTCCCATCATTTACGTTTCCTAAACATCACAGAAAAGAAACGCAAATAGAACGTACGCTTATGCCATCCGCATTTGCCACTGGGCACCGTCATGCACCGTTAGGTTACTTAACTAACGGCAGAGCGGGGGCTGGACTAGTGCGGGTGCAAAACATAAGCAACGTTTATTATATATATCTCATATATAAATATAACCATTTCAGATCACAGATGAATGCATTGGATATACTAGGAATTCCGTATTTCATTCAAGCCCTTAATGAAAAACGGGTTCCACGGTCGTGATGAATAGCCAAAACTCCTCTAGACCCCTACGAGTGCAGCAAACTACCCGCCAAATTCCCGAAGTGTAGCAACCTCCCTCAACAATTGAGTAGGCCACTCGGCACTTGGAGAACCCGGTAGTTTGTGCACCCCACCTTGGGTCTATCCTAGGAGCAAAAACAGTAAAAAGAAATTATACAATATAACATTGCTTTTTACAAATTACATGGAATGATAGAAAAGGAAAAACACTCTTCTCACACCCCCCCGGCCATTTATCACAACGATCCAACACATTCATATACACATACCATCTCATGATATCCATATGTGCAACCCCCACTAATCGTCATATAGCAATTAGCGGACGTTTCAAACACATATAACAAAAATGAAAACCCGATTAGCCAAGCACTTTAGAATTTCGATCGATAATTTTTAAAACCATGCCAACACTTGACATGTCCCTGTACAAGCACCTTTGTAAAATTCTACATATCCCAGAAACCCTAATTCTTCAATATAGGAACAGAGAAGAAAAATGAGTCAACTCGGCCATAACTCGGCGGCGATTCCGCGGCCAAACCATCGGTTTGGCCGCGGTTCCGCCGTTCTTTATCCGAGTTAGACTTCCAAATTTTTTCTGTGTTCTTAGAAAACCCTGCTTGTATTTTTAAGACATGTCAAATTTATTTTGGAACACTTTCAAAAACTGACAGCAGCAAGGGCAGAATACGAGTTTTCGGGAGAAAAAACTGTCGATCGAGCTTCTAACTTTTGGCTAACATCTAATTGTGGTTTAGTTAAGCTCTGATACCATGTTGGTGAGTGCTGCATGCTCCCACAACTCTTGTAGCGCGGCGGAAGCGGTGAACGAAAATTTTCTTTGCATACAACACGCACTTAACCGAAGATCTTGTCTAAACCACAACTAGTAAACCCTAACTAGAGATCTTATCTACTATGTTAGGGATTATACCTTGATGATACGGTCCTTCGGGTCTTCTCTTGGATGCAACTCCTTTGCTCCTTTCTCCTCTTTTGGTGAACTCCTTGGCTCGTTAAGATGTTGCCGACGTTTTCGATTTCCGGCCACCGAAGACCTAGATGATCCACCCGAGAGTTTTCGTGCAAGCTAGAAACTCTTCTCAAGAGTTTAACCGAGAGACCAAATTTGCTAGAAGAGGTCACTAGAATGATGTAGAGATAATTGTATTGGATTAACTTGAAATCCTAAGCTTTGGATTCACATCTCATGTGAGGGTTTAAGCTAGGAAGAATGATAACCATCATTTTCTTTCTTTCTTCTTATACACTTGTTATGATACACTTATCATAATTTTGTGTAGGATTGGAATGGCTTGATTTCACATCTCATGTGAAGGTATTTATAAGAAGAAGTGGAGGAGAGAATAAGTGCATTTCATAATTAAAAAGTTTAAGCATGATGAAAAAGAAAATAGCACTAACTAAAGCATGTATTATGAAAGAAGTATCATGCTTTAATAGTACCTCCACTACAACAACCTCGTTATCATGCTTATACCTTTTAATTTACACCTCACTAATTTATTTTCACAAAATAAATGATATCATAATTATGTCATTATGAGGTGGCACCTTCTAGAAGGTATTCTTGTAACAATTACAAAAATACCCCTCCTCCGTATACCGTATACTGTATACACGCATCCGAATTCCGAAAAATACGAATACAATTAATCCAATATTATTATACCGGTATCCGGCCAGTATTATTCTTCCGATTATTATTCCTGTAACAATTACACGAACATAATCGAAAACCTGCCGCAACACCTTACGGCTGCCGTAACAACTTACGGTCTCTACATCTTTCGCCTGAACGAGGGAACCCTCTGTGTGAGACTCTAAAGACTCGTCAGTACGCTGGCAATGGGTTTAACCACAAGCACATCAGTGGCACTAGCTGTACGTAACGGCTACCCAGGTACATGACGAAAAGGTAGCCGACGAGCGAACTCATCACAACCCTTACGAGCCTGTAAGCAACACTTACAGTACAGTCCGGTCTCTTCGTCTGATACGTCGCATATGAAGTCTAAGGGTGGTAAATGTCAGACCCCGGTAACTTTATAAGTCATGTTGATTTATGGCTAATAACAGGTCGAAGAACTACTGATAACACTTATCAGTAAACCTCGAGAACCCTGGCCAGGGATTTAGTTGTTATAGCCGATCAAACATAGCGCGACATCAACTCCCTATACCGGGATAGACGAAACCCCTCCTATCGCTCACTGTCTCCATATGATTCGGGACTATACCCAAAATCCACCTGTTTGCACAACTCAGTAGAGCCGTGGTAGGAGGAAATCAAAGTACAGTGAGAATCACACAAGACTCTATGACGATCTCGGGTCTACAGACTAACCTGTACAAGTGTCACCAGAGAACTGCTATCTGACAATAGGTATATATACCATCTAGGAGTTCTCGGCGAGTCCGTCCAGTGTACCCAGTCTCCACTGAGCACCCGTACACCATCCTTGATGTCAAACACCGATGGATATGGGATCATCCATCGCCCATCATATGGGTCAAGATGCATATACGTTAGTCTACCCTGGTGTATCGATGCCCTGTCTCGACACACCCTCGACTAGGAACAGTTATAGGATGTACTCATAGACTACCGTGGCCCCACTAGTATGATCTCATCATAGTCCCAGTAGTCGAGTACAAATCCTAAGGGCTTTATCAACATGTAACAAAAGAGACAATCAGAGTACATGTTAAGATAAAGTACAACCAGATAGCATACTATCATGTCGAGCAAGAAAGTCCTCCCTATATATGTCCAAGCATCCACTACAATATACATCGTATATACAGTAATGGCCTCTAGGGCACACATATAACTAACACGGACTCTAAAGACTCGACACTACGCTGGAAGTAGGTTTAACCACAGACCGCAAGTGGCACTAGCTGTGCGTAACGGCCCCCAGGTAGATGCCGATAAGAAGACGGACGAGGTGAAACCCATCTGAACTCCTACTGAGCCTGAATGTGACAATCTGCGTACAGTCCGGTCTGTTCATCTGAGAATATCGCATGGCGGGCCTAGGGGGCGGTAAACGTCAGTCCCCTAATAGCGGTACAAGTCGTGTCAGAGTGTAGCCCAGAACACCCTGAGATAACACTGGAAACCTACCAGTATATCTCGCTTGCCCTGGCCAGGGACTTTGTGTAATGGCTCTCCTAGACACAGCGCGATATCAACCCCCAATACCGGGAGAGACGAATCTTGTCTAACCGTCACTGCCTCCAAGTGCTTCGGGACTGTAGCCAACTACTACCTGTTTGCACGACTCCTTTGAGCCGTGGTAGGGTAGTAATCTAAGTACAGTGGGAACACACTCGAGGCGAAGTGACAGGGTCAAGTCAGCAGACTAAGCTGTACTCATGTCACCTGGGAACTGATAACTGACGATGGGTATAGTACCAACCAACAGTTCCCGACGAGTCCTGTCCAGTGTACTCGTAACCTAACGAGCACCGCATATTATCTCAAGTATGACGTACTGACGGCTGTGGGACAGACCGTCTCCCCTGCTGGGATGAGAAGCGCATACGCTAGTCTACTCCGGAGTATCGATGCCCTGTCTCGATAGTCCTACGACTAGGGACCTGCATAAGGATGTGCTTGTGGATTACCCAGCCCCCACGAGTGTGACTACCATCAGAACGCTGTTAATCAAGCAAAGATCCTAAGGGCTCCACTAATGCGTATAGGTGATGTACTAAAAAGAAACACATGTACACATTAAAGTAGAAACAAACCAAGTAGCATACTACCATTTTGAGCAAGATTGTCTATACAAGGTGAATATCCCAAACTTATATTAAGTAATATACAAACTAGTATGATATAGTAATGGCCTCTAGGGCATACACACTAACATACTTATGGCAGCCCGAGAACAGCAGAGCTTATTTGGGAAGACTGGGAATTCACAGCAGACAGCAGTTACAGTACGGAAGCCGACATTTGCACCAAACCGAGCACATGGACGCAGGGGTATTCTAGTGAACCATCGTGGCGTAACACCGATGAAGAAGCCTGTTGTTGATCAAAGAAGGACCGTAATCTGTGACTACTGCCATTTACCTGGACACGTGCAAAATGATTGTCGAATGAGGCATGGACTCTGTTTGGTTTGTGGAGCGGCAGATCACACTATCAACGCTTGTCCGTCGAAGCTTCACACGAGGGATGATATTCGGAATCCACCGTAGAAAACGTTCCAGGGACAGAAGCAGCTGACTTAGGGACCCAATCAAGCTCGAGCATTTACCCTGACGGCTGAGGAAGCCAAGGCTTCGGGGGAAGTTGTTTCAGGTATTCTACTAGTTCATGGTTTTCCCGCATTAGCGTTATTTGATTCTGGTGCATCCCATTGGTTTATGTCTTCCAAGTTTATAGCTATACACTCGATTACCTGCACGACCCTGTCTAGTTTCTGGGACATACACACTGGGAATGGGAAAATCATATCTAGTAGAGAGTGTAAAGATTGTGCAGTTGTTGTTTGCGGACGGGAGCTTTTTGCAGATTTCTTGGTGATTGATACGGGCAACTATGAAGTCATCTTGGGAATGGATTTTCTTGGCACTTTCCACGCTCACATCGATTGTAGGGCAAAGAAAGTAATTTTCCAGATTCCCGGACATTCAGAGTTTATCTTTATTGGAGAAAGCAGTTCTGTCGGGCCAGTCGAGTTTAGGGCTCGGCCTACAACTAATGTTCTTTCGTCAATGGAGGTTGATAAAAGTGAAGAGCCAGCTGTTGTTCGAGATTTCATGGACGTGTTTGAAGACATATCAGGTTTACCGCCGAAGCGAGACGTGGAGTTCGCAATCGATCTTGTTCCGGGTGCAGCGCCAGTTTCTAAAGCGTATTATCCAATGGCACCAGTGGAGTTGGAAGAAGTTAAGAAGAAGGTTACTGAGTTACTCGAGAAGGGTTGGATCCGAAGTAGTAACTCGCCGTGGGGAGCTCTGGTTCTTCTAGTCAAGAAGAAAGATGGCACAAGAAGGATGTGCATCGACTATCGAGAATTAAACCGGGTGACTATTAGGAACAAGTACCCGATCCTTCGTATTGGCGAATCATTTGAGCAGCTTAGTGGCGCGAGGGTATTCTCGAAGCTGGACTTGCGATCCGGATATCATCAGGTCTGAGTGAAAACAGAAGATATTTGCAAGACGGCGTTCCAAACTCGGTATGGACATTACGAGTATTTAGTGATGCCCTTCGAAGTAACGAATGCACCGGCGATATTCATGGACTTTATTGTGGTGTTCATTGATGATATTCTGGTCTACTCGAAGAGTATTGAAGAGCATGCTGAACATTTAAAGATCGCACTGCAGACGTTGAGACAAGAGAAATTATATGCAAAGATGAGCAAGTGCGAGTTTTGGCTGGAAGAAGTATAGTTTTGGGGGCATGTCGTGTCTGGTGATGGAATCGCCGTTGATCCCGAAAAGATTGCAGCAATTCGTGATTGGCCGATTCCGAAGAATGTTGCGGAGATAAGAAGCTTCCTTGGGCTAGCCGGGTATTACAGAAGATTCGTGGAGAACTTTGCTCGTCTGACGGAACCGTTGACCAAGCTTACGCGCAAGGAGGTGCCATTTGTGTGGACGGATAATTGTGCGTTAGCTTTTGAGGCGTTGAAGTAGAGATTGATAACCGCTTATATTCTGACCGTGCCAGACAATTCCGGAGGATTGGTAATTCACAGCGACGCATCTGGGAAAGGATTGTGATGTATTTTGATGCAGCATGGGAAGGTGATAGCGTACGCATCGAGACAATTGAAGACCCATGAAAAGAATTACCCAACTCATGACTTGGAGCTTGCGGCTGTGATATTCTCTTTGAAGATTTGGAGACACTACCTTTTGGGCGAAAGGGTCGAAGTTTTTACTGATCATAAAAGCTTGAAGTATGTGTTCACGCAGAAGGAGCTTAATATGAGGCAACGTAGATGGTTGGAGCTGATGGCTGACTACGATCTTGATCTTAAGTACCATCCGGGAAAAGTTAATGTTGTGCCGGATGCGCTCAGTCGGTTACCAGAAATTCAGATGTTGACTGCACAGAAGGAACTCATTGAAGACTTTCGAAGATTTGATTTGGAGGTTGTGCTACCGCATTCTTCGAGACAGTTAATGTAGCTGTAGGTACATTCGTCGTTGATTGAGAATATTAAAGCAGCGCAATCGCAGGACCCTAGATTGCAAAAGTTCCGAGAACATGTTGAAGCTGGACTTCGAACTGACTTATTGATCCATGAAGATGGTTCGTTGAGATATGGTAGCCGTTTGTGTGTGTCAAAGGGAGATATTCGCGAGGAACTTATGAAGGAGGCACACAGTTCATCTTATTCCGTACATCCAGGAGTCACGAAGATGTACCGAGACATACGACAACAATTCTGGTAGGAAGGCATGAATCGGGAGATTGCTCGCTTTGTGGCAAAATGCTTGGTGTGTCAGCAAGTTAAGGATGAACATCAAAGGGTTGCTGGTTTATTGCAACCACTTCCGATTCCTCAGCGGAAGTGGGAACACATAACCATGGATTTCGTGACAGCTCTACCGCGGAGTCCAAAAAGCAACAATGCAGTTTGGGTGATTGTTGATCGTTTGACCAAGGCAGCTCATTTCATTCCTTTTCGGGTTGGTCAATCAATGGAAACCTTGGCAGAACGGTACATGCAGGAGATTGTAAGACTGTATGGAGTACCGGTAAGCATTATGTCCGACCGTGACACTAGGTTCTTATCACATTTCTGAAGGAGCTTACAGGAAAGTTTGGGGACTCGACGTTTAGCATAGCTTATCATCCTCAAACAGATGACCAGTCGGAGAGAATGATCCAAACTCTTGAAGATATGTTGAGAGCTTGCATGTTGGACTTCAAAGGTTCATGGGAGGATCATCTACATTTGGTAGAGTTTTCTTACAACAACAGTTTCCAAGAAACTATTCAGATGGCTCCATTCGAAGCTTTGTATTGTCGCAAGTGTCTTTCACCTGTTTGTTGGGACGATGTCGGTGAAAGAAAATTTTTGGGACCAGATTTGGTTGTGCAGACAGTTGAGAAAGTTAATACAATTCGGAATCATGTGAAAGCAGCACAAGACCGACAGAAGAGTTAGGCAGATACGTCGAGAAGACCTATAGAGTTCGCCGTGGGTGATTTGGTATTCTTGAAGATATCACAGACTAAAGGGGTGATTCGTTTCGGAAGTCGAGGAAAGCTCAGTCCTCGATTTGTCGGACCTTAGATCTTGGAGCGTGTTGGTGAGGTAGAGTATCGATTGGCATTACCGCAATCCTTGGCGAATGTTCATGACGTGTTTCACGTATCTCAACTCCGTAAGTATGTTCGAGATGAAACACATGTGTTGGATCATTCTGAGCTGACTGTACGGGAAGATTTGACTTTTGAGGAGCGACCGATTGCGATTGTGGATCGAAGGGAAAAGGTTCTTAAGAACATGGTTATCCCTCTTGTACTTGTTTCTTGGGGTAATCGCTCACATGGAGAGTCAACTTGAGAAAGTGAAGATGAAATCCGGCAAAAGTTTCCCCATCTTTTCTTATAGTTTGATTGATTGTTTATCCTTTCTTGTTTTGGAATTTCGAGGACCAAATTCTTTTTGTAGTTGGGTATAATGTAAAACCGAGTTCAATTATACCAATCTCTGTGGCTGTATGTGTGGTTTGTGGTATTTATTTCATTTATCATGTTTGGTTGTGAATGGCAGTTACTTTATATTCGACCCGCTTACCTGAGCTTGTTGTTTCCTAGTTATAGATTACCCCGACATTATATATTTTGCATATAATAATTTAGGTCACTTAAAATAATTTAAAAATACATGACATGGCCTGTTTGATACCCCTAACCCTGTGGTAGCATTCTTGCATCGTATTCTCGTCCCGTTCAGTGAAACGGACGTGTTAGGACGGCTACGCGCACGTACGTGCATCCGTTCTTGGCGGTATGCTTTTTTTGTTACAAGATCCTTCATTTTAATTTTTGGAACTTTCTAATAATTTTCATATTTCAAATCCAAATTTTTGGACCCGACTCGGGCGCAATTCTGAAATATTTTTGTATTCCGCCAAATCCTATTTATTTTTAAAATTCTTTAATCGGTTTAAAAATATTTTATCAGCATAAGAAAATATTTTAAGTTGGAAATCATTTCTCTTTCTTTCCCCAGACAGTGAAATCCTGCTTTAAAATATTAAAAATATTTTATAAATTTTATTAAAATTTGCCCGAGCCAATCAGGGCTCTCTTTACTTGCTATGGGCCCCACCACCAAATCTCTCTCCCTCTCGTTTATCTTTTCTCTTATTTTCTTCCTCAACCAATCAAAATTTTCCTTTATTTTGAGCCGGCCCCACTCTCGATCCCCCTCTCTCATTCTCTTTCCCTTTCTCTTTCCTTCCCTGCTACGCAGCTATCTCTCACTCTCTCTCTTCTTTTTCTCTCTCCTCTCGCTCTCTCTCTCTCTCTCAGATCTCACGATCACTGTGCATTCCTCAATTCTCTTCACCGCCAACGGATCCCGTCACCTTCCTTCATATATTTCTTCTTCTTCTTTTTTCTAAAACCCACAGCTTCTCCTCCGAACCCATAAACTCCTCATCGCCTCCTCGAAACCCTAACCCTAACTCCTTCATTTCATCACCTCCTCACCTCAACCGAGCCTTTACCTCCTCCTCGCCATCTTCTTCTCCCTCTTTCTCATTCCCAAGCCCTTCACCTGCACTCACGAGAACCCCAAGAACCAGTCGTCGACCACCTCTCGCCGTCGCCTCCTCATTCTTCTCCTCTCTCCAAAATCCCCAACACCAACCTAACACCTACACCAAAACTCCCCGGCACAGAAACCCTAGCACCCGAGGTCTCTCCTTGTAACCTTGAACGATGTTGCCTTGCCGTCGTCTTTCCGGAGATCCTTTGCCGATGACTTCCAATCTTGCAACCACATCCTAGCCTTCTCCCAACCCCCAGTGAGCAACCCCTTCTCTCTCAATCTTCTCTTCTTCTTCTTCCTATGCTTCTTTCTTTTAAAGTTTCTTTTCTGTTTTTTTTAAAAGGAAGAGAAATACCTCTGTAGATCGCCGGAGTTCCTTCGATGCCGTCGACACCTCGCAACTTCCTTCTAAACCACAGTGAGTCTCCTCCCTCCTCTCCTTTCTCCTTTCATTCTTCTCTTTTCTTTTTTCCATGCATCTTTCCCGTTATATATGCTTACTGTTTTCTTGGTTGGCCGGAATCCGACCGTGCCGACGACGATCCTGACGATTCAGCGAGGACATCTGACCCGTGCGATCCTATCGTGCGTTGTTTGGACTCATTCCGTGTACCGTGCGCACGTCGTGACTTTTCCCGCCGACGCGTGACGTTCCATATACCGCTTCGTGATCCGTCGAGGCAAGTGAAACTTGCTACATGCTATTTAAATTACTATATATGCTAGTTAAATTACCATATGGCTATTTTGAGTGCACGTTAAACCTGTAGTTTACATTTAGTACCATAATTTCCATTTTAACATTCGACGTCATGTTATATCATTTTAGATTCATAGCTCGAAACATACCAGGTTGCATTTAGTTCTATTATAAACAGTACCCACATCCATAATTAAATCTCATAACAATTATTGGCATAGCCCACAGTACCTCTTTTATATTTTATACCCTGTCGGACGACCATTTGCATACATCTAACATGATTTATATTCAATTTCATCTCTAGATTACTTAGTACGTACTAACAAGATTTTATCATCCACATTCGTTTTACTGTATTCATGCAATGTTTAAATTATCTCTTGAACCCAAAATGATAACTGTGCATCTACATACCTTAATCTGTACCTGATCGCATTTCACGTTACAAGTTCCATCTTGTTGATTATATTAGCACACATGCTTGTTCTGTATACCATGTTTATGCTAGCTTGATTATGAGCACCCACACAATATCTTGTACACCCTGACATGACTTGCTACACCTATTACTTGACACGACATGGTACCGTGCAACTCTTGACATGACATGACACATATATACATTACTTGACTTGACCTAATGTACCATGGCTTTACCTGTTACCTGATCTTGTTTCTAATGCCAACAAACCTGACATGTAGTCCTTACAGACCGTTCCTGTTGTCTATCCAGACAAACCTGTACTTGCCTGATCCTGCGTTGGCATTAGTATTAGATCACTTAATACCTGACCTGAACACTTTTAACCTGGGGGTATTGGGAAATCAATGATGAAACCTGACCTGTAACTCGACAGTTCTATACCTGTTCTGATCAGTCTTTGTAACACCCGAGCCCAATGCCACTAGTTTCAGTTACCGTTTGAATGTAGTGTGGCACTTATTTCATTTATCTTGCTTGATTGTTACTTATTGTAATTTTACCCCGTCAATTCAATTCTGCATATAACAATTTATGACATCTAAAATAAAATTAAAAATATTCATCTTGGCCTGCTTGACACTCCTAACCCCGTTGTAGCGTCCGTGCATCGTGTTCTCGTCCCGTTCAGTGAAACGGGGGAGTTTGGACGGCTACGCGCACGTACGTGTGTCCGTTTTGGGGTATGCCTTTTGATCATAAAACACTTCATTTTAAATTTTGGATCCCGCCTAAAATTTTATTATTTCAATTTCAAATTTTTGGACCCGACCCGGGCGCAATTTGGAAATGTTTTACTTTGCGCCAAAATCCCATTTTCTAATATATTTAAACCATCGTATATTTTTAAGTTAACCATATAATTTTTACTGTTCCCTAAAATCTTTTAAATCTAAATCATTCTCAGCCAATCACAATCTCCATTTTAACCCGTGGGCCCCACCTCATACCCCTCTCCCCCCGTCTCTCTATCTCTCTCCTCTCTCTATCTCTCTCCCGGTCTCTCTCTCTCTCCCTATCTCTCTCTCTCTCTACTCTATATATTTATACTCCCTCTCTCCTCAACTTCTTCCTCCTTTTCTTTTTAACAATCGCAGAACCCACCTCGTCGCAACCCTAGCCGCGCACCCCGTCGCCGCCGCAGCCCCAACGCCGACGCCACCACCATCGGCCTCCTCGCCTCCTCAACCTCGTCTCATCCACATCCTCCTTCATCGTTTTCCCGAGCTCCTGCACACCCCGAACCAGGCCCGCGCACACCCCCTGCACACAGTTGCATCGCCGGAAGTCGCTGCCGACGACCCGTCTCCGTGCCCCTGGCCCTCGCGCACACCCCTCGGTGAGCTAGCATCCCCTCCTCTTTTCCTTTCTTCTTTCCTTCGCTGTTAATATTTTCTTCATCGGCTTTTTCTTTCGCTGTCGTCGTAGGCCACCGCCGGAGCTCCGTCGTCGTGGTCGACCGTCACCACCCGTCCCACAGATCCTCGTGAGCCTTCCCTTCTCCATCCTCCTTCCCTTCTTCTTTGCTTTCTTTTCTTTTCTTGTTGCAATTCTTGACTTCGCTGTTTTGGGTTCGCCGGAATCCGGTGATGCCGGCGACGTGTCCCGACATTCCAGCGTGGTACCCCGACCCGTGTGGTTCCACTATTCGTCGTTTGGATTCATTCCGTGAACCGTGCGCCCGTCGTGAGTTTTCCCCGCTGACGTTTTACGTTCTGTTTTCCCGATTCGCGACCCGTCGAGACAAGTAACCCTTGCTACATGCTAAACAATATTTACTTATACTTAATGACACCCTAAAACCTGCAATTTAACTTTTGTATTATATTTTCTTTTTTTCGTGTTCAATATTGTTAAATAACATTTTATCTTTCAAACTTGGAACCTATATATGTAGATATCATTGCATCCATGAAGTCTTAACTTGGGAACATGATTAAACGGCTATAATTGTCATACTGCATTCTTATAATGTTGAAATCATCCCTGTGACACAATTGATAACTGTACTGCTAATTGAATGAATCTGCCTATTGCTTAATTCATTGCTTAGATCATGTTGTTAACAATTCTTGATTATGTAACTGAGTATGAGTACACCCATGATATTGTTTACATCTTGACCTGACTTGCTATATACATATTGATTGACCCGACATGGTACCGTATACTGCTTGACTTGACCTGATGTACCATGACCTGACCCGTTATCTGATCTTGTGTCTAATGCCAACAAACCTGACATGTAGTCCTCATAGACCATTCCTGTTGTCTATCTAGACAAACCTGTTTACCTGATTCTGTGTTGGCATTAGTTTCTTGATTACGGGATACCTGACTTGACATACACTTATAACTTGGGGGTATGGGGAAATCAAAGGTGAAACCTGACTTGTAACTCAACAGTTCACTACCTGTTCTGATCAGTTTTAGGCTAGGCCAGCCTTGAAATGATATTGCTGACATCATTCATCTGTACACATTCCTGTTTGGTGACTAGCGGCATGTCTCGGTTTCAGCCCGAGAATATTGAGGCCGTGGTCCCGGGTATGTACGGGATACTATTGAGTTACATCGATGATTCATCAATTTGGTTTCAAAGACTTTAGAACAGAGAACCTGATAGAACAGTCCAGTTTACCCACTGCACACTACCCTGCACTGCCCTGATTCATATTATTGTTACCCTTGCTTTATTCATGTTTATACTCGCATTGCCTGTTTATTATGTTATTACTTGATGACTTGACGCACTGACGTCTGGGTTTTGTATGGCCCAGATTCTGTACCGCTGTCGCAGCCCGAGCAGGAGTACTTCAGCCGACAGGCTGAGCTGTGAGTGTTAGCAGTAGTTAGCTTTTCTTTACTGCATTTTATTCTTGATGTGAGCCCGCATTATGGGACATACATTCCAGTTATTTTGTATTGGATCTTTCGCTTCCGCATTTATTTATTCTTGACTCATGTTATCTTGGATTATGGACATGTTTTAGATAGTTTTATTTTGTTCTTGATATCTCTACAACCGTAATGTGACTGTGGATGGATACTTCCTACCCACAGATAGCATGGTTGGCTATGTCACGTGCCCATTTTAGCGTACTCTGGGAAGCGGGGCGTGACATGGTTCTTTTGGTATCAGAGCCATAGGTTAGTCGGGTAGATTCTTTTTGTAGTTGGGTATTGTACCCAATACACGAATCAGAATACCCGTGTTTAGGAAACATGTCCTGCCACCTTGCCGTTTTACCATTCTTGAATCACATTCTTCCTGATTATATCTTTTACGATGTGCAAACTTCCTTTGCATATCGACTCGAAACCTGATTCCTTGTTATCTCTAGGACTTAGGCGACTTGGGTGGAGTTATGTAATTATGGCTATGATACCACGGCATAGTTTCAATGCGACACTCTATTTAAGTAACTTGGAGTTCTAGCCTTGATCTATATTTCGAATCTATCACCATGCTAATGTTGGGTATTTTGATTTCAGGAATATGGCCGGTAAAAATTTGAAGACGTACCGAAGGCGTGTGGACAAGGCCGCCATGCTTGGAGTGATAAGGGGAATGCTGGAGAATCAAAAGAGACAGACCGAGCTGAAGCGGGCGTCTGCACTGAACCAAACGTCCGTACGTAGAAGTGTTCCGGTGAACAGACGCAGCATAGCACCAATGAAGAAAGCAATTGTGGTTGATCGGAAGAGAAGCGTAATTTGTAACTACTGCCATGTACACGGTCATGTGCGAAAGGATTGTCGAAGGAAGCTGGGATTTAGTTTTGTTTATGGAGCGGCAGATCACGCCATTAGCGCTTGTCCGTCGAAGCTTCGTACGAGGGATGATTTTCAGAAGCCTCCGCAGGGACCGTTCCAAGGACAGAAACAGCTGACTCAAGGACCGAATCGGGCTAGAGCTTTTACCTTGACAGCTGAAGAAGCTAAGGCGTCAGGAGAAGTTGTTTCAGGTACTTTACTCGTTCGTGGTTTTCCCGCATTAGCGTTATTTGATTCTGGTGCATCCTATTGTTTTATGTCATCCAAGTTTTTAACTACACACTCGATTGACTACACGACCCTGTCTAGTTTCTGGGACATACACACTGGGAATGGGAAAATCATAGCTAATAGGGAATGTAAAGATTGTACAGTTGTTGTGTGCGAACGGGAGCTTTGTGCAGATTTCTTGGTGATTGATACGGGCAGCTACGAGGTCGTCTTGGGAATGGATTTTCTTGGCACTTTCCACGCTCACATTGATTGTAGGGCAAGGAAAGTAATTTTCCAGTTTCCCGGACATACCGAGTTTAGCTTCACTGGAGGAAGCAGTTCTGTCGGGCCAGTCGAGTTTAAGGCTAGGCCGACAAACAATATTCTTGCATCAATGGAAGTTGATAAAAGTGAGGAGCCAGCTGTCGTTCGTGATTTTATGGACATGTTTGAAGTTATATCGGGTTTACCGCCGAAGCGAGACGTGGAGTTCGCAATCGATCTTATTCCTGGTGCAGTGCCAGTATCCAAAGCGTATTATCCAATGGCACCAGTAGAGTTGGAAGAAGTCAAGAAACAGGTTGCTGAATTGCTTGAAAAGGGTTGGATTCGAAGCAGTAACTCGCCTTGGGGAGCTCCAGTTCTTCTAGTGAAGAAGAAAGATGGCTCAAGAAGGATGTGCATCGACTATCGAGAATTAAACCGGGTGACTATTAAGAACAAGTACCCGATCCCTCGCATTGGCGAACTTTTCGAGCAGCTTAGTGGCGCGAGGGTATTCTCGAAGTTGGATTTGCGATCCGGATATCATCAGGTCCGAATGAAAGCAGAAGATATTTGCAAGACGGCGTTCCGAACTCGGTATGGACATTACGAGTACTTAGTGATGCCCTTCGGAGTAACGAATGCGCCAGCAGTATTCATGGACTTGATGAACTGAATCTTTTCACCATTCTTGGATCAGTTTATTGTGGTGTTCATTGACGATATTCTGGTTTACTCAAAGAGTTTTGAAGAACATGCTGAGCATTTAAAGATCGCACTGCAAACGTTGAGACAAGAGAAGTTATATGCGAAGATGAGTAAGTGCGAGTTTTTGCTGGAAGAAGTAAAGTTTTTGGGGCATGTTGTATCTGGCAATGGAATTGCCGTCGATCCCGAAAAGATTGCAGCAGTTCGTGATTGGCCAATTCCAAAGAATGTTGCAGAGATAAGAAGCTTTCTTGGACTCGCCGGATATTACAGAAGATTTGTGGAGAACTTTGCTCGTCTGGCGGAGCCGTTGACCAAGCTTACGCGCAAGGAGGTACCTTTCGTATGGACGGATAAGTGTGCGTTAGCTTTTGAGACGTTGAAGCAGAAGTTGATAACCACCCCTATTCTGACCGTGCCAGACAATTCCGGAAGATTGGTGATTCACAGCGACGCATCTGGGAAAGGTTTGGGATGTGTTTTGATGCAGCATAGTAAGGTTGTAGCGTACGCATCGAGACAGTTGAAGACCCATGAGAAGAATTACCCAACTCATGACTTGGAACTTGCGGCTGTGATTTTCGCTTTGAAGATTTGGAGACACTACCTTTTAGGAGAAAGGGTCGAAGTTTTACTGATCATAAGAGCTTGAAGTATGTGTTCACACAGAAGGAGCTTAATATGAGTCAGCGTAGATGGTTGGAGCTGATGGCTGACTACGATCTTGATCTTAAGTACCATCCGGGGAAGGTTAATATCGTGCCGGATGCGCTTAGTCGGTTACCAGCAATTCAGGTGTTAACTACGCAGAAGGAGCTTGTTGAAGATTTTTGAAGATTTGACTTGGAGGTTGTGCTACCGCATTCTTTGGGACGATTGATGCAACTGCAAGTACATTCACCGTTGATCGAGGATATTAAAGCAGCATAATCGCAGGATCCTAGACTGCAAAAGTTTCGAGGACAGGTTGAAGCCGGACTACGAACAGATTTATTGATCCACGAAGATGGTTCGTTGAGGTATGGTAGCCGCTTGTGTGTGCCAAAGGGAGATATTCGCGAAGAGCTTATATAGGAGGCACGCAGTTCAGCTTATTCTGTACATCCAGGAGGCACAAAGATGTACCGAGATATTCGATAGCATTTTGGTGGGAAGGCATGAAACAAGAGATTGCTCCCTTTGTGGCGAAGTGCTTGGTGTGCCAGCAAGTTAAGGCTGAACATCAAAGGGTTGTTGGTTTATTGCAACCACTTCTGATTCCTCAGTGGAAGTGGGAACATATAACCATGGATTTCGTGACGACTTTACCGCGGAGTCCAAAGGGCAACAATGCTGTATGGGTGATTGTTGATCGATTGACCAAGGCAACTCACTTCATTCCTTTCCGGGTTGGTCAATCAACAGAGACTTTGGCAGAGCGGTATATGCAAGTGATTGTAAGATTGCATGGAGTACCGGTGAGCATTGTGTCCGATCGGGACACTCGGTTCTTATCACACTTCTGGAAGAGTTTACAGGAATGTTTGGGGACTCGATTGAAGTTTAGCACAGCTTATCATCCTCAAACTGATGGTCATTCGGAGAGAACAATCGAAACTCTTGAGGATATGTTGAGAGCATGCATGTTGGACTTCAAGGGTTCTTGGAAGGATCATCTACATTTGGTGGAGTTTTCTTACAACAACAGTTTTCAGGCAACTATCCAGATGACTCCATTTGAAGCTTTGCATGGTCGTATATGCCGTTCACCTGTTTGCTGGGACGATGTCGGCGAACGAAGATTTTTGGGACCAGATTTGGTTGTGCAGACAGTTGAGAAGGTTAATACTATCAGAAATCGTATGAAGGCAGCACAAGACCGACAGAGGAGTTGGGCAGATACGTCAAGAAGACCTCTAGAGTTTGCCGTGGGTGATTTGGTATTCTTGAAGATATCACCGACTAAAGGGGTGATTCATTTTGGAAGTCGATGAAAGATTTGTCCTCGATTCGTTGGACCCTTTGAGATCTTGGAGCGTGTTGGTAAGGTAGCGTATCGTTTGGCGTTACCGCAGTCCTTGACGAATGTGCATGATGTGTTTCACGTATCTCAACTACGAAGGTATGTTCGAGATGAAACGCATGTATTGGATCATTCGGAGTTAACAGTACGAGAAGACTTGACTTTTGAGGAGCGACCGATTGAAATTGTGGATCGAAGGGAAAAGGTTCTTAAGAATAAGGTGATCCCTCATGTGCTTGTTTCTTGGGGTAATCGCTCACATGGAGAGTCCACGTGGGAACGAGAAGATGAAATCCGGCGGAAGTTTCCTCACCTTTTCTTGTAGTTATCTATCTTTGTATTCTTGGAATTTTGAGGACGAAATTCTTTTTGTAATTGGGTATAATATAACACCCGAGCCCAATGCTACTAGTTTCAGTTACCGTTTGAACGTAGTGTGACACTTATTTTATTTATCTTGCTTGATTGTTACTTATTGTAATTTTACCCCGTCAATTCATTTCTGTATATAACAATTTATAACATCTAAAATAAAATTAAAAATATTCAACTTGGCCTGCTTGACACCCCTAACCCCGTTGTAGCGTCCGTGCATCGTGTGCTCGTCCCGTTCAGTGAAACGAGCGAGTTTGGACGGCTACGCGCACGTACGTGTGTCCGTTTTGGGGGTATGCTTTTTGATCATAAAACACTTCATTTTAAATTTTGGATCCCGCCTAAAATTTTATTATTTCAATTTCAAATTTTTGGACCCGACCCGAGCGCAATTTAGAAATGTTTTACTTTGCGCCAAAATCTCATTTTCTAATATATTTAAACCATCGTATATTTTTAAGTTAACCATATAATTTTTACTGTTCCTTAAAATCTTTTAAATCTAAATCATTCTCAGCCAATCACAATCTCCATTTTAACCCGTGGGCCCCACCTCATACCTCTCTCTACCCCCGTCTCTCTATCTCTCTCCTCTCTCTATCTCTCTCTCTCTCCTCTCGCTAACCTCTCTCTCCCTCTCTCGCTTTCTCTCTCCCCGTCTCTCTCTCTCTCCCCCTATCTCTCTCTCTCCCCTCTATATATTTATACTCCCTCTCTTCTCAACTTCTTCCTTCTTTTCTTTTTAACAATCGCAGAACCCACCTCGTCGCAACCCTAGCTGCGCACCCCGTCGCCACCGCAGCCCCAACGCCGACGCCACCACCACCGGCCTCCTCGCCTCCTCAACCTCGTCTCATCCACATCCTCCTTCATCATTTTCCCGAGCGCCTGCACACCCCCGACCAGGCCCGCGCACACCCCCCAGCACACAGTTGCACCGCCGGAAGTCGCTGCCGACGACCCGTCTCCATGCCCCTGGCCTTCGCGCACACCCCTCGGTGAGCTAGCATCCCCACCTATTTTCCTTTCTTCTTTCCTTCGCTGTTAATATTTTCTTGATCGGCTGTTTCTTTCGCTGTCGTCGTAGGCCACCACCGGAGCTCCGTCGTCGTGGTCGACCGTCACCACCCGTCCCACAGATCCTCGTGAGCCTTCCCTTCTCCATCCTCCTTCCCTTCTTCTTTGCTTTCTTTTCTTTTCTTGTTGCAATTCTTGACTTCGCTGTTTTGGGTTCGCCGGAATCCGGTGATGCTGGCGACGTGTCCCGACGTTCCAGCGTGGTACCCCGACCCGTGTAGTTCCACTATTCGTCGTTTGGATTCATTCCGTGAACCGTGCGCCCGTCGCGAGTTTTCCCCACCGACGTTTTACGTTCCGTTTTCCCGATTCGCGACCCGTCGAGGCAAGTAACCCTTGCTACATGCTAAACAATATTTACTTATACTTAATGACACCATAAAACCTGCAATTTAACTTTGGTATTATATTTTCTCTTTTTCGTGTTCAATATTGTTAAATAACATTTTATCTTTCAAACTTGGAACCTATATATGTAGGTATCATTGCATCCATGAAGTCTTAACTTGGTAACAAGATTAAACGGCTATAATTGTCATATTGCATTCTTATAATGTTGAAACCATCCCTGTGACACAATTGATAACTGTACTGCTAATTGAATGAATCTGCCTATTGCTTAATTCGTTGCTTAGATCATGTTGTTAACAATGCTTGATTATGTAACTGAGTATGAGTACACCCAAATGCAGCCGGGTCGGACGAACCAATAACTCGAACGCGTTCGGTCAGTTTTATATTGTTTACATCTTGACCTGACTTGCTACATACATATTGATTGAACCGACATGGTACCGTATACTGCTTGACTTGACCTGATGTACCATGACCTGACCCGTTATCTGATCTTGTGTCTAATGCCAACAAACCTGACATGTAGTCCTCATGGACCATTCCTGTTGTCTATCCAGACAAACCTGTTTACCTGATCCTGTGTTGGCATTAGTTTCTTGATTACGGGATACCTGACTTGACATACACTTATAACTTGGGGGTATGGGGAAATCAAAGGTGAAACCTGACTTGTAACTCAACAGTTCACTACCTGTTCTGATCAGTTTTAGGCTAGGCCAGCCTTGGAATGATATTGCTGACATTATTCATCTGTACACATTCCTGTTTGGTGCCTAGCGGCATGTCTCGGTTTCAGCCCGAGAATATTGAGGCCGTGGTCCCGGGTATGTACAGGATACTATTGAGTGTACACATTCCTGTTTGGTGCCTAGCGGCATGTCTCGGTTTCTGCCCGAGAATATTGAGGCCGTGGTCCCGGGTATGTACGGGATACTATTGAGTTACATCGATGATTCATCAATTTGGTTTCAAAGACTTTAGAACAGAGAACTTGATAGAACAGTCCAGTTTACCCACTGCACACTACCCTGCACTGCCCTGATTTATATTATTGTTACCCTTGCTTTATTCATGTTTATACTTGCATTGCCTGTTTATTATGTTATTACTTGATGACTTGACGCACTGACGTCTGGGTTTTGCATGGCCCAGATTCTGTACCGCTGTCGCAGCCCGAGCAGGAGTACTTCAGCCGACAGGCTGAGCTGTGTGTGTTAGCAGTAGTTAGCTTTTCTTTACTGCATTTTATTCCTGATGTGAGCCCGCATTATGGGACATACATTCCAGTTATTTTGTATTGGATCTTTATCTTCCGCATTTATTTATTCTTGACTCATGTTATCTTGGATTATGGACATGTTTTAGAATGTTTTTATTTTGTTCTTGATATCTCTACAACCGTAATGTGACTGTGGATGGATACTTCCTACCCACAGGTAGCATGGTTGGCTATGTCACGTGCCCATTTTAGCGTACTCTGGGAAGCGGGGCGTGACAGTCTTACGGGTTAGGCCAGCCCCGGGGTGATGATGCTGACATCACTCATCTTTACATACTACACTTTTACTGCCTAGCGGCACGTCTCGGATTCAGCCCGAGAATCTTGACCGTGGTCCCGGGCACGCACGGGATACTATTGAGTACATCGATGATTCATCAAATTGATTTCAAAGACTTGAGAGTAGATAACCCAATTGACTAGTTTAGTTTACTCACTGCACACTACCCTTCACTGCCCTGATTTATATTGTTGTTACACCTGCTTTACCATTTATGATTATACTTGCATGTCTTGTTACCATGTTTATATTTTATTGCTTGATGACATGACGCGCTGACGTCTGGGTTTTGCATGGCCCAGATTCCGTACCTTTGTTGCAGTCCGAGCAGGTGTACTTCAGCCAGCAGGCTGAGCAGTGAGGACTCCTTAGTAGTTAGTTCTTTTACTTTTCAGTATTATTTTATTCCTGATGTAAGCCCGCATTATGGGACATACATTCCGGTTATTCTTGTATTAGATCTCTTGCTTCCGCATTATTTTTCCTTGACTCGTTTTATTTTGGCTTATGGACATGTGCTAGATAGTTTTATTATTGTTCTTGATATCTCCACAGCCGTAATGTGACTGTGGAAGGATAATTCCTATCCACAGGTAGCATGGTTGGCTATGTCACGTGCCTACCTTAGCGTACTCTGGCAAGCGGGGCATGACAGTTTCGATCTAAGTTTGGCTAATATTGGCCTCTCATGGTGTTAAACACTAATATATGATCGGCGCTCACGTGCTCCCACGTGAGGTCTTAAAGTAGTGTTAAACACTAGTGTATGATCAGCGCTCACGTGCTCCTACGTAAGGCGCTTGAAATAGTGTTAAACACTAAGAATTTGAGACGCTCATGTGGGATCACGTGAGGTGCTCCGAAAATAGGGTTTATTCCATTTTTTCTTTTATGAGTGCTGAGCACTATTGGGTCACGTGGGATCACGTGAGGTGCCCTAAAAATAGGGTTTATTCCCTTTTCTCTTTTATAAGTGCTGAGCACTTCTCATGGATTACATGGGGTCACGTGAGGCGCTCCAAAAATAGAGTTTATTCATTTTTCTCTTTATGAGTGCTGAGCACTATTGGGTCATGTGAGATCACGTGAAGCGCCCTAAAATAGGGTTTATTCCTTTTTCTCTTTTATAAGCGCTGAGCACTTCTCAGGAGTCACGTGCGGTGACGTGGCTAGATCTCATTCTTTCCCTTTTTGTTCCTCAAAGGTGCTCACGTGGGATCACGTGAGCTTTTATGTAGCGTTTGAATGCTAATGAATCATCAGGCTATTCTTCTATGGTTCCGAGGGATCAAGTTCTCCTTTTGTTCTTTGTAGGAATTAAATTCTTTTTAAAAGGTTAAACCCTAGTTTCAAAGGAATTAAATTTCTATATGTTTTGAAAGAGTTAAACTCTTTTGGATTCAGTTCTTTCCCCTAGGTTTTGAATCTGCATGACAGAATCTCCCTGATAAGATTTAAATTCTCAACTTGTGGGGAGATCTGCTTCTACAGATCTTAACCAGAGGAAGAATTAAGTTCTTTCAGAAGAGTTAAACTTTTGGTTTGAGAATTAAATTCTCTTTTTGTGGGAGCTTTTGGGAGGGTTCTTCTTCTTTAAAGAATTAAATACTCTTTCTATTTTTCTTCCCCTCTCCCTCTGTCTCTCCTTTTTTCTCTCCTCCCCTTGCTCCTATTTATATGAGAAGAAAAAGAATCAATTTGTTAAGAGAATCCCTCATTGAGAGATCATGATTGATTTCATGATCTTTTAAATCAATCGCTTATTCACCATTGTATTTTTAATCCAAAGGCCCTCTTTTTAACAGAGAAGATCTCTTGTTTGTTTAACAAGATCATGAATATCTTGTTAGTTTTGACAAGATTAGAATTTTATTATATCATATCTTTTTAGTTTAACAAGATCAGAAATATATTTTCTTAATATGGATATCTTGTTAACATAGAATTTTATTCTTGTTATAAGATTAGGAAAATATTTTCCTATGATAGATTTTTATTCTATCAAATGATCACCGCTGGATCCTTGATCTAAGGGTCCTCTGTTTAACAGAGAAGATCTTTTTTGTTTGAGAAAGATCAGGAAAATATTTTCCAAAATATAATTTAATTCTAGAATTTGATAGGAGCATTTTAAATTGGAGCGCTCACATGCTTTGCATGTGAAAGGCAAGAGAACTCATGTGTTTAACACGTGACACCTGCTGTGGGTTTTAGCCTGTTTATGTTCATCGCTCATATGCTTTGCATATGAGCGCTCACGTATTTTACACGTGAGGCATGTTTCGCCATTGGTGATTTATGTTCAGCGCTTATGTGCTTTGCATATGAGCGCTCACGTGTTTTACACGTGAGGCCTCTTTGGCCCTTTAAGTTTATTTTATTCAGCGCTTATATGCTTTGCATATGAGCGCTCACGTGTTTTACACGTGAGGCCAAATTTTGAGGACTCTCCCCCTTTTTTATAAGGGAACAAGTAGCTCTTGGCCGAAAATTTTGGCGGGAACACCAAGGACTAATAACTAGACTGAATACGAAGCTTTGATAGCAGGTCTAGAGATTACTATCGACATGGGAATCAAAGACTTCCTCATATATGGAGATTCCCAGCTGATCGTTAGCAAAGTAAATGGAGACTATCAGACATGCAAGCCAGAGCTGATAAAGTATAGTGAAAGAGTGCAACAACTGCTGACATAAATCCCTTCCTACTCCCCGGAAAATATATCGCGAGCGGAAAACAGAAGGGCAGACGCATTGGCCAAATTGGCTGATGAAGACCTCGATGACGTAAGGATCATTGTACAAATTCGCAGGGTTCTCGCGCCAACGGATATATCTTCGGAAGACCTAATAGAGTCATCCGAAGAAAAAGAAGCGACCGAAAAAGTTGCCTTTCAAATAGAGGATGAAGAAAAAGTCAAGGATTGGAGGAAAGTCTTCATAAACTACTTTAAATCCCGATGAACGCCTAAAATGCGTCGTTTAGACATCAGCTCATGAAACGAGCTTTGTCTTTCGCCTTCGTTAATAATATTCTATATAAGAGATCGTTCGACTGTCTGTGGCTAAGATGCCTGGGGCCGGAAGAAGCAAAGAAAGTCGTCCAAGAAACTTACGATGGAATCCGCGGTTCTCATTAAGCCGAGCCAAAGTTGAAGCTGACGATTAAAAGAATGGGTTACTATTGGTCCACAATGATTCAAGACTGCCACGAATATGCGAAGCAGTGTTACTCGTGCCAAATTCACGGGGACTTCATCCACCAACATCCAAATCCACTACACCCAACAGTGGTTAGCTGGCCGTTCGAAAGGTGGGGAACCGATATAATTAGCCCCATTGAACCGGCATCGTCCAAAGGACATCAGTTTATATTGGTAATGACCGACCACTTCTCTAAGTGGGAAGAAGCAGTACCACTAAGGGAGATGAAGACGGAGAATATCCTCCATTTCTTCAGAACCCATGTCATCTATCGGTTCGACGCTCCGCGATGAATTATCTCGGATAATGGGCCGGCTTATAGAAACCATAAAATAAGCCGCTTCGCACAAAAGCATAAAATAGATTGGAGATACTCTTCAGTCTATAATTCTCGGTCCAACGGTCTAGCTGAAACTTTCAACAACACCTTGATAAATATTATAAAGAAAACAGTGTCCAGAAACAAAAAGGACTGACATGAAAGGCTGCATGAAGCTCTCTGGGCGTACCGAACAACATTCAATATGGCTACGAATACAATACCATACACGTTGGTGTTCGGTATGGAAGCAGTGCTCCCGCTGGAAATAGAACCCCCCACTCTATAAGTAGCGGTTCGATTTGAGCTGACAGAAGAAGAAAATGCTCATCTTTTGCTTGAGAAGCTCGATGCCCTCGACGAAACTCGCCTTATAGTACATCAAAATCTGGAGGCTTATAAGGCAAGGATGACACGGTCATACGAAAAACTGAGCAGGCCGAGAATATTCCGCCAAGGTGAACTCATGCTACTCGTCAAAAGACCAATGATCCCCTATCGTGCAAAACGGGGGAAGTTCGAGCGGAACTATGAAGGCCCGTACATTATAGACAAATTCTATCAAGGTGGAGCCTACCTGTTCATGGATATGCATGGCAAAAGACCCTTCCGGCCAATAAACGGTCGATTCCTCAAAAAATACGATGCTTGAAGAGTTATGACTTAGGTCAATGATAGATGAAAACACTTGTGTCCGATCGCTATCTTCCTGAGTCAGAACTTCGAGAGTACTATCCAAAAAAAGCTCAGTCGCCTCAAAAACGGCAACAACGAACCGAGATGTCCCTAAACTAACAACGGGCCGAGATATCCCTAAAATAACAACGGACATAGATGTACTTAAACTAACAATGGACCGAAGTGTCCCTAAACTAATATTCTTCCCCAAAATGGGAATTCTGGACCAAAAAAGTCCTTAAACTAGAACTTCGCCTCAAACATGGCGATAATGGACCGAAACGTCTCTAAACTAGTGCGTCAAACAGGGCGCACCGCCCCAAATATGGCGATATCCTTCCTTGAGATATATATTTCAATCGAAGTCTCAACGACGAGCATTGCAACTCAAGTCCTACCGGCTATACAGCAACTCCAGCAATGAAGTTACCCCCAAATCCCACCGACAAACAGAAGGGCACCTGCGGCCCAAACTACTTTCGGGAGTTCTATAAAAATCGGTATGTCCACAAGCAAAATGAGCATGAATGAAAACCCGAAAGGACGTCGTGAGTAAAAACAGCAGGACTGCCGGCGAGCTTATGAAAATCCGAAAGGGCGAAATCTCGTTATAAAAAAACCCAACCTGCGTGAGATCCTTACGACTCACACAGAAAATATCACTTAGGAATCCCCACAATCCCTAAGGAGAAATCACACTAGCGACATCCTCACAACTCGTAAGGAGCACTCCTCCCGTGAGATCCCCACGGCTCATAGAATTCAAAAGCCTTAGGCAACAGATCTAAACATGTTCCCTAAGCCATCGTTGCCCTATAGGAGGTCCCATATTGACCCTTGTATACAATCCATGAGCAGAAATAAATATATCGCCTACCAAGTTCCATCTATGGTGAGAAATATCCCCATATGGTGAACAACACTTGTGAGTCCTTACGACTTACAAGGAGAAAATACTCTTGGAAGATCCTTACGACTTACAAGAGAAAATATCACTTAGGAATCCCCACGATTTCTAAGGAGAAAATACACCTACGAGATCCTCACGACTTTTAGGGAGAAACACTTTTATGAGACCCTTACGACTCATAAAATCAAAAAGCCTTAGTCAACAGGATCCTAACCTTGTTCACTAAGCCACCTTTGTCCCAATTAACAAAGGCAAATGATGATTCGCTCCTGTCAATATCCCAGTTGAAGCGATGATGATGCCTAAATAGGTATTAAATTTCAAGTCCTCTTATGGAAAATGATGATTTTCTCCTGGCAATATTCCAGTTGCAGTGATGCTGATACCGCAATAGGTATCAGGACCAAGTCCCCAACTTACGACAAAAATCAGCAAGAAAAATATGCATATTAAAAAAGCCGAAATGTTTTGGGCAACTCGCAATAAAAGAAGTGAGTAAATAAGAAAAAAATAGCTGAAATGATTGGGTACCGCGAAAAATAGCCGAAATAATTGGGCAATCGCGACTTGCGCGATATGAAAAGCTGAAAAGACAGAGCATCGCGGATAAAAAAATATAAAATGAAATTTCCTCTGCCATGCAAGTATGTCCATATTGACTCTTGTATACGATCCATGGGCATAAATAAAAGAAAGGGACCATATCTCCCACCACGCTTCGTCAAAAGGAGAACCAAGTCTTGACGGTTCATATACAACCTAGAGACTATCCAGGCGTTCCTTCTCATTCTGGAATAATGCAGACGCAACATCACCATCAAACAAGAAAGACCCAAGGGTCGAAACAAAAATGGAGTAATAATAAAATCCTAACTCCAAGTCTTGACGGTTCATATACAACCTAGAGATTATCCCGACGCTCTTCTCATTCCAGCAGGGGCAGACACAACAATCAAATAAAAATGAAGTGACAGCAAAATCTTAGTTTCAGGTCTCAGTGGAAAAATCTAAAGCCTAGAGATCATCCCGATGCTCTTCTCATTACAGCAGGGTGCATACACAACAATCAGATAAAAGTGGAGTAATGGCAAAATCCTAGCTCCGGCTCGACGTGCTTCTCATGTCAACATGATGCATGCGCAATGTCAACAAAGACCCAAGGGTTAAATAGAAATGGAGTAATGGAAAAATCCTAGCTCCAAGTCTTGACGGTTCATATACAACCTATAAACTGTCTCGACATTCCCCCTCATTTCAGTAGGATGCGGACGCGACTATCAAATGAAATTGGAGCAATAGCATATTCCTAGCTCCAGATTTTAATTACAATACATACAGCGTAGAGGTCCTACAGATGTCTACCCTACTTCAACAAAGAATCGGCGCGACTTTGTCAAAGCAAAAAATGAAGTGACGGTATATTCCTAGTTTCGGATCTTGACGGCAACTCATATAAAGCCTAAAGACCATTGGAGATCATCCCACCCCAGAAAGGTGCGGTTATATCTCATCGAGGCTCCAAATTGAGCCTAACCTCAAGTAAAAAGCGTCATGGAAAATCCCTAACGCTTGCTCTTTCAATGTTAATATAACCTAAGGAGATTACTTGAAAACGTCTTTTCCAGCCCCCGAAGGGATCAGAGACATGACAGTCGCGGGGTTACTCGAACAACGGCTTAAAGACTGCATATCAAGGAATACATCAGCTAATACGATGGTACCACAGGCTAAAACCCTAGTTCCACAAACCTAATGGACCCCTGTCGTAAAGAATGGGGGTTATCTACATACAACGTTAGGACAAGTTTGCCTGTAAACCCAAAGGAGGTAAACTAAAGAAACTCCGAAACGAGTAAATAAACTAGAGGCTTCGAAATGAGTAAATGAACTGCAAACTTCTAAATGAGTGCATAAACATAGAGGAGCGCATAAAAAACGTATATTCTTTATTCATGAATCAAAATGTTTGAAAGATACAATTTATATAAAAAAAGAGGATACAATTCTAGCCTTTAGCAGCCCGTTCACTCTCTTGCTGCGGCTCCTCCTCACGCTCCACCATTGCAGCCAGCATTGCTTCAACTTGAGGCTGTTGTTGCAAGCATGAAGAAAGCTTCTCATTAATTTCCTGCTTAGCCATTTCGCAATTTTGCATTCCCCGCTCAGTAGAGTTAAGGTTCTGCCTCAGCGCAACTCCTTCCGAAATGCATTGTTGAAGATTTTTAAAGATTACTTGTAGTTGCACGGCATTCGCATCAACCTGGGTACGCAATTGGCTGGATTCGCCTAAAGCCGTCTCATTCTTCTTTTGCTTCAGGACCAACTTCTACTCGAAGTATTGAATCGAAGCGGCACTTTGCTCGATTCATGCGACCAGTTGAGCCTTCGAGGATAATGCCTCAGGCGCAAGATGTTTGTGCTTAATCTCATGAAGGCAAGCCTCAATTCGTTTGAAGTTGTTAACCCAAATGCTGACAAAATCTTCATTGTGTAAGTCACAAGGGTCGCCAGCATAGGATTGATTTCATCCGCAAAGTCCGCAGCAGAAGTGAGAGCTTCGACATTAAGGTCTTCAATAAATTCTCTTAACATCCGGTTGCTATTTGCCGCACCCTGGAAGACTGACGCTTAGCGAAGGGCCCTACGGGCATAGAAATATGAGACTCAAGAGGAGCCAAAGCCGGTGTAGCTGCTACAGAGCAAGATACGCACAAAGAAGGGCCAGGTCTCAACCTAAAAAAAATAAAAATAAAAATAATGATGATGAATGGGATCTAACATACCAATAGTCGCAAGTGGCAAATCAGGAAGCATAGAAAGCTCAGCTATCCCTTCGTACTCTCCTTCGAGCTGTAAGATTGTGTTCAATACGAGAAAATCTTATCAGAAAAAAGATTACTCGTAGAAAAATGAAATAGAAAATGAAGAATATACTAACCAACGCCCGAAGGAAGGACGAATTCTGATTGAAAGGCGAAGTGCGAGTTTAACGTTTGGCATAAACGGTCAAAAAGCGCTCATACAGGATTGTAACAATATACGGTAAAGAAATTAATCTAAGAAATAACATCAACACTAAAATAAGGAAATAAAAAAAATCTTTACCTTCCGTCGCTGAACCCGAAAGGACTTAGAGATCCAAGAGAAATAGGTGGAGCAGCGACGGTCATGGCCACGGCTGACTGTGATTCTTCAATCAGCACTGCGCTAAGGTTAACCGCACCTATATTCGGATTAAAGGAGATATCAGTGAATATGTCTAGCAGGACTGAGAACCCAAAAGTAATAACACGAGGAATACCTAACGAGGAAGAAACCATAGCGGTGTCTGGAGCGCCACTAACTATGACGGCTTCCTCGATTTCCACCATTACCAGAAAGATGGATTCAACGTCTACACCTTCGTCCCCCGAATCAATAAGGGCCGTCGTCATGCTCGTATCACCCGCCGATTTCGGGGATCCACAAGGTGAGGAAACGGCAGTTGGGACAGTCCCAGATTCGAAAGGAAGGACCGACGCCCCAGACTCTTCAAACGCTGGCACCTCACCCTCCACGTTAACACCTAAACTCGTCCTTGCTGCATCATTCAAGGAAAAATGTTTTATGATTCAAGGAAAATTGTTGTGGAAAGAATCCTGTAAAAGTAAATAAGTCCTACTAGTTTTCAATAAGGGATCGTGCACTGTTTTACCTTGAAGTAACCGCTCAGCCACTTCGGGAGCAGCACGCGCAATCTGCCTATGAGCGGTTGAAAAGGCAGGAGGAATGTCCTCCATGGAAACATCAGGGGGTCGTGTATCACTTTAACCCGCGCTTGTGGCCAAGTCAGCCTGACGCTCCCTTGCTGCGTTCTTTCGGCGCTTCTTCTCAGCTTTAGCTGAACGAAGAGATCTCCTCAGAACTTCTGATAGAGGAACGTCTTTATCTAAATTAGGCTCTCCGGATCTGTTGCAACGTATGTCATCGGCTACTTTAGCGACGCTTCTCATAGCGGCCTTAGGGTGACCTCAAGTATAGCCGATAGCTCTGAAGGCTCCTCCGCACCACCACCTAAGGACGACATCGCACTTGGGACAACACAAGTTGTAGTGGTTCCTGTAATAAAAAAAAGAAAGAAAGAAGTCAGGGTGTGAACAAAATAAGCTAAATATGTGTATTTAAAGGCATCACAAAACGAATCATAACGAGGCTTATAGAAGCGCGAAGCCTCTCCTCTTCCTCAAATGTCTTGAGGGACGCCAAAAGAGCTTCTTCAGTGGAGATTCCTATTAAGAAAAGAGTGTTAATAAAGCGTAATAAATTCAAATATATATATAAGAAGAATGTAAATGAGATATGCCGGATGCCGCAAGAGAAGCAAGCGCTGCTTGCTCGCGGGCTAATCTCTCAGAAGCCACAACAGCGGCATGAAAATCAGTAGCGACATTCTCATCAGTAGAAGCCCCGAACAGATTGTCGTTGGTGCTATATTCGGACAAGCCCTCGCTGTAGGGAGTATGCAGCTCCTGATCGAAGACAACATCAGCCGAAAATAAAGATTTCTTCTTTTTCTACGAGCCGGTAACAACACCCGACGATAAAAGCTTACACTTTACGGGCTTCTTGGGATGGCGAGTCCCGATTTCCGAGCCAATACCCGACTCAGAAGATACCGCCGCTACCATAGGAGCACTTATGTCTGGCCATGGCTTAGCCGGAAAGGCTCACGGGACTACAGTCGTGGTGTTCTCTCTCAAAGAAGGACGAACAACTGTCAGTCGCTTCAGCGGAACCGCAGGATTACCAACCGAGACAGAATTCTTATTGTCAAGAAGCATCCGCCTTTCCTCCTTGACAACGACACCCGTTGCATGCTGATACCAGGCGATATAAGCATTTGAGGCCTTTGGGATATGACTCGACTCACTGATCAGAAAATGAGATCCCGTATTTAGCTGCATAAAATGATGCGCCGCGTTGCAAACGCTCTCCTCTGTAGCAACTGGATCAATGAGAAACGCTTCAAGGGGGACGCCTTGGTTGTAACCAGATTGCTGGGCAAAACGATGCGGATTATATCTCATAAAAAACATCGAGGCATTCTGTCTAAATACAAGGAAACGCGGCCTAATAAAATACAAATGCGCAATCTCCCAGGCCCTCAAAGCAGAAGCTCAATCCTCGAAGATATAGTGGAGCGGCTGGATTACTTTGGAGGGTTCCTTAGCAATGGTCAGCACCCTGTCGACGAAAGTCATGTTGTATGTTCAGTCAAAAATATCGCACTTTTGATATGACATTTTCCATACTTTTCTTAATTATCTAAAGGTGTTTATTATAAATATGACACATATGAGAGTTTATCTGTAAAAATACTATTTTCATATGTTTATATATTATAATTAACATTATGAAGGAAAATATATGCATATAATAATTATATAATATTTTGATAATTTAAATATGCATATCATATCAAATATCCTTAATCAATATTCTTAAAATATAGTATCATATCAAATTGGTTAGGATAATATCTCAAAAATACCAAATATTACTAACATTATTCTTTGAGATATGGAGCAAGCTTTGGCTCAGGTCAGGAGATCGAGATATTGAGATGTTGGAAATCAAAAATCTGCCAAAATATTAAAGAAAATCAAAGAATCAATACTGGCAGAGACTTAGGAAATATTTTCAAGTTCCATACATCAACCAAATCTCCATGTGTCACAAGAATAAAGCCCCAGAAATTTGCACCCAAAATCTCACAAACAAACCGTGGATCCACGGCCAAACCATGCAATATGCGGTGGATCCGTGGCCGGTTCACCGAATCAGAAGTTAGGATTTTCAGGTTGGATTTGCTACAACTAACCCTAATTCTGGGGATCTTTGGTTTCTGGTTTTGGTTCTATATAAAGGACCGAGGGCTAAACTTAAAAATCATCAATCTTTTACACGAAACAAATCACCGTCAAAGAACAAGTGATCCACGACAGGTCTGCGATTCGACGTGATAAGGCGACGTGAGATTCGACGGAGCATCTACTTCCTATGAGGCAGAGATCGAGAGCAGCTTCTTCTTGCTCTTGTAATCTAAACTCGAAGGTTTTGTAATTGTGAAGTTGATTAATAAAGATAGATCTTTAGCTTAATTAGTTTAATTATTTAGTTACATTATGAATTTCATCTCTATCCGTTCTTCTATCTCTATCATGCGCGAGTAATTCTCCGCTTGATAGGGTTCGTAGGATTAGAGGAGAACAATGGATGAGAAAATATTTTAACTTCTTTTAAATCTTATGAAGTTTATATACTTTAGCAAAATAAATGTTAATATCCTTATCAGGCGCGCTGCTAATTTATTGCTTGTCTTGACCGCGATTTGAGAGATCGGATTAACAATTGTTTTGTTAAGGGTTAGACATGAATAAAGATTAATGAAAGGACAAGGGTCAATAGTGGGGGAAACCCTAGTTTCTTTCAAGAACCCTAATCCCCATTCATCACTATCTATCTAGTATTAAATCTATCAATAGATAAAAGGAATAATCTTTATTAGTCATCCATGACTACTAAATCCGAACGAACCCTATAAGAATTCTTCTTATAAAATCTATATCCGTATTCAAACTAGATCTGTATTCTACTGTTAGTTATATATATGCCCTAGAGGCCATTGTTGTACATATGATGTATATTATAATGGATGCTTGGATATATATAGAGTGTACTTTCTTGCTCAATATGATAATATGCTATCTGGTTTCACTTTGTCTTAACATGTTGACTTATATTAGTTTACTGTCTTGCTCTCACATGTTGATAAATCCTTTAGGATATGTACTCGACTACTGGGACTATGATGCCGATCATACTAGTGGGGCTACGGTAGTCCAAGAGTACATCATATAACTGTTCCTAGTCGAGGGTGTATCGAGACAGGGTATCGATACTCCAGAGTACACAAGCGTATACGTATCTTGACCCATATGATGGGTGATGGATGATCCCATATCTATTGGTGTTTGACCTCAAAGATGGTATACGGGTGCTCAGTGGAGACTGGGTACACTGAACGGACTCGCCGAGAACTCCTAGATGGTATTATACCTATCGTCAGATAGCAGTTCTCTGGTGACACTGGTACAGGTTAGTCTGTAGACCCGAGATCATCATAGAGTCTTGTGTGATTCCCACTGTACTTTGATTTCCACCTTACCACATTCATTAGAACATGCAAAATGGTGCCTTTTGGGTACATTCCCGAATAACATGGAGGTAATGAGAGATAGGAGCGGTTTCGTCTCTCCCGGTATTGGGGGTTGATGTTGTGCTTTGTTCGATTGGATATAACTGGAAGTCCCTGGCCAGGGCTGATATGGAGATATACTGGTAAGTGTTATCAGTAGTTTCTTGACCCATTATGAGCCTCACATCGACACGACTTATCAGTTATAGGGGTCTGACGTTTACCACCCTAGACTGGATATGCGACATATCAGACGAAGAGACCGGACTGTACGGTAGTGTTTACTGATTGGATTCACAGGAGTTTGTACAGGATTGCTTGTTGATCTTCTGATCGCTCAATACCCGGATGGCTGTTGCATTTAGCTGACCGCTTGTAGCTTGTGGGTGTTTAATATGATCATCGCCCACTGCCGGCGTATTAACGGGTCTTTAAAGTCCTACACAGAGGTTTCCGGGCTCAGGCGAAACGAAGTAGGAGCACATATGTGATATGTGCGGGACCGAGATTAATACGATATGAGATACCATATTTGATTCTCGCTATATGTGATATCGGCCGGGTATATGTGATATAGCCGGGTCATCGGATCAAGTGTTGATTCGATAAAATGATACAGATTATATTAGTCGGTTATCTATAAAATAGCCAGATTATTAAATCAAGTGTTGATTTAATAATTTAATGTATAATTATATATGTGATATATTACATTACATTAACTAATATAAGCTCACTTAAATGATTCTTTTTCTTACTTGATGATACATTGATATATATATATATATATATGTGTGTGTGTGTGTGTGTGTGTGTGTGTGTGATATGTTAATTGTATTATTTTCTTTTGTTACATTATATATTATATATGTGATATATATTATTGTAGCATGTTAGGGTTACAAATGCAACTAGGGTTTATGAGATTAAACTATGCTAGGGTTTAATTTTGGATTAACATTTTCTTTTTAGTTAATTCTAAATTGTGGATAATTAGCTAAGATATTATGCTTAGTTGACTTAGTCCACTCTTTAGATATTTTGCTAGATATTTGTTAACCTAACCCTTTAACCCTAGCCTATGGTTTATCTCTACAAGGGTTAAGCATGCCATGCTTAACCTTGGTTTCATTTCTAACCTCAACAATAATTCATTCATTCATCACAACTTCATCTTCTTCTTCCTCCTCACAAAAGCTTTCTAGCTTTTTGATTTGTGATAAATTAAAGTGAGAAATAGAAAACTAAAGAGAGAGAGAAATTCTTACTTCATCATCATCATCTATTCTAGCCACTTAGATTAGGGTGTTTGTTTCACTAATACCTCATTAGTGAAGTGAGAGTTTGGATTTGTGATTCCTCAAGGTAGATCATCTTTGATTGTGAAGACTTCAAGCTAGCATGGATCATTCACCTCATGGAGCCTGTCTAGAGTTCGGGAACATGATGATTGCAGCGAAGGGACCTCAACTCGGAGCTTATGAAGTGAAGGAACGGACTACAAAGGTTGTAATCCTTAACCTTAGATGTAAAGTTGTTTATATGCATAGTTAACCCTAATTCTCTAGTAAAGATCCTTTCTTAGGTTGTTTGGCACTTGAAAAATTTAAATATGTCATGTTTGATGCCTTGTAGAACCTTGTTCTGGTGCCTAAGAACCTTACATCTACATCCGTATTTTGACGTAAATCTAGAAACTATTCTCCACTATTCTTTATTTCTCTATTCTTCCTCTTTTTCAACATGTCTAAAGTAAGATTGAAAGATTCCACATATCCCTGAGGACGACCCGTACTCATCTCGGTCTAGCTACATGCGACACCGTTATTGGTTACCGTTACTACACACTTCTTTAAATACAGATCAATCAAATGGCGTCGTTGCCGGGGATACGTGCGTAATTTTTTATTCTTGTTATTCGTATTGAATTCTTATTCGATCTATATCAAAAAACAAAACAAACCGCATCTTCCATATTTAACGATTAGTGTGCGATTTTTGTGAGGGAATCTGGAGTCATTTTAGCGAGGAAATAAAGATTCAGAGACATTCATCAAGACCCAGAGGAGAAAACGAGGCCACGGTAGAAAAAAAATTTCAAAAAACTGTTAACTCCGCAGGGGAACCGCGGCAAGAAGTGCGTTTTAGCGGCGGAACTGATTGATAGAATTAAAGTTAACCGCAATCAAGACGGTGTCGCTATGCAGCTAGCCGGTTGAGCACGGGTCGATCCACATGGAGATGGTTGTATTTCCGTTCTTGTCTTAGACGAGTCAATAAAGAATTGTATGTGTGTTTGTTCGAGACTATCCTATGTGTATTATTTGCAAGTATAAAGTTGTTAAGAAAAAGATACGAGATTATAAGCTAAAGAAATCTGTACTCAAAACCTTTGAGCCGAGTCTTGACCAATTGAAGCTAAAGCAATCGGCAACAACGTAGATTAGGGGATTTAAGCGCGGTATTCGTGGAATACGGCTTATTTACCCTTGTCCTTCCGTTCTTGTCTCTTGCTTTCGCCTCCGGCCAAACCGAACGCAACCGGTCGCGGTTAGGAATCACCGTTACCTTGTTAGGGTAGGGTGCCTAACGGAGCGCTTGCGTATGGTTTGGACGGAGTTCAATGGAAAATAACGGGAAAAAGAAATGAGAAAGAAAATATTAACTTACAATACCGTATTTCCTCTTAACAACAATAATTACAACCATTCACAAAATGAACAAAAGAGAGCAAATGAAAAGAACAAAGAAAAGAAAAGATTACAAGTAATTAAGTGCATGAATTAAATTGCAAGAAAGTAAAGCAAGATAATAATAAGCAAGTAATAAGAAGCGATAAAAAGAACAAGAAACTAGAACTCAAGACAAGCATGGGATCAATAGCTGACCCTTAAATTTGCAAGCTCAATCAAGAGGTTGCAAGATCAAGGGAAGGGTAGAGAACGCATGTGAAATGAAGCGCTAATTCCATAAGAAAATACGACCCTTGAGATCAATAACTAACCCTTAACCTTTCAAGCTCAATGAAGAGGTTGAAAGATTAAGAGGAAGCAAAAATCTCAAGGGGAAGTTAAACAAAATGATACAAAAACCCTCATCTTCATTGATCTTCCACTCAAAAAGCTCTCACTACAATTTTCATGGAGAAAAGATGAAGAAGAAGAAGAAAAAGACTAAATCCTAACAAAAAAGAAGAACAAAGAATGACCCTTGACTTTGCTCAGATCCGGGGTATTTATAGGAAGGGAATGGGAACCCTAGGGCCAAATTCTGATATAATATGGAGTACCCAAAGTGACCCCAAAACCCCAGTAGATGAGGCGCCAACATGGCCGCAGATCCGCGGCCAATACCCCCTATTGGCCGCGGATCCACGGCCCTTTAGTGGTGTTAGGGTGTCATCTTTTAGGGGATTCCCTGGTTTCCTGTTTCCTCGTGTTTGCCAACTCTATAATGCACAAAGTCTTCCAGAATATCTTCAGATTTCAAAGTCCAAGATTGCTTTCTTTTCATTACTTTTGACTTTATCTCCCTCGAGCTCCGCGCACCCATTGATTCTTGCGCAGCCCCCCCTCATGCTCTGTGCTTGTCCCAGACACGAATGACCACTGTCATATGTCTTGTCTCTGGAACTGGTACTCGGCACTGGACGGATATGGATGACCGGAACCCGGCTTTTATCTGCTGTGGCAGATGTTCTGTATTTTGACGTAACTGTGGAGATTTTGTCTTGAATTGCAATATTTGTACTGGAAACCTGTATTCTGTAAATATGTAACAAACACGGATTAAAAGCACCTACCTATAAACAACCGAGCGTAAGAATGGGCGGTATAAAATGCAGTATTCTGTGATGAACAAATACCCCCAAACTTAACTTTTGCTCGTCCCGAGCAAAACCAATTATTCACAAAAATAAAATCCTAACCGTATTTTCGCAGGGAACGCGATTGCACTGAGCACGTGCAACAAGCCGTTAAACCTCTAGGTGTCCCTAGTAAGAGGAGTGTTGTCTCCTGAGGGTTTTCAGCGGATTACACCCACAAAATCCCGTCAAGCTAGTGTCATAAGTTAACGTCGATTCTACTCCTACAGTTTAGTATTTACGTTAGAAATTCTATCATCCTAACTTAGAAATATCTAACCCTTACTTTTCACACCTCCTATTTATTTAACCTTGGATCTCCTGAGTTTTCCTTCTAAAGCGCGGCCTCAAATCAGGGATTTTTATCAACTTTACAGAAAACACAAGTCTTATTCTTTATTTCTATCTTTTATCCAAACATCGATTGTATACCCCTATGTGTGTGTATATTTGCACCCCTACACTCAAGAATTCAATTCAAGCTATAATACCCTTGCCCTAATACCTAATACTACTTCTTTTCATTAAGGATGGACGGATTTGCTCACACATCTTTCATGCGACTATTAATGCTTCTTGAGGCACTAACGACCGATTACTGAATGTGTGAACTTTAAAGCGTAAATAGCAGTTTCCAGGTCTTGACTTTATTCTATTTTTTCTTTTTCTTTTTCTTTTTCTTTTTCTTTTTTCTTTTTCAAGACCGGAATATATTTTTCAATATGCTCTTTTGGTGTTTAGCTTTAAATACCGTTTTTTCTTTCATACTAGGCTTTCAGGCAAGAGTATTTCTAGGTATCCTCTACTATCCCAAGTTTCAAGGTGCTTGTAAGTGCAGTTGTAGGGTATATACTTTCTAAATTTGAACTCAAGAAAAGAAACTATTTTTCAGACTTATCCTTCAGTAAAGCTTCAATACTTTCCCTTCATCTTGACTTAACTCAAGAACTGAACTCAACGTATACTTACCAAAGTTAGACAGAATGAGGGTTATTTTTAAGGCTTTCAATTCCCAAGCCTAGAATTTAGTTATCTCTAATATATCGACTAAACTTTCGGAATAAAGATCTAAGTTACCCTATTAGCTAACTTGACGACAAAGTTTTTATATTTTTTGGAAAAATTTTCAATTTTTTTGTGGGTTTTTAATAAGGTATGCAAATGCAAAATATACAAATGAATGCGAAGGAAGAAAGCTTACCGAGCACACCCCCAAACTTAAACTTGACAGTGCCTTCACTGTCAGGCTACACCAAGAGGGTCAAAATTGCCGGCGCTCCCTAAAAACAAATTATATACAAAAAAGGAAAACAAAAATATATACAAAAAAAGTGTCCCCCCCAAACTTAAGTAAAACAGTGTTTCCACTGTTAAGCGTTGAAATTCAGGATTATGGGGGAAAGAGAACAGTATCAAGCTATACAAGGCCTTACACAGGCCAAAAGTTAGTACCAACCATTCAAAGATTTTATCGTGATAAAGCAGTGGCTGGTGAAAGAAGGTGAAGAGGAAGGAAATGGAGAATACGCGAGACCGTATGCAGAGAGAAGCGGGATACGGTCTCGGTATATGAGAGGAAGAAGAATGGCGGAAGGGAAAAAGAAGTGGAATACGAACTTGAGGGTGCAAATGGAGTAAATAGATTAGCACAATTTGTGATGACCGATGTGTGAAAAGAGATTGTGCTAATATATTTACCCGTCGAGAAATGGGGTCAAATCCCTCAAGGTTCATGAGAAACCATGGGTACGCCGAACCTGGTAAACCAGACACAGGAAGTGAAAATGATACGGTTTCTTGCAATGTAGGAACGATGGAAAGGATGGAGGGAAGTGGTTGAGGAAGGGTATCGGTTAAGGGTTCTGGAGGGTGTACACGGTCAGTGAAAGGAACAGATGAATTGGAAAATCCGACTCATCATCTAGAACTGTTTCATCCTCAAAAATATCCTCAAAATTCTCCTCAAAGTTAAGCTCATCCATGCATATTTCATCAAAATCCAGACGCATATGAGGTTCGGGAAAAACATTTAATGACTCGGGATGATGATTTGAAGAGACAAACTCAGCCAAATCTACGGGTTCATCATCCAAAATGTTCCCCGCGTCAATATCCTTGATCAAGTGAAAATCTATATTCTCAGACACCTCAACAAAAGCATGGAAATTAATCAATTCAGGTTCTAAAGTGGAGGTGTAGAGGTCAAAAGGTTTAGGATCGGTTTCACTTGGAAGAGACCCTTCACAATCGGGCAAATCAAACACTACGAAGTCGCATAACTCATTCATCATTCTATCTTCAATTGATAAATCATGTGGGATACTCGATAGACTTTCAAAACAGGAGTTGTGGGATTCAATATGAGACGGGTAGGTTTGATTTGGAAGGGGATATATCTCACTCTCTCCACTCAAATTCACAGCCTGTTCTGCCGCCTCATCATACATTGAAAATTTGGAGCTAGTGGAAAACTAGCTACCGGATCACTGGGTTGTATGAGGGCAGCCATGGACGCATTCAAATCCATCATTTGTTGGCTTGACGCTACCCTAAAGTCTTCCAACGACTGTTTCAGACTAGACATGGGTTGTGAAGGGGTTTCAGTAAAAGATTCAAAGTTGTTTGGATACTGAAAACTCCCAAATGGCGGTTCTGAAGCAATGTCTAGGGAAGGTGCAAAAGTAGGGTAGGATTGGTAAGAATTGAATGGCTGGACAGAAGTGGGATCAACATTGGGATAAGAAAGTGAATGGAATTGTTGATCCCAAGAATTTGAAGCGGTGAAAGGAGTGAAAGATCGGCTACGAGATTGTTCAATACGTTCAGCAAGAGACAGTGGTCTCGGGGTTACAACTGGACTTTCAAAAGGTGTATCAACACAAGAAGGGGTGAATGTTTGAAATGGTTGATACGCAGTGGATTGCTGGGTCCAGTTGTTCGTCCTAGACGCGTCTATCCGATCTTTCAAAGAAATTTTGGGTATGGATGGGTCGTTCGAAGTTCGGCCAAAGAAAGAACCGTAAGAAGTAATGTCTGGTTGTGGGTACCAAAGTTCGGCAAGAGTTTTGCGAGGTGGAGTACCCATGATATGAAAAGAGAAAGAAAGAAAGGCAGAGAAAAGGAGGGGGAAAAGAATGTAATATTTTTTTTTTTTAAAGTTTATATATTAACAGAAGAATGAAATATACATACAAAAAGAATATTGACAAAAACAATCACGACACAAAAATACCACACACCTAATCGTTCTAGGGTTCACCTAGGTCAACTAGACCTGCTCCAGAACTTGATTGTCGAAGTAAAACTGTGTCGAGAAACAGGCTCAAGATACACTGATCACGAGGCCAGGTAAGTGTAGAGATAAGGGGAGGTTTTCCAACGCTTTCGCGAAGTTCCTTAATTAAATAACCCTTTCTCTTTTGGCGGTTTCGCCGTTAACACTTTCCTAAACACCCCGTAAAAAATATACCGTTAAGCAAGGTTCTAAACACAGTTAACTTCTCCTAGTGAGCGCGAAGTCCTTAAGGCTTAAAGTCTAGTTTCTTTTAAATTTTGTGCGGGTAAACGTTATGCTCAAGTTCGTGATTTGTGGGCCACGGAAAAGGTGATGAAATCCTTTACCGTATATTGTGGGGTTCGCTTGCCCTTAAGTCCGTATTAATGTATGCAATGCGCAATTCAAAAAATTCTATAAAGAATCAAACAATCGTTTTTTTTAGTTTAAGCGCGGCGCTGCAACAAATACGGGTTAGTCAATTTTTAGCGTTTCTAGCGAACTTGCAAAGAATCCTGCAAAGAATAGTATATTGGATGCGTCGGATTTGAGAAGAATGTGTTAGTAAAATACGTACCGTTAAGTTTTGGGTTAGGAAACCCCCGTTGAATCAAATCCGGTAAGCTTGAAAAGTTCGCTTGCGCGGGTCAAACTACCCGAATCTTTGGCACTGTACTTCGTAATCACCTTAACCTTGAACGTACACTTTGCTCCCCACAATTGCAGTTTGCAAATACGCAAAAATCTGCACACTTGCCCACAAAAATGATCAAAAAAAAAAAAGAATTTTTTTTATATACAAAAAGAATATTAACCCGAATAACAAGAAAGAAAATACGCTACCGTTTCCCCGGCAACGGCGCCATTTGATTGATAGAATTAAAGTTAACCGCAATCAAGACGGTGTCGCTATGCAGCTAGCCGGTTGAGCACGGGTCGATCCACAGGGAGATGGTTGTATTTCCGTTCTTGTCTTAGACGAGTCAATAAAGAATGGTATGTGTGTCTGTTCGAGACTATCCTATGTGTATTATTTGCAAGTATAAAGTTGTTAAGAAAAAGATACGAGATTATAAGCTAAAGAAATCTGTACTCAAAACCTTTGAGCCGAGTCTTGACCAATTGAAGCTAAAGCAATCGGCAACAACGTAGATTAGGGGATTTAAGCGCGGTATTCATGGAATACGGCTTATTTACCCTTGTCCTTCCGTTCTTGTCTCTTGCTTTCGCCTCCGGCCAAACCGAACGCAACCGGTCGCGGTTAGGAATCACCGTTACCTTGTTAGGGTAGGGTGCCTAACGGAGCGCTTGCGTATGGTTTGGGCGGAGTTCAATGGAAAATAACGGGAAAAGGAAATGAGAAAGAAGATATTAACTTACAATACCGTATTTCATCTTAACAACAATAATTACAACCATTCACAAAATGAACAAAAGAGAGCAAAAGAAAAGAACAAAGAAAAGAAAAGATTACAAGTAATTAAGTGCATGAATTAAATTGCAAGAAAGTAAAGCAAGATAATAATAAGCAAGTAATAAAAAGCGATAAAAAGAACAAGAAACTAGAACTCAAGACAAGCATGGGATCAATAGCCGACCCTTAAACTTGCAAGCTCAATCAAGAGGTTGCAAGATCAAGGGAAGGGTAGAGAACGCATGTGAAATGAAGCGCTAATTCCATAAGAAAATACGACCCTTGAGATCAATAACTAAACCTTAACCTTTCAAGCTCAATGAAGAGGTTGAAAGATCAAGAGGAAGCAAAAATCTCAAGGGGAAGTTAAACAAAAGAGAATGATACAAAAACCCTCATCTTCATTGATCTTCCACTCAAAAAGCTCTCACTACAATTTTCATGGAGAAAAGATGAAGAAGAAGAAGAAAAAGACTAAATCCTAACAAAAAAGAAGAACAAAGAATGACCCTTGACTTTGCTCAGATCCGGGGTATTTATAGGAAGGGAATGGGAACCCTAGGGCCAAATTCTGATATAATATAGAGTACCCAAAGTGCCCCCAAAAACCCAGTAGATGAGGCGCCAACATGGCCGCGGATCCGCGGCCAATACCCCCTATTGGCCGCGGATCCGATCCGCGGCCCTTTAGTGGTGTTAGGGTGTCATCTTTTGGGGGATTCCCTGGTTTCCTGTTTCCTCATGTTTTCCAACTCTATAATGCATAAAGTCTTCCAGAATATCTTCAGATTTCAAAGTCCAAGATTGCTTTCTTTTCATTACTTTTGACTTTATCTCCCTCGAGCTCCGCGCACCCATTGATTCTTGTGCAGCCCCCCTCGTGCTCTGTGCTTGTCCCAGACACGAATGACCACTGTCATATGTCTTGTCTCTGGAACTGGTACTCGGCACTGGACGGATATGGATGACCGGAACCCGGCTTTTATCTGCTGTGACAGATGTTCTGTATTTTGACGTAACTGTGGAGATTTTGTCTTGAATTGCAATATTTGTAATGGAAACCTGTATTCTGTAAATATGTAACAAACACGGATTAAAAGCACCTACCTATAAACAACCGAGCGTAAGAATGGGCGGTATAAAATGCAGTATTCTGTGATGAACAGGAACCACGGCGGTGTTGGTGAGTTAGGGATTCAATTTTCTCTGGTATCTTTTCTATCTCTTTCTCTCTCCTCTGAAAAATCCAATAATATATTTTCTGCAAGATTCTTTGCAAAATATCACAGCTCAAAAATCTTTTTGCGAGTTTTTTTTGCGGTTTGTTTTTACCTATTTTAATACGGACATTAAGGGGCAAAGACCAAATTCAGATTAGGTGGGGATTTCTGTTGGAGATAGTGCCCTCAGAGTCAATTATTGGATCACAGGAACGTGATTGCAATGATTGAGGGAGGACCTATCCCGGTTGGACAGTCTTACTCGAGATGATAGTATGCTATCTGGTTTACCTTTATCATCGTGTACTGCTTCAGGTGACCTTACAGGTCGCTATTACACGCTGATAGAGCCCCTAGGATTCTTGCTTGACTGCCAGCAGTATGATGGCGATCATATACGTGAGAGCTGGTGGTCTATAAGCACATCCTTAAAAGGTCCCTAGTCGTGGGAGTTTCGAGATAGGGCATCGATTCTCCAGAGTAGACTAGTGTATACAGTCGAGACCCCGACGAGGGGCGGTGGCCGGTCTCACAAGCCACTGGTGTCAAATGGTTCACCTAAGATGTATACAGGTGCTCATTGGGTTATGAGTACACCGGACAAGACTCGCCGGGAACATGCTAGTTGGTCTTATACTTGACGTCAGATAGCAGTTCCCTGGTGACATGTGTACAGGTTAGTTCATTGACCTGAGATCGTCATTTGTCTCGTGTGAGTTCCCACTGTACTTTGATTACTACCCTACCACGACTCAAAAGAGTCGTGCAAACAGGTTTTAGTTGGGTACAGTCCCGAGCCACACGGAGGCAGTGAGTGGATCTGCAGGGGTTCGTCTCTCCCGGTATTAGGGGTGAGGTCGCGCTGTGTCCAGGAGAGCCATTACACAAAGCCCTCGGCCGAGGCAGGAGATTTACTGGTAGGTATTCCAGTAGTATCTCAGGGTGTTCTGGGCTTCGCTCCGACATGACTTGTACCGTGGGGGTCTGACTTTTACCAACCCCCTAGGCCCGCCATGCGATACTCATAAACGAACGGACCGGACTGTACGGATATTGTCACTGACAGGCTCAGTAAGGTGTCAGGGTGAGTTCGCTCATCGACGTCCCTTTTGGTCAATAGCTGGTGGCCCGTCACGTATTGGCTAATACCTCTGACGTGCTAGTGGTTAAATCCACAGCCATAGTATTGACGTGTCTTTAGAGTCCACCACACAGACAGTTACTCAAGTTTCGGGCGAAACGCTGTAGAGGCCGTATGGAGATATGGCAGGGTCCGATCAGATACGTGCGGTATTGCACGGATCAGGATCGGACGGTTTGTACTAGAGGCCGTATAGATATATGGCAAGGTTCGATCAGATACGTGCGGTATTGCACGGATCAGGATCGAACGGATATTACTAGCCGGCTTTGGTTTAAGCCGGATCCTAGTTTAGTACAGTGTAGATTTTGTCTCATTGCATTTGTATCCGGTTGGAATACAGATGCGGGTGTGTATGCACAGCATCGGGGTTTTCCGGTGATTTATTACGGGATCAGTTTTCTGGATTTGCCAGTTTGCATTCCGTTCCGGCCGGTTTTCCTTTGTTCTTTCCTGGCCGGACTTTTCCGATGGAGGGGGTTATTTGCAAGTTTGCAAATAACATTTGTGGAGGGGGTTATTTGCAAGTTTGTAAATAACATTTGTGGAGGGGGTTACTTGCATATGGATTGATTATGATGGCTTCATGATTTGACTAGTATCATGAGATCCTTTTTCTTTCTTATCCTTTGCATTAATGTGATAAGAATGGATTAGAATTGATTTGGTCTTTGATGTGAGATTTGCTTTTGGGGTGTGGTCACCCATTCTCTTTTCCTACACTTACCTTCCTTCTTGTTTTTGAGATTGCCTCCACCACTTTGATATATGAGAGGGGCCGGCCACATTGGTGAGATGAGGGGTTCATTTTGATGAGAAAATTTTATCATCTCGTTTTATGCATGCTTCACAAATTGATCAACCTCCCTCCAAAGTTATTCATTCTCCTCCTCATTCCTCCATGGCAACTTCACTACCCCAAATGAGACAACCATTCTACACTAGCCTACAACACTTCTTGGATGCGTCGGCTAGCCAACTTCGCGTCCGAGTTGCCTTGGTATTGAGGTGGGAGCCCGTAAAAGATGCAGACGATGTGGTGCCCTTTCGGCAAGGAGGCGACGACCGGAGTTTCCGCGGGAGATCGGGACGACGATGAGAAGACCGGAGGACTCGGATCAGTCGGTATACTTCTCTACCCTTCTCTTGTTTGCTAGTATAGGTTAATGGTTACGATCCGGGTTTATTGTCCGTGGTAGCGCCAGTTTAAAAGTTAAGAAAATTTTTGATTCCGCATTTTGGCCTCGGATAGACGGCCGGGGCGCTGCCGTGGCGCAACATGGTATCAGAGCCACGCCATTAACCTAGTCTAGCTTTGTCTAATGTCTTTTACAATTCCGATCGAACAAAAATCCCAAAACCGCATTTTTCACCACATCAGTTTTCTGTTGAAATTTTTTGGAGTCGAAAAAATTTCCAGGTTGTAAAAAACTAATGTACTGGAAGTTCTAAGACTACTGGAGAAATTCGACAAATTGATCATTCAAGGGGAGCGCGGAACCTCGGCAAAACCCCTCTTTGGGCCGCGGTTCCGCCGCGGTTTGGAATGTTCAATTGGTCAAACTTTTTCAGTGGGCTTCTGGGGTGATTTTAGGGGTTTTGGAATATTAATATTGGGCCCATAATTTCTTGATGTGCTACAGTAGTACTTGGGACCCACTTGTTATAATTTGATCGATCGGAAAATTTTAAACACATTGGTTCACAGTATTTACATTATATCTGCGACCGTGAATATCACTTGATCGGTAAATCCTGTCTAACTGCTATAGCCCGGTTGGACGAATTTGCGAACGTGACATTCACGTTGATGTCTTGTGATTTTGCTGTGATGTTGCGGATCGGTCGTGGGGGATTACCTGGATGCAATGTTAGTACAGTTTTGTTTTATATGTACATTTGATATTGCGGGGCGAGCGTCCGACATGTGGACTGCCGTCACTGCCTGTTTGTATTATTATTTTGGGGCACTGTTCAGACCATAATATTGCATTTATCATTCCCCTATTCTTATCCTTTTTATAAATAAACAGGTACTCTTGACGCACGTTTGTTGCATATTACAGGATACAGGTTTCTGGAGCAAATACAGCGAAAAAGACACAAAACAACAGAAAAGGGACTTTTGACCAACAATTAGATGAATCCTAGTCAAGCCCTGTTCACATAGGTGCAAGGCAACTAATGTCAAGGTGAAACGGTTAAAAAGCCCAATACAAGTCGTCACTGAAGATCTGGAGAAGAACCAGAAGTCCAACAGAGAAAATACATATAAAAAGAGAAAGCCCAAGAAGCCAAGGAAAAAGCCCCAATGTCAGAGAGCCCAATTCCCTAGTTTGGCCGCGGAACCGCGGCCAAACCCATGCTGGCGCCGCGGTTCCGCGGCCGTACAGAGAGCATGTCGGTGGATTTTTAGTGCGTCGGTGCAGATGTTGTGATTTTAAGTGGGCAAATCAGTAATTGCGCATGTGCGAGAGTCTGTAACCCTAGGTTTCCTATTTTCCTATAAATTGTAGTTTTAGATCTAAAAATTGTATGCCTCTTTTCAATAAATAAAATTCAGAAATTCTGGAAGTGACATTCAGATCTGTTCTTTATCGCTTGGAGGGAGCCATCACAATTAGTAAGTATTTTATTTCTGTTCTTTTAATTTAATGTTATTTCATCCCCTAATGAGCGAGTAGTCTCCTCGCTTGTTAGGGTTAGCCTTAGGGAAAGGGTTGAGAGATGAAATCTCTCACCCCTTTCAATGCAATATTAAACTAAACCATTAAGAACTCCATGCATGCGCGCACAACCGCTCCCTGCGGCACCCTACCCCTCGAGGTAACGGTGAACCACAGTATAAAGGCCCGGTTGCGCGCGTTTTCCATGGGGGTTAGGGTAATTAACGACAAAGGAAGGATACGAATCTAGAGGAAGAAAACATCTTCCCAAAAGAGTCGTATCCACTTTATCGATAATTACTATAACACCTAATGGATCTAGAATACGGCATTGAAAGCGGTGAGGAAACATCAATCTCCAAAACTTCCTCTAAGCCTAACCCTAGCAAGAATTTAAATTAGATTAATTAAGTTTTAGATCTAGATTTTTATAAAACCAAAACGACAAAAAGAATCAACTCGTTAAGACACATAAAAGGAATTTACCCGTCTCTGTGGATCGACCCGTACTCACCGGCTAGCTGCGAAGCGACGCCGTTTCTGATTGCGGTAAATACAGTTTTTGACACCAATCAAATGGCGCCGTTGCCGGGGACGGCGTAATCTTTCTTTTTGTGAATTTTCGGGTTGATATAAATTTTAAAAATTATAAAAATCTGAAAATATAAAAAAAATTATAAAAAATAATCAAATTTGATCTGTTTGAAGGGTGTATCTTTTGGATCTTGCAGGAACAGCGACGAATCAAGAATCTGGAATTTTACAGAGGGAAGAACACAAAAATACATATAAGAACAGAGAGGAACTGAAGTCACAGAACATCAGAATTTTTTTCAGCGGCCGATCCCTCTACCTAGCCGCGCTTCCGCCGCAATATAGGGCTCCAGACCGCGGATCCGCGCTTGACTGGCCACGTCAGCGCACAAAATTTTTCTGGTTTGATTTTTTCTCTCTCCCCTCTGCAACCTCCCATATATCTCTCTGTAAAAATCTTTCTGCAGGATTTCTTTGCGTAAAGAGTCTTTCTCCCCCTTCTAAATAACAGATCTCTGCAGGTTTCTTTGCGCCGCGCTAAAAATTTTGATTGCAAGTGAAATTTTATCTGTTTTGCATAATTTAACCGGACTCTAAGGGGCTATTTGACCAAAATCAGATTGGGTGGGGATTTCATCGCCCTTCCCAGGACCCCAGAAAACACCTAAGCATTTTGCATCGACCACAATTAATTAAAAAAGATTAGACTCAGACCTAAGGACAGCGAGCTCAATAGGAAAAGGACTAGGGTAGGCATCGGCCGTTTATCCTAACCGACATTGCGGTGTCTAGGCTAGTGGTTATTAATTAGGCCCACTGTAGTGGTGGTTCCTTCCCACTTACCTGGCCGTACTTGTCCGTGAAGAGGCGGTTTGAGGTCTATTTCTAGCCCTAGTTAGGAGCTGTCTAGTAGACCTAGGCGACCCTAGATCTAGGCCTGATTGTGCATGTGTGGTTGATACTTTTGTGTCACAAGTCCGTTTTCTAAAACCGTCTTGCAAAACTTTCCAAAAAAAAATAAAGAAAAATCTTTTCAAAACTTGCAACTTGCCGCTAAGAAAACTTGCACCTCACTTCCACCATCTCTCCTTCATTGACGTTATCTTACCCCCACATTCTGTTTTTCTCTTTTTTCTGACTGCACTACCCTTTAGTGCATGTCATCTTGGACTAGGGATACTAACGCCCGATTAGTCCGTGTTTCGTTGGTACCGACCAACGAACCCTTCGTCGACCTTCCGTCCATTTCCTTACCTCCATCCTCAAATTCTTTCGAAGGTATGTCGGGACACGACCCCAACTATACCTTACCGACGGGAATGATTCCACCTCCTCCAGGTGCGAATAACCCGAATCTTCCGCCTGTTGTAGCGCCCGCACGAGTTGCGCTCCAGGATCTCTTCTGCCCCGTCCGCACTTCCTTACCAACATGTCTTTCACCCCCACCGGCGAATGGGGATAATTTTGAAATAAAACCACACTTCATCAATATGCTGCCTAAGTTTCATGGTTTGGAATCCGAAGATGCATATATTTTCATTAATAAATTCCAAAACGTTTGCGCTATGATGAAGACAACCCAATTAAGTGATGACGCAATAAGGCTTAGGGTCATTCCTTTTACCTTATGTGACCTAGCCGAGAAGTGGCTATACAGCACCGCATCACATTCCATTAGAAATTGGGACGAGTTTGTGAGAGCTTTTCTGAAAAAGTTCTATCCTCATCATAAAACTGCTAGAATCCGAAACGAAATTATACAATTTTCACAGCTTTCGTCCGAACCATTCTGGAAATGCTTCGAGAGATTTAAAGACCTACTTGTTCAATGCTCTCATCATGGGATAGAAAATTGGCAACTTTGCCAAACTTTATACGAGGGATTGAACGCAGCAACGAAGCAGTTGCTAGAAACAATTTGTCAAGGTCATTTTCTTTCTAAGTCTAGCGACGAAGCTTGGCAGTTTCTTGAGGACCTAAGTGAGCAAACAATTCAGTGGGAGAGTACCAAGACCACATCATCTTCTTCAGTTGGTCAATCTAGGGCAGGCATACATCAAATAGATATGTCGATTGCTATGAAGGCCGAGATGGCCTCACTTATGAAAAAGCTAGAAGCAATTGAGACCAAAATCTCATCGACTTCTCCTGCCCCTACTCTACCCACAAGAACTGTTTGTGCTTGTTGTTCTAATCCATCACATTTAACCGAAGAGTGCCCTTATAATGTACCTATTCAAGGGCAGGATCAAGTCAATGCTGCATTCCAGCAAAGACAAAGAAATGATCCGTACTCTTCGGCATACAATCAGGGGTGGAGGAGTCACCCAAATCAACAGTTCCAAGGAAATAACAATTTTCAAAAAGCTCCTCCACAACAACAACAAGCACCCTTACAAACTCAAATACAGCAACCTTTCCAACAACAACCTTATACAAATCAAACAAACAATTTGGCTCAACCAAATGATGATAAGGTTACCTCGCTCGAAAAAAGTCTAGATGCATTTCTTAAGCAAACTACAGAATCCGCAGCAAGATTTGAAAGTTATGTTCAATCTTTAATGAATAACAATGCCTCACACGATCAAAGTATCAAATCTATTGAGGCACAAATTGCACAATTAACTGCTGCGTTGAGCGAGAGAGAAAAGGGAAAGCTTCCATCTCAACCATTGCCCAATCCCGGTCACCCACAAAACGCATATCACAATCAAAATGTAAATGCGGTGACCACGTTGAGATCCGGAAGAGAGTTGCAAAATAATATGGAAACTAGTGATGACATCTCCGCCGGTGGTTCTTCTTCCCCTTCTTCATTTTCTTCACTTCCTTCTTCACCTTTTTCTTTAGAGCCTATTCTCCACCCTTCACACGGCTCTACTTCTACTGACTCGAACGGACCCATTTCTAACAACACGAACACATCCACACTGGGGTCCATTCCTATTCCACATTCTACTCCACAAACTTTTGACTCAACAAATTTTCAGAATGCACCATTTCCAAACAGGTTGAGTCCTAATAAACCAAATACACAAGTGGAGAAGATTGTGGAGATCTTTAAGCAGGTTAGCATAAATATACCTCTCTTGGATGCTATCCAACAAGTCCCTTCATACGCGAAAATCTTAAAGGGCTTGTGCACATCGAAGAGAAAGGCATCTCAAGTACCCAAGAAAGTGCTAGTGGCTAGTGCAGTGAGCAATGCTATTAACCACCATCAAACCTTACCCCAAAAACGAAAGGACCCCGGCTGTCCTACTATTTCAATCACAATTGGGGATAAGAAAATTAATCGAGCACTTTTAGATCTTGGGTCTAGTGTTAACCTGATTCCTTACTCCGTGTACGAACAATTAGGGGTCGGAGAGTTGAAACCCACTCGTTGCACTCTCCAAATGGCTGATCGATCAATCACCTATCCAAGGGGTCAACTAGAGGATGTGTTGATCAAAGTCGGGGAATTCATATTCCCCGTTGATTTTATCGTTATGGATACACAACCTGTTGCCAACCCAATAAACCAAATTCCGGTGATTCTTGGTCGACCATTTTTGGCCACTTCCAATGCAGTAATAAATTGTCGCAATGGCTCCATGACTCTATCCTTCGGAAAGAGGTCTAGTGAGTTCAATATTTATAAGATGGGAAGTCTGCCCCACGTGCCTAAAACAAGTACACGAGAAGTTTGCTCTATTCACGAAATCACGCAGGAGGACTGCGAGCTTGAAAGATTTCTATTTGATGAAAGCAGTTGTGACGCCACTAGTGCGTCCCTCCTTGAGCCTAATGTCGTTGACACAACCGATGTTGATTATGAATGTTTCACTTTTTTGGATGATGACGACTCACAGCCCGAATATGAGTCGTTTGAATTTTTGGATGAGTCAGTCGAACCATCCAAATCGGTTGTTTGCAGTGATTTCGAACCTGTGTTAGAGTCCTTTGAGTTCGAGGTGGATTCCGCAATGGTTCTTTCGCCTCAGAAATTCGAACTCATGCCCTTGCCATCTCACCGTAAATACGCTTACATAGGTGAGAACGCTATTTTAAAAGTTTTACAAATTAGACGGCAAGTTTTCAGTTGTACTATGGCGGACATCGAGGAGATCAGTTCCCTCATAAGTGAATATCATACACAATTGATGGATGATGCCATGTCAATAGAGGACCCACAGGAACATCTTGGGGGTATTGTGGTGAGCCAACTTCCTCCCTTAGAAGTTGAAATACCCCCATTTCTTTTAATAAGGTACGAGAATGCCAACACTCCACTGATTGTTGATCATTTACATTCTCGTTTCGATGCATCACCATCACCTGTATATTTACCTCCACACCTCCCATACCACTACTTCTATCTTCCCAAATTCTTTGCGGACCACTACAACTTATTTTTCCAACAACCAATATTCTTTACTGATAAATTTTTCAACTGGTTGGTGTTGACCTTTGGCCGATGCAAAGTTTGGCAGTAATGTCTAACATAGTTTAATTGAAGTTTGGGGGAGGGTCTTTTTGTATTTTTTTTTGTTTTTCTTAACAATAAAAAAAATATAAATAAATAAACAGGGGAGTATCGGTATTTTGACCCTCTTGGTTTAGCATGACAGTGAGGACACTGTCAAGTTCAAGTTTGGGGGTACGCTCGGTACGTCTTCTTCCTTCGCATTCATTTGTATATATTTTTGCATTTGCATACTTATTTGAAAACCCATAAAAATTTGCATTTGAAAATTTTCAAAAATTATAAAAATTAATGTATTCAATTTTGGCTTATTTGACGTGAGTTTGACAAATAGGTTAACTGGTTAGGAACAACTAGATCTTAGACTTAGTAAGTTAAAAACCCTAAAAATAACCTTCCTTAAAGTTTAACAGTAGAAAGTATATGCCTTGTAGTTTATTTAGAAATAGGCAAATTTTGGGTTCACTTCTTGGTCTAAGTCGAAACAAGGGAAGAGTATTGATGTTCTTATTAGAGTATAAGTTTGAAAAATAGTTCCTAGCTTAAGTCTAGATTCTGAAAATGTATACCCTACAATTGCACAATCACGCACCTTGAAACTTGGAATAGTAGAAGAGACCTTGAAATGCTCTTGTCTTAAGTCCTTAGTACGATGAAAATAAAAGAAAAAGATATGAAAAAAATGGACACTGGTTTTGTGATTACTTAAGGCTGCAAAAATAGAAAAAATATTTAGCGAGGGTGCTTCATCACCTAGTGCCTTAGACCAACTGGTTTGGGAGTCGCTGCTAAAGCCTTGGGTGTTGCAAAGACTAGGAAGTACGCTTTAAAAGTGCAAACGCATTTTGTAATCGGTCGTTGGTACCTCAAGAAGTATTAACGATCGCATGAAGGATGTGTAAGCAAATTTCATTTTAATAAGTGCTTTGGATGAGAGTATGATTGCTTGATTTGAATTTCCAAGTGTAGGGGTAATATATACACACACGTAGGGATATGTGATTGGAATTTAGATGAGAGAGAGGAATGAAGAATAGAACTTGTATCTTTAGTAGAGTTGATAGAAATTCCTAAGTGGAGATGAAACCCTAGAAGGAAGACTTAAGAGATGCCGAAAGCTAAGTAGGTCTACATAACATATATAATCTTAAGTTAAATAATGAGGAAGCGTGAAGAATATGGGTGGATAATTTGCAAGTAAAAGATAATAGAATTCCTTATTAGAAGACCTAAATGAAGAACAAAAGTCAATGGGCCGAGTTGATAGGATTTTTTGGGTGTAATCCGCTGAAAACCCTCAGGAGACAACACTCCTCCTACTAGGGACACCTAGAGGTTTAACGGCTTGTTGCACGTGCTCAGTGCAATCGCGTTTCCCTGCGAAAGTGCGGTTAGGATTTTAGAGAATAAAATAATAAGTTTGCTCGAGGACGAGCCAAAGGTAAGTTTGGGGGTATTTGTTCAGACCATAATATTGCATTTATCATTCCCCTATTCTTATCCTTTTTATAAATAAACAGGTACTCTTGACGCACGTTTGTTGCATATTACAGGATACAGGTTTCTGGAGCAAATACAGTGAAAAAGACACAAAACAACAGAAAAGGGACTTTTGACCAACAATTAGATGAATCCTAGTCAAGCCCTGTTCACATAGGTGCAAGGCAACTAATGTCAAGGTGAAACGGTTAAAAAGCCCAATACAAGTCGTCACTGAAGATCTGGAGAAGAACCAGAAGTCCAACAGAGAAAATACATATAAAAAGAGAAAGCCCAAGAAGCCAAGGAAAAAGCCCCAATGTCAGAGAGCCCAATTCCCTAGTTTGGCCGCGGAACCGCGGCCAAACCCATGCTGGCGCCACGGTTCCGCGGCCGTACAGAGAGCATGTCGGTGGATTTTTAGTGCGTCGGTGCAGATGTTGTGATTTTAAGTGGGCAAATCAGTAATTGCGCATGTGCGAGAGTCTGTAACCCTAGGTTTCCTATTTTCCTATAAATTGTAGTTTTAGATCTAAAAATTGTATGCCTCTTTTCAATAAATAAAATTCAGAAATTCTGGAAGTGACATTCAGATCTGTTCTTTATCGCTTGGAGGGAGCCATCACAATTAGTAAGTATTTTATTTCTGTTCTTTTAATTTAATGTTATTTCATCCCCTAATGAGCGAGTAGTCTCCTCGCTTGTTAGGGTTAGCCTTAGGGAAAGGGTTGAGAGATGAAATCTCTCACCCCTTTCAATGCAATATTAAACTAAACCATTAAGAACTCCATGCATGCGCGCACAACCGCTCCCTGCGGCACCCTACCCCTCGAGGTAACGGTGAACCGCAGTATAAAGGCCCGGTTGCGCGCGTTTTCCATGGGGGTTAGGGTAATTAACGACAAAGGAAGGATATGAATCTAGAGGAAGAAAACATCTTCCCAAAAGAGTCGTATCCACTTTATCGATAATTACTATAACACCTAATGGATCTAGAATACGGCATTGAAAGCGGTGAGGAAACATCAATCTCCAAAACTTCCTCTAAGCCTAACCCTAGCAAGAATTTAAATTAGATTAATTAAGTTTTAGATCTAGATTTTTATAAAACCAAAACGACAAAAAGAATCAACTTGTTAAGACACATAAAAGGAATTTACCCGTCTCTGTGGATCGACCCGTACTCACCGGCTAGCTGCGAAGCGACGCCGTTTCTGATTGCGGTAAATACAGTTTTTGACACCAATCAGGCACGACCTGGTTGCGGTCGATGTACCCGTTGTATGTATATTTTATTTTCTGTACTAGGATTACCCCGCGGAGGGGTGCACGGATAGCCGGGTTCTAGAGGGCAACGGGCCCGCATCTCATGGCATTGAGACGAAGGGGGCTTTACTCTAGAATTGGCGGGCTATTCGTCGCACTCGTAGGGGGTACAGGTTGACCCAGGAGGGGTGCCCAAGTTACCGGATTCCGTGAAGTGCTGGGTGGTCCATTCACGGTGCTGAAGGGGGCTGCCTCGCTTCAGGTTTTGGCGGGTGACTTGCCGCGCCCGTAGGGGTCTAGGATTTCATTGCACAGGCTATCCACGCTACCAGGGGAACGTCGGGTTTCAGCAGCGGCTCTGTGAAACCCGGGGCTCCCAGATATCTGTATTGTTCTGTGATGCTGTATATTTCTGTGATGTTGCATTTTATCACGCCTTGAGCGAAATATAATATATTGGTATATATATTAGTAGATGTTGTATATGTTTTACATCCGCGCTAGTCCAGTCCCCGCTCTGTCGTTAGTTAGCTAACCTAACGGGTAATGACAGGACCCAGTGGCGAATGCGGATGGCATATACGTACATCAGTATATTTTCGTTCTTTGTGGTGTGATCAATTGATGGGACTGCGTTGATTCGGATCAATGCAAGTTAAAAACAAACCTATTCTGATGTTGTTGGAACACTTTTCAAAAAGCTGTTATTGCAAGGACGTTCATTTTTGTTTTGCATCGTGGTATTCATTTGGAATATCCTGCTCCTCAGTCGACGAGGCAAGGGCCGAGATCCCTTCACCGGGAGTGACCCCTTGGACAGAAGTTTGCGTCAGGGCATTAACTTCACTATAGCTGATTACTTTTGCTTTGCATCGTGGTATTCAGTTGAAATATCCTGCACCTCATTCTACGGGGAAAGAGCCGAGATCCCTTCATCGGGAGTGACCTCTTTAGTAAAGGTTTTCGTCACTATATTTTTTTATAAAAGGCTATGCAGTTCCTTCAACGATATCAAGTTCATTACGTTAAAGGTTTTTCGCCAAAAACCAGTCGTATAGCCCTCCGTCATTTCAGATTAGTATTGCTTAGTATTCGCGCTACGTTTGTTGTTGCTATTCGCCGAGGCGTAGTGTGCGGTAGCTTTGTTGTGCTATTCTGTCGCATGGATATGTGGATTGGTTAGGACAGTCGTACGACTTTGTTGATTATTCGTCAAGGGTCGTGCGGGTGGGTTTAACGCAATCAAGATAATTACGGGTTGAACTTGACTAGGACCTTTTGATTTGTTGATTATTCGTTAAGGTCACTTGGGTCCTAGGGGTAAAAATCACATTGGGAGTTTCTAAAGAAACTGAAACTTGCCAGGCATGCGCATACCTTCTGGAGTGTGGTGACTTGAGTGGATTCCGTCAAGTTATCATGCGATGATAGTTGGATCCCGATTCCTACTGATGAGTTGGTTTACTCCTCGGGTGATCCCGACTAATTCTTCTTTCAGGTTTGGGGAAGAATTTGAGGTTACAGTGGGAGGTTTCCAGATTAGATAAAGTGTTAACCATTCTGATCTAGGTTAGAGTGCACGCTGAGTGTTTCTTTTCTCTCTCTCTTTGGCAGCGACCATTGACCCGACCATAGACTATGACTCAGTGACCAAGTTGACCGAACCTTCTTAACACTGGCTTTTGGATTGTCAGAGTTGCAAACCTCATTGCCACTCCTACTTTTACTCTTTTCTTCAGGACACCCCGTATTACTACGAACGTCCACTTCCATTGGACAAAACCATCGTATGGTTATATACGAACTCGAAGGAATTCGAGGATAGTTTCCGGTTCTGGAGAAAACGAATAGGACTATTCAGTTGTCTTTTCCTTTCACCTTCTCTCAAGTCATGAGTACTCCTTGGTTTAGGAGATAGTATACCTATTACGCAAATTGGATAGTCTTCTTCCAAACCTTAGGCTGGTGCCGAACAGTGGGGAATGAAGAAAATCAATTAGCATAACGATGGTGTACAGAAGGTATTAAGTTAAGACAAAGAAAGAGATTAGTAAGAGGGCAAAGTAAATTGCGACTGCTATTCACGACCAAACCAAGTATTTCTTCGCCAATCCTAAATCACCTTTGTATTTCTCCAGGACACTCCGTATCACTACGAAGATCCACAATTTATTTGGATAATCCATCGTATGGTTATATACGAACTCGAAAGGAACTTGTTCCAGTTCGGGGATGGATCCTGGTTCAGGAGAAATAGGAATAAGGTTCATTCGGTTGTCTTTTATCTTCACCTTCTCTCGCATTGCGAGTGCTCCTAGGATTAGGACAGTACACCCATTATGCTTATTGGATAGTCTTCTTCCAAACCAGAGGCTGGTGCCGAACGGTAGGGAAGGAAGAAAACCATTTGGCCTAAAGGGGTGTACAGAAGGTAATGACTAAAGACATATAAAGGGATTTGGAGAGATGGCAAAGAATTATACGGTAACAATTGTGAATCTGGATAATGGAAGAGGCATTACTAGGAATACCAGGATACCCCATCGAAACATTTCAATATTTCAATTTTACTGTGTACTGTTAAAAGAAAACTGATTTCTCAATTAGACACTTGCTCCAGGGTATGTATTTACCAGGTTTGATTCTCACATCTGTATAGTTTTTACAAATGATGAGTGGGAGTAAGTTATTGGGAATTGGGTGATCATCCTCATTATATCGGAATTCGTTGTAATCGGTGATATTTGAGGAAGTCACCTGGGTTGTTTGCCGGTCGGCAAATATTTGGTTTTGAATATCTGTTGTCATGCACCAATTTCAAATTGATATATCTGTACGTCTATTTATATAGAGTGAGATATACCTTTTTGAAATTATGTCTATGACATTTACCTATATCAGTGGATGGTTAGGTAAGGAGCATTGAACAGCGGTGTAATTCTTCTTAACCATAAGTACAGTTTTCAACCTACGACACACAGTGAATGAGTTATCAGACTCAAGGGACTTGTACAGAGTATTGTATGTTGTCCAGCGTCCATCAGGACAGAAGGGTTGGTCCTCGTACTATATTCGGTTTACTTATGACTTCTCTAGTTTTTAGACAGCTGTTTCGTGGAAACACAGGGTCCGAATTTTGAGAAGTTATAGGTATTTGAATAAAGTAGAGAACCAAGTATTGCAAGTATCGGGATTCTTCAAAGTGATCGAAGATGTAGATACTTGTGTATGGTGTTCAGTTGATAGTAATGATTAAGAGAACTTGCTTCTCTTTCAGGCTACTCATAATTGGAAGCATTCCTAAGTTGAATAACGCTGATCGGCCTCCTTCCATTTAGTTGACATGCACGGGAGACAGCTGCATGATTTGAATCTGGTTCAATTAAATCAGTGCCTCTGGTTCTATATTGGATATAGAACAGTTCATATCTTAACGATGTTAAGGTACGGGGAGTTGTCCGGCTTATGCTTAAAACCAGACTCCGGATAACTCAAGGCACGTTTCTGTAATGGCTGTTTGTGGGTTGACCCAGGCTATGACGAGGGTTGATTTTCTACCATCTGGAAGATCAATAGTAATATTGTTCTTGACTCGCCACAGTTTTAACAAAAATGGATTTTTTCAGAAAACAGCAGTGGGAGTATGGTAGAACTGGAAGTGATTCCAGAACCGCAAACGATTACTGAAAATTTGATAGGAACCTAAAGATTCAATCTGGCTTGACATTCCATTAGCCACTCCGCAGATATGGTGGGTAACCTCAGGCACTTGAGAGGTACTTCGGTATGCTCAAGGACGGTGGCAGGGAGGTTCTTGTTTATCCAGACTTGCCATTGCTGTTGTTCCAGACTGTGAAACCCGGCATGAGGATGAGTATAGCGTCGTTCTGAACTTGCTTTAGAAGTGTACGTCTATATGACTCTGTCAGAGGGTTTTCGTAGTCAGTGGGAGCAGCGGAAGCATTGGTGGACAGGTGGCTTATGTCTATTCATAGACTTAAGCAGATATAGCGGAGATAGATCATCTATTTCTGATGCGACAGTCATGGGTTTGACTTCATCAGAATAGGGGATAGATCTGTTAAGAAGGTAGTAGGGTGTGATGTCCTGGTATTTGGATGACATACACAGAGTAGGAAGTGATATTCCTATACTACGATCGGTTATACTTTGGTTGTCACACAGTAGTTTCTCCACATGGCACTTGGATATTATATCAGACATTCTGGTTACTAGATCTATAGTTTTAGATCTAGATTTGGATGGTTTCCTAATCTGGGTACCTTGACAGCATTCTATGAGTATTTAGAATGGACGACTCCTGGCACGGTAGTACACCTGCAGGTAATAGAGTCACCCTCTCTAAAGGTGTCTTACAGACTAATGTGGAGAGGGATGTGTATGATTGGCAGATCACTTGCTTAGGCAATTGAGTCAATCATGAGATGTCAAGTACCACACCAGATGTTGTTCTTGCAGTAGATGCAATAAGTTGATATTAATCCAATCATGGAGAAACAATCGGAAGCAGTTTTAGGACATAAGTGCGTGTTCTAGGGATATGATAGCGGCTTTCTCCTTCGGGAGATAGTTATCATTCCAGGCTTCCAAGGTGACATGGATGGCAGAGTGGCTGTCAGAGTTATAGTTTCTCCTTCTGACGAGGGGCAGTATTTTGGACAGGTGGTCCAAGGCAATACTGAGGGAGGCATGGCGCTGGGTACTGATTAAGTTCAGTCATCGATACAGTCTAAGAAGTTTGGATTTGGAGTTCATTTATGAGCTAGGTCCCATCAGATATCCAGACATACTCTAAGACTGGTATTGCTCATTTTGGGAGATGGCTTTCTCTGCGAACTTGAGATATAGAGAGACATAGAAAGAAACATCACAGCGGATCCACTCACTGAGGCTATTCCTCGAACGCAATAGTTTCGCAAACGAGCTTTGTGAGACTGACTAGTAGAGGGGTTGGGTGTTCGGTATCACACGGGCTGTGAGTATGCGACATCGCAATAATTAGCCTTGAGTGCAAGTGGGAGATTGTTGGAGATAGTGCCCTCAGAGTCAATTATTGGATCACAGGCACGTGATTGCAATGATTGAAGGAGGACCTATCCCGGTAGGACAGTCTTACTCGAGATGATAGTATGCTATCTGGTTTACCTTTATCATCGTGTACTGCTTCAGGTGACCTTACAGGTCGCTATTACACGCTGATAGAGCCCCTAGGATTCTTGCTTGACTGCCAGCAGTATGATAGCGATCATATACGTGAGAGCTGGTGGTCTATAAGCACATCCTTAAAAGGTCCCTAGTCGTGGGAGTTTCGAGACAGGGCATTGATTCTCCAGAGTAGACTAGTGTATACAGTCGAGACCCCGACGAGGGGCGGTGGCCGGTCTCACAAGCCACTGGTGTCAATTGGTTCACCTAAGATGTATACAGGTGCTCATTGGGTTATGAGTACACCGGACAGGACTCGCCGGGAACATGCTAGTTGGTCTTATACTTGACGTCAGATAGCAGTTCCCTGGTGACATGTGTACAGGTTAGTTCATTGACCTGAGATCGTCATTTGTCTCGTGTGAGTTCCCACTGTACTTTGATTACTACCCTACCACGACTCAAAAGAGTCGTGCAAACAGGTTTTAGTTGGGTACAGTCCCGAGCCACACGGAGGCAGTGAGTGGATCTGCAGGGGTTCGTCTCTCCCGGTATTAGGGGTGAGGTCGCGCTGTGTCCAGGAGAGCCATTACACAAAGCCCTCGGCCGAGGCAGGAGATTTACTGGTAGGTATTCCAGTAGTATCTCAGGGTGTTCTGGGCTTCGCTCCGACATGACTTGTACCGCTTTTGGGGGTCTGACTTTTACCAACCCCCTAGGCCCGCCATGCGATACTCATAGACGAACGGACCGGACTGTACGGATATTGTCACTGACAGGCTCAGTAGGGTGTCAGGGTGAGTTCGCTCATCGACGTCCCTTTTGGTCAATAGCTGGTGGCCCGTCACGTATTGGCTAATACCTCTGACGTGCTAGTGGTTAAATTCACAGCCATAGTATTGACGAGTCTTTAGAGTCTACCACACAGACAGTTACTCAAGTTTCGGGCGAAACGCTGTAGAGGCCGTATGGAGATATGGCAGGGTCCGATCAGATACGTGCGGTATTGCACGGATCAGGATCGGACGGTTTGTACTAGAGGCCGTATAGATATATGGCAAGGTTCGATCAGATACGTGCGGTATTGCACGGATCAGGATCGAACGGATATTACTAGCCGGCTTTGGTTTAAGCCGGATCCTAGTTTAGTACAGTGTAGATTTTGTCTCATTACATTTGTATCCGGTCGGAATACAGATGCGGGTGTGTATGCACAGCATCGGGGTTTTCCTGTGATTTATTACGGGACCAGTTTTCTGGAGTTGCCAGTTTGCATTCCGTTCCGGCCGGTTTTCCTTTGTTCTTTCCCGGCCGGACTTTTCCGATGGAGGGGGTTATTTGCAAGTTTGCAAATAACATTTGTGGAGGGGGTTATTTGCAAGTTTGCAAATAACATTTGTGGAGGGGGTTACTGGCATATGGATTGAATATGATGGCTTCATGATTTGACTAGTATCATGATATCCTTTTTCTTTCTTATCCTCTGCATTAATGTGATAAGAATGGATTAGAGTTGATTTGGTCTTTGATGTGAGATTTGCTTTTGGGGTGTGGTCACCCATTATCTTTTCCTACACTCACCTTCCTTCTTGTTTTTGAGATTGCCTCCACCACTTTGATATATGAGAGGGGCCGGCCACATTGGTGAGATGAGGGGTTCATTTTGATGAGGAAATTTTATCATCTCATTTTATGCATGCTTCACAAATTGATCAACCTCCCTCCAAAGTTATTCATTCTCCTCCTCATTCCTCCATGGCAACTTCACTACCCCAAATGAGACAACCATTCTACACTAGCCTACAGCACTTCTTGGACGCGTCGGCTAGCCAACTTCGCGCCCGAGTTACCTCGGTATTGAGGTGGGAGCCCGTAAAAGATGCAGACGATGTGGTGCCCTTTCGGCAAGGAGGCGACGACCGGAGTTTCCGCGGGAGATCGGGACGACAATGAGAAGACCGGAGGACTCGGATCAGTCGGTATACTTCTCTACCCTTCTCTTGTTTGCTAGTATAGGTTAATGGTTACGATCCGGGTTTATTGTCCGCGGTAGCGCCAGTTTAAAAGTTAAGAAAATTTTTGATTCCGCATTTTGGCCTCGGATAGACGGCCGGGGCGCTGCCGTGGCGCAACAATTTCATCACCCTTCATAAGACCCACAAATCACAAAACGAGCATCCTCATCACCCTACATTAATTAAAAAATATATAGAACAAGACTCTAAGGACTGTCACGCTCAATAAGGACAAAGGAAGGTCGTGGGTAATCTATTGCTTATCCGCATTACTTTTGTGGTGTCTAGGCAAGTGTGTCTAAGGCAAGTAGTTAATTAATTAGGCCCGCTATTTTTGGTGATTCATATAGCAGATACCTCCCACTTATCTGGCACTTATCTGGCCACAAGAGTGATAAAGAGGTGGTAGAGAATTGATCCTGCGGCTTGTTCTTTGGAAGTCTAGGAGCGGTCTAGAGACTTGACCTAGGTAACCTTAGTTCTAGGGCTGTGTATGCATTTTTTTGTGGTTTGTCTATTGTCTGACACTTTTCAAAACAAACCAATTTTTAAGTTCTCACACGCTGCCACATGTGCTAAACCCGCTTAGTGCATGCTCGGCTGGACACGGGATTCTAGTGCCCGTCTTGTCCGTGTTTCTGCTATCGACTCCGAAGTCGGTACTTCTTCATCTTATTTTCCCCTCCACCCACCACATCGACCGAGATAGACAGTTCTCCATCATATTTTACCGCCACCATCCTGCCACCATCCGTCAGTGCACAGAATCCACCGCGCATCTCTCTCTAAGAAAGATGTTACCCCATGCGCGGACCCCATCCTACCTGTCTATCTATTCCACCAGCCAATGGGGATAATTTTGAAATTAAACCCCACTTCATCAAACGGTTTCCTAAATTTCACGGGCTTGAATCCGAAGACGCATACATTTTTATAAACAAATTCAAAAACGTATGCCTAATGATGGGTGCGTCACAACTGTTTGTGGATACTATGCGCTTACGTCTTCTCCCTTTTACTTTGTACGATCTAGCAAAAAAATGGCTTTATAGTACTGCCTCGCATTCTATTGCCAAATGGGATAAATTCGTTGTAGCATTCCTTAAGAAATTTCATCCCAATCATAAGACCGCCCGCGTTCAAAGCGAGATTAACCAGTTTACCCAACTTCCCAATGAACCATTTTGGAAATGCTTTGAATGGTTTAAGGATCTTTTTTTACAATGCCCTCATCACGGAATCAATAGATGGGACTTTTGTCATATTACATATGAGGGTGTTGATCTAACAACAAAACAGATGCTTGAAACCATATGTCAATGTCATTTCCCGTCTACAGATGATGGTGAAGCTTGGCAATTTCTGGAAAATCTCGCTGAACAAACCTTACAGTGGGAAAGCGTTAGACCTGCATCGTCTAGGCGAGGTATCCATCAGCTCGATATTTCCATCGCAGTGAAATCCGAAATGGCCACGATATAAAAGAAACTCGATGCTATAGAAAACAAAGTCTCTTCAGCCCCCATAAACCAATTTACGCTCCCCAAAACCATGTGTGGTGGCTGTTCTGACCCATCACATTTGACGGAAGAATGCCCTTTGAATGCACCGTTTCAAGGTCAAGAACACACTAATGCTACTTTCAGCAGCGACCTAGAAACGATCCTTATTCTTCCACATATAATCAGGGATGGAGGAATCATCCTAATTTTGCTTGGAACCAAAACCAAAACCAAAATCAAAACCAGTTCCAAAGCAATTATCAAAGACCTCCTCCACAGCAACAGCAACCACACTCACAGAGTCAGCACCCTTTTCATTCGCAACCTTTTCAAAATCCGGCCAACAATTCTACACGTTATAATAATTCTTTCCAAACGGCCGGTAACGAAAACTCATCTGCACTCGAACGAAGCGTGGATATGTTTATTAAACATTCCATGCAATCGACGGATGAAATAAAGTCTTCTATCCAATCATTAACACAGACCATCACCTCCCATGGTTAAAGTATAAAATCAGTAGAGGCACAACTTTCACAAATAAATGTTGCGATGAGTGCGAGAGAAAAAGGAAAACTTCCATCTCAACCTATACCTAATCTTGGCCACTCACAAAGTTATAATATGAGTGTTGTTACCATGTTAAGATCAGGAAGAGTGCCGGATAACCAAGTGGGTGAACACGTTGATGACGTTGATGATATTAATGATACCCGGGCTTCTACTTCTTTTCCTATTTCGTCTAGTCCACCACCTTCTTTCGATCCTATTCTCCGTTTTCCCCAAGGCTCAAACACCCAGCCCATTTTCTTGAGTCAACCTAAAACAATCCCAACTCCAATTCTGGGATCCATTACATCCCCATAATCCTCTCCAATGTTGGACCCAACCCTTATTGATAAAGCACCTTATCCAAACAGGTTAAGGGGTAACAGACTAAGTCCATAAATGGAGAATATTGTGGAAATTTTTAAGCAAGTTAACATAAACATTCCTTTCCTAGATGCTATTCAACAAGTTCCGTCTTATGCAAAAATTTTAAAGGACTTGTGCACTAGGAAGAGAAAAACTCAAGTGCCTAAAAAAGTTTTCTTAGCGAGTAATGTAAGCACTGCTTTTACCCAACAACTACCCAAGAAACGAAAAAAACCCGAAAGTCCTACCATATCTATTTCTATTGGGGGTAAAGATATCAATCGTGCTCTACTCGATTTAGGCACTAGTGTTAACTTGCTTCCGTATTTTGTGTATGAGCAATTAGGGATCGGAGAGTTAAAACCGGCGCACTGCACTCTTCAGATGGCCGATCGATATATCACCCAACCTAGGGGTGAGTTAGAGTATGTGTTAATCAAAGACGGGAAGTTTATATTCCCTGTGGACTTTATCGTTATAGATACACAGCCTGTAGCGAACTCACGAAACCAAATTTCGGTGATTTTAGGTCGACCTTTTCTTGCGACTTCCAACGCAATAATCAATTGTCGAAATGACTTTATGACCCTGTCTTTCGGGAAGATGTCAATTGATCTTAACATTTACAAGTTGGGAAGTGAACCATTCGAACCCTATGCTCAAGTATTATCTGTCGAAGCGATAAATTTCGACAGCAGCGAATCTGAACAGTTTCACGATTTGATCTTGACTCCGCTAGTACGTTATTGTTTGACCCCGCTATTTGTTATACACATACGGACACTTTTATCGAGCTGTCCGGGTCAACATCTAACGCTGAATATGAACCTTTTATGGAGTCCAAGTATCATCCCGTGCTTTCCGATGAGATTATTATTCGGGATATCGATGAAAGGTTTGAAGAAATTTCCGCTGAAGAACCCGCATTCTTAGAAAACATGGGGGTTGTGATGAATCAACCTCAACACAAAGAAGTTGAACCACCACCCCTTCTTCTTATCAATAACAAGAATGCGAGTAATCCACCATCACTATTTCGTCTCTATAAACTGAGACGTAAACACGTTCTATTCCACCCCTTATCCCCTTCCTATTTCTTCACGTCGATAGGTGACATGTTCTTCTACCAACCAGTGCGTTACATCGATAAAATATTTGAATAGTTGGTGTTAACTTTTGGTCTTGGTAAAGCTTTGCATAGACCAATAACTTTAACCCCCCTCATAATTTTAAATGCTTAATACGATTTTATTCAAGTTTGGGGAGAGGGATATATTTTGGCTCTTGAAAGAAAATTTTTACAAAATTGTGAGCCAAAAATAAGTTTGGGGGAGGATTTCACTTTCATTATTTTTTGTCCCCGTTACTTTTCCTCCTACGTCAACAGTTTTTGTAAGCTTGACAGATGACATCAGTGAGGACACTGCTACAAACAGGTTTTGGGGAGGTTTGTGCTTATTCACGCATTATTTTGCATCATTATATATATAAGCAAAAAAAATTGATAATGAAAGTTTGAAAGTGAAAATTTACATATGAAACATAGAAATAGTTTGAGAAAAGCAAGAAAGTAGATGTTTTCTTAAACGAAATTAGTAATAAGTAATTATGAGCCGTTGTCCCAAGGATTAGTAAGATGAAGGAAATTACCAATCTGAGGATAAAAATAAGTCTGAAAAATAGTCTATATTCTTAAGTCCAAACATTTGAACGTTGATACCCTACTATACGCACTTACACACATCTTGAAACTTGGGATAGTAGAGGATACCTTGAAATGCTCTTGTCTAAAAGCCTTAGTATGAAGGAAATAAAATATAATATAAGTGGTGAAGAAAAAAATGAATATTGGTTTTGTAATTGCTTAAGGCAGCATAAAAAAATATAGCAAGGGCGTTTTATCACCTAGTGCCTTAAACCAACTAGTTTAGGAGCTGCTGCTAAACCTTAGGTGTTGCAAGACGAGAAATTACACCTTAATACGATAGCATATTTTGTAATCGGTTGGTTAGTATCTCAAGAAGTATTAACAGTCGCATGAAGAATGTGTGAGCAATGCCATCTAAAATATTCACCAACTAAAAAGTACTAAGGAAGATGGACAAGAGTATGATAGCTTGAATTGAATTCTCTAAGTGTAAAGATGTCATTTACACACACGTAGGGGTATATGATCAATGTTTGGAGGAAAGAGAAGAAGGAAAACTAAAGATGATGTTTTATTGAAGAATGATGTGATTTCTAATATCTTTTCACGACCATTAAGATAGGGCTCATGACAACCGAAAAACTGGTGTAGTTGGAAACTCTTATTTTCAAGTTCTTTCTTTTATAGTTCTTATCTTTGTATGTAACTTTCACTATCTTTATTTTATTATAGGATTTTTGGGTGTAATCCGCTGAAAAGCCTCAGGAGAAAACACTCCTCCTACTAGGGACACCTAGAGGTTTAACGGCTTGTTGTACGTGTTCAGTGCAATCGTGTTGCCTACGAAAGTGTGCTACTTAGTTTTTCTTTTCCTTTCTCCCTCTTTTGAATAAATAAGTTTGCTCGGGACGATCAAAGTTAAGTTTGGGGGTATTTGTTCATTCGAAAATATCGCACTTTTGATATGACATTTTCCATACTTTTCTTAAATATTTAAAGGTGTTTACTATAAATATGACACATATGGGGGTTTATCTGTAAAAATACTATTTTCATATGTTTATATATTATAATTAACATTATGAAAATGTATGCATATAATATTTATATAATATTTTGATAATTTAAATATGCATATCATATCGAATATCCTTAATCAATATTCTTAAAATATAATATCATATCAAATTGGTTAGGATAATATCTCAAAAATACCAAATATTACTAACATTATTCTTTGAGATGTGGTACAAGCTTTGGCTCAGGTCAAAAGATCGAGAGATTGAGATGTCGGAAATCAAAAATCTACCGAAATATTAAAGAAAATCGAAAAGCAATACTGGCAAAGACTCAGGAAATATTTTCAAGTTCAAGACATCAACTAAATCTCCATATGTCACAAGAATAAAGCCCCAGAAATTTGCACCCAAGATCTCACCAACAAACCGTGGATCCACGGCCAAACCATGCAATATGCGGTGGATCAGCGGCTGATTCACCGAATCAGGAGTTAGGATTTTCAGGTTGGATTTTCTACAACTAACCTTAATTCTGGGATCTTTGGTTTCTGGTTTTGGGGCTATATAAAGGACTGAGAGCTAAACTTAGAAATTATCAATCTTTTGCACGAAGAAAATCACCGTCAAAGAACAAGTGATCCACGACAGGTCCGTGATTCGACGTGATAAGGCGACGTGAGATTCGACGGAGCATCTACATTCTACGAGGGAGAGATCGAGAGCAACTTCTTCTTCCTCTTGTAATCTAAACTCGAAGGTTTTGTAATTGTGAAGTTGATTAATAAAAATAGATCTTTAGTTTAATTAGTTTAATTATTTAGTTACATTATGAATTTCATCTTTATCTGTTCTTCTATCTCCATCATGCGTGAGTAATTCTCTGCTTGATAGGGTTCGTAGGATTAGGGTGGAACAATGGATGAGAAAATGTTTTAACTTCTTTTAAGTCTTATGAAGTTTATAAACTTTAGCAAAATAAATGTTAACATCCTTATCAGGCGCGCTGCCAATTTATTGCTAGTCTCGACGGCGATTTGAGATCAGATTAACAATTGTTTTGTTAAGGGCTAGACATGAATAGAGATCAATGAAAAGACAAGGGTCAATAGTAGGGAAACCCTAGTTTCTTCCAAGAACCTTAATCCTTATTCATCACTATCTATATAGTATTAAATCTATCAATAGATAAAAGGAGTAATTTTTATTAGTCATCCATGACTACTAAATCCAAACGAACCCTACAAGCATTCTTCTTATAAAATCTATATCCGTATTCAAACTAGATCTGTATTCTACATCCGTATTTTGACGTAGATCTAGAAACTATTCTCCACTATTCTTTATTCCTCTATTCTTCCTCTTTTTCAACACTTCTAAAGTAAGATTGAAAGATTCCACATATTCCTGAGGACGACCCGTACTTATCTCGGTCTAGCTACACGCGACACCGTTATTGATTGCGGTTACTACACACTTCTTTAAATACAGATCATTCACTGTCCCCATCCATGCGCGGACGAAGAAGCAATCCCCGAACCTCTCGCTGTGTTGGGTCTGGAGAAGAAGTATCGACCAATTGCATGACCTGAGGGAAGTTGTACCCTTCATAAAATCTAGGCCTTTTATGCACGCCAAAACGCACCCAACACGTACATCTCGATCCAGGTGGTGAAGTAGTGCAAGGGGAGATTTACGGGCTTCAAATACAGCTAGGCAATGTCGGCCGCTATACTTAGGCCATGATACAAGTGGGCCAGCCCGGCAACCCCAATAGCCATACGCGTCCCCGCCGCGATGTGATGAGCCGGATAGAAGACAGATAGTCTCATGTAGCAAGGGTGCATTGGGAGTGCAAACTAACTCAGCCACAAACCAATAAAGCCCATGAAAAACGTCTCCTCATCAATATCCGGAGCGACAATCTCTGCAAAAGGGACGATGGGGGTATCTGGAATTAAAAAAACTGCTTTAAATCCGCCTCTACAGTTAGCAATCTATCCGAGCCAAATCCGAATGGATCATCGAGCTTTGCAGCCTTATTCGATAAAACCTCCAGACGAAGGAAACGGACGACGAAGTAAGAAAAGGTAACCCAATGCCCCCAGACTCTAAAAAAAAAGCTCTCATAGATATTCAACACTTTGATCAAACTAGGGAACTTGTGTTGGATAGCGTTTTTCGAGGTAAGGCCCATGACTACCGACTCGGTAGCAAAAACGTACTAGTCAGGAGGAAGTATCTCCTCGTAATGCTCCTCTCTGACGGGTAACCCGGAAATTTCTGCGAATTCCTCCAGCGAGATCGATACTTCACGTTCCGATAAAAGAATTGTGTGGGTCAGATTATTCCGCTGCTCCAAGAAGGATTTAACCTACCTCACATGAGGAGTATGATAATAGAAGAGAGACGCGTAGACCGCTGGGTACAATCCGATCTTCAGCAGTAACGTTTTCTTGGCCGATAAAATTGTAACATTTTGGAAAAATTGTAAATACTAATTTATAATTTTAAATATAAAAATAATGAGTTTATAAAGGTGATTCACATACGACTTTTGGTACCGGAATTATATCCGTAAAATTTTAATTATTTTGGGAAATATGATGAAAAAGATGTGATATCATAAATATGATATCTTTAATTTGTTTAACATGACATTGTATTTTACATTAAGCTAATGATAATTAAGTGATAGATTTATCATTTCATATCTTTTATATCATATGGATTTGGATTTATAATATGAAAGTCTTTCTTTATTGTTGTATTTCTTTTAATCATGAATGGCATATGATATTCTATGCTAAACTTCACACAACACCTCATATTCACCCTTATTCATAACTCCCCACCTCCTCCTTCTTCTCTTTACACCTCCTCCTTGCATGAACACACCTCCTCACTTCAATTGTGACACATCCTCCTTCCTCCATACCACGTCCACCTCTCAACCTCCACCTCATGCATTCTCTACACCACACAATACCTAGTAAATTCCTTAGCCTCTCAATTGAACAAAAAAAACTCAACTCTTTAAGCTCCAAACAAAATTTCCTAAGTGTTCATCACTCCAAATGGAGAAGATATAAATCCCTTCGTCAAAGTTGTGCACAACATTAAGCTAGAGCCTCTATAAGACCTAGATGCTCCCACACATAATTCATGAGCTGGTGTTCCATTATACAAAATCTTCATAGGTATATTTTCCTCTCTCTTCATTTAATCATTTCTGTCCAATATCAATTTTTGTGTGCAGTATTACAAAAACAGTTTGTTTTGTCATATTTAGCTACTGTAATTGAATCTGGGACTAATAGGTATAATCACTAGAAAAATTAGAAAGACCAAAACTATACTGAGACCACTATAAAACTTCACTTAAAGCCGATCCCCTAAGTCATTGTTTGACCTGGCGACATTCATCATTTTTCCGAGCTCATCGGCCTTCCCTAGGCTTTTGGTGTTGATTTTTCTTCTGTATCTTTGTTTTGGTATTTTATATGTCTTTGTATTGTTTGTTTTGTCTAAATATTTACACAGTAAAATCTGGGAACGTTTTAGTAATGGTTTTATCAAATTTCAGATATTTACGATACGGAGTTTTCGTATTTTGAGCTGCAGCTGAACCGCTAACGTTTATACGTTAACGACAGATATATATTGTCATTTTTGGTTTAAGTATACTGTAGCTTCTAACCTATGGATGCCTATCTCATTGTTTTAGTTTTCAATATGATATTTACATCGATGTAATTTTAAATACGATTATAGGTACGACTTCGAGGATTTCCGATACGGAGTTGGCAGATATAGCAGCGTGGATTTCAACAAGCTTATTAAGTTGGTGAGTAGGTTTATATCTATGGGGGAAGTCAGGTGGATGACGTATAGCACCCCTGCAACCTTATAAATAAAATGGTATGATATCTAGTTAGATAAATGTTATTGATATAGTATCACATATAGTATGCCTTTCATTTGCATATAGTTTCATACATAGTTTTGATGACATACGTACGTGATGTTAGATATGTATGACATGGATATAGTTTGATGGATTTGTACGAGGGATCATGCCGTATTTAAGATAATACAGATATAGTGATACGATGAGGTATTATACGAGAAATTATATGTATTGGAAATGATGAGATTCGTATGCCGAATAACGGCCAAGTTTTCCTTTAGACTTGTAGAGATAGATTATATTCTGTTTTAGGATGTAATACTTGTGCGAGATATATTCTTTTAAAAACTACGATTCGTTTCTCTTTTATATGATAAAAAAAGGATGCGGTACCAATTTCCAAAACGAATATATATTTTTAACCTAAGGCAGCTTCCTTATCTCAAAACCAACGTTTCGTTTCCTTTTCAAAGATAATGGTATAGCTCATAGCAAGTAATTACAGTTATCAGTTGCGCTTAGATTTACTTTACATGTTCGCGTTATATTTATCAATGTTATACGTTTCCGTGATACGAACACTCTGATAGAACACTGCACAACTACCAATGAGTACTATGCTGCACAAGCACGTATACTTATGTTACACTACACCTCATTGGTACTGCCATGTCACTGTAGGATTGATATCATTATGCCTATACGATTTAATTATGTGGTCTTTCCTTATTTCCTGTTGTAAATTACGAATATCGGTACTATAGATATTGTATTTGATTCTTATGGATTTTCTGGATATTTTACTCCTGATGATATATATCGGTGGTATAGGATATTGTTATATATGTGTGTGTGTGTATATATATATATATAATATATCATCAGAATGATCTATGCAAGTATTCTCATTCTTTACTTGATATTTTTTTATATGATGAGTTGGCTTCTACCATGAGCTTTATGTTTTCTGATTATTTTATTCCGAACCGCGTAGGGGGGATATACGGTTTTGGACTTGTTACTTATCCAGACTAAGTGGGGGACTATACAGTCGGATACATGGTGGACCCGGTCGAAACTGAGGGGCAGGATAGCCTCATTGAGGCGGGGGAGCCTAGCGAGGATACTCGATACCGGAGATAGAGATGAGCACGGTAGATATCCCAGGGATACTGATCGGGGTTCGATTGGACACGGCTGATATCCAGGGAATACTACCGAGGCCAGGGATATCGGGTGGCGATCATCTGTTGAGATGGTGTCAACGGTATCTGCATTTACGTGTCGGTGATAGACACGAGAGATTTGAGGATTTGCGTGTCGGTGATGGACACGAGAGATTTCTGATTTCGGGTGTCGATGCTGGACATCCATATATGTTGATATGTTGCTATCATGAGATGACATTGAAATCTTTTAAATTGTAAATCTCTTAAGACTATTTATTAAAATAGCAGGACGTATATCTTAAATAAGATATCTATTATATTTCATATTATCACGTCTGCTCTATACCGGGACATATCTATTCCACGGCTCTGTTAAAGAAGAGGTTTAGATATATATGTTTTCGGCTACATTGGGCTTATACCTACATATAGGTTATTTGCATTGGATATATTCTACTTGGGATTGCATGATATTTAGTGTTGCATTATGATACATATGCATATCATATAGTATATCAGTACAGATTATGATAGTACTATATTTATGACCTAGGTATCGTCATGCATTTCGATTTCTACCTTTAGATGTACTTCTATTCACTAAGTTGGCAACTCATCCCCGTTTTGCCACAGTTTCTTGCAGATTTTACCGCTTGGATTATCAGCGGCTTGGGCACACATTTCTTCTCGGTGATTGTTGGGTAAGTGGGTTACTATTGTATCGTACTCACTCTTGATTATTCATATATTCTTATATCTAGTAAAAACTCCATCAACTTAAAAATGATATATTATGGACTTAGAAGCAAGACCTAGAGTTTGTGTGTTGTGGTGTCGTACTCATTGGAGTCGACCATTTTAGATTGTTGATTTTGTTTCGCTTTTCTTTTCTTCGCCATTGTGCGTCGTATAGTGTTTACCTTGTTGCTCCACCGTTTTGGCGTGGAAGCTAGCTCCCGTTGGGATGCTATTTATATTATTATGTTGTATCGAGTTATACAAAAATGTAAAGGTGGTGCTGTCAAATTTCAAAACGTCATAGATGTTTTTCAAACATACTTAGTCAAACTCAAATGCTATTTTAAACCGATTCCATCTGATGACTATTTTAAACTCCACCTCCAATATTTTCAAAAGGGTTTAGATTCCAGGTTTCGGCTTACTTGGACCGCATTGACATCTTTAGATATCACGTGATTTGAGTGCCGGTCACGTGCCACGTTTGGGTCATGACAAAAATGTAATGGGCCCACTACAGATAACCAGTCGAATGTCGAAGGGTCGCTCCTATTGTATAAACCTGACCCAAAGGACGCACTTCTTCTTGACATATACGACGCCCCAGAATATTTAGGGCCATCGGCGGTTGGACTGGTATCGACACCATGGAAGGTTGAAGACAACCTTCCATGGTTCAATTGACCTCTTCCCCTGCATAAGCGGCCTGTGAAGGGTCAGCATAATGAATCGACGGAATTGGTTCTGATGGCACCGCACAAGTAAAGCTGTGCCAACCCCGGATAATATGATCGTACCACAATCCCCATAGATGAAGAGGCTTCTGCTCTGGGTCGTAGTCCCGGATTAAAGCGAAAACTTCCCGATCCGTAAGCGCGTCGGCAAAAGCGCTCTCCGAACGAACATAAGGAAAAAATGAATCGGAAGCCATAGTAGCTAAATAAAATAGAGAGTTAGTGATTGGAATAATAAAATCACTGCAGTCTAAAAACAATAGGCCCCACAAAATCAAGGTGATGGCTCATCAATGATGAGATATGCACCCATTATGAGAATCCAAAAAGAATCTTATTATATGAATAACCCTATTGAGCAGTTGAGTTAAAAACTCCAAATGTTCTCGAAAAACGAGCCCTACAACAGATTCAAATCTGTGAAAAAGAGTATTAGAACTCTATATATAAAAAAGGGAATAGGAAAGGGAATAAAATTCCCAAAAAAAAGTTCAAAAATTTTCTCAGAGTTAAGCTCTGTAAGACAAAATGGAATTAAAATTCCTCAGGTAATAGGATTAAATCCCAGAAGTCCCCCGTGTTGGGAGACAGATGAGAAATATAATAGAATTAAATTCCAGAAACCTTTAAAGAATAAGATCAATGATAGGGTAAAACTCTAAGAAGAGAACTAACAGAGATTTGAGACCCACGGTTTATTTAAAAAGGGGTGAGAAGTTCTTCTTAAAATCTTTAAGAGAAAATTTTAAAAAAAAGAGCCAAGCTCTGTTAATGGGTTAAAAATCCAAAACAAAAAGGAAGGTTCATTTAAAGAATTGAACTTTGGTCATGATCCTTACCAATTTTTTTAACAGAGTTTAACTCTGAAAAAGTTCTGTGGACAGAGCTCTGAGCTCTGAGATGAGAATTAAATTCTCAAAGAGTAAGAAGACTCAAGAAAGATGATGAGACGACAGTCATCTCATGGGCCAAAGGCCCTATTTATAGGATGTGAAGGAACGGTTCAACTCTCTTGAAGATCAAACGGTGGAAGAAATGACACCGTTGCACTCACGTATGAGACACGTGAGAACAACGGCGTGAGACACTTGTTCACCCAAAATTTAAACAATATAAAAGAGATAAACTCTATTAAATTTTGTGGAGGCAGCGCCTCACGTGCCCCTCACGAGGGCGCCAGCGCCAACCCCTTAGGATTAAATCTTATGGTGGCGCTGCATATGAAGCTCACATGGGCGCCAATGTGCAAAGCACAGGAGCGCCTGCCATAAATAAGAATTAAATTCTTAAGTGGCGCCCACGTGCATAACATGTCAGCACTGGCACCTAAATTTATACCAGTAAAATTAAATTCTAGATGAGGATATTTCCCTAACCAAAAGTTGAGATACTTTCTGTTAAACAGAGCCGTTGGATCAAAGATCCAGTGGTGATGACAAATCATCAAACAATAGAATTAAATTCTATTCTGAAGAATATTTTTCCTCAATCGTTAAAACACAAAAGATTGCTCTCTGTAAAACAGAGAACACTTGGATCAAAAATCCAATGGCGATTAAAAATCACCGTTTGACAGAATAAATTCTGTATATGGGAAAATATTTCCCCGATCTTGTTAAAAACAAGAAAATATATTCTGTAAAACAGAAACAATTGGATCAAAGATCCAACGGTAGGTAAAATTCCCCAAATCAATTTTGAGACCAATTAAATCAATTGGAACCTCACAATAAGAGATTTTCTCAAAACTAATTAACAAACTATATAAAAGGCCCGAGACTTCAAGTCTCACAGAGAGAGAGAGAGATATATGACCGGATATAGAGAGAACTCCCCATAAGCTTCTGCAAAAAATACAAAAGGCTCTCAAAACAATAGAGAATTCAATTCTCTCAACAAAAGATCTTCCTCCTTCAAAGCTTTAGGAGAAGAAAAAAGCAGAGATCAAAATATCTCATTTACCAATCATAGCATATCGAAGGGTTTAACCCTTCTCAAGAACTTAGTTTTTTTTTTTTGAATCAATGATCCACAAGACAAGTCTCCCATAAGTTGATAATTTAAATTCTCATCGGGAAGATCTTGTTCTTGAGAATTAAAGATTCAGAAAAGAACTAAGTCAAAAAGAAAGAAAAAAGGAAAAAGAACATATCTTATGGGAATTTAATTTCTGAGAAAATAGGGTTTAACCCTAAAAGAAACTTAGTTCTTATAAAAGAAAAAAAGACATAAGAATTTAGTTCTTGAAGAAAAACTAATCCCGGATCTTCAAAACAAAGATCTTGGTGTCACTAATGGTCAAAATACCACTAAAAGAAAGGAACTTAACGCCTTACGTGCTTCCTACATGGGCGCCCTCCCAACAGCGTCTAGCGCCTCATGTGAAAAACAAGCGGGCGTCCAAAGCAGAAGGCCAGCGCCTCACGTGAAATACACGTAAGTGCTAAACAAAAAGTGCTTAGCACTCCATATACAGCCAAAACAGCCGAGTGCTTAGCTCTAATTGGACAGCGCTCAGCGCCTCACATGCTCCTCACGTGGATGCGATACAAAAAGGGCTTAGCACTTCATATATAGCTAAAACGGCTGAGTGCTTGGCACTAATTGGGTTGTGCCCAGCACCGCACGTGCTCCTCACGTGGACGCTATATAAAAAGTACTTAGCACTATATATATACATATATTCAGTCAAAATAACTGAGTGGTTAGCACTGATTGGGCGGCGTCCATAACTGAAAGCTTCGCATGATACCTATGTGAGCACTAGAGCGTCAAATAAGTGCTTAACACTTTTGCTTAAATAGGGGGGCTGAACAAGCAGAGCCCAAATAATTGCTTAGCACTTTCGAACACAAAAAAGACTGAGCAGACTAAGCCCAAATTGGTTTAGTCTCTCTAAAAAGGTTTTCTTATAACTGAGCCCAAATGCTCTGTTGTTGGATCTGAAATAAAAATGATCCTGAAAATATTGCTAAGTTGATCTTAGTCTCAAATAAGACTAACGTATTCTTGGTTAAATTGAGTCCAAATGCGCATATATTTAAGTTGATCTTAATCTCAAACTAGATTAACAGTCCTTAAATAAAATAAACCCAAATCTAAAATATACGGATTTGGACTGATCCGCGCCATATGGGCAACGACATAAACTAGTCTCCGTATACAATCCACGGGCAACCAAAACAAACAAAATAACACATCACACGAAGTGAACTGCTGGAGAAGGAGAAAGTGATTATCGCAATGCGATAATGTAATTAACTGCAGGGGCTTGTGTCTGCAGGGAAGAGCGTCTCCACAATCAAAAACCCCTCATAAATAAGGGGGAATCTGATGAAGCCACGCTACAACGGTCGCGTCTGTCCAAACCTCCAATATATAGTGTCATAAATCAACTTGGTATCTTCGGAGAGGTGGATAGATAAGTCCAAATAGCATCTACCCCAAATTCAGGCCAGACGTTCCAACGTCTCGGTTCGGTCTTTCGGCGGTGAACAGGTTTGTTGTTATCTTTATCGACGTTATCCTGGTGTATTCAAAGAATCGGAAAGAGCACGCCGAGCACTTACGCATTGTCCTGGAGACACTCTGACAACATCAACTCTATGCCAAGTACAGCAAGTATGAATTTTGGCTAGACCAAGTCGGATTTCTCGGACACATCGTCTTAGGCGAAGGAATCTCTATGGATCCAACTAAGGTGTCAGTTGTCAGCGAGTGGCCGACGGTAAAGATGGTGAAGGATATAAGAAGTTTCTTGGGCTTGACAGGATATTATAGACGATTCGTCAAAGGATTTTCAAAGATCGCAGCACCCTTAACCAAGCTTACACGTAAAGACGAAGTATTCGTATGGTCAGAAGCATGTGAAAAGTTTTTTGTAAAACTCAAGTCGAGGTTAACCTCTACACATATTCTCGTAATACCGGATTGATCTGGCGGATTCGATGTGCATTGTGATGCGTCCGATAAAGGATTAGGATGTGTTCTACATCAGCATGGAAAAGTTGTGGCTTTTGTATCAAGGCAGTTAAAAGTTTATAAGAGCAACTATCCAACACATGATCTAGAATTGGAAGCCGTCATCTTCGCAATTAAGATTTGGCGTCACTATCTTTTGGGAGAGCGAGTGAATATATGCACCGAGCACAAGAGTCTGAAATATGTATTTACTCAGAAGGAACTCAACATACGGCAGAGAAGATGGCTAGAGCTCATAGCAGACTTCAACATCAATCTACAATACCATTCTGGAAAGGTGAACGTAGTTCCCGATGCCTTTAGTTTCCAGCCTTTAGCAATGAACCTCACCGCTCAGTGGAGACTACAGCAAGAACTGTATGGATTAGAGATTGAAGTAGTTGTGACAGGTAACGCCTCATCCTTGATGAACTTACAAGTCCAATCCACTCTTGTCAATCAGATCAAGACAGCTCAAACAATTGATGATGTTTACCGCCAAAACAGAGACGAACTGGGATTGATCGTCTTGCCTGAATTTGGGGGCAGATGCTATTTGGACATATCCATCTACCTCTCCGAAGATACCAAGTTGATTTATGGCACCGTATATCGAAGTTTTGGATAGATGCGACCGATGTAGCAGAATTTATCAGATTCCCCCTCATTTGTGAGGGATTTTTTTATTATGGGGACGCTCTTCCCTGCAAGCGCAAGCCCTTACAGTTAATTATGTTATCGTGTTGCGATGACCACTTTCTTCTGCTCTAGTAGTTCACTTCTTGTCGTGTTGTATTTGTTTTTATGGGGTTGCCGTGGATTGTATATGGAGATTATTTTATGTCGTCGCCTGTAGGGCGCAGATTGGTCCAAATCCGTATATTTTAGATTTGGGGCTGAACTTAAGTTGTATGTTCTTTTAGTTCGAAGAATATTTTATTTTATTTAAGGACCGTTAATCTGTTTTTAGATTAAGATCAACTTAACTATATGAGCATTTGAGCACAATTTATTTTAACTAAGGATACGTTAGTCTTGTTTGAGATTAAAATCAACTTAGAAATATTTTCAGGATCATTATATTTTATTAAGATCCAATAAAAGAGCATTTGGGCTCAGCTGCAAGCAACTTTAGAGAGACTTAGCCAATTTGGGCTCGGTTTGCTCGGTCTTGGGCTTTCTCCCTTTATTCAGAAGTGCTAAGCACCTATTTATGGCTCTAGCGCTCACGTGGGAAGCACATTAGGCGCTCAGACATGGGCGTTGCTCAATTAGTGCTAAGCACTTAGTCGTTTTGACTAGATATAGTGATAAGCACTTTTATACAGCGCTCACGAGTGTTTCACGTGAGGTGCTGAATCTTAACCTCTGGGCACTCACATGGGAAGCACGTGAGACACTGAGTTTATATTTTTTGGTGCTCACGTGAGAAGCGCATGAGGCGCCGAGTTCCTTTCTTTGTTGGGCGCTCACGTGGGAAGCACGTGAGACGTTGAGTTCTTATTAGAGATTTACTCTCTGTTAATGGCGTTTTGACCATTGATGATCATCAAAATCTCTATTTTGAAGATCCGAGATCAAGTATTCTTTGAGAAATAAGTTCTTATCTTTTTATTATAAGAATTAAGTTCTTTATAGGGTTAAACCCTATTTTCAGAAGAACTAAATTCCTCGAATATGATTCTTTTCAGTCTTTTCTTTTTATCTAGTTCTTCCCCTAAATTTAGAGTCTGAAGAACAGAATCTTACCGATGAGAATTAAATTCTCAACTTGTAGGGAGATTTATCTTACGGGTCTCAGATCTAGAGAAATAACCAAGTTCTTTTATGAAGAGTTAAACCCTTATTTTTATTTATGCCAGGCAAAGGAGATATCTTTTACTCTTCTTTTTCTTTACCTAGGTTTTGAAAAGAGGAAGATCTTCTTCTTCGAAGAGAATTAAATTCGTTGTTGTAGCTTCTAACTTTTGGTTTGCAAAAGTTTGGGGGGTTCTCTCTCTTTCATTTTACGTGTCCGTGAGACTTGAAGTCTCAAGTCCTTTATATAGGCAAGGCAAATTGTTAATCAGTTTTGAGAAAATCTCTCATTGAGAGATTCCAATAGATTTTATTAGTCTCAAAGATTATTTGAGAATTTTATCCACTGTTGGATCTTTGATCCAGTGATTTCTGTTTTATAGAATATATTTTCTTGTTTTTAACAAAATTGGGGAAATATTTTCCCAGAGATAGAATTTAATTCTATCAAACGGTGTATTTTAATCACCATTGGATTTTTAATCCAAAAGTTCAGAGTATATCTTTCTCGTTTAGAAAGCTTAGGGAAATATTTTCCCATATTAGAATTTAATTCTAACATTGGATTTTTGATCCAGCAGAGAATATCTTTCTCATTTAGAAAGATTAGGGAGATATTTTCCCTTAATATAATTTAATTCTATATTTGATGATTTTTAATCACCATTGGATTTTTAATCCAACGGTTCTCTGTTTAACATAGAATATTTGATCAGGAAGATATTTTTTCTCTAATAGAATTTAATTCTATCATCGATTTTTTGATCCAATGGCTCTGTTTAACAGAGAATATCCCCTTATTTTAGGAAAATAATTCCCATGCAGAATTTAATTCTACTTGCTTTTAATTTGGACGCTGACGCTCACGTGTTGGGCACATGGGCGATGCCTAAGAATTTAATTCTTTCAAAACCAGGCAGCACGTGCTTTGTACGTCGATGCTCACGTGTATTTCACGTCAAGCGCCGTCAGAGGATTAGCCAGCGCCCACATGTGTTTCACGTGAGGCGCTATTATAGGATTTAATCCTACTAAAAGTTAGCGTTGGTGCTCACGTGGGGAGTACGTGAGGCGCTGCCTAACCGTGTTTAATTAAAATGTAATTTTTTATGAGGGAACATATGCCAAGCTACAAAATATCCAAGATCAAGTAGAATGTGGTCTTCAAACTAATTTCATCATCCACGAAGATGGATCCTTACGGTATGAAAGTCGTTTATGCGTGTCAGTAGGCCTCGTTCGAAAAGAGTTGATGAAAGAAACTCACAGCTCTCCATATTCTGTACACCCTAGCGGCACGAAAATGTATAAGGATCTACAACAACACTACTGGTGGTATGGAATGCAACGTGAAGTAGTAAGGAGCGTAGAAAAGTGCTTAATTTGTCAACAAGTGAAGGCTGAACATCACAGAACTGATGGTCTACTTCAGCCGTTATCTATCCCAGAATGGAAATGGCAGTACATTACCATAGACTTCATGACTACTCTCCCTCGCAATATGAAGGGTAACGACAAGGTTTGGGTTATTGTGGATCGACTCACCAAGTCGGCTTTCTTCATCCCATTCAGAGTTGGCCAATCAACCGAGACGGTGGCAAGAAAGTACATGGAGGTGAGTAAAAATATTAAGTAAGATTTAAACTTTCAAGATGTACCATACTTGTCTTGATACCCATAAACTCATGCAGGAGATCGTGAGATTACATGGGGTACCTGTTTGCATCGTCTCCGACCGAGATACTAGATTCCAATCCCAATTTTGGCAGAGTATTTAAGCTAATCTGGGAACGAATCTGAATTTTAGCACAGCGTATCATCCAAAAACAGACGGACAGTCCGAGCAGACAATTCAGATCGTAGAAGATATGCTGAGAGCATGTATGCTAAATTTCGGAGGTTTGTGGGAAGATCTCCTACACCTTATGGAGTTTCCTTATAACAACAGCTACCAGGAAAGCATTGGGATGGCACCTTTTGTTGCACTCTATGGACGTAAGTGTTGTTCCCCGCTGAGTTGGGACGACATTGGAGATCGAAAACTCTTTGGACCAGAGATGATCGTGGCTACGGTGGATGTAGTTCGCACGATCAGAGAAAAGATGCGCATAGCCTAGGACCGGCAGAAGCATTGGGTAGATGCAAAGCGTTGACACCTGCAGTTCCAACCCAGAGAGCATGTGTTCCTGAAGATCTCTCCGAATAGAAGAGTGATACGTTTTGGCAAGAGGGGTAAACTTAGTCTAAGGTATATCGGACCGTTCGACATACTCGAACGAGTTGGAGAAGTGGCATACCGTTTGGCACTGCCACCCTCATTGGAAGGAGTGCACAATGTGTTCCACATATCCCAGCTACGGCGATATTTGAGTGACCCCAGTCACATACTTGATCACTCAGAACTCACCATACAGACCGATCTAACTTGCGAGCAGCAACCAGTTGAGATTTTGGATTAAAAGGTGAAGACATTACAAAACAAGGAGGTGAACTTAGTCCGAGTGATGTGGAGAAGGGATTCGTCTGGAGAATCAACTTGGGAGAGAGAAGACGATATACGTACACGATACACTCACCTATTTGAGGTTTAGTCCTTTATGTAAATTTCGAGGACAAAATTTTTAAAAGGAGGGTAGAATTTAATGACTCTGAAATCTTTGTACAAATGTAAGTTATTCAAATATATAAAAAGGGTATTTCAGTCTAATTAGGAATTATAAGTTATTTTTGTTCAATAAAAACAAGAAACAACTTGTAGTTTACTGGTTAAGCATTTACATTGTTGTGCCATAACCTGTGTGTTTGATTCCCACCAGTCCCAATTATTTTTATAATTTTTCTTTTTAACTTTTCGGAATCCCAAGACTTGCATGTGCAATACACGGAGAATCGAAAAGTTTCAGAAAAATCAAACGGGATAAATGATGAGTTACAACCAAATAACACACATGACATGAATCTCAAGACACCTGGCGAAACTCCAACCGCCAGATCCCCACTGCCAGCGTCAAGATGCACCCAAACCCCTCTATTCTTTGCCCATGTACCCTTTCAGCTCCCCTCTACTCTATTTTCTTATTTGATTTCTCTAAATTAAATAAGAGACCCTTCATTTCCCTCATTAATCCTATTTTAATTCTTTTTAATTCCAATTCTTTTACTCACGCACCCTCACTTCTACACTATAAATACACCCCATCCCTTAGCTCTCCCCATACTGAAAATCTCTATCAAAAATTGTCTCAAAATTCTCTAAGTTCAAGAAGAGTTAAGACTAGTCAAGTGGAGTTACCGATCGACTTCATTCCGTTGAAGACCGAAGCCACTCCTGACGATTCCACGACTCCACAGGACTCTTCTCCCTCTCTCCCTCTCTTGTTAACACTCTAAAACCGTAAGTCCCTTTTCTCTCTCTTTTTTTTCATCTCAAAACAAATTCTAAAACTATATCGACAAAATGGAATTAGAGTTAATATCATTTTTTCAAATATTTTTTATAACCTTTGATAGGCCAAATATGTCACACAAAGACTATAACATAGCTTTACAATCTTTTCACATCAATTACCTTTTAATGAAATTAAAATTTCATGTGAAATAACCACCTAAATCGAACGCTTTCATATAAAAACCATGAACTTTAAAAGTACCCTTTTTCGATGACTAACCTATATACCTCTAGAAAATTTATGGGGTAACGATCTATCCCATCACATACACTATAATTTCATAGCACGAAGTTTTTAAGATGTATATTTGATTTAAAGAATACGGTTTATAATAAAATACCATTATTTTTACAAAGAAACGTTTTTTAATCGATATTTTTATCTTTTTGCAATTGCGCCTCTACAAATCTTTTAGGGGAATCCATCTACGGATGGTGTGGGTTATCGCACGTTCTTAAGATAGTAAAGTGAGATACAGAACTCCTCACGGAAAATTTGGTCTCGAAAGGAGATAAAAAATACGGTTTAATGAAAAACGACTTTTCAAAACAAATTAAAGCTTTGGAAAATTTATATAAAATTATGAATCCGTATTTTTTTTAAAAAATTGCGAAAATTATTTTTTTAAATGAAAGATTAAAATTTTAATAAAATACCACTAATTTTTCTAAAAGTAGTTGTTTTCATAAAAATACCATAAACTTTTAAAAGATATGTTTTACCAATAAATACCACTAAAACTAAAATACATTTTCATAAAAACTCTTAATATTATAAAAACCCCTCGAAATATGCAAACAATGTAAACAACAACAATAAACTTTTAAAGACAATAAACTGAAATAGGATCAAGTGTTCAAGCTTGGTTTCTCTTGAGCCCCAGAGAGCCAGAGAAAGTGAGTGTTTGCCTACTCAGGTTAGACGACTCTGCAAATTAACGGATTTATCAATGGCAATTGTCTTGGAAAAAAAACACAAATTCTGTCGTCCATGTACAGCAGTTGTCCGATTACTCTCGAACTTTAGAATTTCAACAGTTAAATCCTTTCGTAAGATTAAATCTATTAATAAGATATGACCATAACCAGAATACAAACTCGAACTCGAATCCAACTCAAAACCAAGCTTGAACACTTGATTTTGAAAATGAACACTTGAACTTGAATCCGAATATTCAAACTTGAACTTGAGTACTTTACTTGACTTAATCGAACCATGAATATAACTTGACATGAATACCTGAACACATGATTATAACTTGAATATGAACTTGTACTTTTTATATCCATAAATTCGGCCAAGACCTGTTAACTGAAACTATACACTACAATACGTAGGGATAAAAGGGTAGATCGGTATGGAACGTATATCGTTGCACGAGAGGTCACTTTAAAAGACACCTACATGAATTCATGTGTCGTTGTCCCGTGGGTTATGACAGGGCCTTATACTATATGTTACCATAGTCCACGAAGTAAGATGGACTCCTCTTGGATACATGAATACCTTCTTTATCAAATTACTAACAACCACCTTAGAATAGCAAATCTTATACATGTAAATGATCATGCTTAGATACTCACTTATACAATCTTACCTGTTCACATTACTTGGTTCATGTTCACTTTATATACCAGTTAGTCATCTCCTTTTACTTCTTTTGGGGACATACCGAGTGCAAGTTCGCTGACGACATTCCTCTCTATTTCTTTCTTTGGAATGTTCGTCGGGAGGTCCGTACTTTAAGGAGACAGAGCCGAGCCTGGAAGACTTGGACTAGTTTGCCGCTCAGCCTGACTAGTAGCTCTTGCCTACACTTACTTTCAGTATACTATTATTTAGACATTTGTTTTTTATCATTGTATCTTTTTCATTCCAGACAGTTGTATTTAAAATTGAATGTAAATAAAGTTCTTGTTTAATGTTATTACTCTTGTCATTCGTGCATATTGTTATATTGCTTACATATTCTTAACGTATTCTCATAGTATATACGTTGCGGGCTTGCCACGTAACCGTTTCTGTCTTCTGGGAAGCGGGACGTGACAAGTTTTATTGACCGGGTTCTTTCCCATGGAACAAAGTGTCACACGGAATAAAGCGCCATGCCAAGTGTCATGCCAAGGGGCGGGGGGCACCTCTTGAATCCGTGGGAGCCATTGTAGAACAATGGGGAATCTTTGGAATACATTCCAAAATTGGGCATATCCGGAACTATAAATAAAATGATACTACTCCTATAATACAGAGGTGCATTTTAAGTTAACCGACACTACAAGAGCCTGAGAAATCCATAGTTAGGCGTGCTTGAGCCAGGGAAATTCTAGGATGGGTGACCTCCTGGGAAGTGGCTCGTGGTCGGGTCCGGTTCGCCCCAAGGAAAAAACCGTGCAGCTTCGGCCATAACGGACAATACCGTGTGCGTTGGGGGTTGCTCGTGACATAATGGTATCAAAGTTGATCCCTCAATAGTAGGTCTGTGGTTCGAGGACAAACCATTGTTTAAAGTTGGGGAGGATGTCGGGACCCGGTTTTTGCTCACAGAACAAAGTGGCACATGGAACAAAGTGGCACGCCAACTGTCATGCCAAGAGGTGGGGGCCGCTTCTTGAATCCGTGGGGGCCACTATAGAACAATGGAGAATTTTCGAAATACATTCCGAAAATGGGTATATCCGGAACTATAAATGAAATGATACCGCTCCTATAATATAAAGGCGTCTTTTAAGTGAACCGGCACTACAGGAGCTTGAGAACTCCGTAGTTAAGTGTGCTCGAGCCCGGAAAATTCTATGATGGGTGACATTCTGGGAAGTGGCCCCTGGTCGGGACGGGTCCGGTTCGCCTCGAAAGACAAAACCGTTCAGCTTCGGCCAGAGCGGAATACCGTATGTATTGGAGGTGGGTCGTGACAGTGGTTAGATGTTATAAATAACCACTTATAAGTTGTTACAAGCAACTTTTTAGAAATTACAGACAAGTGGTTATATGTTACAACAACATTTTAATAAAGATGAATATGCGTGTGTACATGAATGTGTATGTGTTTGTGTGTGTATCTGTATATTTATATACATACAGATTTTCAAAAATTCATACATTTAAAAATATACATACAAATACATATACATACGTGTGTACACGCACAAAATACTTTTTGAATGTACACGCATAAAATACTCCTATAATACAGAAGCGCCTTTTAAGTGAACCGACACTACAGAAGCTTGAGAACTTCGTAGTTAAGCATGCTCGAGCCTGGGAAATTCTGGGATGGGTGACCTCCTGGGAAGTAGTTCCTAGTCAGGTCCGGTTTGCCTCGAAGGACAAAACCGGACAGTTTCGGTCAGAGCGGACAATACCGTATGTGTTAGGGGTGGGTCGTGACAGTGATTAGATGTTATAGATAACTACTTATAGATGTTACAAGCAACTTTTTAGAAGTTACAGGCAACTTTTTAGAAGTTACAGACAAGTGGTTAGATGTTATAGCAACTATTTAATAAAGATGAATGTGTGTGTACATGAATGTTTATGTGTTTGTGTGTGTGTATATGTATATCTATATACATACAGATTTGCAAAAATTAATACATTTAAAAATATACATACAAATACATATACATATATACATCCAAATACATATACATACGTGTGTACACGCACAAAATACTTTTTGAATGTAAATATAGAATATACAAATTACCGATGCAATTGGTACATCCTTATATCCACTGCTCTTCTCATGCACACCGTCTGTGCCGCCTACAAATTCAGAAGCCCTCGTTCTTTTCGAAGGCGTAAAATAGGAGAAATGTTTCGACGCATCCACGTCCTCCTTCGCCATAAAAACGGCCTCTTCAAAGAATTCTCCAATCCCAATATCCTCAATGAGGTACTAAATTCCCACCCGCATAGGGCTGATTTGCCGGCATGTGCATATTTTGGAACCCTCAAATTCGTCAGGGTGTAAAAACATAGCTGGAAGCAAACATACATCACATTCATATTATTAATATTAAATAATCAAAACACATCTGGATCTGAATATGCCATTATTGTTTGTTCTTTACCAACAATATAATTTATGCAGTTTATACTTTGTATACAGATATAATAGAATCCCTATAATAGTTTGCATATATTTACAGTGAGAAGGATCTGACTCCCAGGAAATTGTACAGCGTCGCTTTATCCACGACACCCTCCATTATCAAGTCGTGCACTGTTTTAGCCCAGTTCACATTTGGCACAATCGATAGCTCGATATAAGGAAAAGCGTCTTTAGGAATGGTAGGGGATGCGACAAGCATCCAAAATAAAGTAAGCTAATAAAGAATCTGCAACACCATGAAATTATCCATCACTTTTGGAGATCTATCCTCCCCAGTCCCCTTCAAAACAGTCTCCAATTATGTGATCAAAGTCTTTTACCTTTCTTTATGTTAAAGTACTTCTTTCAAAGTGGGGTGATGTAATGGTTAGACAAGACATGTTCATCGGAATTGGGCAAACCGGTGTGCCGGCTAACCCAAACTACACTAAATTTATGAGAGGCGCCTTCAAAAGAGAATTCACCGGTCCTTCAATCATAGAAAGAGATAAGACTATATATGGTAAGCCAACCTTGAGCCAAAGTTGGCATATCCAGATAATAGCAAACGTAGTTTTGTTTAGCCTCTGTATGTGTTGGGCACAAATGTGAGACTTCAATTTCTCCATGAAGTTGTTGTAACGAATGACGTCAATATACGTCCGAATGGCGGGTGTATCTCCATGCTTTGAAAAACAAAGTTTAACATTAAAACAGAGCTATCACTTCTTTAAACTGAAATTACATGCAACTGCTTAGAAGTTATAGGCAAGTGGTTAGATATTACAGGCAACTACTTAGATATTACAGGAAACTTTTATAGATTTTACGGGCAACTGCTTAGATATTGCGGGCAACTGCTCATTTTCATGCATCATGCATCATCCAAGCACTTGACTATAATATCAAAAAAAATTCCTTAAGTTTCTTAGCAACAACAAATGAAAACTATAAAGTTGCCTGTAACATCTACCAAAGTTGCATGTAATATCTGCATGCAACTTTGGTAGATGTTACGTACAAATTTATAGATGTTACATGCAATTTTTATAGATATTACAAGCAAGTTCTCATTTCCATGCATCATCAAAGTACTTGATTGTAATATCAAATCATTTGCCTATAATATTTTGGAAGCAACAAATAGCATGATGAGGCTGGAAATTTAATTTAAAAAACCGACTATTTAAATGTTACATAGCTTAGATGTTACAAGAAGCTGTTTTGATGTTACAGACAACTGCTTAGATATTACACGCAAGTGCTTAAATGTTACACGCAAGTGCTCATTTTCATGCATCATGCATCATGCATCATCTAAGCAATTCATTGTAATATCAAATTATTTGCATGTCTTGGCAACAACAGGTAGCTTGATCATGATGATAATTTAATTTGAAAACATACATCTGTGGATATTGCTGGCAATTGATTAGAAATTACAGACCCAAAAATCAAGCATCGACAATATTCACAATTTTTTTAAAGAAGAACAAATTTCAAAATGAAATACAAGATCAACAAAATGGGTCTTAATTATACCTTTTTCCTTCTTTGGCCGCTTCCAATTTACTCGACGTTTTCTTCAATTCTTGAGCCACTAATTTTGCCGCAAAAAGAATGACCGTCTTTTCCTTCGATTTAGCTGGAGCCATTGAGCAGGGTTTGATGGTGATGAAGTGCTTCTCGTGATAAAGAACGATGGGACGGCTCTAGATGGTCGAGGAGAAGACGGTGAAGGGCCGAGGAAGTCAGTGACGACAATGATAGGTTTAGGGATTTTGACGACGAGAGGCGAGTTGGGGCAGCAAGTCGGGCCGGCGACTTGGGAAGGTGAAGTTGCGCTGTCAAGACGACGATGATAATCGAAAACGATGGTGAAGGTGACGGCGGCGGTGGCGGCAGCAATTTCTGAGAACGAGAGAGGGAATTTTGAACAGAGAAGATTTGAAGAGGGGTATTTTGGTCACTCCACAAAATATTCTGTCTTGGGCCTACTTTGTATTAGGCCAAGGGGTGTTTTGACAAAGATTAAAAAAAACAGCCCCTCTCCTTATTTGGAAAATATAAGGGACTTTAACCCTTTTCTGGACTGGGTTGGGTTTTTAAAACAATTTACCCTCTTTTTTTAAGGCCTGGGCCGAATGGGTTTGTTCACGAGGAATTTTTTCTTTTTAGTTTGATCCTTTTGAGAATCAAACCTTCCATTTCACGTAACGTAACAGCTATATTCCTTAGGTCGATGTTTGTTCAGATGTTATTTGGGGTTGAGCATGACATACTCTAAATCTTGAACCAAACTCACATGCTCATGATTCAGATGATTTCATGCAGATTCACAGTGGCCATGGTTTTCTTTATAAAAATTCTGTCGTGGTTGTTCCTTGTGTCTAAAATAATGTCTTGATATATATGTTTGGGAACTCGATCACTCTAGATACAAAACTTTTGATAATGAGCAATATCCATGATCGTTTCTAAATGCAGACTTTAATGTTTACGTTCAAGCGAGCATCTGTCAGTAACAATTGTTATTTGGTAGAACTTGGATATTAAGTCGAAGTAAAAATATTTTGGTATGAAAAACTATTTCTTGGAGCGGTTAGGATGCCCGGTGAGGGAATGTTTGCATTCAGGAGAATGAAACATGAAACAAAATTATTTGAATTATGGAAGGGTAAAGAGGACCTAAGCTAGATATCCTAAAAATTTAGAGGGATAAAATGTAAATAGCAATTTTTTGAAGACTAGCAGGAGGCCCCGTCCAAATGCACGGGTCCGCAAAAAATGCTGAAAAGATTCTGTTTTGGTATGTTGCATGATCTACGATGAATATAAATAAATCATATAAAAGAATGTTACTTGACATTAAAAATTTATGATAATTAAACCATAAAATAATTTATGATAATTAAGAGAAGATGTTATGCTACAATCTATATTGAAATCGTTTTTGCATAAAAAACAATTAACATGAAAATGAATCTAAAATAATAATTAAGTCATATGTATATTTATCGATAGTAATTAAGTTGTTTGAGAGGTTGATTTTTAGCAAAACAAAGTTGTAAAGTGAGCCAATTCTATCACGTTTGTTTAATTCAAAATCCACATAAAATAAAAGGCAAAAATGGTTTTGAGATTCACTACAGCTTCATGACTGCGATCGTATGACTTATCCCGAGCGAGGGTACCATCCTAATAAACCATAAAGACACATTATTCTACCGCCATCTCTTTTTGAGATGTGGGGATCACATCGAGTTAATTATTGTTGATGGCAACTTCATATAACTCGAAAATATATCACAGTTGAAAAAAATGCCTCTAAACTTAATCAATATCAAGCAAGGAGGAAAAACCTCAGAAACTGGAATGAAATTTTCAGTATTTTAATTCCGTATAGATAAACTTATAAATTCTAAAAGATACACTGTGAAGGATCCAAATGAACATTCAACAAAGAAGATGGGGCAAAATTTAATTTTCCAATCCTTTATCAGTGTTGATAAATATAGAATGGGTCAAATGAAATTTTCTTAAGAAGTAAGGGGCGTGGTTTAAATTTCCAGATGGCAAAATTTTGGCGGGGCAAAATGTAAATTTGATTAAAATACAGGGGGCGGAATAATTTTACACAGAATATGACAAAAAAAGGCAGGATATAGCCCTTGCCTACCGTTTTCTTAATAATATATAATAGCAATAACCCCATTGCAATGCATGAATACGAAGAGTTGTTCGAAAAATATTATATCACATAGATGATCAAAATGGTAACTAAATTTATTACGGACAAATATTCAAGCTTTAACTAAATTTTCTCGAAACAATTATAAAAATTTCTTCATTTCCTTGCCAAACAATTTATTGAAGTTTTTTTAATGATCAAGAAATTAGAAAAAAAATGCAATTTATCATCCTTCTTCAATATGTACTAGAAATAAATAAACGCAACTTATCATCCTCTAAATAAATGCAATATGTAGAAGAAATATGCAATTTATCATCCTTCTTCAAACAATGGTTATCTCAACCTCATTATAGACTTTTTTCTTGTTACTTTTCATATTATGTAATTCAACTCACTGCTTTTAATATATATTTTAGAAGTATATATAAATTTTAATATATATTTCATAGCCGTGATAGTCAATTTATAGAATACGGATTTTCATTTATTATAGCTATCCATATCTATATTTGCATCCGTCAAAGACTACATGATACAAATATGGTAACTTCTGCATCATATCCATATTCGGTTGATGAAAATGTATACAAAGTAAAATTTGAAGTATCGATCTCCATTTTTCCAAAAACTTCAAGAGTCTCGTCTAATTTCTCACGCATTTACGTAAAGAAGGTAATAGTGGATGGGTTGATTGTAATTTTAAAAAGATATCGAGAGCCTTAACTAATTTTCTATCCATATGTATCCAGGAACAAAATAATTTCCATAGATGTTATATATGGTGCAATCTAGATTGAATAGTAATATTTCAAATGAAAATAAATATAGATAACTCATCTGAAAATATATTATGAGTATCTAAATTACAACAAAAGTTACTAAAAACAAAATTTAATGACAACATAAATAAACAAAATACGTTGGAAGCATCCAAATTAAATTGATTTTAATTTTTCCATGGAAATAACTCTTTAAGCTTTGTATAGATGAATTTAAAAGGGGCCAACTATAAACTAACCTAAAATATAAATGCGGAGGATAAATTTCTTGCAAGAAAACTAAAAGATGGACTAAGTACAAATATCCTTAAAATAGAAGGGCGGGGGCTAATTTTCCATGCACCAAGACAAAAAAAGATTGGAGTGGGAATCTTTTACCATATGGCTTTTTTATATATTAGAAAATTATATAGATATATAGATTAGAGTTAGAAATTAAATTGAATGCAAGGGACAAAATGGGAAAAAAAAGCTTGAATTATGGCTTTATATATATATATATATATATATATATATATATATATATATAAAACTAGAAAGAACCCCTACGTAAGCGCAGGAGCACCGAAATTTTCATCCGTATACAGAAAATAAAATGATCAATACATTATGTGACGATTTCCCAATACAGTTGCAGTAGATAGTTGTCGCAAGTTAAAAAATTTCCATGAGGAATTTAAAATGTATTTGTAACGACCCCTGATGATGCTCACAAGTGGTATCTCCTCAGATTACGACACGTGGCAGATGACGTGTCCCGGACTCTATGGGGGTAGAATAAATGAGCAGCATCGGGAACATTCCCCGGGGCTCCTTCTCGGTGAACGTACCCGACCTTTCGGGAGGCCCCATGAAGACATTCCACTTTCATCTAAAAGACTACCAACAGCTCGTCTCCGAGCATCCTCAGTCTCTTTGCTTGCCTTTGAGCCATCTCTCGTGCCGAGCTTCCTCGACCTCCCGCTCGTCTCTGAGCTCCAAGCATGCCGAGCTTCCTCGGTCTCATGCTCGTCTCCGAGCCCCTGATGCCGAATTTCCTTGGCCTCCCCCGATCAATCGAGATTGTAGAGCCCTAGAGCCTCCGCAACGGCTCCGCGTATCTCGCCAAAGCGAGATAACCGCCGCCCCACATCCCGCGTCCCCCCATTAATGAGCGATCCCGTCATTAATGAAGGGATCCCTCATTCACGCACGCGTAACGTCAAGGGCGTAACCGAAGGCGAAAATCTCGCGCCTGCTCACTGTAAGTCTACGGTAGCGCCCCGCCCGTCTTTCCGAGGCCAAACTGCGAAAACGAATTTTTTTTTTCAAATTAGAAACTGGCGCTATCGTGTACTTTAATCCCGGATCGAACCATTAACCTACAACTAGCAACTAGAGAAAGGGTTGGAAAGCTATACCGATCGATTCGTGTCCTTCGGTCTTTGGCCACCATCCTAAGCTCCTCGCGGCATCTCCGGTCTCGATCTCCTCGTCGGAAAGGGCACCACATCTTCGAGTCTTTTTACGGGCTCTTGCTTTGTCCGAAGAAACTCGGGCACGAAGTTCGCTAGCCAACGTGTCCAAGGCGATGTAGAGAATGTGTGTGATAACTTTATCTCTTGCATCCATTGTATGGATGGAGGTTAGAGATGATGCCATTAATGGAGATTGTGAGCTAGAGGAAGAAGAAGAAGAAGTTCCCTTTTCTTTTTCTTATGTCTTGTGATGATAATGATAGTGAGAGTGTTAAGAGAAAAATACAAGACCAAACTATATCATGGCAGCCCCTCTCTCTCTCTCCTTATCATATCAAGAGACAAATCTATCTCATAATGTGACACATGCACAAGAAAAGAGACCATGAGTCACTAATGAAGTCTATGTCACATTAAATGCACAAAATGATGATTTCTAGCTCATAATTTCCATATGCAAATATTAATCCAAATGTTTGCAACAATAAAAAGATACGTCAACATCTAAAATAAACTCGTGATGGATCACAAGGATACCCCTCACCTGTATATACATACCTGCATCCACATTCCGACCGAATGCGAATGCGATGAGACTAAAGTAATCCAACAAATCTAATACTAGGATCCGGCTTAAACCAAAGCCCACTAGTATGATCCGCCCGATCATGATGCATGTACTACTGCACGTATATGATCGGACCCTGCCATATATTATACGGCTTCTACAACGTTTTGCCCGAAACTCGAGAAACTGTCTGTGGGGGACTCTAAAGACTCGTCAATACTTTGGCTGTGGATTTAACCACTAGCACGTTAGAGGTACTAGCCGTACGTAACAGGCTACCAAGTATTAACTAAAAGGGAGGTCGATGAGCGAACTCATCCTGACACCCTACTGAGTCTGTCAGTGACAATATCCGTACATTCCGGTCCGTTCGTCTATGAGCATCGCATGGCGGGCCTAGGGGGTTGGTAAAAGTCAGACCCCCAAAAGCGGTACAATTCGTGTCGGAGTGTAGCCCAGAACACCCTGAGATACTATTGGAATACCTACCAGTAAATCTCCTGCCTTGGCCAAGAACTTCGTGTAATGGCTCTTCTAGACACAGCGCGATCTCACCCCCAATACCGGGAGAGACGAAACCCCTGCCGATCTGCTCACTGCCTCCATGTGGCTTAGGACTGTACCCAACTAAAACCTGTTTGCACGACTCCTTTGAGCCGTGGTCGGGTAGTAATCAAAGCACAGTGGGAACTGTAAATCCCCGTTCCCATCTTAATAAAAGTTTCCTATTTTCTAAATCCCAGTGATTTCCTTTCTTTTCCCCTCGTATTTTAATTGGTTGCTTAAGCTTAATATTTAAACTTTATTTTCCAACTCTTTTAAAATCATAGTCCAAACCCTAAAAGCCAAAACCCAAGATTCAAAACCACAGCCAAATTAAACTAAAACCAAACTACATTCATAAACCCTCAGCCCATTTAGATTTTTCCATTTAAATTCATAATTTAATCCCCAAGCCCACTCTTCTCTTCAGCCCATTTAAATTTCTTTCCTTTAAAATTAACTGAGCCCGTTCCCTCTCCTTAGCCCACTCACCATATTTTAAATAAATTCTTTATTTAATTCCCCCGGCCCATCTAACCTCAGCCCACGAATTTTTAAAAAGGAATTATTTTAAAAACCAAGCCCTGCCCACTCCCTCCAGCCCGCCTCCTCACCAGACCCGACCCGACCCGCTCCTATTCACCTTCCTCCACCAACGGCTCTCCCTTTTTCCCGCTCCCCCTTCAATCAGCGACTCGCCTCCTCTGCCGCAGCTCGCGCCCACGCCCACGCCAACGTCGTGCGACACGCACCCCCTCATCTCCCTTATCTCCTTCACACCTCTCTCTTCTCCTTCACTTTTCGAAATCCCTCACCTCTCTCCATTCACCAAAAACTCACCGACCACCCAACTCCGCTCGTCGCCCCTCCGACGGCGATAACCCTCGACAACCCCTCGGCGACCCCCTCGCTCACTCCTCCTCCACCAACAGAACCCCTCACCACTACACTCCAACCACCCGAGCACCCCCTGCCGAGCATCCCCTGCACACCCAACCCCCTGCGCCGAGCCGGCCAACACCCTGCCCCCTCGACGCCGGCGATCTCCACACCACACCGTCGACCCCTACACCCTCTGCATCTTCTCCTCCTCCTCCAAGATCAACACCCGAGCCTTCTCTCTCCCTCTCTCTCTTCAAGAAAAAAAAACCCATAACCCATTTTTCCAAACACTCACTGCGGCCCATCGCCGGAGCGACGCCGTCGACCGTCGGCAACCCCAGCACTTCTCAGGCAAACCACAGAGCACCCCCTCCGCTTCCAGCGAGTACAAGAAGTCTCCGGACAACTCCGACGCAAATTCCGTATCGCGAGCCAAGCTCGTGCAAATCGTTTCACGACGAACATCGCGCGTTCGTGACGCCGCTGCTGCCGTGCAACCCTGAGACGTTTCCAGGCAAGTGTTTTACTTGCTACATGCTAATATAATTGTGATACAAACTTAAATCATTTAGTTTATAATTTACCGATTCCCGATATATTATGCGACCTAGGTGTTCGATGCTAGACCCCAATGAAAATACTTGCTTAATTTGACGGAAATCGATGTTTTCTATTGGCCCATATAGTGACGAATATCGTGTATAAATCTCACTGGAAAATACGATTGTTAGTGACTAAAATTGATACCCCCAAATATACCGTTAAAACTAGAAATTTCCCGTATCTGAAAATGGTTAAAATCACTGTAAATTATGTACATACTGGAATGATGCGTTCGAGGGCTTAAATCGAAGCCGACTCGACGAACTTTAATTCTATGTAAACTTATAATGTTTTCTGTACAGTAACTGCGATGATATTTTGATCGGAGTGCGACTCTGGACTGCAGTCCAGAGCGACTCTGATTACTGTGTACTGTCCAAAAATGTGTGTCACTTTGTTTCCTGAATTCATATGTTATGGAACTCTGTAGTGGATTAAATATGGATCTGTTAGCTAAACAAAACAAGTGGTTTCATTCCGTTTCATTGCCGTTTTCTATTTAAATTGTAAATAAAAGGGCAGAACGTATAACTGTCCAGAACAGATTCAGAAGTGACATACTGATGTTAAACTGTGTATAACTTTATACGTACAGACGCGATTGAGGATCCATCTATTGCGTTGAATACTCTATTGAAAACCCTAGATTTTATTCAACTGTATCATCGCTAAATTCTGAACCCAACTGGGTACAATTCGTGTCGCGAAACGGACGTTCAGTTCTGAAACTGAATTTCCAGCCACGAGCACTTAAAATGAAACAGCTGTATCTTGAATACCGGAAACCCGATTGAACTGAAACTAATTTTGATGAATTTCTGACTGAGTGTTCTATTTATCGTATTTGTATCATTTCGTTGAATTCTAAACAGATGAATTTATGCAATTTTCATAAGTTAATGACGTGCACATTGTTTCATAATATACTTAGCTTATTGATGGCATACATACATATATCATACCCCATTTGCCATATACTTAGTGTTAGTACGTGTTAGAGTCAGTGGACATTGCATTATCGTGCGTGATTGATATTGGTTTAGGAGTGACAAGTACACCAATGGGAAGTGAATATTCGTGACCGTGATTGATACAGTGAATAGTGATAAACCGTGCCATTGGTATACTTATACACGACTAAATCAAGATCATATATAGTGTAACCTGGGGATAAAAGGGGCAATCGAAGTGGAAAGAGAATCGTATTTAGCGGGACCGTGTTTTAGAGGATGATCATTCGAGCAGCGATATATATATTAGGTAGGATCTAGCGATCCGGCTGACAGGGTTATGTCCCGGGCATGTGGGCCGTTGTCTCGGGTATGTACGAGACTCCTGTTAAACATGATCCTCCTTCCACTATGCGATTTCAAACATGACCTAGAGACCGATAGGGACACAGATCATATTCTGCATCTTATAGTGACATAGTGATTACTCGCATTGTACTTTCACTAGTATTACCTCTTTTACATGTTTCGTCTTATTATAATAATATTATTATTGTGTCGCTCTGACGACCTGAGTATGCATGCTCAGATTCCGTGGAAGGACCAGCACAGGAGACGGATCTACCTTTCGAGTTCACAGAGATATAGTCTGGTGTACTTCCTATCTTTACTGCTTTCCATAAAAGTGATCGTGAGATTGAACTTGGTTAGCAATTGTTCTTGTTATCTGTAATTTGTGAACAATGGATTTTAATGTAATAAATTAGTGATGTGATTCCTTTACTACTGTGCTTTATCTACTGATTACCATGTTATGCTAGAAGCCGAAGTGTGACTACGGCGGGATGATTCCTTGACCGTAGGAGCATGGCTGGCCTAGTCATCCATCGTTTTCCGTATTTTGGGAAGCGGGGCGTGACATGGTTTAGTTGGTATCAGAGCCTTGTTTAGTATCAAGGGATAACATTAACTATACTGTATTACGTTATTCTCGTTTCACTACTCTTGATTTTCATCCTTGAATCTGATCTTATCCTTTTGAATTTTCCAGTGATATAACGTCCCCGAACGACCCCTCCTCGGACTCCAGCACTCAGGACCGCACGGAAAGAATACTTAGTGCACTGACCTCTCTCGCGGAAGCTCAGGATAGGAAGACAGATTTACTCACTAAGGGACTCAGGGCGATCACCGCCGCAGGAGGACCCTCCGCACTCATTACCGCCCCCGAGGGCGCTACTCCACCAGCTTATCATGCTAGGGCTGGTACCGTATCAGACTTCCGACGGTTACATCCAGCTGCATTCACAGGGCTAGCTGAACCCCTTGAGGCTGAGCAATGGCTGGTGAACATGGAGAACTTATTGACAGCCGCCAGGGTTCCAGAGGAAGATAGGGTGGACGTGATAAAGATACAATTGGAAGATGAAGCCCGTACATGGTGGTCGGTGGAAGAAAGCAGGCTAGACGGGCCGATTGAATGGAGCAAGTTTAAGGAATGTTTCCTAGATCATTATTTTCCTTCCACAGCCAAGACAGAAATGGAGGAAAGATTTATTCTTTTGAAGCAGAATGGACGCCCAGTGGACGTTTATGCGGCAGAGTTCAACCGTCTGAGCCGTTTTGCTCCATACATGGTCGTCTCAGAGGCCACCAGGGCCAGACGCTTCCTTCAGGGGCTAGATTTCGAGTTGCAGCAGTTGATTGCATCGCTGGATTTGCAGACTTTTGCACAGGTACTCAACGCGGCGAGAGTTCAGGAGCAATTGATTAACAAGTTCAGGAGACCCCCAGTCATTCCAGCACGTACTCACGTGCCTTCTCGAGAAGCCATACCGGTTCACAGGTCTGGAATGACACAAATGAAGCGCCCGTTCGTACCACGGCATCGCCCCAGAGACAGGGCGTAGTTTGCGGCTATTGCGGTAGAGGTGGGCATACCCAGAAGGACTGTCGCCGTGCCAAGGGACAGTGCTTGATTTGCGGATCCAGTCAGCACAAGATTAGCAGTTGCCCTGAGCGAGCAGAGATACAGGGAGGTTCTGGACCGCCACAGCAGAGGCCACAGGAGCAGAGGCAACCCTTTACAGGTCGCGGTCTGGGACGGGCTTTCACCTTGACCGCCGAGCAGGCAGAGGTGTCAGGAGACGTGGTTACAGGTACTCTACTCGTACATTCCTTGCCAGCTAGAGTACTATTTGATTCTGGAGCATCGCATTGTTTCTTGTCTGAGCATTTCACTGATACACACTCCATACCACATGAACCACTAACCAAGGGATGGGAAATTCATACGGGTAATGGCATTATAATATCTAGTCGAGAATGTAGATTATGCCCGGTTGTAGTGTGTGGCAGAGAATTCTATGTGAATTTCCTTCTGATTGGGACAGGCAGTTACGACGCAATTCTCGGGATGGATTGGATGAGCACTTTCCATGCAGTTATCGATTGTCGTGCAAGGAATGTGATCTTCCGCATTCCCAATCACCCGGAGTTTATTTTCGAGGGCGGAAGCGAATCTTTGGAGCCAGCCAAGTACAGAGCCAAGCCCAAGGAGCTGACAGCTATGGAGATTGATAAGAGCCCAGTCCCAGTAATTGTTCGGGACTTTCTGGACGTATTTCCTGAAGATCTACCAGGTCTACCACCTCCTCGAATCTTGGAGTTCTCGATCAATTTGACTCCAGATACAGCCTCAGTATCCAGAGCCCCATACAGAATGGCACCAGTTGAGTTGGCAGAATTGAAGAAGCAGGTTGAAGAACTATTGGAGAAGGGATTTATTCGGCCAAGCGCTTCACCGTGGGGTGCACCAGTTCTGTTAGTAAAGAAGAAGGATGGATCGCTGCGAATGTGTATAGATTATCGGGAGCTGAACAAGGTCACAATAAAGAACAAGTACCCAATCCCGTGCATTGACGACTTATTCGATCAGCTAAGTGGAGCCAAGGTATTCTCGAAGTTGGACCTCCGTTCTGGATATCATCAAATCAGAGTAGCAGCCGAGGATGTATGCAAGACGGCTTTCAGGACCCGATACGGACATTACGAGTTCCTTGTGATGCCGTTCGGTGTTACCAATGCCCCAGCAATATTCATGGACTTGATGAACAGGGTGTTCGCAAAGTACTTGGACACGTTTGTCATTGTGTTTATCGACGACATACTTGTCTACTCAAAGACCCGGGAAGAGCATGCTGAACATTTGTGCACGGTCCTACAAATTCTTCGGGAAGAGAAGCTGTATGCGAAGCTAAGCAAGTGTGAATTCTGGCTTGACAAGGTTCAATTTTTGGGACATATTGTTTCGGGCGAAGGCATATCGGTGGACCCGGCAAAGATAGAATCTGTCAGAGATTGGCCAACGCCGAAGTCAGTGGCCGAGATCAGGAGTTTTCTGGGATTGGCAGGTTATTATCGGAGATTCGTCCAAGATTTCTCAAGAATCGCTGAACCATTGACGAGGCTGACACGGAAGGACGTGCCATTTACATGGACAGAGGAGTGCACTCAGGCATTTGACACACTAAAGCAGAAGTTAACCACGTCGCCTATTCTTACAGTACCAGATGATTCCGGTGGTTTGGTGATACACAGTGATGCCTCAGGGAAGGGTTTAGGCTGTGTCCTAATGCAGCACGGCCGAGTGGTTGCTTACGCCTCTCGACAACTGAGAAACCACGAGAAGAACTACCCTACGCATGACTTGGAGTTAGCTGCGGTAGTCTTTGCGTTGAAGATTTGGAGGCACTATCTATTGGGTGAGAAAGTGGAGGTATACACAGATCACAAAAGTTTGAAGTATGTTTTCACTCAGAAGGAACTAAACATGAGGCAGCGCCGATGGCTAGAGCTGATGGCAGATTATGACTTGGACCTTCAGTATCACCCGGGGAAGGTGAATGTTGTACCAGATGCACTCAGTCGCAAGCCAGCGGTCATGATTTTGACCGATCAGAGGAGCATTATTGAGGACTTTCAGAGACTCGAACTTGAAGTCGTTACGCCGAACGCAATCAGTCAACTTTGGCAACTATAGGTGCAATCTTCTCTGGTGGATCGCATCAAGATTGCACAAGCGGATGATCCCTGATTGCAAAAGTTCAGAGAGCAAGTGGAAGCCGGACTGAGAACGGACTTGATTATACATGAAGATGGCTCTCTGAGATTCGGTAGCAGACTCTGCGTACCCAAGGGAGATGCTCGGGAAGAAGTATTGGCTGAAGCACACAGTTCAGCTTATTCTGTGAATCCAGGAGGTACAAAAATGTATCAGGACCTAAAACAACATTTTTGGTGGAACGGGATGAAGTGGGAAATTGAGAGATTCGTATCCAGGTGCTTGGTATGTCAGCAGGTGAAGGCGGAACATCAGAGGACAGCAGGATTGTTACAACCACTACCGATACCAGAATGGAAGTGGGAGCACATTACCATGGATTTTGTGACGGCCTTACCACGGAGCCCTAGGGGCAATAACGCCATTAGGGTTATCGTCGATCGCCTCATAAAAGCTGCACACTTCCTACCTTTCCGAGTGGGACAGTCGACAGAATCATTGGCAGAAAGATATATGCAGGAGATTGTACGACTTCACGGTGTTCTAGTCAGCATTGTGTCAGACCGGGACACGAGATTCTTGTCGCACTTTTGGAAGAGCTTACAGGAGAGCTTGGGTACCCGCCTTAAATTCAGCACAGCGTATCACCCGCAGATGGATGGACAATCCGAGCGTACGATTCAGACGCTCGAGGATATGTTGAGAGCCTGTATGTTGGACTTTCAGGGTTCCTGGGAGGACCATCTGCATCTAGTCGAGTTTTCTTATAACAATAGTTATCAGGCTAGTATTCAGATGGCTCCTTTTGAAGCACTATACGGGCGGAAGTGCCGATCCCCAATATGTTGGGATGATGTGGGAGAACGAAGATTACTGGGCCCCGAACTCATTGTTCAGATAGTCGACAAGGTCCAAATGATCAGGCAGCGTATTAAGACGGCTCAGGATCGACAGAAGAGTTGGGCAGATACCAGCAGGAGGGCACTAGAATTCGAAGTCGGAGATCACGTATTCTTGAAGATTTCCCCTACCCGTGGAGTTATCAGGTTCGGAGGCCGGGGAAAGCTCAGTCCCCGTTTTATCGGACCTTTTGAGGTGCTAGAGCGAGTAGGAGAGGTGGCCTATCGACTTGCCTTGCCTCCATAGCTAGCTGGTGTGCACAATACCTTCAATGTGTCACAGTTGCGGCGTTATGTTCGGGATGAGAGCCATGTCCTGGACCATTCGGAGCTAGTTTTGGGTACCGATCTATCGTACGAGGAGCAGCCTACTACCATGCTCGACCGCAGAGAGAAAGTGCTGAAAAATAAGGTCATTCCTTTAGTCCGAGTGTCTTGGGGCGGTCGTTCCCCAGGAGAATCCACCTGGGAGCGGGAGGAAGATATCCGTGATCGTTATCCACATCTCTTTGTTTAGTATATTGTTTCCTTGTATTCTTGTTAAATTTCGAGGACGAAATTTTGTTAAGGGGGGTATGATGTAAATCCCCGTTCCCATCTTAATAAAAGTTTCCTATTTTCTAAATTCCAATGATTTCCTTTCTTTTCCCCTCGTATTTTAATTGGTTGCTTAAGCTTAATATTTAAACTTTATTTTCCAACTCATTTAAAATCATAGTCCAAACCCTAAAAGCCAAAACCCAAGATTCAAAACCATAGCCAAATTAAACTAAAACCAAACTACATTCATAAACCCTCAGCCCATTTAGATTTTTCCATTTAAATTCATAATTTAATCCCCAAGCCCACTCTTCTCTTCAGCCCATTTAAATTTCTTTCCTTTAAAATTAACCGAGCCCGTTCCCTCTCCTCAGCCCACTCACCATATTTTAAATAAATTCTTTATTTAATTCCCCCGGCCCGTTCTAACCTCAGCCCACGAATTTTTAAAAAGGAATTATTTTAAAAACCAAGCCCTGCCCACTCCCTCCAGCCCGCCTCCTCACCAGACCCGACCCGACCCGCTCCTATTCACCTTCCTCCCCCAACGGCTCTCCCTCTTTCCCGCTCCACCCTTCAATCCGCGACCCGCCTCCTTCGCCGCAGCTCGCGCCCATGCCCACGCCAACGTCGTGCGACGTGCACCCCCTCATCTCCCTTATCTCCTTCACACCTCTCTCTTCTCCTTCACTTTTCGAAATCCCTCATCTCTCTCCATTCACCAAAAACTCACCGAGCACCCAACTCCGCTCGTCGCCCCTCCGACGGCGACAACCCTCGATAACCTCTCGGCGACCCCCTCGCTCACTCCTCCTCCACCAACAGAACCCCTCACCACTACACTCCAACAACCCGAGCACCCCCTGCCGAGCATCCCCTGCACACCCAACCCCCTGCGCCGAGCCGGCCAACACCCTGCCCCCTCGACGCCGGCGATCTCCACACCACACCGTCGACCCCTACACCCTCTGCATCTTCTCCTCCTCCTCCAATATCCACACCCGAGCCCTCTCTCTCTCTCTCTCTCCCTCTCTCTCTTCACGAAATAAAAAAACCATAACTCTTTTTTCCAAACACTCACTGCGGCCCATCGCCGGAGCGACGCCGTCGACCGTCGGCAACCCCAACACTTCTCAGGCAAACCACAGAGCACCCCCTCCGCTTCCAGCGAGTACAAGAAGTCTCCGGACAACTCCGACGCAAATTCCGTATCGTGAGCCAAGCTCGAGCAAATCGTTTCACGACGAGCATCGCGCGTTCGTGACGCCGCTGCTGCCGTGCAACCCGTGACTTTTCCATGCAAGTGTTTTACTTGCTACATGCTAATATAATTGTGATACAAACTTAAATCATTCAGTTTATAATTTACCGATTCCTGATATATTATGCGACCTAGGTGTTCGATGCTAAACCCCAATGAAAATACTTGCTTAATTTGACGGAAATCAATGTTTTCTGTTGGCCCATATAGTGACGAATATCGTGTATAAATCTCACTGGAAAATACGATTGTTAGTGACTAAAATTGATACCCCCAAATATACCGTTAAAACTAGAAATTTCCCGTATCTGAAAATGGTTAAAATCACTGTAAATTATGTACATACTGGAATGATGCGTTCAAGGGCTTAAATCGAAGCCGACTCGACGAACTTTAATTCTATGTAAACTTATAATGTTTTCTGTACAGTAACTGCGATGATATTTTGATCGGAGTGCGACTCTGGACTGCAGTCCAGAGCGACTCTGATTACTGTGTACTTTCCCAAAATGTGTGTCACTTTGTTTCCTGAATTCATATGTTATGGAACTCTGTAGTGGATTAAAGATGGATCTGTTAGCTAAACAAAACAAGTGGTTTCATTCCGTTTCATTGCCGTTTTCTATTTAAATTGTAAATAAAAGGGCAGAACGTATAACTGTCCAGAACAGATTCAGAAGTGACATACTGATGTTAAACTGTGTATAACTTTTGACGTATAGACGCGATTGAGGATACGTCTATTGCGTTGAATACTCTATTGAAAACCCTAGATTTTATTGAACTGTAGCATCGCTAAATTCTGAACCCAACTGGGTACAATTCGTGTCGCGAAACGGACGTTCAGTTCTGAAACTGAATTTCCAGCCACGAGCACTTAAAATGAAACAACTGTATCTTGAATACCGGAAACCCGATTGAACTGAAACTAATTTTTATGAATTTTTGACTGAGTGTTCTATTTATCGTATTTGTATCGTTTCGTTGAATTCTAAACAGATGGATTTATGCAATTTTCGTAAGTTAATGACGTGCACATTGTTTCATAATATACTTAGCTTATTGATGGCATACATACATATATCATACCCCATTTGCCATATACTTAGTGTTAGTGCGTGTTAGAGTCAGTGGACATTGCATTATCGTGCGTGATTCATATTGGTTTAGGAATGACAAGTACACCAATGGGAAGTGAATATTCGTGACCGTGATTGATACAGTGAATAGTGATAAAACCGTGCCATTGGTATACTTGTACACGACTAAATCAAGATCATATATAGTGTAACCTGAGAATAAAAGGGGAAATCGAAGTGGAAAGAGAATCGTATTTAGCGGGACCGTGTTTTAGAGGATGATCATTCGAGCAGCGATATATATATTAGGTAGGATCTAGCGATCCGGCTGACAGGGTTATGTCCCGGGCATGTGGGCCGTTGTCTCGGGTATGTACGAGACTCCTGTTAAACATGATCCTCCTTCCACTATGCGATTTCAAACATGACCTAGAGACCGATAGGGACACAGATCATATTCTGCATCTTATAGTGACATAGTGATTACTCGCATTGTACTTTCACTAGTATTACCTCTTTTACATGTTTCATCTTATTATAATAATATTGTTATTGTGTCGCTCTGACGACCTGAGTATGCATGCTCAGATTCCGTGGAAGGACCAGCACAGGAGACGGATCTACCTTTCGAGTTCACGGAGATATAGTCTGGTGTACTTCCTATCTTTACTGCTTTCCATAAAAGTGATCGTGAGATTGAACTTGGTTAGTAATTGTTCTTGTTATCTGTAATTTGTGAACAATGGATTTTAATGTAATAAATTAGTGATGTGATTCCTTTACTACTGTGCTTTATCTACTGATTACCATGTAATGCTAGAAGCCGAAGTGTGACTACGGCGGGATGATTCCTTGACCGTAGGAGCATGGCTGGCCTAGTCATCCCTCGTTTTCCGTATTTTGGGAAGCTGGACGTGACAGGAACTCACACGAGACAAATGACAATCTCAGGTCGATGAACTAACCTATACACATGTCACCAGGGAACTGTTATCTGACGTCAGGTATAAAACCAACTAGCATGTTCCCGGCGAGTCCTGTCCGGTGTACTCATAACCCAATGAGCACCTGTATACATCTTAGGCGAACCAACTGACACTAATGGCTTGTGAGACCAGCCACCGCACCTCGTTGAGGTCTCGACTGTATACACTAGTCTACTAATTGAGTATCGATGCCCAGTCTCGAAACTCCCACGACTAGGGACCACTTTAAGGATGTGCTTATAGACTACCCAACTCTCACATATATGATCGCCATCATACTGCTGGTAGTCAAGCAAGAATCCTAAGAGCTCTATCAACGTGTAATAGCGACCTGTAAGGTCACCTAAAGCAGTACACGATGATAAAGACAAACCATGGTAGCATACTATTTTCTATCAACGTGTAATAGTGAACTACAATGTAAAGTATGTACACGATGATAAAGACAAATCAGATAGTATACAAACCTCTCGAGTAAGACTGTCCCACCGGTATAAGTCCTCCCTCAATCAATGCAATCACGGGCCTGCGATCCAATAATTGACTCTGAGGGCACTATATCCAATAATCTCCCACTTGCACTCAAGGCTAATTATTGCGATGTCGCATACTCACAGCCCGTATGATACCGAACACTCAACTCCTCTACTAATCAGTCTCACAAAGCCCGTTTGCGAAACTATTACATTCGAGGAATAGCCTCAGTGAGTGGATCCGCCCTGATGTTTCTTTCTATGTCTCTCTTTATCTCAAGTTCGCGGAGAAAGCCATCTCCCGAAATGAGCAATACCTGTCTTAGAATATGTCTGGATATCTGATCGGACCTAGCTCATAAATGAACTCCAAATCCAAACTTCTTAGACTGTATCGTCAACTGAACTTAATCAGTATCCTGCGCCATGCCTCCCTCAGTATCCGCTTGGACCACCTGTCCAAAATACTGCCCCTCGTCAGAGGGAAAACTATAACTCTGATAGTCACTCTGTCATCCAGGTCACCTTGGAAGCCTGGAATGATAACCGTCTCCCGAAAGAGGCTGCAGTTATCATTTCCCTAGAACATCCACTTATGTTCTAAAACTGCTTCCGAACGTTTCTCCAGGATAGGATTAATATCAATTTATTGCATCTCATGCAAAAACAACATCTAGTGTGGTACTTGACATCTCATGATCAACTCAATTGCCTAAGCAAGTGATCTGCCAATCATGCACATCCCTCTCCTCTTTAGTCTGTAAGACACCTTCACAGAGGGTGACTCCATCACCTACAGGTACACTACCGTGCCAGGAGTCGTCCATTCTAAAACACCTTTAGAACTCTGTCTAAGTACCCATATTGGGACACTACCCAAAACTAGATCTAACACCATAGATCTAGTATCCAGAATGTCTGATATAATATCCAAGCTTTATGTGGAGAAACCACTGTGTGACAACCAAAGTATAACCAATCGTAGTATAGGAATTTCACTTCCTACTCTGTGTATATCATCCAAATACCAGGACATCACACCCTACTACCTTCTTAACCGATCCATCCCCTATTCTGATGAAGTCAATCCTATGACTGTCACATCAGAAATAGATGATCTATCTCCGCTATATCTGCTTTAGTTCATAAATAGACATAAGCTACTTGTCCATTATGCTTCCACTGCTCCCACTGACTACGACAACCCTCTGGCAGAATAATATACATGTACACTTCTAAAGCTAGTTTAGAACGACGCTATACTCATCCTCCTGCCGGGTCTTATAGTCTGGAACAACAGTAGTGTCAAGTCTGGGTAAACAAGAACCTCCCTGTCACCGTGTTTGAGCATACCGAAGTACCTTTCGAGTGCTTGAGGTTACCCACCATATCTGCAGAGTGGCCAATGGAATGTCTAACCAGATTGAATCTTTAGGTTCTTATCAAATTTTCAGTAATCGTTTGCAGTTCTGGAATCACTTCCAGTTCTACCATACTCCCACTACTGTTTTTTGAAAAATCCATTTTACTAAAACTGTGGCGAGTCAAGAACAATATCACTATTGATCTTCCAGATGGTAGAAAGTCAACCCTCGTCATAGCCCGGGTCAACCCACAAACGGCCATTACAGAAACGTGCCTTGAGTTATCCAAAGTCTGGTTTTAAGCATAAGCCGGACAACTCCCCGTACCTTAACATTGTCAAGATATGAACTATTATATATCCAATATAAAAACAGAGGCACTGATTTAATTGGAACCAGATTCAAATCATGCAGTTGTCTCCAGTGCATGTCAACTAAATGGAAAGAGGCCGATCAGCATTACTCAACTTAGGAGTACATCCAGATATGAGCAACCTGAAAGAGAAGCAAGTTCTCATAATCATTACTATCAACTGAATACCATACACAAGTATCTACATCTTCGATCACCTTAAAAATCCTGATACATGCACCATCTGGTTCTCTACTTTATTCTTATACCTATAACTTCTCAAAACTTAGACCTTGAATTTCTACGAAACACATGTCTAAGAACTAGAGAAGTCACAAGTAAACAGAATATAGTACGAGTACCAACCCCTCTGTCCTAATGGACACTGGACAACATACAATACTCTGCATAAGTCCCCCGAGTCTAATAACTCAATCCCTATGTGTCGTAGGTTGAAAAACTGTACTTATGGTTAAGAAGAATTACACCGATGTTTTAATGCTCCTTACCTAACCATCCACTGATATAGGTAAATGTCATGGAAATAATTTCAAAAAGTTATATCTCACTCTATAAAAATAGACGTACAGATATATCAATTTGAAATTGGTGCATAACAACGGATATTCAAAACCAAATATTTGCCGTCCGGCAAACAACCCAGGTGATTTCCTCAAATATCACCAATTACAACGAATCCCGATATAATGAGGACAATCACCTAATTCTCAATAGATTACTCCCACTCATCATCTGCAAAGCCTTACAGATGTGAGAATCAAACCTGGTAAATACATACCCTGGAGCAAGGGCTACTTGGGAAATTAGTTTTTCTTTTAACAATACACAGTGAAACTGAAACATGTAAATGTTTCGAAAGGGTATTCGGGTATTCTTAGTAATGTCTCTTCCATTATGCAGATTCACGACTGTAACCGTATATTTCTTTGTCATCTCTCCAAATCCCTTTATATGTCTTTAGTCATTACCTTCTGTACACCCTCTTAGGCTAAATGGTTCTCTTCCTTCCCTACCGTTCGGCACCAGCCTATGGTTTGGAAGAAGACCATCCAATAAACATAATGGGTGTACTGTCCTAATCCTAGGAGCACTCGCAACCCGAGAGAAGATAAAGATAAAAGACAACTGAATAAAACCTTATTCCCATTTCTCCTGAACCAGAATCCATCCCCGAACTGGAACAAGTTCCTTCGAGTTCGTATATAACCATACGATGGAGTATCCAAATAACTGTGGATCTTCGTAGCGATACGGAGTCCTGGAGAAATACAAAGGTGATGTAGGATTGGTGAAGAAATACTTGGTTTGGTCGTGAACAGCAGTCACAATTTACTTTGCCCTCTTACTAATCCCTTTATTTGTCTTTACTTAATACCTTTTGTACACCATCGTTAGGCTAATTGGTTTTCTTCATTCCCCACCGTTCGGCACCTGCCTATGGTTTGGAAGAAGACTATCCAATTAGCGTAATAGATGTACCGTCATAATCCAAGGAACACTCGCAACCTGAGAGAAGGTAAAAGGAAAAGACAATTGAATAGTCCTATTCGTTTTCTCCAGAACCGGAAACCATCCTCGAATCTGGAACAAGTTCCTTCGAGTTCGTATATAATCATACGATGGTTTTATCCACTGGAAGTGAATGTTCGTAGTAATAAGAGGTGTTCTGGAGAAAAGGGTAAGAGTAGGAGTGGCAATGAGGTATGCAACTTAGACAATCCAAAAGCCAGTGTATTAAGAAGGTTCGGTCAACTTGGTCACTGAGTCATAGTCTAGGGTCGGGTCATGGTCGCTGCCAAATAGAGAGAGAAAAGAAACACTCTGTGTGCGCTCTAACCTAGATCAGAATGGTTATCAATTTATCTAATCAGGAAACCTCCCACTGTAACCTCAAATTCTCCTCCAAACCTGAAAGAAGAATTAGTCGGGATCACCCGAGGAGTAAACCAACTCATCAGTAGGAATAGGGATCCAACTATCATTGCATGATAACGTGACGGAATCCACTCACGTTATCACACTCCAGAAGGTATGCGCATGTCTGGCAAGTTTCAGTTTCTTTAGAAACTCTCGATGTATGTTTTTACCCCTAGGATCCAAGTGATCTTGACAATGCCAACATATCAAAGAGTCCTAGTCAAGTTCAACCCGTCATTATCTTGATTGCGTTAAACCCACCCGTACGAGTCCTTGACAATGCCAATATAACCGTACGACTGTCCTAACCAATCCACATATCCATGCGACAGAAAAGCATTACAGAGCTATCGAACACTACGCCTCGGCAATGCACGACATACGTAGCACGAATACTAAGCAATACTAATCTGAAAAGACGGAGGGCTACGACAGATTTTTGGCGAAAAACCTTTAATGTAATGAACTTGATATCGTTGAAGGGACCGGATAGCTTTTTATAAAAATATAGTGGCGAAAACCTTTGCTAAAGAGGTCACTCCCGGTGAAAGGATCTCGGCTCTTTCCCCGTAGAATGAGGTGCAGGATATTCCAACTGAATACCGCGATGCAAAGTAAAAAGTAATCGACTAAAGTGAACTTATTACCCTGACGCAAACTTCTGTCCAAAGGGTCACTCCCGGCGAAGGGATCTCGGCCCTTGCATCGTCGACTGAGGTGCTGGATATTCATAACCGAATACCACTGTGCAAAACAAAAGAGAACGTCCTTGCAATAACAGCTTTTTGAAAAATGTTCCAACAATATCAAACATGTTTGTTTAGCTTGCATTGATCCGAATCAACGAAGTCCCATCAATTGATCACACCAATAAAGAACGAAAATACGATATACGTATATGCTATCCGCATTCGCCACTGGGTCCCGTCATCACCCGTTAGGTTACTTAACTAACGACAGAGCGGGGACTGGACTAGCACGAGTGTAAAACATATACAACATCTACTAGTATATATATAGCAATATATAATAATTGCTCCAGGCGTGATAAAATGCAACATTACAGAAATGTAATAAGCATCACAGAATAATGCAAATAATCTGGGATCCCCGGGTTTCATAGAGCCGCTACTGAAACCCGACGTTCCCCTGGTCGTGTGGATAGCCTGTGCAATGAAATCCTAGACCCCTACGGGCGCGGCAAGTTACCCTCCAAAACCTGAAGCGAGGCAGCCCCCTTCAGCAACGTGAATGGACCACCCAGCACTTCACGGAATCCGGTAACTTGTGCACCCCTCCTTGGGTCAACCTATACCCCCTACGAGTGCGGCGAATAGCCCGCCAATTCTAGAGTAAAGCCCTCTCCGTCTCAAAGCCATGAGATGCGGGCCCGTTGCCCTCTAGAACCCGGCTACCCGTGCACCCCTCCGTGGGGTAATCCTAGTACAGAAAGTAAAATATATACAACGGGTACATCGATCTCAGCCCGGTCGTGCCCCCAAAAGAATAATATACAAATAGGCAGTAACGGCAGTCCACATGTCGGACGCTCGCCCCGCAATATAAAATGTACATATTCAACCAAACTGTACTACCATTGCATCCAGGCTATCCACCACGACAAATCCGCAACATCACAGCACAACACAGAACATCAACGTGAATGTCACGTTCGCAAATCCGTCTAAAAGGGCTATAGCAATTAGACAAGATTTACCGATCAAATGACATTCACGGTCGCAGATATAATGTAAATACTGTGAACTAACATATTTAAAATTTTCGATCGACAAAATTTCCCGAAATGGGCCCCAAGTACAATTCCCAGTACTCAAAATAATCTAGGCCAAAACAAAAAATACCAGAAACCTCATTTCCAACTCAGAAACCACTGCATGAAAAATGGTGCCCTAATTCAACTGTAGAGCGGCGGAACCGCGGTGAAAACAAGGTTAGAGCCGCGGTTCCGCGGCGCTATGACGAGATCAGTGTACCAAATTTCAACAGTGTTCTTTAAAAAACCTGCCAGATTTTCTGACGTACTGAAAATAATTTTTAGATCACAAAAAAATTTCGACAGAAACTACAGAATTGGAAATACAGTTTTTGGAAAATTTCGTTCGATCGAAGTTCTAAACACGTTAGAGCAAGCTAGTAAAGTTTAATGGCGTGGCTCTGATACCATGTAAGTCTACGGTAGCGCCCCGACCGTCTTTCCGAGGCCAAAATGAGGAAACGAATTTTTTTTTCAAATTAGAAACCGGCGCTATCGTATACTTTAATCCCGGATCGAACCATTAACCTACAACTAGCAACTAGAGAAAGGGTTGGAAAACTATACCGATCGATCTGTGTCCTTCGGTCTTTGGCCACCATCCCAAGCTCCTTGCGGCATCTACGGTCTCGATCTCCTGGTCGGAAAGGGCACCACATCTTCGAGTCTTTTTATGGGCTCCCGCTTCGTCCGAAGCAACTCGGGCATGAAGTTCGCTAGCCGATGTGTCCAAGGCGATGTAGAGAATATGTGTGATAACTTTGTCTCTTGCATCCATTGTATGGATGGAGGTTAGAGATGATGCCATTAATGGAGGTTGTGAGCTAGAGGAAGAAGAAGAAGAGGAAGAGGAAGAAGAAGAAGTTCTCTTTTCTTTTTCTTATGTCTTGTGATGATAATGATAGTAAGAGTGTTAAGAGAAAAATACAAGACCAAACTATATCATGGCATTCCCCCTCTCTCCTTATCATATCAAGACACAAATCCATCTCATAATGTGACACATGCACAAGAAAAGAGACCATGAGTCACTAATGAAGTCTATGTCACATTAAATTCACAAAATGATGATTTCTAGCTCATAATTTCCATATGCAAATATTAATCCAAATGTTTGCAACAATAAAAAGATACGGCAACATCTAAAGTAAACTCGTGACGGATCATAAGGATACCCCTCACCTGTATATACATACCTGCATCCGCATTCCGACCGAATGCGAATGCGATGAGACTAAAGTAATCCAACAAATCTAATACTAGGATTCGGCTTAAACCAAAGCCTACTAGTATGATCCGCCCGATCATGATGCGTGCACTACTGCACGTATATGATCGGACCCTGCCATATATCATAAGGCCTCTACAACGTTTTGCCCGAAACTTGAGAAACTGTCTGTGGGGGACTCTAAAGACTCGTCAATACTTTCGCTGTGGATTTAACCACTAGCACGTCAGAGGTACTAGCCATACGTAACGGGCTACTAGGTATTGACCAAAAGGGAGGTCGATGAGCGAACTCATCCTGACACCCTACTGAGTCTGTCAGTGATAATATCCGTACAGTCCGGTCCGTTCGTCTATGAGCATCGCATGGTGGGCCTAGGGGGTTGGTAAAAGTCAGACCCCCAAAAGCGGTACAATTCGTGTCGGAGTGTAGCCCAGAACACCCTGAGATACTACTGGAATATCTACCAGTAAATATCCTGCCTTGGCCAAGGACTTCGTGTAATGGCTCTCCTAGACACAGCGCAATCTCACCCCCAATACTGGGAGAGACGAAACCCCTGCCGATCCGCTCACTGCCTCCATGTGGCTCGGGACTGTACCCAACTAAAACCTGTTTGCACGACTCCTTTGATCCGTGGTCGGGTAGTAATCAAAGCATAGTGGGAACTCACATGAGACAAATGACAATCTCAGGTCGATGAACAACCTGTACACATGTCACCAGGGAACTGCTATCTGACGTCAGGTATAAAACCAACTAGCATGTTCCCGGCGAGTCCTGTCCGGTGTGCTCATAATCCAATGAGCACCTGTATACATCTTAGGCGAACCAACTGACACCAATGGCGTGTGAGACCAGCCACCGCCCCTCGTCGGGGTCTCGACTGTATACACTAGTCTACTAATAGAGTATTGATGCCCAGTCTCGAAACTCCCACGACTAGGGACCACTTTAAGGATGTGCTTATAGACTACCCAACTCTCACGTATATGATCGCCATCATACTGCTGGTAGTCAAGCAAGAATCCTAAGGGCTCTATCAACGTGTAATAGCGACCTGTAAGGTCACCTAAAGCAGTACACGATGATAAAGACAAACCATGGTAGCATACTATTTTCTATCAACGTGTAATAATGAACTACAATGTCACCTAAAGCATGTACCCGATGATAAAGACAAACAGATAGTATACAAACCTCTCGAGTAAGACTGTCCCACCGGTATAGGTCCTCCCTCAATCATTGCAATCATGTGCCTGCAATCCAATAATTTACTCTGAGGGCACTATATCCAACACTCGTTTCAAGCGACCACTATAAAACCCCTCTCTCAGAAGACTCAGGTAAGGCAACTTGAATCCAATAAGCCACTATTCTGCTCAAATTTCTCGGCTAACTTGATCATCGGAGGGTCCTACGGTGGTCACCCACCCCGGGACTTCTTTGCAGGTAGCTCGGCTTCCACCTCAAACTCGACCCATTGAGATCCACACACTAAAGGAGGCAACCTCCAAATCCAATCTCAACCGTCCAGCAACTCTCGCGGCAGATCGACGGAGGGCAGCATCTGAAGGAGATCAAGACCTCCATTACTTAGCACCGCTTGTGGGAATGAAAGACTTATTTTGTTCCACCAACAAAAGTTGATCTTCCGCCCTCGATCCAATGGCGAGCGATGACTGCAACGATCCAAATACGAGCTGCCACAACGAAAGCGGATGCGACTCACCTCCCCCTCCTAATGCCATCCATGCCTTGTCCACCCGGATAGACCGACTTACAACGCTGGTAGATGCCCTCGTCCATGTTCAAGCGGTGGGCCCTACCCACCGGAGCGCGGCTCCCCCTCCCAGGGATAATGACGCCCGCCGAAGGACGGACGGGCACACTCAAGCCCTCGATCTACCTCACCCTCATCACAGCGCTACTGAGCGCCGACGGGCCGACTCTGGCCACTTTAACCTACACGTGGCGATTGATTCCATGACCCGCTGGGCACCGGACGACTCTACGCCACGGTCCCAAGGAAGACTGGGTCGTAGCCACAATGCCCGTCGCACGTTCTCTCCTCCTGAGGAAGTGTCAGTCAGCTCTCCTTCTTCCAGGCATGACCAATGCCTCCCTCTCGCCGGGATCGCGCGAACAATGAGCGCAGAGACCACTCGAGAAGGGCCTCGCCCGAGGATCTGAGACACCTGATAGAGCGGAATCGAAGCCGCACACTGACGCAGACCCGGAGCGGGGATAGTCACCACTCCGACTGTGCAGAATCCTCGGGTTACCACCACCGACTCGAGGCCCTCAAGAAGAAAATCGAGGGCATACACTGGGATGGCCAAGCATCCGGCGAAGGGTCCCGATACTCCACTGATTCGCTGATGAATCCCTTTACAGAAGAACTGCTGGCCGAGTATGTCTCGTCCAGGAACAAACCGCCCAAGGTGGTCCTCTTCGATGGGAAATCCGACCCAAAGGACCATCTGACGCATTTACTCCGGGCATGAGCATCCAGGATAACTCCGACTCAGCCCAATGCCGAGCTTTTCCCGCCACCCTCATCCGGGCTGGCCGGGACTGGTTCCGAGGACTCACGCCACGCTCCATCTCGATCTTCGGTGAGCTGGCCACCCAATTGCTCGTCCACTTCGTCGGGAATCGACGATAAAAGAGAACAGTCGACTACCTATTCACCATAAAGTGTGGAGACAAGGAATCCTTTAAGGGATTTATCACTCGTTTCTGCAATGCTCTCCTCGAGGTCCCCGAGCACCGGGATGAAACTGTCATCACCGCACTAAGGTCGGGTCTTAGGCACAAAGTGTGGCTCCATTCTTTTGCATTAGCGCAACCTAAGACCATGGCCGAGGTAAAAGCTTGGACCGAGTGGGAGATCCAACTCGAGTCGGAGGTGAATTCCAACCTGCCTTGGGGCGACCAAGCCGACCAAAAGAAGAGGGGCAGAGAAGAGAAGAAGAAGGTTGACCAGCAAAAACCATACTCCCCGGAGTTGCAGGAGTGCAATCCTCTTATCATCTCTCAGACCGATCTGTTAGAGGAAGCGAAAGACGAGAGATTCTTCAAGCTCCCGCCAGTCACCCAAAGGGCGACTAAGCATATCCGGGGACCGTACTGCGCCTTCCATTGGTCGCAGGGTCACCCGACCGAAAACTGCAAACAACTCCGTGACTACATCGAGAAGTTGATCCGCTCTGGGCACCAGGCGAAGTACCTACGGGCCAAGCGACAGGCAGACCGGGAGAAAAAGAACCAGCCACCTCTCGGGGAGTTAACGATCGGGCAAATCATGGTCGTCACCTCGGAATCTGCTCGCGCAGTCGGCAAAAACTGCCTCTTCCTACCAGTCGAGGGTACAAGCGATCCACCCCAGAAGAAGCGCATGGCGACCGAGCCCATCATCTTCACCGATGAAAACATCCATGGTATATCCTTGCCTCACAATGACCCCCTCGTTATAACAGCTCGGGTCCACCGTTACGAGGTACAGATGATATTGGTCGACTCCTGGAGCTCGACAGACATCCTCTTCTACGACTATTTCAAGCGTATAGGGCTGGGACTGTCTGACCTACGGCCCACCTCTCACGTCCTCTCGGGGTTTACCAACCACTCTATCCCGGCCGAGAGAGTGGTCACCCTCCTCCTCAACATTGGTGAAGCAGGCCATACGAGGACCGTACAAGTGGATTTCATCGTCACTAAGATTCCTTCATCCTACAACATCCTCCTGGGACGCCCGACATTAAACGCTCTCTGGGCTCAAATCTCGACCTACCACCTTGCGGTCAAATTTCCATTAGACAAAAGGGGATAGGCCGGGCCTACGGGAACCAGCAGATCACCAAGATTTACTTCACCTCAACATCTCCCGCCGGAGAGCAGAGCGACAACTTTGAGGACACAAACGATTTCCAGGGATCTTTGGATACGCGCGATGACCAGAAAGAAATCCGAGGAGCCCCGATGGAAGCGATGACCAAAGTCCTCCTCGTCGAGGGGGTCGATGGACGAACCGTTCAGATCGGATCTCTTTTGATGGGAGACCATCGCAAAGACTTGATCCACTTCCTTCGATGAAATTCAGACGTATTTTCCTGGACACCGGCGGACGTGCCCGGGATCGACCCCAAAGTTATCTCACACAAGCTTGGGGTCGACCCTAAGGCCAAACCCGTCCGACAAAAGAAGAGAAGCTTTGCGCCGATCAAACAAAAGGCGATTGAGGACGAGGTCGATAGATTGCTTGCACCCAACTTTATTCGAAATATTGACTACACGGATTGGCTAGCGAGCGTAGTAATGGTCAAAAAGGCGAACGGGAAGTGGAGTATGTGCGTCGACTTCACGGATCTTAACAAGGCCTTCCCGAAAGATAACTATCCCCTCCCTCGGATAGACCAGCTAGTGGACAGCTCGGCCGGCTACGAATTGCTAAGCTTCATGGATGCTTTCTTCGGCTACAATCAGATTAGGATGAACCCGGCAAATGAAAAACTTACTGCGTTCACCACGATCGGGGGGTATACTGCTACAAAGTGATGCCCTTCGGTCTTAAAAATGCTGGGGCTACATATCAGTGCCTAGTTAACAAACTGTTCAAACCGCAAATCGAGAGTGTAACGACTCCGTTTTAATATACAGAAGATTTGTTTAAAAGTTAATGTACAAATGGAATATTTGTAATCCTGTGTATGCTATAAGTATTTAATTAGTTTTAGAATAGCAAGAAACAACTTGTAGCTCATTGGTAAAGCCTTGCACTACTGTGACGTGACCCTTATGTTCGAACCCTCCCAGCCACATATTATTTTTGCTGATTTTTCTTTTAAAATTTTTAGAAGCTCAAAAGTTTACACGTAAAAATGAGAAGTCTCAGAAATCAAACATGTGCATTGAGCTATATGAAATGACATCGACACGTGGCAAGAATCCAGAGCAAACCCTAGCACATACGTCTGGCGAGATGAAGGAAATGGCCGGCAGCGCTAAGTGAAACCGTATGTAATGCCCTCAAATTTTAACCCTAGCACCTCTTGGACTCCCCCACTAACCCTAATCTGTTTGTTTTCCCTGCATATTTCCAGAGAATTAAAATGAGGCATTAATCCAAAATTTTAATGCATTTTTAATTCCATTCTTCATTACTCTAAACCCTAATTTCTTCTATAAATACAACACTACACCCTAGCCATCCTCATTCAAAAATCCATTGTCAAAACTTTCTAAATTTTCCAAGTCCAAAAGTTGTATAAGTGGAGCTAGCCCAAGACCAAGTTCCAGCGATGGCTCGGGAAAAATCCGACGACACCGCGAATTCACGCCACTTTCAAAAGTTCTCTCTACCTCCCCTCTCTTCTCCAAACGAGTAAGTCCTTTCTCTTCTCTCTTTTTCACCTCTCAAAAATATTTCTTTTCAAAACTCGTCGGAAGCGGAGTTATTCCGACTTCCGATTCTAATTTCATCAAAAACACAATTTTTCTTAATAACAAATTTACCATCTTTTTATATATTGTTTAACAAAAATAAAACAACATTTATAATAAGTTTCAATTCAAAATAATATGTATTCTAACTTCTATTTCACCTTTTCATTAAAATACCATCAAATTTACATACAACATTACTTTATCGTTTTGCTCATATTACCTTTAGAAATTGCATGAGGTAATGACCTACCTCATCACAACACTCATCTTGACATAGCACGATGGCTTTTGTAACAATTTCTGTGGGACAAAATATAATATTTTACATTAAAATACCTTAAACTATTAAAACCTGTATTCTTTAAATTGTTTTAATTAATTCCTTGCAAATAAGCCTCTACAACCCATTTTGGGAAATCCGATCGGGATGGTGCGGGTCATCGCACGTCCTCGGGACTAGTAGAGCGACATGTAGACCTCCTCACGGAGCATACGATCTCGATGGAATTTTTATTACAATTTCTAAGAAAACGTGATTTCTGTTAATAAATAAATTCTGTTTTTAATAATTATATATATATATATATATAAATATCTATTTTAAATATATAATGTATTCCATATTTTCTAAATCAAAAGAAAAGAATCACAAAGGTTAATGAAAATACCGTCAAGAATCAATACAAGTCAAATTACATGAACATACCATATACTATTCAAGCTAGGTTTATATCCACTAGACTATCTCATCACTCTTAAAAATTACATCTATGAAAACCCCAAAGACAATAATTAAATACTTGAGGTGTATTTTGAAAATATATCAAAACTATTTTTCATAAAACCCTCTCAAGTTATATTAAATTACAATAAGGACCCTAGTAAATATAGGTTTAAGCGGAACTAGTTCTCTTGAGCCTCAGGGAGCCGGAGAATTTGGGTGCTTGCCTATTTAAGGTAGACAACTAAAAACGGGGTTATTAATACGGTAATTGGCTTGGAAAAAGTCACAAATCCCAACGTCCATGTGCAGCAATTACCGATAACTCCAAAACTAATCCAGGACTTCAATTCGTTTTAAAGTGTCTGACTCTGACAGAGTCTCAGTCTAATCAGAAATCAATCCATCCTTGAGTAAAATTCAAGTACAACTCCAACGTGAATCCATTTATACCAGAATACAATCAATATTAACATGACTCGACTGAACCGAACCATGGATATACTCAGATTACATGATTATCCGTTTATATCCCTCCCGTTTACATGAAATACTGATATCATGGTTTCGGCAAGTCTTACATCTATTAAACAAAACAGTACACATCAATACAAAATACATTACGGGGTTTTAAAGGGATAGACTGGTACGGAATGTGTTAGAAGTGGCACGAGACGGTCACTTTAATACACCTAACATAAATATCTGTTGCTGTTGTTCCGTGGCTTAACGGTTCCTTGTGCTCCGTATACCTTAGTCCACGGAATAGTTGGACTCCTCTCGTATACACTGGCATATTCTGTACCAAGTTACAAACAATTGCGTTAACATAATAATCAAACAATTTACCAGTTATATCCTTTTATCTGTCTATACTTCTATCTTTCTTTGGGACTTACCGAGCGATTGTTCTCTGACGACATTCATTTTCTCTTATTTCTTTGGAATGCTGTCAGGTGGATCCTACTCATTAGAGATAGAGCCCAGTGCTGACGACTTGGAGCAGTTCACTGAAGACCCCGAGCTTTAGACACTTGTATATATTTTTCTTTTCAGTTTATGCCATTGTTTAGGCATTGCTTTCCATTCTTGTATTTACATTTTCAGTTGTATTGTAAAGCAATGTTTAATAAATAAAAGCCGATGTTCAATTACATCTCTTGTCATTTTCTTGTGTACTTTATCATATTGCTTATTTACGCTTAACGTGTTTGCTTCTGAGTAAATATGTAGCGGGCCAGTCACGTCTCCTTACCGTAGACCGGGAAGCGGGGCGTGATAAGTTTTGTTGGCGGCCTATGCAGGTTAGTGCTGCATGGAACCCTACCTTGCAAGTCAGTTCTGCATGGAAACCTAACCAATATAACACAAGAATTACAAGACTCAGCAACTAAACATTCTTTATATTTCATAATCTTTGAATCTATCCTAACCCTATTTTTCTTTCAAGGTTATGGATTCTCCCAACAACACGAGTACAAACGTCAACAACACACCACCACCACCTATTCCACTAACAACTACCATGGTAGCTCCGATCAACGAGCAAACGGTACTGCTCGAGGCAATTAAGAGCCTACTGGAGGGACAGAAGCAGCAGACTGCCATCCTCCTAAACTGTCCATAAGCGGAAGCACCCGGAGTGAAGCAATTCCGGGCACTGCATCCAAAACAATTTTCTAGGAAAGAGAGCCCCTTGGAAGCTGAAGAATGGGCTCAGAGTATCGAAGACGATCTGGCAGCAACACAAGTGCCAGAGATTGCCTGGGTTAGAGTTGCGAAGCTGCAACTCACAGATAATGCCAGAGTTTGGTGGGAGGCGGAAGAAAACCGTCTTGACCAGCCGATCGAATGGAGGAATTTTCGCGAGATGTTCGACGCGAAGTATTTTTCGGAGACTACCCGATTCGACATGGAGCAGCAATTCATCCACCTACAATAAGGCTCTATGTAGAGCAAATATGGGGATGAGTATGATACCGAGTTCACTATGTTGAGCAGGTAAGATATGTTTCAAATATTCGATTTTATAACATCACATACTGCACAGCTAACACAAGACCGTAACAGATACGCGGCACACTTGATACCAACGGCTGAGATCAGAGCTAGACTATTTTAGCAAGGGATCCAAGCTGCCTTAGCTACAAGGGATTTTCCAACCCATGACCTAGCTTTGAAAGCTGCTCGAAAATATGAGGCGGTGGTGAAGAAGAAGGACAGACCTCAATCTGCTGGTGTGAAGCGCCCTGCCATCCAGATGGCAGGAGGAGCCTCTTCCAGGCCATCTTTTGTACCCAGGAGACCGGGAGTACCATTCAACTGGCCCAGTCCAGACTTTTGCACCTACTGCAGGAGGGATGGACACCTGGTAAAGGATTGCAGGCATGCTAATCGCCTTTGCTTAGTCTGTGGCTCACCCACACATGATATTGGGTCTTATCCTCATAGACTCAATCCAAATCCCGCACCCAGACCAGCAATCAACTATCAGCAGCAGCCAGCTATCCAAGCACCTGCACCACGTCTTGCTCTCCCTGCTCCACCTCCTCGTGGACCGACTGCACCTCCTCCTCGTTAGTTCCATCAAGCGCAAAGGAACCTACCTCAAGGACAGAGGAGCGGACAGATGAATGCTCCTCCAGCAAGGAGGAATGTACCGAGGCGACAGGCTTTCACAATGACTGTGGAAGAAGCTGAAGCCACAGGCCAAGTCATCACCAGTAACTCTTTTCTTTCAAGCTTTCTTTCAATCCTGATACATATCCATATATCTTTTTCTATACCTAAAACTTATCCCACATAACATAGGTACGATCTTAGTAGCCTCACTTCCTGCACTAGCACTCTTTGATACTGGAGCATCTCATTGCTTTATGTTGCAACGGTTCGTCTGAACTCATGCGATTCCAGTCACACCGCTCGTATCCAACTGGAATGTTAGTTCAGGGAATAGCGTTCTGAAGGCAACAATGGGATACGACCTGAGTCCAGTAGTCGTTTGCATCAGAGAATTCTATGCCGACTTTAAGGTACTGGACATACCGATTTTCGATGTCGTTTTAGATATGGATTGGCTAGGAACTTTCTACGCACCATCGTCTGTCGTCAAAGGAGGATAGTGTTCAAGATTCTAGAGCATCCGGTCTTTTATTTCAAAAGTGGAGATCGTACCCTGGAGATAAGCACATACAAAGCAAAACCGAAGAAGACGGTGATTGCAACTCTACAGGCGGAAGAAGACAAGCCAGAGGTAGTTCGAGAGTACGACGATGCATTTCATGAAGACATATCAGGTTTGCCTCCCGATCGAGCTCTTGAATTCAGAATTGATTTAGTACCTGGAGCACAACCGATGATCAAAGCACCATATCGGTTAAGCCCTGAAGGTTTGACGGAGGTCCGTACTCAGCTGGACGAACTTCTGTAGAAAGGATAGATTCGTCCCAGTACTTCAAGTTGGGGATCTCCAATTTTGCTTGTGAAGAAGAAGGAAGGTTTATACAGAATGTGCATTGATTATAGAGATTTGAACGAAGTCATGATAAAGAACAAGTATCCACTACCGCGAATCGACGATCTATTCGATCAGCTAAGCGGGTCTTGCATTTTCTCAAAGTTAGATCTTCGTTCGGGTTATCATCAGGTGAAGGTCAAAGAGTCTGATATTCCGAAGACTGCATTCAGGACTCGCTATGGACATTATGAGTTTCTCATGATGCCATTTGGAGTGACCAATGCACCAGCCATATTCATGAACCTAATGAATCAAGTTTTCCGAGAGTACCTAGATAGGTTCATTGTCATATTCATCGACAACATCCTGGTATATTCAAAGAATCGGAAAGAGCACGCTGAACATTTACGAATTGTCCTGGAGACTTTGCGACAGCATCAACTCTATGCCAAGTACAGCAAGTGCGAGTTTTGGCTAGAATAAGTTGTATTTCTCGGACATATCGTTCAGGTGAAGGAATCTCCGTAGATCCAGCTAAAGTAGCAGCAGTAAGCGAATGGTCAACACCAAATACAGTGAAAAACATTCGAAGTTTCTTGGGATTAGCATAATACTACCAAAGATTTATTGAAGGATTTTCGAAGATTGCAACACCTCTGACCAAGCTCACACGTAAAGATGAAGAATTCATGTGTCAGAAGCATGCGAACAAGCTTTCGCAGAACTCAAGTCAAGATTGACATCAGCACCTATTCTCGCAATACCAGACCAATCTGGAGGTTTTGTAGTGCATTGCGATGCATCCAGTAAGGGATTAGGATGTGTTCTACATCAGCACGGTAAAGTTGTAGCTTATGCATCAAGACAGCTGAAGGTTCATGAGCGCAACTATCTGACGCATGATCTGGAGTTGACAGTCGTCATCTTTGCTCTCAAGATTTGGCGTCATTATCTTCTTGGAGAACGGGTAGATATCTACACAGACCACAAAAGTATGAAGTATGCGTTTACTCAGAAAGAGTTGAATATGCGGCAGAGAAGATGGTTAGAACTTATGGCGGACTTCGACATCAACCTACAATATCATCCAGGAAAGGTGAATGTGGTACCTGATGCACTTAGTCGCTAACCACCATCAATGAATCTCACGGCACAGTGGAAGCTGCAGCAAGATTTGCATCAGATGGAGATAGAAGTGGTCATGCCAGGTAACGCTTCAAATTTGATGAACTTATAAGTTCAATCTATTATTGTCAATCAGATCAAAGCAGCTTAAGCAAGTGATGCCAAGTTCCAAAAGATCGGAGAATAAGTAGAAAGTGGACTTAGAACAGACTTCATCATCCATGAAGACGGATCTTTGAGATATGGAAGCAGATTGTGTGTACCACAAGGTCCTGTTCGGGAAGAATTGATGAAAGAAGCTCACGGCTCTCCCTATTCAGTACACCCTGGTGGTACAAAGATGTACAAAGATCTGCGGTAACATTACTAGTGGCATGGAATGAAACGTGAGGTAGACAGAAGCGTCGCTAAATGTTTGTTGTTTCAGCAAGTGAAAGCTGAACATCACAACACTGCTGGTTTACTTCAACTATTACCTATTCGAGAATAGAAGTGGCAACACATCACCATGGATTTCATGACCGCTCTTCCTCGCAACACGAAAGGTAACGATGTGGTATGGGTTATTGTGGATCGACTCACAAAGTCGGCTCACTTTATTCCCTTTCGAGTTGGCCAATCTACCGAGACGCTAGCAAAGAAGTATATGAAAGTAAGTATGAATCTAAGTAAGATTTAACTCTTCATAGTGTACTATCTTTGATACCCATGATGTAACATTTCAGAAAAATAAAATATTATTTTTGGGGAATTTAAATAATTAAAAATAACAATTTCTATGAACATTATTAAGTATGAGAATTAGTTTTAATGAAAATGTATAATTATATGCCGATAATTTGGAAAATATTTGGAAAATTAATACAATTATTGATTTTGAAGGTGTTAAGTGGATTTGAATAGTTTATAGATAATTATACAGTTAATTGTATACCAGTTTATTACTAAACTTGATTAATATTTGCTAATTATGCATTAAGCTTGATTATGCATATGACATGCACCATGTCATGTTGCAAAATACTTGTCGCATTTTATTGAACCATGGCTATGTTTCTTTAGTTTCTTATTATTTTGGTTTCAAATTTGGAAAAAAAGAAAAAGAAAAAAAAAGAACAAAGGAATTTGTGACATGGGGGCCATGGGGTATGGGTGTGTGAGAGAGAGCAAGAAAGTTCGACACTTTTCCTAAGATGTCTTCATCCTTCGTCTCTTCTTTTCCTCACCTCATTCTTATCTATTTTCTCTTCCTCCACGTCCTCTAACCTCCATGGCCACCCTCAAAACCACCATCAAACTTCTTGAATCCTTCACAAAAATTGTGCACAACCCAGTTACAAAGACCATGGTGATATCAAGTCAAGATTTTGAAGACTTTGGGCAAGTCAAGAAATTTCTTGAGTTACCAAATGAGGTATAATCACTACCCTTTTAGTTAAGTGTTGGAGTTTCTTATATCCTACCCTAATTTAGAGATGAACCGATGTGGTTTAGTGAACTTTGAAAATTTCTAGTTGAGAATTAGGGGATTTCTTGACTTGTGAAGGTAGATTTGAGGCTTAGTTAGAGACCACAACCTTTGTAGTGTTAGTTTCATGGACTAAAACGGAGAGTAAAACCCAAGACTTAAGTTAGAAATATTTCAAATGTCGGTTTTGTGGATATTTTGGAGACTACAAGGAATCTGGAGCAACCTGAGGTGTTTTTAGAAAAATCAAACAAGTTCACTAAACTAATTAGACCCCTAGAAAACCACCACCAAAGTTCGAGACCAAACCACCTTGGAAAAAATGGTGACACCGGTAATTTTGATATTCTCGCTAGGCCTGTGTGGATTTCTGCTGCTGGGGTTTGGCCTATGGCTCACTTATCGCATAACTATCCCCTATATTGTTAGATTAGTCCCAATTTACCTGAGTCAAATTCTGGAGCTAGTTTTTAAGTTTCTGTTTTTAGTTTTGTGGTTTTCAATAACTTGAGTTTTGATATTTATGTTTTATCTCGGTCGATTGATGTTTGTACGTCAACATCGAGAGTTGGTTGGCTATTCTTGCACGCGTAGACCATAGATTCTAACCTATGTGCATTTCGTGTGCCACTTTGGTTCTTATGTTTGATTCGTGTTTACGATAAAACTATTGAAAATTGTAGGTACCCGCGTGGACTTCGTACGACAAGGAAGAGCGTGGTGCGGTTGACTTCGGCAAGTGAGAATCAAGGTGAGTAGATGTATATCTATGGAGGAAGTCAAGTGGATGACGTATAGCACCCCCGCAACCGTAGAATAGAGTATTACTATATTAGTAAGTTTGGACGCGATATTTGGATACTTAGCGAATAGGGTATTTAGAATACCTTAGGTTAGATTAGGTTGATCTAGAAAGACCTATCCATAGGATGATTACCTTGGTGGCGAATCGCGGGTTATATGTACTCACACACACGCGCGCGCACACACACACTTGATTTCGTGTGTGTGTGTGTGTGTGTGTGTGTGTGTATGTATGTTTGTATGTGTGTATATATATATACATATACACGGGTGATGAAGATAGTATGTATTATGTGGAGATGAGTCGATATGATCGGGCATGATGCCGTGAGATTTTGATATGTGATTGAGTTGTGATATGGTATATGATATGATATTATAATGGATCGTTGGGCGATATGTATTCATACATACGATAATAAGTGAGTTGATAATATTTGATGTACGGGACTTTAGAACCGTACCCATGATCATGATTTTGCACGATGATGATACCATACGAATGATGATATTATGTATGATTTTGACCCGTACCCTCGATTTTGAGGATGTCGTACAATGGATATTACAGTACGAGACATATAAGATGATTGATCCACACTCTTGACTCGAGGATTCCGTATATTATATAGTACGTGACGCTATGAGGCTGGATCGCCGACTACTAGGTATATCGACTCGGAATATATGTAGATTTTCTTATCCTTCTGACTAGGTTCTTAGTTTAGTCTTTTAGTTGTTTAGGTATATGCTAGACTTGGCTAGAGTCATACCTATTTTCAAAACTAATGAATCATGAGTATTTTCAAAAGACAACCCGAGAGATGCTACGGATTTTTCAAAAGACATATTTTTTTCTCAAAAACACCGTAGCCCCTAATTTTCTAAAAACCACGATTCGTGCTATTTCAAAACACTAAAACCGTATGACTTGTACACTGATATGTATATTTTATAATATTACATTTACAATTCACTTTTCTGTTATATTTATGTTGTTCTTATTGCATTGCATATTTATTAGATGTGTTTCTTTAGTTATTATGAATCTCGTCTGTTAGGACACCAGCACCATTACCGATGATGCGTATGTTCCACGTACACTTGCTTGCCGTCTCAGACACATCATCATTGGTAATTGCCATGTCACGTACACTTTAGAAAACGTTACTTCATTGGTATAACCAGCTAGCTGGTAGTTTCAACACATTATTTGTACGTGTCACGAGCCAAAAATTTAGCGCGTGACCAGCACTTAAATTATGCAACGTCCGAAGGCATAACGTAAATCAAGTAAGCCGAAGCCCAGAAAATCTGAAACTTTTTGCGGAAAATAGTGGGGGTGCAGTTTTGAAATAAATGTATAATGAAGTCAAGTTTTTTTTCTTTAAAAATTTGGGTAGCACCTCCCTTGTATATTTCGATCCAAAAACATATACACAACAATATATAGGCATCCCCAAGCGGGAGCTAGCTCTTCGCCAACTGGAGGAATCACAACCATGAAATAACATATATATGACGCCCAACGGCGAAGAATCAACCCAGAAAGAACAATAAAGAAGCAAAGAATCAACCCAGAAGGAATCAAAACTCAAGAAAGCGATCAAAAACCCATCGCTATAAGTCTCGCATAAAACCCAAGTCTGAATAGCTCTACCAATAATACAAACTCCAGTTTCTGATCTGATGGAGTTTATCTAGATACAACAGAATATAAAGTACGAGAGCGGGCACGATCAAACATGTGTCCCACCTACCAAAGCAAAACACCCTGGATGACCAGCGATACCGCAACTGATCCCAAGCGGTCAAACCCACAAGAACTGTGGCACAACGGGGGTGAGTTGCCAACTCGTGAGTATAAAATATCAGCAAGTAGAAATCTAATAAAACAACGATTTCCTAGGTCACTATATCCTGAAGGTAATACTATGATATCTAGGGTGACCAAGTACGCATATATGTAAACAATTGAGTCAATGCAATGATATATATAAATCAACATCTGACATCATATGCCTATATGCTTGTGGATATCACGTGCGTGTCCATCAACGACACAAACAATATCATGGAACCTGAGTGTCCAACACCGACACTCGAACATCATGAAAACATAAGCCTGTATATATATATGAGGATATCAACCACGTGTGTCCATCAACGACACATCAAAATCATGGAACCTGAGTGTCCAACACCGATACTAGAAACATCATAAAACCCGTGTCCAGCATCGACACGTAAATCCTCATATCTCAGGTGCCTCATACTCAGATTGGCCCACATATATATCTCATCTCCGGCGCCGCATACTCAGATCGGCCCTCATATCCATCTCATATCATAACTCCAAAACGGTATCCTCTGGATATCCGCCGAGCTCTATACAATCACTGGTAGGTAGTGTTCCCTCTGCCAGGCTTATCGTCTACACCACAAAAATCATTTCTTGCCCCAGGGTACCATACCGGGTCCACCATGTACCCGCAAACGGCATCCGCCAACTCCTCGAATCGGGTCTCGAAAACAAGCTCAGAACTGAGAAAACTCATGGTGGACGTCTCGAAATATCATATCAAGAGAAACCGGGTTTTTAAAACAATACACCATTTCCTTTGGAATATATCACGGTTCTAAAATCCACAGATCTCATAAAAACATCATCTCAATTCATATAACCATAAGTATGATATATGCAACATAGAGTAGTAGCATATCGAGTATATTTTGCAAGAATGTCAAATGATAGTACTCAACAATGAATGTACTATACAATTAAGAATAATATCATGATACAGAAGTTCTACTGTGTAAGTGGCATGGCAATTCCCGATGAAGAATGTGTGTGAGCCGGCAAATCTGTGTAAGTGTAACATGCACATCAACGGTAATTGTGCAGGTGTACTAGCAAATGATATCATATAGCATTAAATACTGGAACGTAGTATGTACATCACTGGGGGTAATATCCTACATAACATGGACAATCAAAGGTATATCTATCTACACATGAACCATACGGTCACTTTTAAAAGATACGAATCGTAGTTTTGAAAGTGGGTGCTACGGTGTTTTTAGAAAAAAGACATCATTTGGAAACCCGTAGCACCCCATAAAGTTTCCGTTTAAAAGATGCATACGATTCGTCAGTTTTGGAAATAGGTATGGTTCAAGTGGCATCTTGACATTGGCGATCCCGCCACATAACATCTGATATGACAATAATCCTCAATCATCATTCTCAAATCACAAGCACAGATCAATCATCCGGTGAAACATATCGCGTACGGCAATCCATCGTACGGTAATATCAAACAGAATAGGGAATCTATCGACCTATACAAAAATGAGGGTACGGATCTAAAATCTCATACGGCTTATCACTCAGTATTCTCATAAATATATGTACACCTATCTCTTAAAATCACATTTGTATCAATATCATATAATGATATCTTACATATACATCATAGCTTATAAATCTCAAGTCGTATCGATCTTAAACTCATATCATACCATTATCAACTCATACTTGTTCTCTTTCAATTCATACTTATCATGATTCACTTCCCATTTCATATTCTCAAGCAAATATATCCATTAGCATCAATTTTATCATAATTATAATTTATAACATAATCTTCCATATCAATGGCTGCGGGGGTGCTATACACCATCCACCCGACTTCCCCCGTAGATATAAATCTGCTCACCTGCTAAACTCCTTACTTAGCCGAAGTCGATGTGCTTCATTGTCTCGGAAGTCTACGTGAAGTACCTATAATCAATACATATCGAAATGCAATTCTATTAAAATTAATATCCAAAAACCGATACGGCACACGGTTCGCTCATAGGTTAAAACCTATAGCTTACGCATGCAAAATCAACCAAATAACCCTCGTCCGTTGATGTACAAACGTCCAACGACGGAATACAAACTCAATCACCAAAACTAAGTTTCACAAATCGGAAAACGAAATTCAGCAACATGAGAAATCACTCCCAGATTTTGACTTAGGTAAAATTAGCCAATTCTGCACATGAGGTTGCTCTAGATATAGGATAAGGAAGGCACAGAACAAAAATCACCACATTCCACCCTAATGTGGCCGCAATTTGCGGCCATAATGATTAAATCTGCGGCCTGGGCAAAAGGAAACGGGCTCGAATTTCTAGGTTAGGTTTCTAGTTGCCTGCACGTCTCTCTGTAATCGCTAAATATTTTTCAGGTCCTCCGGGTTATAGCAGGTCTCAGTATCCCATCACTATTCTCACAAAGTATGATATCGACCAATTTCAAAGTTCGTGTTTTGGGTTCTATTCTCGGGTCTTGGCCAGTAAAACACTCTCTAAGGTCTTGCCAATACTCACTACACCTCAATTACCACTTAACATCATCTTGGAATTTTCTAAGATCATAAAACCTAACTAAATAAATTTCTAAACTACAATAGAATATACTAACACAAATACTTAACTAAAGTGAAGGGTTTACCTCATTAACAGCTGAAGAAAATTCTTGAGTTGCCTAAAGTCTTCAAAATCCAAACTTGAAAGGTCTAAATGGTTTAGGATAGGCTTGTGCATGTTTTATGTGAAGGGGGCATGAGGTTTTGGAAAGTATTTGGAGATGATGCATGGAGGTAGTGGAGGTTGAAGAAGCATGGAGGAGATGAACAAAATCCATAGGGAATGAAGGAATGGGCAGCCAAGTCTCACTCTCCCTCTCTTATGCTCACTCTCTCAGCAAAATATCTCTTTTGTTTCTTCTCTCTTTTGTTTCTCACTCGTAACTCTTTCTCTCTTTTCTTTTCCTTTCTCTTTTCTTTTCTTTTCTCTTCCTTTCTCTTTTCTTTTCTCATTCACACCACTCACAAATACACAAGTCACAAACACAATGCATAACATGCACATGATATGGTGCACTAGCCATGAAAAAATGTAAAAAATACGGATTTGGCCAAAATCCGATAAATATTATTATAATAAATAAATCATTTTAATTTCCGATTAATTTCCAAATATTGGTATATATTTATATCATTTTACGAAAAAACCCTATTCGCAAATCGAATAGTTTTCGCGAAATATATTATTATAATATTAAATTTCCAAAAATAATATTTTATATTTCTGAAATGTTACAGTCTTCCTCCCTTAAATAAATTCGTTCCCCGAATTTAAATTTAACTCCCCAAATACAAAAACATTTCAATAATCAGCTCCAATCAACGGGGCTCCAAAATCACGGAAGATACAGAAATACCATAGCGCATCGTGTGCGTCTGAAAACGAGTACGAAACTCAAAATCAAATTCCGTCAAACATCACGCAATCACTAGAGTTATAATAGAGATACTAAATCTCGAAATCCACTGCTGAAATCCAAATGTACTTTAGTCAAATCATAATACGTATATAGCACGCATCTTTGTAAAACTATTTTAAAAACTGAATAACTCATGCCAAATCTTTTCCAAATCTCCGTGCTATGCGTAGCTCACCGCACAAGTGGCGGACGATCATTTGTAAAGTAGTAAATATATACTTAAAAAATGTTTGCTCAAATTATATGTCCTGCCCTTTTGAAATATCTCAGAAGGTTCTCTTTGTAAAATTTTGTGTCACTCGCGGATACGTAGGAAATAGTGAGACTATAGCTCCTTTTTGAAAACCTTTTGGTAAAATTTTCATGCATGCAAAAGTACTCAGGCACCGTCCTCAGACCAGTCTTGCTCGACTACTATACAATACAGTATCCATCATCAAAATGCGATACTCATAAATAAAATCAGCCTCAAAAAGGCGTATCCAACATCACATGCGTCTGGTACGCACTTAAATCAAATCCAATACAAGTGCCACGAATATGCACAAAAGCAAAACTAAGTGCAACGGGTGTGCATGAAAGTATCTGTCCAGTGCAACGGATGTGCACGACGACAATATCAAGTGCATCTATAGTACACGAAAATATCATCCCAGTGCAACTAACAGCACGAATGAAAATCCCAATCTAGTGCATCCACAGGCATGAATAAAAAAATCTCTATCGAGTGCACCCGGTGTGCAGAAAATCTAATATCATGCGCCCAACATACAAGAAAATCCAAATCAAGTGCGTCCGGTCCGTATAAAACATCCTGTGTAGTAGCGTGCACGATAACGAACGCCAAGTGTAGACGCGCACGAAAACATAATCTGGTGCAACAAATGCACGAAATACAAATCTAGTGCGACCAATGCACGAAATACAAATCCGGTGCAACCAATGCACGAAAACTCATCAATATCTCAAATGCTCATAAAAACAACACCGAGTATACCAAGGTGTATATAATCAAAAACATGTGCAACTGTGTGCACAAAATCCATCCCAATGCACTGCAAGCAATATAAGCTATACCGAGTGCAAAAATCAAATCGTTGGTATCGAAATCCATAAGATCATAAGTACGTGAAACAAATGCATGAAATCGACATCAAGTGCAATAGATATGCACAAATCGTAAAACTACACGACGGTGTATAAAACATATGTCAAGTGAAATAACTGTGCACAAATATAAATATCCAGTAGGTGCAGCCATGGTGCACGAAAATATAACTCACGAAACCCAATCATCGAAACTCAACTCCAAGCGATAAAAGTGTGATACTCGGGTCACAAAACGCAATCGTAACAACTGACATTGAGGTACACCTCCTATAATGTCGAAAAATATACCGGTGTGCCCCAACTGGCAGAGCAAGATCATCTACTTGCCTCCTGCTCATGGTCTGGCATCTCCGGTCTTTGGGTTCCCTATTCCTCATTTTCTCTGTGGATTACAATCTCACGATCCTCCTCCTCGTCGACCTGGTCAGGTGTACTAACGGAACAGTCCCGCTCTGGAACTCCTCTGATCACCGTTTGGCCAATCAACATGACCACTCGCAACGGCACAATATTGACGGCGGCATCTGGCCCTCTGAATACGCACGATATAACTGATCCTGGGTGCAAGTCTTTATCTCCGCGGTGTCCTGGAAAGAACCTGCTCATGGCTTCTTCCGATCTCACCTATGCCGAACTATACTAAGGTTGGCACGCTTGCTTAACTCTTTTCTCATAACTGAACAACTGTGTTCTCAGCATGGCTTTCCTAAAAAATTTGGCTATATCTAACGCCTCTGCAAACATATCAATCCTCTGGCATCAACGGAGAGTAACAACCGCTCGTTAACATCTCTCACGATCCACTTGTTCCACTCGTCTTTATTATCGTCCACTTCAACGTCATCTCTTACTGTCTGCATATTGCAATTCATTCTCGGCTACGGTCAATCTGGAGTCTCTCACACGAACTCGACATTAAGAACTCGGTATCTTTACCACTCTGTAGAAGATATCTAGCCGAACATGTACTCGGGAACTCGTCCAAAACATCAGAGGAATACACTTTATTCGTCCGTTCTCGATCAACTCACAACGCATCTGGGTGAGGTCCTTCTATCCAAAACTGATCAACTTACCGATCTCACATCGGAGCATCCAACGAACAACGTCCTCTCTTGCTCGATTTAATCTAGATCTAAGTAAGATCCTTCAACTGGAATTATCAACTCAACTGAGCCTGCAGCGTCACATCAAATCTGACGAATCATAACAGTCGCTCCACTCGAGATAGACTAGCTACCTCCTGTCACATCTCAGCCTGAAAGCTCCAGCAGTTTCAGCTCATAAACTCTGGAAACGAAATCCAATAAATCTCAGCAACAGCTGGGTTATCTGTCTGCATGGTATATAACATCACAATCTCTGAGGTAGGTTATACATCAACAGTCTCTCAATCTGGCGGTCTCTATCAATGGCCCGATCATCCGGTGCAAAACCGAACACTATCCTCAAACAAGAGATCACAACACAATACTATACCTACACGTCCCTATGTCACCAGAAAACATCATGGTCAATCCTCGTCCGAGACGAGCTTGCTTTGACCGCATCATTAGCAGCAGCTCAATCTGCGCTCGAACCATGGTGATAGGAATCTCAAGCAGGTATCGATGAATATAGATTAAATGAATGAAAGAAATCAACAGATCCCAAATGGATGTATGATCATAGGAACGAATAGTATCACATATCTCAAGATAAGTACATCCTAAGGTTTCTTAAGTGGAGTATAATATCGTAAATATGCAGCGGAACATACATACGGTACACCACTCTACTCAAGCTACCTACTCCATCAATCAAGGTCAACCTCTAAAACGAAAGTTTGGGTCTAATACCCCCCCCCCCCGTCAAGTCTAAGTTCCGTAAGGTCAATCCTAGGTTCCGAAATATATACGCCCTAGACCCTGCATAGTCAAACCCAGACTCAAACCAAGGTTAAACCTAACGCTCTGATACCAACTTTATCACGATCCAAAAATTTAGCGCGTGACCGGCACTTAAATTACATAACGTCCAAAGGCATAACGTAAATCAAGTAAGCTGAAGCCCAGAAAATCTAAACCATTTTGCGGAAAAAAGTGGGGGTGCATTTTTGAAATAAAGGTATAATGAAGTCAAGTTTTTTTTTAAAAACAATTGGGCAGTACCTTCCTTGTATATTTCGATCCAAAAACATATACACAACAATATATAGGCATCCCCAAGCGGGAGCTAGCTCTTCGCCAACTGGCGGAATCACAACCACACAATAATATTTATACGACGCCCAACGACGAAGAATCAATCCAGAAAGAACAATAAAGAAGCAAGACATCAAAACTCAAGAAAGCGATCAAAAACACATCGCTATAAGTCTCGCACAAAACCCAAGTTTGAATAGGTCTACCAATAATACAATCTCTAGTTTCTTATCTGATGGAGTTTATCTAGATACAACGGAATATAAAGTACGAGAGTGGGCATGATCAAACATGTGTCCTACCTACCAAAGCAAAACACCCTGGATGAAGTTGTATGCCAGCGATACCACAACTGATCCCAAGCGGTCAAACCCACAAGAACTGTGGCACCACGGGGGTGAGTTGCCAACTCGTGAGTATAAAACATCAGCAAGTAGAAATCGAATAAAACAACGATTTCCTAGGTCACTATATCCTGAAGGTAATACTATGATATCTAGGGTGACCAAGTACGCATATATGTCAACAATCGAGTCAATGTAATGACATATATAAATCAACATCTGACATCATATGCCTATATGCCTATGGATATCATCCGCGTGTCCATCAATGACACAAACAATATCATGGAACCTGAGTGTCTAACACCGACACTCGAACATCATGAAAACATAAGCCTGTATATATATGAGGATATCAACCACGTGTGTCCATCAACGACACATCAAAATCATGGAACCTGAGTGTCTAACACCGACACTAGAAACATCATGAAACCCGTGTCCAGCATCGACACGTAAATCCTCATATCTCAGGCACCGCATACTCAGATTGGCTATCATATATATTTCATCTCAGGCACCGCATACTCAGATCGGCCCTCATATCCATCTCATATCATAACTCCAAAACGGTATCCTCCGGATATCCGCCGAGCTCTATACAATCACCGGTAGGTAGTGTTCCCTCTGCCAGGCTTATCGTCTACACCACAAAAATCATTTCTTGCCCCAGGGTACCATACCGGGTCCACCATGTACCCGCAAACGGCATCCGCCAACTCCTTGAATCGGGTCTCAAAAACAAGCTTAGAACTGAGAAAACTCATGGTGGAGTCTCGAAATATCATATCAAGAGAAACCGGGTTTTTAAAACAATACACCGTTTCCTTTGAAATATATCACGGTTCTTAAATCCAGAGATCTCATAAAAACAGCATCTTAATGCATATAACCATAAGTACGATGTATGCAACATAGAGTAGTAGCATATCGAGTATATCTTGCAAGCATGTCAAATGATAGTACTGAACAATGAATGTACTATACAGTTGTAGGGTGTTTTTCGTCACCCCATTGAGATGGGAATACGCGCACGCTTGTCAGGCGTACTACAGATTCCCCCTGCCTAGGGTAGGCTGGGGTTTAATAATTGTGGGGATCCGAATCTCCGGCAGCCGCGGACTAAGCTGCCGTTAATTACCCCTCGCCTTTGGGGCGAGGGAACCTCCGATTAATGGGTTAAACTGGTCATGTGAACTCAATATGCAGTGTGCGTGTGTTTTGTTTGAAAAGGGGGTTTTGGGTATATCGGGAGCCACGCAGAGTTTTTATGGGGGTCCCGCTACCCGGATAGCGGGCTGGGGGTCAAGGGAGCTAGCAGCCCCCTTGCGGGGTTCGGGGCAGCGCCCCGGCCCGAAATTTTTTTGAGGGGGAGAGTGTGGCGGAGTATGTGTATATGTACATTTGTATACATATGTATATATATACATGTATATATAAGTAAAGGGGAAAAAGACATCCAAAGGATGCGTGGGGCCAGCGCCTAGGCGCTTGAGCGCGAGCGCGCCACGTGTCGGCACGTGGGCGCTTTGCGCTCGAGCGCAGGATGCTGGAGCGCAACGCGCCACGTGTCGGCACGTAGGCGACTTGCGCTCGAGCGCTTGCGCTTGAGCGCAAGCGCGCCACGTGTCGGCACGAGGGCGACTTGCGCTCGAGCGCTTGCGCTTGAGCGCAAGCGCGCCACGTGTCGGCACGAGGGCGACTTGCGCTCGAGCGCTTGCGCTGGAGCGCAAGCGCGCCACGTGTCGGCACGAGGGCGACTTGCGCTCGAGCGCTTGCGCTGGAGCGCAAGCGCGCCACGTGTCGGCACGTGGGCGCTCTGCGCTTGAGCGCCGGCGAGGAAAAGAGGCTTTTAGCCTAAAAAGATTTCTCTGATGAGAAATCAAAGAGGAGTTGGACTCCTGAGTGTTCTTCTTCTTCTTCTTCTTCTTTTTTTGGGAGGGGATTTAGTGAAAGATGTTCTTCTTCTTCCTCCTATCGCTTGGCCGGATCTTGAAGATCAAGAAGCAGGAGATTTTAAAAATCACTCCTTTTTTTTTAGATCTGATGGGAGATCTGAGTTCCCTTTTGTGGGTTTTGTGGTGGAAAACTACTTAGTTTTTGGAAAAGAAAGAGTAAAACTCTTGATTTAAATTCAAAAGAAAATGAAAAGGTTTAGAACCTTGAAGATGGAAGAAAAGAGCTCAGCTCTAAGACTTTTTTTTTTAGAGAGAAAAAAGTTGTTAGATATTTTCATTATCTTGCCTTTATAGGCTATACATTTTACACATAGCCCCTTGGGCTTCACAAAATGGCATTTTGCCTATCCCATGGCTCATGTGCCATTTCTTTTTGCACATAAGCCATGGGCTTTACAAAAATTTGGCTTTATGCCTATTTTTCTTACATTTATCCATAAAATAAAATAAAAGAAAAATGCAACAAAATTATTTATTACAAATATTTTATCTTGGCATGGGGGGAGGCCGGCCGCTTCATGTTCGGGCTCGACCCGGGCATGGGCCCACTTGGCTTGGGGTTGACTTGGATTTTGACTTGGTCAACCGGGGTGTAAATTTTTACCCCAACAACAGTAAAGAATAATATCATGATACGGCAGTTCTACTGTGTAAGTAGCATGACAATTCCCGATGAAGAATGCGTATGAGCCGGCAAATCTGTGTAAGTGTAACATGCACATCAACGGTAATTGTCCAGGTGTACTAGTAAATGATATCATATAGTATTAAATACTGTAACGTAGTATGTACATCACTGGGGTTAATATCCTACATAACATGGACAATCAAATGTATATATATACACACATGAACCATACGGTCACTTTTAAAATATACGAATCGTAGTTTTGAAAGTGGGTGCTACGATGTTTTTAGAAAAAGACATCATTTGGAAACCTGTAGCGCCTCATAAAGTTTCCGTTTAAAAGATGCACACGATTCGTCAGTTTTTGAAATAGGTATGGTTCAAGTGGTATCTTAACATTAGCGATCCCGCCTCATAACATCCGATATGACAATAATCCTCAATCATCATTCTCAAATCACAAGCACGGATCAATCATCCAATGAAATATATCGCGTACGGCAATCCATCGTACGGTAACATCAAACAGAATAAGGAATCTATCGACCTATACAATAATGAGGGTACGGATCTAAAATGTCGTACGGCTTATCACTCATTATTCTAATAAATATATATACACATATCTCTCAAAATCACATTTGTATCAATCTCATATAATGATATCTTGCATATACGTCATATCTTATAAATCTCAAGTCGTATCGATCTCAAACTCATATCATACCATTATCAACTCATACTTGTTCTCTTTCAATTCATACTTATCATGATTCACATCCCATTTCATATTCTCAAGCAAATATATCCATTAGCGTCAATTTTATCATAATTATAATTTATAACATAATCTTCCATATCAATGGCTGCGGTGGTGCTATACGCCATCCACCCGACTTCCCCATAAATATAAATCTACTCACCTGCTAAACTCCTTGCTTAGCCGAAGTCGATATGCTTCATCGTCTCGGAAGTCCACGCGAAGTACCTATAATCAATACACATCAAAATGCAATTCTATTAAAACCAATATCCAAAAACCGATATGGCACACGGTTCGCTCATAGGTTAAAACCTATAGCTTACGCATGCAAAATCAACCAAATAACCCTCGTCCGTTGACGTACAAACGTCCAACGACGGAATACAAACTCAATTACCAAAACCAAGTTTCACAAATCGAAAAACGAAATTCAGGAACATGAGAAATCACTCCCAGATTTTGACTTAGGTAAAATTAGTCAATTCTGCATATGGGGTTGCTCTAGATATAGGATAAGGAAGCTACAGAATAAAAATCGCCACATTCCACCTTAATGTGGCCGCATTTTGCGTCCACAATGATTAAATCTGCATCCTGGGCAAAAGGAAACGGGCTCGGGTTTCTAGGTTAGGTTTCTGGTTGCCTGCACATCTCTCTGTAATCGCTAAATATTTTTCAGGTCCTACGGGTTATAGCAGATCTCAGTACCCCATCACTATTCTCACAAAATACAATATCGACCAATTTCAAAGTTCGTGTTTTGGGTTCTATTCTCGGGTCTTGGCCAGTAAAACACTCTCTAAGGTCTTGCCAACACTCACTACACCTCAATTACCACTTAATATCATCTTGGAATTTTCTAAGATCACAAAACCTAACTAATAAATTTCTAAACTACAATAGGATATACTAATACAAATACTTAACTAAAGTGAAGGGATTACCTCATTAGCAACCGAAGAAAATTCTTGAGTTGTCTAAAGTCTTCAAAATCCAAACTTGAAAGGTCTAAATAGTTTAGGATAGGCTTGTGCATGTTTTATGTGAAGGGGGCATGAGGTTTTGGAAAGTATTTGGAGATGATCCATGGAGGTAGTGGAGGTTGAAGAAGCATGGAGGAGATGAAGAAAAACCATGGGGAATGAAGGAATGGGCAGCCAAGTCTCACTCTCCCTCTATTATGCTCACTCTCTCAACAAAATATCTCTTTTTGTTTCTTCTCTCTTTTGTTTCTCACTCATAACTCTTTCTCTCTTTTCTTTTTTTTTCCTTTCTCTTTTCTTTTATTTTCTCTTCCTTTCTCTTTTCTTTTCTCATTCACACCACTCACAAATACACAAGTCACAAACACAATGCATAACATGCACATGACATGGTACACTAGCCATTAAAAAATATAAAAAATACGGATTTGGCCAAAATCCGATAAATATCATTATAATAAATAAATCATTTTAATCTCCGATTAATTTCCAAATATTGGTATATACTTATACCATTTTACGAAAAACCCATATTCGCAAATCGAATAGTTTTCGCGAAATATATTATTTTAATATTAAATTTCCAAAAATAATATTTTCTATTTCTGAAATGTTATAGTATGCTTGCTCTCATATGTTAGTTTAGATATTGCATTCCTTACTTAGGTATCCCATGCATTTATATATCTATTCTGTTATGAAATATTGTTGGGCTTTATGCCGATATTCACTGTTTATTGATTCATGATGTTGAGATTTCAGATTTTTCCATGAGATTTCTGGATTTAGGGGAAAACCGCAAGAATTTTATAAACTTATTATCATTTTTAAAAAATGCAAGTTGTTGTTTTCTCGTGATACGATGTATATGGTGTCCACCATGAGTTTTCCTGATTGAGTTGGTTTTCGAGACCCGATTCGAGGAGTAGGATGAAACGTCTTCGGTACATGGTGGACCCGGTAAAGTACTCCGGGGCAAGAAGCTCGAGTTGTAAACGATGAGCCTGGCAGGGGAGGACTACCTACAGGTGATATTTGGCGCGACGGATATCCGGAGGGTACCGACCGTAGTCGTGAGATCAAATGATATGGGCCGATTCAGATTGGCGAAGCCCGGGATTTGAGGATTTTGTATCGATATTGTAGGGTGTTTTTCAGCACCCCATTGAGATGGAAATACGCGCGCGCTTGTCAGGCGTACTACAGATTCCCCCTACCTAGGATAGGCCGGGGTTTTATGATGGTGGGGATCCGAATCTCCGGCAGCCGCGGACTAAGCTTCCGTTAATTACTCCTCGCCTTTGGAGTGAGGGAACCTCCGATTGACGGGTTAAACTGGTCATGTGAACTCAATGTGCAGTGTGCGTGTGTTATGTTTTGAAAGGGGGGATTTGGATATATCGGGAGCCACGCAGAGTTTTTACGGGGGTCCCGCTACCCGGATAGCGGGCTGGGGGTCAAGGGGGATAGCAGCCCCCTTGCAGGGTGCGGGGCAGCGCCCCGTTAGAATTTTTTTTCTAACAGGGACAGTGTCGTAGAGTATGTGTGTGTGTAAATATGTATACATATGTATATATATGTGTATGTACATAAAAAGAGGGGGGAAAGGCATCCAAAGGATGCGTGGGGCAGCACCTTGGGCGCTGTGCGTCTAGGTGCTGTGCGCTCAGGCGCCAGAGTGCCACGTGTCGGCACGTGGACGCTCTGCGCTTGAGCGCTAGGCGCTTGAGCGCAAGTGCACCACGTGTCGGCACGGGGGCGACTTGCGCTCGAGCGCTTGCGCTGGAGCGCAAGCGCGCCACGTGGCGGCACCGGGGCGACTTGCGCTGGAGCGCAAGCGCGCCACGTGTCGGCACGGGGACGACTTGCGCTCGAGCGCTTGCGCTTGAGTGCAAGCGCGCCACGTGTTGGCACCGGGGCGACTTGCCCTCTTGCGCTTGTGCTTGAGCGCAAGCGTGCCACGTGTCAGCGCTCGAGCGCTGAGCGCTGGAGCGCAAGCGCTCCACGTGTCGGCACGCGGGCGCTCTACGCTTGAGCGCCGGCGAGAAAAAGAGGCTTTTAGCCTAAAAAAGATTTCTCGAAAGAGAAATCAGAGAGGAGTTGGACTCCTGAGTGTGTTTTTGGGGTTAATGGAAGGGGTTCTTCTTCTTCCTCCTCTGTTAGTTGGATCTTGAAGATCAAGAGATGTGAGATCTCAAAATCTCTCCTTTTTGAGATCTGATGACAGATCCAAGTTCCCCTTTGTGGGTTTCGTGGTGAAAAGCTATTTTGCTTTTGAAAAGGGAGAGTAAAACTCTTGATTTAATTCAAAAGAAAGAAGAAGGTTTGAGACCTTCAGAAAAGGGAAAGAGATACAAACCCTAGGTTTTTTGTGAGAATGAAAAGTGTATATCTTATTCATCATCATGTTGCCTTATATAGGCTTACATATTTACATATAGCCCCTTAGGCTTTACAAAAATGGCATTTTATCCATCCCATGGCTCATGTGCTATTTCATTTTTGCACATAAGCCATGGGCGTACAAAATATTGGCTTTATGCCCCTTTTGCATGCATTCATGTATAAAAAATTACATAATAATTATTTATTACATGATTTTGTCGTTGCCATGGGGAGGCTGGCCGTGGGCTTGACTTGGGCATGGGTCCGCTTGACCTGGGCTTGGGCCCACCTGGCTTGGGGTTGACTTTGATTTTGACTTAGTCAACCGGCGTGTAAATTTTTACCCCAACAAATTTCCCCCCATCAATAAATGCACACAGCATATGTGGGTCGTGTGCATGAAATTGATGGATCTTCTTTTGCGTGGAGGCGACTTGCTTTGGTTCCCACTTTTTTGGATGCACTTCCCTTTTTACGACATGGACGGTCGGCGCTTGATCCGTCTCCGAGATGGAGTGTCTGTGGTAGTCGTTTCTCTGGCCCAGAGTAATTTGGTAGACGTGTCCCTGGCACGGAGTGTCTGTTGTCGGACGTTTCCCCGAGACGGAGTGCCTGCTGTAGGATGTTTCCCCGAGACGGAGTGCCTGTTGTTGGACGTTTCCCCGAGACGGGGTGCCTTTTGTAGGACGTTTCCCCGAGACGGAGTGCCTGTGGTAGGACGTTTCCCTGATGCAGAGTGTCGGTGTTGGACATTTCCCTGATGCAGAGTTTCGCTGGTTGACGTGTCCCCGGCACGGAGTGTCGCTGATCGACTTTTCCCCGGCGCGGAGTGTCGGGTTGACTTTTCCCCAGCACGGAGTGTCGCTGATCGACTTTTCCCCGGCGCGGAGTGTCGGGTTGACTTTTCCCCGGCACGGAGTGTCGCTGATCAACATTTCCCCGACGCGGAGTGTCGCTGGTTGACTTTTCCCCAGCACGGAGTGTCATTGTCGGACGTTTCCCTGATGCGGAGTGTCTGTGTTGGACGTTTCCCCGATGCAGAGTGTCGCTGGTTGACGTGTCCCTGGCACGGAGTGTCTGCTTGACGTTTCCCCGGCACGGAGTGTCGTTGTCGGACGTTTCCCTGATGCGGAGTGTCTGTATTGGACGTTTCCCCGATGCAGAGTGTCGCTGGTTGACGTTTCCCTGGTACGGAGTGTCTGCTGTTGGACGTTTCCTCGGTACGGAGTGTCTGCTGTTGGACGTTTCCCCGGTACGGAGTGTCGCTGATTGACTTTTCGCCGGCGCGGAGTGTCGTTGGTTGACTTTTCCCCAGCACGGAGTGTCGCTGATTGACTTTTCCCCGGCACGGAGTGTCGCAGATCGACTTTTCCCCCGCGCGGAGTGTCGGGTTGACTTTTCCCCGGCACGGAGTGTCGCTGATCGACCTTTCCCCGGCGCGGAGTGTCGGGTTGACTTTTCCCCGGCACGGAGTGTCGCTGATCAACTTTTTCCCGGCGCGGAGTGTCGCTGGTTGACTTTTCCCCGGCACGGAGTGTCGTTGTCGGACGTTTCCTTGACGCGGAGTGTCTGTGTTGGACGTTTCCCCGATGCGGAGTGTCTGTGTTGGACGTTTCCCCGATGCAGAGTGTCGCTGGTTGACGTGTCCCTGGCACGGAGTGTCTGCTTGACGTTTCCCTGGCACGGAGTGTCGTTGTCGGACGTTTCCCTGATGCGGAGTGTCTGTGTTGGGCGTTTCCCCGATGCAAAGTGTCGCTGGTTGACGTGTCCCTGGCACGGAGTGTCTGCTTGACGTTTCCCCGGCACGGAGTGTCGTTGTCGGACGTTTCCCTGATGCGGAGTTCTGTATTGGACGTTTCGCCGATGCAGAGTGTCGCTGGTTGACGTGTCCCCGGTACGAAGTGTCTGCTTGATGTTTCCCCGGCACAGAGTGTCGTTGTCGGATGTTTCCCTGATGCGGAGTGTCTGTGTTGGACGTTTCCCCGGTGCAGAGTGTCGCTTGTTGACGTATCCCCGGCTCGGAGTGTCTGCTTGACGTTTCCCCGGCACGAAGTGTCGTTGTCGGACATTTCCCTGATGCGGAGTGTCTGTGTTGGATGTTTCCCCGATGCAGAGTGTCGCTTGTTGACGTGTCCCTGGCACGGAGTGTCTGCTTGACGTTTCCCCGGCACGGAGTGTCGTTGTCGGACGTTTCCCTGATGCGGAGTGTCTGTGCTGGACATTTCCCCGATGCAGAGTGTCGCTTGTTGACGTGTCCCCGAGACGGAGTGTCTGCTGTTGGACGTTTCCCCGGTACGGAGTGTCTGTGTTGGACGTTTCCCCGATGCGGAGTGTCTGTGGTAGGACGTTTCCCCGAGACGGAGTGTCGCTGGTTGACGTGTCCCTGGCACGGAGTGTCTGCTTGACGTTTACCCGGCACGGAGTGTCGTTGTCGGACGTTTCCCTGATGCGGAGTGTCTGTGTTGGACGTTTCCTCGATGCAGAGTGTCGCTGGTTGACGCAAAGGTCGATGTTGGAATTGGTTGGTTTGATTTGTTTGATTTGCGTTGACATCAGCATCGCTATACTGGAATATGGTACCATGAGCGAATCATCATCCGTCTTTGAGAGGATTTGGGAATTGGGGTTTTTGTTTGGCATCTGCATTGCTGCACTGGAATAATGCCAGGTGCAACTCATCATTTGCCCCGAGAGGATTTGGGAATTGGTGGCTTAGGAGACAGGTTTAGATCCCTGTCACCTAAGGCTTTTCCATTTTGTGAGCCGTAAGGGTCTCACAAATCATTTTCTCCCTACGGGTCATACGGATCCCGTAGGTGTATTTTCTCCTTAGGAGTCGTGGGGACTCCTAAGTGTGTTGCTCCTTTGTGAGTCGTAGGGATCTCACGCGGGAATTTTCTCCTCACAAAGTCGAGAGGACTTTGCGAGTGCATTTCATTTCTTTCTTTTTTATGAGTTTGCGCCCTTTCGGGTTTTCACAAACTCGCCGGCAGTCCTGCTGTTTTTACTCACGGAGCCCTTTCGGGTTTTCATCCGTACCCATTTTGCTTTTGGACATACCGTTCTCTTTTTTTTCTTTTTTCTTCTTCTTTTTTTTTGGAGAGATCGGGATTGTTTTAAGCCTATGGATTGTATACGGTTTTGCAGGATGTATGATCCAGACCGTAGGGCCGGAAAAATTTCAGGACTTTGTTTGGCGTCTGCATCGCTGCACTGGAATGTGGTACCAGGAGCGACTCATCATTCGCCGTTGGGATATGGGATTTGGAATTTGGTTGGCGTCTGTATCGCTATACTGGAATATGGTACCAGGAGAGACTCATCATTCGCCAATTTGGGGTTGGGGAGCGATTGCTTAGAAGACAGGTTTAGATCCCTGTCACCTAAGACTTTTCAATTTTATGGGTCGTGGGGGTCCCATAAAAGCATTTTCTCCCTACGAGTCGAAAGGATCTCATAGGTGTATTTTCTCCTTAGGAGTCGTGGGGACTCCTAAGGGTGTTGCTCCTTTGTGAGTCGTAAGGATCCCACAAAGGTTTGTTGTCCTCATGTATCGTGAGGACACATGAGTGGATTTCCCTCGTTCCCAGTTTAATGACTTAGAGGTCAACTGTTTCCAGTTTAACGACTTAGCGGTCATCTGTTTCCAGTTTAAAGACTTAGGAGTCTGTGGTGCCCAGTTTAACGATTTAGCGGTCATCTGTTTCCAGTTTAACGACTTGGAGGTCATCTGTTTCCAGTTTAGAGACTTAGAGGTCTACTGTTTCCAGTTTAACGACTTGGTGGTCATCTGTTTCCAGTTTAGAGACTTAGAGGTCTACTGTTTCCAGTTTAACGACTTGGTGGTCATCTGTTTCCAGTTTAGAGACTTAGAGGTCTACTGTTTCCAGTTTAACGACTTAGAGGTCATCTGTTTCCAGTTTAAAGACTTAGAGGTCACCTGTTTCTAGTTTAACGACTTGGTGGTCATCTTTTTCCAGTTTAAAGACTTAGGGGTCTACTGTTTCCAGTTTAACGACTTGGTGGTCATCTGTTTCCAGTTTAACGACTTGGTGGTCATCTGTTTCCAGTTTAAAGACTTGGAGGTCATCTGTTTCCAGTTTAACGACTTGGTGGTCATCTGTTTCCAGTTTAACGACTTGGAGGTCATCTGTTTCCAGTTTAAAGACTTAAGGGTCTACTGTTTCAAGTTTAACGACTTAGAGGTCATCTATTTCCAGTTTAAAGACTTAGAGGTCATCTGCTTCCAGTTTAAAGACTTAGGGGTCTATTGATGGCGAGCTTGGAATTTTGGGGTAGGGGCCGGCATCAGCGTTGCTAACACTGAAGCAGAGGTGCCAGGAGCAATTCATCATTTGCCTACTCTTATTGGCGGAGCGATGGCTTAGGAGACGGGTTTAGATCCCTATCGCCTAAGGCTTTTCAATTTTATGGGCCGTGAGGATCCCATAAAAGCATTTTCTCCCTGCGAGTCGTGAGGATCCCGCAGGTGTATTTTCTCCTTAGGAGTTGTGAGGACTCCTAAGTGTGTTTTTCCTTTGTGAGTCGTAAGGCTCCCACAAAGGTTTGTTCTCCTCATGTATCGTGAGGACACATGAGTGGGTCTTCTCAATGGAGCATAACTCTAAAGGCGGAGACCAGCCGTGTAACTGGTGATTACGGTGGGGCATGGGTATGGTGAGAATTATTTGAGCCCGTGGATTGTATACGGCAGTCAATTTGGGGACTGGCCGTAGGGCCGGAAGAATTTTGAAAAAATGGATTTTTTTTGGCGTCTACATCGCTGCACTGGAATATGGTACCAGGAGCAACTCATCATTCGCCGGTTTTTTTTTTTGTTGTTTTTTTTTGTTTTACCGCGATTGCTCTATCATTTCAGCTTTTCTTATCGCGAAGGTCGCGATTGCCCTATCATTTAGGCTTTTATTCACGGTTGCCCCATAATTTCGGCTTTTATTTCATCTTTATTTTACTCGCTGATTTTTATTGCGAGTTGCCCCATCATTTCGGCTTTTCTTTATTTTTCTTTTATTTACACATTTTTATTTTTTTTACATTCCCAGTTTAACGACTTAGAGGTCGACGGTTCCCAGTTTAACGACGTGGGGGTCATCTTTGCTTATCCCAGCTCCTTGAACTTTGATCTTGGCGGAGCTGTGTTGATGACCTAGCTCCGTGGCTTGCCGATACATCCGAGGATTGTGAGGTTTTTCCAAGATTATATTGGTCCTCTGCCCAATCTTTGAAAATATAGCAGTCTTCGATGGTATGACCCACCACTCTATGATATGGGCAGTATACGGGATTGCCGGTCATGTTCATTTCCTGTGGCCTCTTTGGAACAGGCAGTTGCAGACCGTTGTTCAAGGCGTTCGTGAATATTTTGCGAACTTCATCCCTCCTGAAGGAGTATACCTTCTTCTTTCTCTCCATTGGAGTAGGTGCCTTTACTGATGCTAGTCCTCGAGGCCGATTGGTCTTTGGTTCGACCTTTTCAGATAATAGCACATGTCTGGGAGGATTAGGTTCCCGAAAGGCTCCGGTCTCCATTTGCATGAAATCGGCGGTCGTATCTTGACTGTTTGCTAACGCGCCTTTAGACAGTTCTATCACTCCCGTCTTGTATTGCCTTTCGACCCAATCTTTGAAGATGAAGCAGTCCTCAATGGCATGACCTATCACCCTGTGATAGGGGCAATATTCTGGGTCGTCGGTCATATTCGCTTCTTGCGGTCTCTTTGATTCCGGCAGTTGTAGACCGTTTCTTAGGGCGTCCCTGAATATCTTGTGGACTTTTTCCCTCTTGAAGGAATAGACCTTTTCCAGCTTCTCTTTCAGAGGCGATTCCCCTCCGGCGTATGTATCGGAGGGACTGGAGGTTGATTGCGGCCGTTTTTCGCGAAGGCACTCCGCTTTTAGGTTGAAAGGGATATCAGTTGGCTGCCCCCGGGTATCATTCCCTGGCTCATGAGCCAAAATTTGATTCTGCTGTAATTGCAATCGGGCGACTTGGGTTGCGAGATCTGCCACGACGTTTGCCAGCTCGTCGACTTTGGAATAGACCTCGGCCATCTTCTCATCCCTGTCTTGAAATTGCCTTTGAAGCCATTGGAGTAATGCTTGTTCTGTAGTTCCGGCTATGACAATCGGGTAATCTTTATTGCCTGAGCTCGATTCCGTAGGAACCACGGGCTCCTCTGGCTTATCGGCCTAAGCGGGCTCTTCATCATTTAGATCGAGCCGATGCTGGGTAGCGTCAACCATATCATCACCATGGCTGTGAAGAAGAGGAGGGTTTGTTTCTTCATGTCCGGCCATATAGACAGTGTGGATAACACATTCAGCTATTCTTTCATCACTGGCAGCTGGTTTCGCGGAGCGGTTCGGGATTTGGAAATTCATAAATTTTAACATGGCCAGAGCCCTAGCCCTTTTGTTGGCTTTGTATCTGAGCCGCTTCTACCTCAGCTTCTCTGTCTTGAGCGCTTGGCAGGCTTCTGCTCTTCGGGAAGCCGCCATGGGCTGAGTGATGGGGAGACTTGAGAAGACACCCAATTGAGCAGTTGTCAGAGGCGGCGCCGGAGCTTGCGCGAGACGCCCTGTTGCTTTGTTGGTGCTGATGGCCTTGCCCCCAGCTGGGGCCATGGAGAGTCGTTCAAACACCGATTTGTGTTTGAGTTGGGGCGCCTTCGAGACCACCACATTCAGCATCTTGCCTTTCGAGACCGGTTTGTCTGTTACCGGAGCTTAAGGAGCTGGAATGGCGCCAACTGGTATGAACATAATAGAGCCTAATGGTAGCAGCGGCTCCTCCCATTGTCACCCGAGACTGGCCGGGAGGACCGTCATAGAGTCTATCCTCATCGTGTAGGAGACGGGAGCCGTGCTGAGAGCTGAGTTCATCTTTAGAGACATGGTTGAAAAGTGATTGCTTGAAGATCTGCATGAAAGAGCATTATTTTAGTATAAATACAGATATGTACATTGATTGAGTTCGCATGAATGCTTAACCCGAAATATGGGAGGAAAGATTGGTCCCACCGGGTGTGCCAGAATCTGTAGGGTGTTTTTCATCACCCCATTGAGATGGGAATACGCGCGCGCTTGTCAGGCATACTACAGATTCCCCCTGCCTAGGGTAGGCCGGGGTTTAATGATTGTGGGGATCCGAATCTCCGGCAGCCGCGGACTAAGCTGCCGTTAATTACCCCTCGCCTTTGGAGTGAGGGAACCTCCGATTGACGGGTTAAACTGGTCATGCGAACTCAATGTGCAGTGTGCGTGTGTTGTGTTTTGAAAGGGGGGTTTTGGATATATCGGGAGCCACGCAAAGTTTTTACGGGGGTCCCGCTACCCGGATAGCGGACTGGGGGTCAAGGGGGATAGCAGCCCCCTTGCGAGGTACGGGGCAGCGCCCCGTTAGAAATTTTTTTCTAACAGGGATAGTGTCGTGGAGTATGTGTGTGTGTAAATATGTATACATATGTATATATATGTGTATGTACATAAAAAGAGGGGGGAAAGGCATCCAAAGGATGCGTGGGGCAGCACCTTGGGCGCTGTGCGCTCAGGCGCTAGAGTGCCATGTGTCGGCACGTGGGCGCTCTGCGCTTGAGCGCTGGGCGCTTGAGCGTAAGTGCGCCACGTGTCGGCACGGGGGCGACTTGCGTTCGAACGCTTGCGCTGGAGCGCAAGCGCGCCACGTGGCGGCACCGGGGCGACTTGCGCTCGAGCGCTGAGCGCTCGAGCGCAAGCGCGCCACGTGTCGGCACGTGGGCGCTTTGCGCTCGAGGGCTGAGCGCTCAAGCGCAAGCGCGCCACGTGTCGGCACGCGGACGCTCTACGCTTGAGCGCCGGCGAGAAAAAGAGGCTTTTAGCCTAAAAAAGATTTCTCGAAAGAGAAATTAGAGAAGAGTTGGACTCCTGAGTGTGTTTTTGGGGTTAATGGAAGGGGTTCTTCTTCTTCCTCCTCTGTTAGCTGGATCTTGAAGATCAAGAGATGTGAGATCTCAAAATCTCTCCTTTTTGAGATCTGATGACAGATCCAAGTTCCCCTTTGTGGGTTTCGTGGTGAAAAACTATTTTGTTTTTGAAAAGGAAGAGTAAAACTCTTGATTTAATTCAAAAGAAAGAAGAAGGTTTGAGACCTTCAGAAAAGGGAAAGAGATACAAACCCTAGGTTTTTTTGTGAGAATGAAAAGTGTATATCTTATTCATCATCATGTTGCCTTATATAGGCTTACATATTTACATATAGCCCCTTGGGCTTTACAAAAATGGCATTTTAGCTATCCCATGGCTCATGTGCCATTTCATTTTTGCACATAAGCCATGGGCTTACAAAATATTGGCTTTATGCCCTTTTGCATGCATTCATGTATAAAAAATTACATAATAATTGTTTATTACATGATTTTGTCGTTGCCATGGGGAGGCTGGCCGTGGGCTTGACTTGGGGATGGGTCCGCTTGACCTGGGCTTGGGCCCACCTGGCTTGGGGTTGACTTTGATTTTGACTTGGTCAACCGGGGTGTAAATTTTTACCCCAACAGATATTTGACACTGATTTCTGTCAATTTCATTGATGTTACTCCAGTTTTTATATTAAAATTTTACTAAGATAAGAACACGGTTTTCTCATACAGATATCCTGAATTCATGTTGATTATTCATTCATGATGCATTCATATATCATATATATGACATGTTGCTATTTTGTGACACTGACACAAGTATTACACTTATGCTTAGATTATCGCCCTTTTCTACTACTAGATGTTTCATTGTTATATTATGAGTATATTATTGTATGACCTAGGATATCATCATACATTCGATTTCTACTCGGTGATGTCTTCTACTAACGAGTTGGCAACTCACCCCGTTGTGCCACAGTTTCTTTGCAGGTTCCGTTGCGGCTTACTGGCATATCATTTCTTTCGGGTGATTGCTTGGTGGGTGGTTTCACTTGCATCGTGACCACCGTTGCACATGTACTTTATATTTCAGTTGTATTGTTACTTATTTCAGTTGCATCTAGTTAAAGGCTCTATCAACCAGACTTGTATATTTAGTAGACTTAGATAACCATAGTTTTGTATATTCTTTCAGCCTTAGAGTTGCGCATATATATTTTATTATTGTTTCTGGTTTTCTTGGTGATGTTTAGTTTCTCGCTTCTTTCTGAGTTTGATCCTCGCCTTCGGCATTGTATATTTTCTTTACTTGCGTGGTTGTTTCCACCATTTCACGAAGAGCTAGCTCCCGCTTGGGGATGCATTTATTATATTACTTGTACCGTTTTCGGGTTAAAATTTACAAAGGAGGTGTTGCCGAATTTTTCAATGACGAAACACGTTTTTAAGATAGTTTCAAATATTGGGTTTTTGTATACTATTATATATGTTTTAAAGAAGAACTCGATTTCAGTAATTCAAAACTGCACCTCCACTATTTTTTCCTAAAAAGGTTTAGATTTCTGGGCTTTTGGCTTACTTGAATTAGGTGGGGTCATATAGGCTTCACATGATTCAAGTGCCAGTCACGTGCCTTTTCCGGGTCGTGACAAAGTTGGTATCAGAGCGTTAGGTTTAACCTTGGTTCGAGTCTAGATTTGACTATGCGGAGTCTAGGGCGTATATTTATATTCGGAACCTTGGTTTGACCTTACGGAACTTAGACTTGGCCGAGGGGGTATTAGACCCGAACTTTCGTCGCGTAGGTTGACCTTGGTTTATGGAGTTGGTAACTTAAGTAGAGTGACGTACCTTGTGTATGTTCCGCGACATACTTACAATATGCTACTCCGCTTAAGAAGCCTTAGGATGTACATTTCTTAGGCATTGTATTTCTATTCGTTCCTATGATCTATCCTCATCGATGTCGGATTGTGGCTTCTGTTACCACGGCTACATGGCAAAGAGAGCTGCGGCTAGAGGTGCGGTCAGCACGAGCTCGTCATGAACGAGGACTGACCAGGGCGTATTCCAGTGACACACGATTGCATTGATATATCATTTTACTATGTTTTCCGTTAAAGTGAGTGTTTTGATGTGTTTTTTGCTAAGATTTCTTGTTGACGCAAGAGAAGATCTATACCAGATGATCGGTCCTTTGCTAGAATCCAATCAGTTTGCGAAGATTATTAAGATACCGTCTACTCCAGATGATTGAGGCGTTGTCTACCGTGCGGACAGATGAGCCGGCTGTTGCTGAGTTGATAAGATATAGTCCTCAGATCATTGAAGCTAATGCAACATGAGTCTATAATTAGGGATATGATAGAAGATCGCTAGTCACCCCTGGATGAATGACTAGGACATGTTGTTTGTTTGGATGCTCCGATGCGAGATCATCAGTTTGACTAGCTTCAGCTAGAAAAAGACCTCACACAGGCATGCGGTGAGTCGATCGAAAACGGGCGAATGTAGAGTATTCCTCCGACGATTTGGAAGAGTTCTCGATGACGTAATTGGCCAGATGCCTTCTACAGGATATTGGAGACATCGTGTTCGTAGCATTGAAAGAGACTCTAGATATGACTATAGTCAATTGGAGCGCACTCCACACAGCTACGAAAAGATAATTCTGAATTGGTCCACATTGAAGAAAAGCGGAGTAAGAGGTTCGTATAAGATCTTGACGAGATGACGTTCCACTCTGTTGACATCAGAGATGTGATACGCACGCAGAGGCGTTGAATATGGATATATCTTCCAGAATAAGTCGTGATGAGTATGCAGATGTTCCGGAACAAGATATGGATTGAGTAAGGAGTGCCAACTTTTAGGCAGTTCTGCAGAGATAAGATTAGGAGGAGACCCTGACAGGATCTTTCTAGAATACTACACGAGAAGACTTGGACCCAGGATCGGTCGTATCACACACACTCAGTAGGCCAGAGTTTGCCATCATTGGCAAGATACGTTACGAGTGACCATGTTAATTGGCCAGGAGATCTTCAGAGAAGCGTCAGAACAGGACTGTTTCCGTCAGTACCCCGAATCGGGCTGTCAAGCCAAGAGGGCATATAACTAGTAATCCACAGAGAGAGATAAGAACCTAAGGGTAGAAAGTGCCAGACCGTGAACATGAGGCAAGTAGATATCTTACTCTGCTAGTTTTGGATGCACCGACACCTTTCGACTTTGAAGGAGGGACACATCGACAACGGTTATTTATGATCTGCGTCCTGGTGATTCGGATAACACGTTTTTGCCATTTTGATTTTGATATTTGACGATTTGTTTTATAATTGATATTTTCTTATATGCGCCACAGTTGCACTTGATTCGTATTTCTATATTTCAGTTGTGTTGATTTCTGTTTTGTGCATATTCATTGCACTCGATTTCGATCTTATGCTGTCCGAAGTGTTTGATTTTAATTTCATACGTATGGTATACATATTGTTTGACTTATGCTTTCGGTATAGTTTTCATGTACTTTTAGTACCTTGATTTGGTTTTGTGCATGCTGATGCACATTTTTATGAGTTTATACACCGCTGTATATTTGAATTGAATTGAGGTATGTTGTATACCGTTGATTTTGATTGTGATATTCGATAATTTTTTCGTGCACCTTGTGCACCCGATTGATATTCTTGCATACACTTGGCGCACTAAATGCGATTTTGTGCACACCATATGCACTAAATCGATATTCTTAGTGCATATCAAATGAACTTGATTTTGTCGACGTGCACACCCGTTGTACTTGACAACTGTTTTTGTGCATGCCAGTTGCACTTAGTTCTGTTTCTGTACACATTTGTGGCACCTGCATTTAGTTTTGATTTCCGTGCGCACCAGACGCACGTGGTATTTTTGTAAGCTACATTTGAGATTGATTTCATTTTGAGCATCATGTTTTTTTACGATATACACTATATGGTTTAGTAACTGAGCAGGACTGGTCTGAGAACAGTACCTGAGTATTTTTGCATGCATCGATAATTGCCGAGGGGATTTCCAAAAAGGAGCTATAGTCTCAATAATTTCTTACGTGTCCATGATGACTTGAAACTTTATGAAGGAAACCCTTCTAAATTATTTTCAAAAGGCAGGTCATATATGTTGAACAAAAGATAAATATATATATATGGATATTTCCTACTTATGCCGTGATACGTGCATTGCACGACAATTTGAAAAAGGATTTACATGTATTTCTATTTGGATGTTTTGACGATTTTACATCGATGCGTACTATATACATGTTATCGTTTTGAGTACATCATGTTGGTTTTCGTATTAGATTTTGACATTGTATTTTCGCCATAATTTTGATGATTGCGCGATGCTTGACGGAGTTTTGGTTTTGAGCTTTACACTCGTTTTCATGCGCATGCATTGCGCTATGATATGTCTTATATATTTGTGATTTCAAAGCCCCGATGACTTGATCATTTTACCGAAATATTTTAATATTGGGGGGTTTAAGTTTAAATTTAAATTCGGGGATCGAATTTATTTAAGGGGGGAAGATTGCAACATTTCAGAAAAATAAAATATTATTTTTGGGAAATTTAAATAATTAAAAATAATAATTTCTATGAACATTATTAAGTATGAGAATTAGTTTTAATGAAAAGGTATAATTATATACCGATAATTTGGAAAATATTTGTAAAATTAATATAATTATTGATTTTGAAGGTTGTTATGTGGATTTGGATAGTTTATAAATAATTATACAGTTAATTGTATACGATTTTATTACTAAACTTGATTAATATTTGCTAATTATGCATTAAACTTGATTATGCATATGACATGCACCATGTCATGTTGCAAAATACTTGTCACATTTTATTGAACCATGGCTATGTTTCTTTAGTTTCTTATTGATTTTGGTTTCAAATTTGGAAAAAAAGAAAAAGAAAAAAAGGAAGAATAAAGGAATTTGTGACATGGGGGCCATGGGGTATGGGTGTGTGAGAAAGAGCAAGAAAGTTCTACACTTTTCCTAAGATGTCTTCATCCTTCATCTCTTCTTTTCCTCACTTCATTCTTGTTTATTTCCTCTTCCTTCACCTCCTCTAACCTCCATGGCCACCCTCAAAACCACCATCAAACTTCTTGAATCCTTCACAAAAATTGTGCACAACCCCGTTACAAAGACCATGGTGATATCAAGTCAAGATTTTGAAGACTTTGGGCAACTTAAGAAATTTCTTGAGTTGCCAAATAAGGTATAATCACTACCCTTTTAGTTAAGTGTTGGGGTTTCATATATCCTACCCTAGTTTAGAGGTGAACCGATGTGGTTTAGTGAACTTTGAAAATTTCTAGTTGAGGGTTAGGTGATTTCTTGACTTGTGAAGGTAGATTTGAGGTTTGGTTAGGGACCACAACCTTTATAGTGTTAGTTTCATGGACTAAAACAGAGAGTAAAACTCAAGCCTTGAGTTAGAAATATTCCAAATGTCGGTTTTGTGGATATTTTGGGGACTACAGGGAATCTGGAGCAACCTGAGGTGTTTTTAGAAAAATCAAACATGTACACTAACCTAATTAGACCACTAGAAAACCACCACCAAAGTTCGAGACTAAACCACCTTGGAAAAACCGGCGACACCAGTAATTTTGATATTCTCGTCGGGCCTATGTGGGTTTTTGCTGCTGGGGTTTGGCCTATAGCTCACTTACCTCGTAAACTATCCCCTATACTGTAAGATTAATCCCAATTTACCTGAATCAAATTCTGGAGCTAGTTTTCTAAGTTGCTGTTTTGAGTTTTATGGTTTTCAATAACTTGAGTTTTGATATTTATGTTTTATCTCGGTCGATTGATGTTTGTACGTCAACATCGAGAGTTGGTTGGCTATTCTTGCACGCGTAGTCCATAGGTTCTAACCTATGTGCATTTCGTGTGCCGCTTTGGTTTTCGTGCTTGATTCGTGTTTACGATATAACTATTGAAAAATCTAGGTACCCGCATGGACTTCATACGACAAAGGAGAGCGTGGTGTCATTGATTTTGGTAAGTGAGGATCAAGGTGAGTAGATGTATATCTACAGGGAAAGTCGGGTGGATGGCGTATAGCACCCCCGCAACCGTAGAATAGGGTATTACTATATTAGTAAGTTTGGACGCGATATTTGGATACTTAGCAAATAAGGTATTTACAAGACCTTAGGTTAGATTAGGTTGATCTAGGAAGACCTATCCATAGGATGATTACCTTGGTGGCAAATCGCAGGATATATGTAGTCACACACACGCACACACTTGATTTCGTGTGTATATGTGTGTGTGTATATATGTATGTGTGTGTGTGTATACATAAACACGGGTGATGAGGATAGTATGTGTATGTGGAGATGAGTCGATATGATCGGTCATGATACCGTGAGATTTTGATATGTGATTGAGTCGTGATATGGTATATGATATGATATTATAATGGATCGTTGGGCGATATGTATTCATACATACGATAATATGTAAGCTGATAATATTTGATATACAGGACTTTAGAACCGTACCCATGATCATGATATTGCACGATGATGATACCGTACGAATGATGTTATTATGTATGATTTTGACCCGTACCCTCCATTTTGAGGATGTCGTACGATGGATATTACCGTATGAGACATAAAAGATGATTGATCCACACTCTTGACTTGAGGATGCCGTACTATGTATTATACAGTACGTGACGCTATGAGCCTGGATCGCCGACTACTAGATATATCGACTCGGAATATATGTAGATTTTCTTATCCTTCTGAATAGGTTCTTAGTTTAGTCTTTTAGTTGTTTAGGTAGATGCTATACTTGGCTAGAGTCATACCTATTTTCAAAACTAACGAATCGTGAGTATTTTCAAAAGACAACCCGATGGATGCTACGGATTTTTCAAAGGACGTTTTTTTTCTCAAAAACACCGTAGCCCCTACTTTTTCTAAAAACCACGATTCGTGCTATTTCAAAACACTAAAACCGTATGACTCGTACACTGATATGTATATTTTATAATATTACATTTACTATTCACTTTTCTGTTATATGTATGTTGTTCTCATTGCATTGCATATTTATTACATGCGTTTCTTTAGCTATTATGAATCTCGTTTGTTAAGACACCAACACCATTACTGATTATGCGTATGTTCCACGTACACTTGCTTGCCGGCTCACACACATCATCATCGGTAATTTTCATGTCACGTACACTTTAGAAAACGTTACTTCATTGGTATAACCTGCTAGCTGGTAGTTTCAACACATTATTAGTATGCTTGCTCTCATATACTAGTTTAGATATTGCATTCCTTACTTAGATACCCCATGCATTTATATATCCATTCTGTTATGAAATATTATGAGGCTTTATGCCGATATTCACTGTTTATTGACTCATGATGTTGAGATTTCGGATTTTTCCATGAGATTTCTTGATTTGGGAGAAAACCGCAAGAATTTTATAAACTTATTATCATTTTTAAAAAAATGCAGTTATGGTTTTCTCGTGATATGATGTATATATAGTCCACCATGAGTTTTCCTGATTGAGTTGGTTTTCGAGACCCGATTCGAGAAGTAGGATGAACCGTCTCGGGTACATGGTGGACCCGGTAAGGTACCCCGAGGCAAGAAGCTCGAGTTGTAGACGATGAGCCGGCAAGGAAGGACTACCTACCAGTGATATTTGGCGCGGCGGATATCCGGAGGGTACTTAGTCGTAAGATCAGATGATATGGGACGATCCGGACTGACGGAGCCCGGGATTTGAAGATTTTGTGTTGACAGGGATTTCTGTCAATTTCATTGATGATACTTCAGTTTTTATACTAAAATTTTACTAAGATAAGAACACAGCTTTCTCATATAGATATATCCTGATTTCATGTTAATTATTCATTCATGATACATTCATATATCATATATATGACATGTTGCTACTTTGTGACACTGACACAAGTACTTGGTATTACACTTATGCTTAGATTATCACCCTTGCCACTACCAGATGTTTCAGTGTTATATTTCGAGTATATTATTGTATGACCTAGGAGATCGTCATACATTCGATTTCTACTCGATGATGTCTTCAACTCACGATTTGGCAACTCACCCCCGTTGTGTCGCAGTTTCTTTGCAGGTTCGACCATACAGATTCTGTTGCGGCTTGCTGGCACATCATTTCTTTCGGGTGATTGCTTGGTGGGTGGTTTCACTTGCATCGTGACCACCGTTGCATATGTACTTTATATTTCAGTTATATTGTTACTTATTTCAGTTGCATCTAGTTAAAGGCTCCATCAACCAGACTTGTATATTTAGTAGACTTAGATAACCATAATTTGTATATTCTTTCGGCCTTAGAGTCGCGCATATGTATTTTATTATTGTTTATGATTTTCATGGTGATGTTTAGTTTCTCGCTTCTTTCTGAGTTTGATCCTCGCCTTCGGCGTTGTATATTTTCTTTACTTGCATGGTTGTTTCTGCCATTTGGCGAAGAGCTAGCTCTCACTTGGGGATGCCTTTATTACATCACTTGTACCATTTTCAGGTTAAAATTTACAAAGGAGGTGTTGCCGAATTTTTCAATGACGAAACAAGTTTTTAAGATAGTTTCAAACATTGGGTTTTTGTATACTATTATCTATGTTTTAAAGAAGAACTCGATTTTAGTAAAATCTTATTTCAAAACTGCACCTTCACTATTTTTTCCTAAAAAGGTTTAGATTTCTGGGCTTTTTGGCTTACTTGAATTAGGTGGGGTCCTATAAGATTCACATGATTCAAGTGCCAGTCACGTGCCTTTTTCGGGTTGTGACACATGAACTTATGTAGGAGATCGTGAGATTACATGGAGTACCGGTTTGCATTGTCTCAGATTGTGACACCAGATTCTGATCGCAATTTTGGCAAAGTCTGTAAGCTAGCTTGGGAACAAGTCTGAACTTTAGCACAGCTTACCATCCACAAACAGATGGATAGTCTAAGCGAAGGATTCAGATACTTGAAGATATGCTAAGAGCTTGTGTGCTCGACTTCGGAGGATCGTGGGAAGATAACCTACATCTTTTGGAGTTTGCATACAACAACAGATACCAAGTAAGTATTGGAATGTCACCCTTTGCAGCACTCTATGGAAGGAAGTGTCGATCACCATTAAGTTGAGACGACATCGAAAATAGAGAACTTCTTGGACCTGAGATGATAGTAGCAACGGTGGATGTAGTTCACACTATCAGGGAAAGAATGCGCATAGCCCAAGATCGACAGAAGCACTAGGCTGATGCAAAGCGCCATCATCTGGAGTTCCAACCAGGAGATCATGTCTTTTTGAAGATTGCTCCAAACTGTGGAGTGATTCGTTTTGGAAGAAGGGGTAAGTTAAGTCCGAGATACATTAGACCGTTAGATATACTCGAACGAGTCGGAGAAGTGGCATATCGTTTGGCACTTCCACCCTCATTGGAAGGAGTGCATAATGTGTTCCACATATCCCAACTCAGAAGATATGTGAGCGACCCCAGCCATATTCTTGATCACTCCGAGCTCGCTGTACAGACGAATTTATCTTTTGAGCAAAAACCTGTTGAAATCATGGACAGAAACGTGAAGTCACTTCGGAACAAGGAAGTAAACTTGGTTCGAGTGATGTGGAGAAAAGACACACCAGGAGAATCAACGTGGGAAAGAGAAAATGACATGTGTGCAAGATACCCTCACTTGTTTGTAAATTAGTCCTTAAATAATTGTAAATTTCGAGGACAAAATTTTTGTAAGGAGGGTAGAATGTAACGACTCCGTTTTAATAAACTTAAAATTTGTTTAAAAGTTAATGTACAAATGGAATATTTGCAATCATGTGTATGCTATAAGTATTTAATTTGTTCTAGAACAGCAAGAAACAACTTGTAGCTTATTGGTAAAGCCTTGCACTGCTGTGGCGTAGCCCGTGTGTTTGAATCCCCTCAGCCACATATTATTTTTGCTGATTTTTCTTTTAAAATTTTTAGAAGCTCAAAAGTTTACACGTGCAAAATACGTAAAAATGAAGTCTCATAAATCAAACATGTGCACTGAGCTATATGAAACAACATCGATACGTGGAAAAAATCCAGAGCACACCCCAGCATATACAGCCGACAAGATGAAGGAAATGACCGGCGGCGCTGGGTGAAACCGTATGTAATGCCCTCAAATTTTAACCCTAACACCTCTTGGACACCCCCACTAACCCTAGTCTGTTTGTTTTCCCTGCATATTTTTAGAGAATTAAAATGAGGCATTAATCTAAAATTTTAATGCATTTTTAATTCCATTCTTCATTACTTTAAACCCTAATTTCTCCTATAAATACAATCCTACACCCTAGCCCTCTTCATTTAGAAATCCATTACCAAAACTCTCTAAATTTTCCAATTCCAAAAGTTGTACAAGTGGAGTTAGCCCAAGGCCAAGTTCCGGCGACGACTCAGGGCAAATCAGGCGATACCGCGACTCCACGCCGCTTTCAAAAGTTCCCTCTACCTCCCCTCTCTTCTCCAAACCTGTAAGTCCTTTCTCTTCTCTCTTTTTCACCTCTCAAAAAGATTTCTTTTCAAAACTCGTCGGAAGCTGAGTTATTCCGACTTCCGATTCTAATTTCATCAAAAACATAATTTTTCTTAATAAAAAATTTACCATCTTTGTATATATTGTTTAACAAATATAAAACAACATTTACAATAAGTTTCAATTCAAAATAATATGTATTGCAACTTCTATTTCACTTTTTCATTAAAATACCATCAAGTTTACATACGACATTACATTATCGTTTTGCTCATATTACCTTTAGAAATTGCATGACGTAATGACCTACCTCATCACAACACTCATCTTGACATAGCACGATGGCTTTTATAACAATTTCTGTGGGACAAAATACAATATTTTACATTAAAATACCTTAAACTATCAAAACCCGTATTCATTAAATTGTTTTAATTAATTCCTTGCAAGCAAGCCTCTACAACTTATTTTGGGGAACCCGATCGGGATGGTGCGGGTTATCGCCCGTCCTTGGGACTAGTAGAGGGAGATGCAGATCTCCTCACGGAGCATACGATCTCGATGGAATTTTTATTACAATTTTTAAGAAAACGAGATTTCTATTAATAAATAAATTATATTTTTAATAATTATATATATATATATAAATATATCAAAATATCTATTTTAAATATATATTATATTCCATGTTCTCTAAATCAAAAGAAAAGAATCACAAAAGTTCATGAAAATACCATCAAGAATCAATACAAGTCAAATTACATGAAAATACCATATACTATTCAAGTTAGTTTTATATCCACTAGACTATCTCATCAATCTTAAAAATTACATCTATGAAAACCTTAAAGAAGGTAATTAAATACTTGAGGTGTATTTTGAAAAATATCAAAACTATTTTCATAACACTCCCTCAAGTTATACTAAATTACAAATAGGATCCTAGTAAATATAGGTTTAAGCGGGACCAGTTCTCTTGAGCCTCAAGGAGCCAGAGAATTTGGGTGCTTGCCTATTTAAGGTAGACAACTAAAAACAGGGTTATCAATACGGTAATTGGCTTGAAAAAAGTCATAAATCTTGTCATCCATGTGCAGCAGTTACCGATAATTCCAAAACTAATTCGGGACTTCAATTCGTTTTAAAGTGTCTGACTCAGAAAGAGTCTCAGTCTAATCTGAAATCAATCTATCCTTGAATACAATTCAAATACAACTCCAACATGAATCCATTTATACCAGAATACAATCAATATTAACATGACTCGACTGAACCGAACTATGGATATACTCTGATTACATGATTATCCGTTTATATCCCTTCCGTTTACATGAATTAATGATGGTTTTGGCAAGTCTTACATCTATTAAACAAAACAATACACATCAATAAAAAATACATTACGGGGTTTTAAAGGGGTAGACTGGTACGGAATGTGTTAGAAGTGGTACGGGACGGTCACTTTAATACACCTAGCCTAAATATCCGTTGCTGTTGTTCCATGGCTTAACGGTTCCTTGTGCTCCGTATACCTTAGTCCGCGGAATAGTTGGACTCTTCTCGTATATACTGGCATATTCTGTACCAAGCTACAAACAATTGCGTTAACATAATAATCAAACAATGTACCAGTTATACTCTTATCTGTCTACTCTACTTCTATCTTTCTATGGGACTTACCGAGCGATTATTCACTGACGACATTCCTTTTCTTTTCTTTCTTTGGAATGTTGTCAGGTGGATCATTAGAGATAGAGCCCAGTGCTGACGAATTGGAGCAGTTCACAGAAGACCCCGAGCTCTAGACACTTGTATATATTTTTCTTTTTAGTTTATGCCATTGTTTAGGCATTGCTTTCCACTCTTGTATTTACATTTTCAGTTGTATTGTAAAGAAATGTTTACTAAATAAAAGTTGCTGTTCAATTACATCTCTTGTCATTTTCTTATGTACTTTATCATATTGCTTATTTACGCTTAGCGTGTTTGCTTCCGACCATTCGAACTTATGAATCTTCCTTAAGGCTTTGAAGAAGGGGAGGCACTTCTCTCCGGATCATGACATAAAGCGACTCAGAGCGGTCACTCTCCCTATGAGCCGCATGATCTCAACATTGCTTCTTGGTGTGGCCATGTTGAGAATGGCGCCGATCTTTTCTGGGTTAGCTTTGATTCCTCGGTGGGTAACCATGAACCCGAGGAATTTCCCGCTAGTGACTCCGAACGTGCACTTAGCTGGGTTCAGCTTCATTTTGTACTTGTGCAGGATGTCGAATGTCTCACCAAGATATTTGGTGTGCTAGTCCGATGAGCTTGATTTTACGAGCATGCCATCGACTTAGACCTCCATGTTCCTCCTTGTCACGCCCTGCTTCCCGGTACGGTAAGGAGACGTGACTGGCCCGCTATCAAAACGCTTTCGAAGAACTCAAGACGCACTTAACAACTCCCCACTGCTCAACCAACCAGTCGAAGGAGATGAGCTATTATTGTACCTTGCAGTCTCCGAACAAGCTGCAGACTCGGTGCTCGTCGGAGAAGTCGAAGGTGTACAGAATCCGGTTTACTACGTAAGCCATATCTTCAAAGACGCGGAAACAATGTACCCGGCCATTTTGGCGCTTGTCGTCGCCTCGAGGAAACTACGGCACTACTCCAGGCACACACCATCCTCGTCCTCACCGAGCAACCTATAGGGGTTATTCTCGCCTCCCCCGAATCATCAGGTTGTCTGGAGAAATGGAGGTGGGAATTATCCCAATTCGACATCAAATACAGCCCCATGCAAGCCATCAAAGCGCAAGTCCTAGCAAAATTCGTGGTCGAATGTACTATTCCCACAAAAGAAGGAGCGGGAGCACGGGACCCCGGACCCCGACTCTCGGTCGAAGAAGTACTCGACTCCGTCCTCGATTGGATTCTCTATGTGGATGGATCCTCTACCGAGGAAGGGAGCGGGGCTAGCCTGATCATCCGAGACCTGGACGATGAAGAGATAGAATACTCTTTGAAGCTCGGGTTCAGATCATCAAACAACACAGTGGAATACGAGGCTTTGTTATCGAGATTGCGAATCGCCTTCGGGGTAGGGATGAAGACGATCCGAATTCACAGCGACTCCGCCCTGGTCGTCAGCCAAGTGACCGGGGGATTTGAGGCCCGGGAACCGCTCATGGTAATGTACCTGGCCGAGGTAAAATGACTTCTCAAAAATTTCGACGAAGTCCAGATTGAGCAGATTCCCCGGAACCTGAATACCCAGGCTGACGCTTAGAGTAAACTTGCCTCTTCCTATATAGCCAACCATAAGAGGAATATCCTCTTCGAAATCTTGCCATGGCCTAGCGTGGAAGACGGAGAGGTAATCCTCCAAGTATACACGACTCAGGAGGAAGGCCAAGATTGGAGGAAGCCCCTCGTGGAATTCTTAAAAGATGGTATGCTTCCGGAAGATCGAGGAGAGGCACGCCGCCTTCGGGAAAAAGCTCGTCATTTTATCTGGAGCAATGGAAACCTTTACAAGAAGTCATACACATAGCCCCTACTCCGATACGTCGACCCACACGAAGCCGACTATGTTCTACGAGAGATACACGAAGGGGTCGGGGGGCTCACCAAGAGGCCCGCACCCTAGTCCAGAAGACGTTGCTCCAAGGATATTATTGGTCGAGGATACACCGGGATGCTGAGAAACTTGTCCGAAGATGCAAACGCTGCCAACTCCACGGCAGCATACCCCGTCATCCCGCTACCGAGCTAATGACCCTTAGTTCCTCTTAGCCGTTTGCACAATGGGGAATGGATATAGTGGGCCAACTCCCCACCGACACGGGAGAACACAAGTACATCCTCATCATGGTAGATTACTTCACAAAGTGGATAGAGGCCGTCCCCATCAGAAAACCAGATGCCACCTCCACTATAAAGTTCCTGCAGAACAACATAATCACCCGATTCGGGATCCCGAGATGCATCATCACCGATTACGGGACCAACTTCAAAAATGACAAAGTCAGAGAGTTTTGCAGCGAGTACCACATATTGATGAAGTTTGCCGTGGTTGCCCATCCTCAATGCAACTGGCAGGCAGAGGTAGCAAACTGAGGCGTCATTGTCACGACCCAAGTTTGGATGTGACCGGCACTTAGATTGTATCATATCTAAATATATGCACACAGTCCAAGTAAGCCGAAAACCAAGATCAAAATCCTTTTTGCGGAATTCTTTATATCGAAAATTTTAGTTTTTAAGTAAAAATCACATGTTATGAAGTTAAAATATTAAACGAGTATAAGGTGTTACGTTTAGTTGCATCCCTAGTTAGGATCAACAATATCAACAACGGAAAATAAAATCTCAGTATATAGGGCATCAATACTAATCCCAGACAGAAAGAAATGAAACCACAATTTATAGAACTAAACGATCTCAACTGTCAATAATATACATATCATCTCTCACTCTAAGTCATATACAGGTCTGATGGAGATTTTCTAGGTACAAAATACAAATATAAAAGAGAAGGTTACTACATATGTAACCCACCTATCAAAAGATGTGATAAAGCTGCAAAAGTGGATCTGCACCGCAGCTAACCGTCCACTCTACCCCTGCAAGGAACTGTGGAACAACGGGGGTGAGTTGCCAACTCAGTGAATATAACTAACATATAACGGTTAATAATGTAAATATGACGATCATACTAACAGAAATGTGAACAAGTATGACGTATGATTATATGTGGAAATCATGAATCTATACTATGAATCTCATAGCCAAAACTGAAATCTCATCATGTATCCCCAATAAAATTCATTTCCCCATGTCCATCATCGACACAAAACTTCTATTTCTCACAGACATCATTCCTCGAATGATCCTGAAATCAACAAAGTCCACTATATATCCGACTGTATTCCCCGCCGACTTAGTCTGGATAAAACTGTAAATCCGTAACCGTATATCCACCGACTCGGTTCGGAATAATACTATAAATCCGTAACCGTATATCCACCGACTCGGTTCGGAATAAAACCAAATCATAAAAACATCTCAGGGTGTACATGTCACATCAATCATGAAAATCACTGGATTTATGTAATAGTATTCCAAACTCAAAAACCATAAATCCTCAACAATACCATTAACTCTTATATCAACATAGAATACTCAGATATTAAACATGATATTAATGATGCAATTTACTACTATTATTGGGGTGTAAGATACGATATGAATCATTTTAACAATAAATTTGCTAAGTGTAAAAGTGACATGGTAATATCGATGAGGTGCGTGTAACATATAAGATGTGCACATGGCATGACTCGTCGATACTTGTGTAGTGTTCTAGCAACTAAACAAGTATATATGAATGATGAATGCATATGGTCAATTTGGCATAACAAAATAATGCATTGAATTAAATAAAACTACGGGCGTATCACGCCATCTTTACACAATTCCCCGGTAGATGTTTAGTCTACTCACCGGAAACGTCGAATCTATTCAGGAATTGCCAATCCCTTCCCTTTCCTCGTTGCCTCCGTAAATCCCGTATTCGAATCTAATATCACAATTTAATTATATAAGTAAACGGCTACTCCGACATGACGGAAATGAAAAACACCCGTTCCCACGTACTAGTTATATCGTATACGACTATATCGAGTTATTAACCACTTAACCTTACTGGATTTTTAACTTAAATCTGTATCGCGACAGAAAACAGTTCGCGATACCCTTTAACCGTGTCGTATTTGGTGTTTTTAGATATCCTTTCTAATATACGCTTCTAGATTCTATCTGCAGTGAAACTAATTTATTTAAACAACACCAAAATGGCCAAAATAACCTACAGAAACCTACACAATCCCCCAAAATACCCTAGCTACCCACAAGTCCGGCGACGCCAGATTTCCCTTCTTGGTTGCCGGCCCAAATCCGAGCCCTCTGGTTCGTGATCCTATGGTTTGCTCTAGGTGTTACATACATCATTTTAGCATTGTTTTGTTAAGTTTATTTTCCTCTGAATAATAGCAGATTTACACAGAGCCTAGTTTGGACAAAATACAAGATTATAGGACATTGTTCATTTCAATTTAAACTAAGCTACAGAATTTAAATCTCCTACTGTGATTAAGAATTTTTACCCTCCAAAAAGTTGTTGGAATAACCCCTCCAAGATGCTAAGCCCCTCCTAGCTTGATGGTGAAGAAAACCTAGAACATAGCTTCTTTCCTCTTCTTCTTCCTCTTGTTCTTTCTTTTTCTCTTTTACTTTTTTGTTTTCTTTCAGAAAATTTCAGAATTCTTAATTAACTATGATCTGAAAAAGGTTTATATATGGCAAATGAAAGGGATAAGGTGAAGGAGGAGGTGGGATCAAGCTAGAGGTAAGGGTTTCATGCAAGTAGGAGGTGTAAGGTGAGTGTTGTGCATGCAAGTATGAGGTGTGCTAGCCTTATCCTTTAATTTTGTTTTAATTTGAATTTAAATTCTGAACTAAATGATTTTCCATCACATCTTCATTTACACCCTTAACAATTTTCCATTTGCACAAAAATCCTAAACTTTACCTAAAAATCCCCTTACAACTTAGTTTATTATAAAACAAACATTTTATTAAAATGAAGCTAAAATTATCACTAAAACCCTTATAACTTATTTATGTTGCATACTAAAATTTAAATTTAAATTGTTTTACATAGAACTTATGAAAATTGACTTATTTGTTTTTAACAACTTTGTGATTTATCATATTATTCTTAAATTAATTAATTTTATTTATTTCTAAATTTTCAGAATGTTACAGTCATCCACGGTCTCCGAGCCCGTCTAGAAGGAAGACAAGGCGGCTGGGTCAAGAAACTACCTCGGGTCCTATAGGAACTGCGAACGTCAAGGAAAACACCTACGAGAGAAACCCCATCAGTCTCTGCTACGACACCGAGGCAATGGTCCCGGCAGAGATCGGACTGCCCAGTTACAGGGTCGAACATTTCGACGACGAAACCAACACCTCAGCACTCCGAAACAACTTAGACGTCTTATTGGAGAAGCGAGACCAAGCACAAATCAGAGCGGCCACCTATCAACAGCAAACCGCTCGCTACTACAACGCCAGGGTCAAACATCGGGCCTTCAAGGCAAGAGATCTGATCTTACGATGAAATGAGTTTGCAGACTCGAGAATGCTACATAAGTTCTCCCCGAAATGGGATGGACCTTTCCTCGTGAAAGAGACGTTGCCCGGCGAGGCATACCGCTTGCAAGATGCCCAGGGCAATAATTTTCCCCGGCCTTACAACGCTGAAAAGCTCAATTTATACAAATGAAAAAATATATCTGTATCCTCTTTTTGAAATAAATAAAGTTTTTCATGTTGGAATTTAGTTAAAGTTTAAAATTTGTGCGAGAAGAGAAAAAAAGAAACAACACACTACAGCCAAAAACAAACTTTATTGATTAAGGGATATTATAGGTTCCTCAGCCTTACAAAAAATAATTACAGCAAGGGGGGCCGGGGATTAAGGAAGCATTGTTGATGGAACTCCGAGGAAATCTTCACCAGCCGAACCCTGGCTTCCTCAGCGGCCACAAAAGCGCCATCCGCTGGACCAAAATCAACGATCAGCCTCATCTGGAAACACTCCAAAAGAAGGTCCGCTGATCGGTCCCGCCTGCTCTTCGAGATCAATGTGAGGTGGTAGAGCGAGTGCAACTTTTCGATCGCCTCATCCCTCAGCTGCAGAGATAGGGCATTGTGCAGCCCCGAGGACATCCTCCTGATCACGTAAATGAGCAGTTGGAGGAGGGAAGATCGCCGGGGAAGAAGGCGTCCAAAGTGGCCCTCTGCGCGGTCTATCAGCGCCTCGTACATCTGTTCGGAGCGATCGAGGCTATAAAGATACACATCGTCATGAGAAATTATCTCCCTAATGAGCACACACGGACGCCCGGCCATCTTCAGAAACACAAGGCTAGAAAGAAGTCAACATACATTTGCTATTTATAGCCTCAACAAAATCTTCCAACGGCCGAAAGTTTACTCACGCAGCGACGCACGCGAATCGCTGGATGTCTCAATTTCCCGATATGGAATGGCCACGTGTCGACAATGCCTATCTTCAAGGGCAGCAATGCGGCCCCCGAAAGTTTAAACAACGCCTTCACTCCCGCCAATGCGGCCCACGGAAGGTTGAACGACGCCCTCACTCCTGCCAATGCGGCCGCGGAAGTTTGAACGATTCCCCATGAAGGCGCAGGGGAGTCTCTAAAGCCCTCCCAATGAGGCCACCGAGTTGCTTCCCTGCCCAGTCCATCCCTAACGGGTAGATTCCTACCTATCTACTCTATGGATCTAAAGCCCTCCTCATGAGGCCACCGAGCAGCTTCCTTGCCCTGTCCATCCCTAGCGGGTAGATTCCAACCCATCTACGCTAAGGATCTGATTGAAATGAATTCTCGGTTCGTGTCGGAAGAAAATGTATAGAAATCACAACCAAAAATATTTTGACCGCAATCAATAACGGTGTCGATTGTAGCGCGTTAGCGAGTGCGGATCGTCCACAGGGAAAGTGTGATCCGTTCGAATTTGAATTAGATGAATTGAAAATTAAAGAAAAGAAAAGAAAAGACAATTCAATTCAAGATTTATAAAATGAAGTTCAAGAATTATCTAGTTCTAAATCTAAAATCAAGAAAAACATTAAAAATCAAGAATCAAGAAGTGATGATATCCAATCAATAATCAAGAATCGAAGTGAGGCTCGTAGGAATCGATCGAATCTATAGACGTGATGAAATCTATTGATTACGTATTCTTATCCATCGATGAATTGATACTAGATCGATGATGATCAACGAGAATTAGGGATTTCTTGCGGAAACTAAAGTTTCATCATCTATCCATTGTCCTTTCGTTGATTTCATTCACATTCTAGCCTCTAGTAAATTCAAGAATCGATCGTGGATCCCTAATTTCGAGCGAACACGATCAAGAAAGCATCGCACGAAACTAGGTTGTCGATTCTTCAATTTTCTAGGGTTTACAAACTCATAGGACTTAAGAATCGTTTCAAGATTTGTAACATCATCATCTATTGATTCTCTCGACTCCTTCACGAGCGGAGTTTTACTCAAACATCATAATAAGAAACACAATCAAGAATTGAGATCGAATCATGATGCAAGAATGTAAAGAAAGCAAGATATAGAAATTTCACCTTTATTTATCAACAATTTTGTTACAACTCTCTCAATATCTACAAGAGGAAAGAACTTGATCGTTAATTTCGGCTTCGCTCGTCTCCTTGAGTCGCGGATCTCCTTAGATCACTTGCTCCGATGAAGTCCGGCGTCGCTTTCTAAAGGATCGAAGGCTTCATGCTTGATTTGGTACTCGGAGTTCTTGATTTTTGGCTTTGGATTTTGAATTGGGGATTAGGGTTTACAAGTTGTGTCACTCAACTTGTATTGGGGAATTGGAGAACCAATTATTGAACTCAAGAACAACCCTAGAAGTGAAGCCTTAAGGTCCCTTTTATAGCCCTCACTAGCTTTGGCTTCCTTTAGAAGCTAGGTTTAGTTTAGCTTCCCTTGTAAGCTAGTTAGTTAGGTAGAAGCTTGTAGAGGTAGTTAGTTAGGCTTAGCTTCCTTCATAAGCTTGGAGGTTAGGGAGAAGCTTCTAGGCTTAGGTTGTTAAGTAGCTTGCTTTGAAAGCTTGGAAGTTTAGCTTGAACAAGGGCCTTGCTGTTCGTACTGAAGCTTCTGGAGATTTCTGGAGTTTGGAGTATATTGAATGAGTGTGGGCTCTGAAAGAAGTAGTTTGAAGCTGAGCAGAGATGATGATGTGGCAGGACAACCGCGGATCCGCGGCGGGAGTGGGTATTAGGCCGCGGATCCGCGGCCCTTTGATGCCCTCTTTGCATGAAAATCTCTGGTAACTCTGCTGCTGACTTTGAGGTTATTTTCTGATGTGCTGAATCTTATAATTCTCTTTAGTTCATTACCAGATCACAAGTCTTGGAATTGGCGTATTTTTATCAGCACTTTTTCACAGATTTGGCTTTCATCCTGGAATTTCCTGCACAGATTCTCGAAACAAGTGTTGCGCTATACAAAGATGATGTGATGCCATGATAAACACTCAATTTCCCTCAAAATGTCGGTTTCAAAGTATAACACAAGTAATTTGGTATTTTACGGCTGTTTTGCTAATATGTGCTATATTAATACCGAACACCTCTAGATGAGTGCAAGGGGTAGGGAAATTGGCGTGTTAAAAATGCAATATTTTCGACTGATCAAATTCCCCCAAACTTATTTTCGGTCGTCTCGAGCGAACTGTTTTATTAAAAAGAGAAGGAGAAAATAAAGAAAGAAGAAAACTAACTAGCACACTTTCGTAGGCAACACGATTGCACTGAGCACGTGCAACAAGCCTTTAAACCTCTAGGTGTCCCTAGTAGGAGAAGTGTTGTCTCCTGAGGGTTTTCAGCGGATTGCACCCGCAAAATCCAATAATAAAAGGAAGACCGTGAAAGTTACATTTAAAGATAAGAATTGTAAAAGAAAGACTTTGAAAATTAGAGTTTTCAACTATGCTAGCTTTTCGGTTGTCATGAGCCCTATCTTAATAGTCATGAAAAGATATCAGAAATCACATCCTCCATCAATAAAACATCGTCTTTATTCTTCATTCCTATTTTTCTTCCAAACATCGATCATATAACCCTACGTGTGTGTAATATACATCCCTACACCCGGAGAATTCAATTCAAGCTATCATACTCTTGTCCATCTGCCTCAGTACTTTTTAATTTGATGAATATTTAGATGAGATTGCTCACACACTTTCATGCGACCGTTAATACTTCTTGAGGTACTAACCGACCGATTACTCATGTGCTTCCTTATTAGGTGTATTTTCCTCGTCTTGCACCACCTAAGGCTTAGCAGTAACTCCCAGACCAGTTGGTCTAAGGCACTAGGTGAAGAGGCACCCTCGCTATATTTTTTTATTGCTGTCTTGGCGATAACAAAACCAGTGTTCATTTTTTTTTCACCATTTTATATTTTATTCATTTTTTTATTTCCTTCATACTTTGGCTTTTAGACAAGAGCATTTCAAGGTATCCTCTACTATCCCGAGTTTCAAGACGTGTGTAAGTGCGTATAGTAGGGTATCAACGTTCAAAATGTTTGGCTTTCAGAATAGGAACTATTTTTCAGACTTATTTTTATCCTCAGATTAGTGACTTCCTTCATCTTACTAACCCTTGGGACAACGGCTCATAACTACTTATTACTAGTTCGTATAAGAAAACTTCTAATTTTCTTGGTTTTCTTAAATATTTCCAATCTTTTGGATGTAATTTTTCACTATCTAATCTTTTATTATCTTATTTATGTTCAAAAAAAATTTATATTTTCGAAAAAAAAATTTTAAAATTGATAGGTTTTCAAAAAAAATTTTAAATTTTTATAGGTTTTTAAAGAAATGTTTTGTACTTATGCAAAGTGATATGCAAATGATGCGAAAATAAGCACAAACCTCCTCCAAACTTGTTTTCAACAGTGTCATCACTATTGCCAACCGCTATATCTACAAAAACCTGTAAGCCTGGGAGGAAATTATAAATGGGGGCAAAATATTTAAGTGAAGATCCTCCCCCAAACTTATTCTTTTCACTCACCTCCATTCAAAAGATGATGCAGTAATTTACAGGACATGGAGGTAAGACGGAGGAATTTTAATCAAGATAAAATGACTCCTGTAAGAACAGGAGCTCCTCCGTGGGGTCAGTGGAAAAATACGGTTTTAATCTATGTCCATTAACTTTGAAAAATGTGCCGTTTTTAACATTTTCTACCTCAACTGCCCCGTGCGGGTATACAGACCGCACAATAAAAGGTCCATTCCACCAAAATCGTAGCTTACCCACGTGAAGGTGTAGTCGTGAATCATAAAGAAGGACTTGTTGACCAGGTGTAAACGTTTTCCTCAAAATGTTTTTATCGTGAAATACCTTAGTCCGATTCTTTACGATTACAGCGTTATCATAAGCTTCATCGCGGAGTTCGCTTAGCTCGTTTAATTGCAGCTTCCGAAAGTTGCAGGCTTGATCTAAGTCAAAGTTAATCTCTTTAATAGCCCACATTACTTTGTGCTCAATCTCGACTGGCAAGTGACAAGCCTTCCCAAACACTAACCTATAAGGAGACATCCCTAGATCGGTTTTATATACAGTTCAGAATGCCCAAAGAGCATCCGTCAATTTGATCGACCAATCTTTTCTATTCTTCGCAACAGTCTTCTCCAGGATTTGTTTGATCTGTCTATTCGAAATCTCAGCCTGCCCGCTCGTTTGGGGATGATAGGGTGTAGAAAGTTTGTGGTTGATTGCATATTTTCGCATCAAAGTCTCGAAAGACCTGTGTTCCCCTCCGAAAGGCGGCGCGGACTTGGCGTCTGTGCCTGAGATTTGGGGCAGATGCTATTTGGTTTTATCCGTCTACCTCTCTGAAGATTCCAAGTTGATTTATGGCACCGTGTATCGGAAGTTTAGACGGATGCGGCCGATGTAGCAGACTTCGTCAGATTCCCCCTCAGGGTGAGGGGTTTTTGATTGTAGGGACGCTCTTCCCTGCAGGCGCAAGCCCCTGCAGTTAATTATGCTACCGCATCGCGGTAACGACTTTCTCCTTCTCCAGAATTTCACTTCGTGTCATGTGTGTTTGTTTTATTTGTGGTTTCCCGTGGATTGTATACGGAGACTGAGTAATGTCGTCGCCCGTAGGACGTGGATTAGTCCAAATCCGTATTTACTTAGATTTGGGTTTGGTGTTTTTAGTTTAAGGATGCATTAGTCGCGTTGCGGCTAAGATCAACTTAAACGTTCGTTAAGGATACGTTAGTCCTGTTTTAAACTAAGATCAACTTAACGTAGTGATTAATTTAATGTATGGCCATCGGGACTCGTCACTTCTCTGACGTCGTTGAAGGATTACAACTACATGTATCAGAGGAGTTCGGAGATGTACCCTCGAACCAGAGTTGATTAGGAGTTTTATAATCCATTTGAATGTTTAAGGATACGTTAGCCGTGTTTGGGGCTAAGATCAACTTAAACGGGACCGTTTAGATCCGACAAAAGAGCGTTTGGAGGCTCTATTGTTCCAGTTTAGGGACGTCGTGGTCCGATATTAGTTTAGGGACGTCTCGGTCCAATATTAGTTTAGGGACGTCTCGGTCCGATATTAGTTTAGGGACGTCTCGGTCCGATATTAGTTTAGGGACGTTTCGGTCCAATATTAGTTTAAGGATGTTTCGGTCCAATATTAGTTTAAGGATGTTTCGGTCCAATATTAGTTTAAGGACGTTTCGGTCCACGAGTTTAAGGACCCCGCAGTCCATATTCATGTGTGGTCGTTGGGACCCGTCGCCTCTCTGACGTCGTTGAAGGATTACAACGATAGATGTCAGAGGAGTTCGGAGATGTACCCTCGACCCGGAGATAAATTGATTTAGGAGAGCAATTTTGCTCAGTCAATTTAATTTGAGGACTTACGGCCAAAATTGGGTTAAGTCCAGTTGAGAATATTTAACATTTTTTTCTTGATCTTTGACCTATTAGGCCTATGCTAGGGCTTTGCCCATATTTAATAATGCACTGCATTCTATTCTGGCCTGCTAGGCTTTTGATTTGGGCTTTGTCCCTTTATTTATGATGCAGAGCATCTATTTTAGTTTGGGCTCTGCCCCTTTTTAAAACAATGCATTGCATTTTATTAGACCTGTTAGGCCTTCTTTAGTTGGGCTTGGCCCCTTTTGTAAGCAAGGCAATGCATTTGTCTGGCGCTTTGCGCCGAGTAATGAGCGCAAGCTCATATGGTGATGACACGTGTCATGATCTGGTGAGCGCAAGCGCAACAGCGCAGTGCGCTGCGCTGTTGCGCTGCTGACACGTGGCGCGCTCTGGTGGGTTGCGCCAATTCCAAAGAGCAAAGCTCTATTTCAAGAGCGCTTAGCACAAGTGGTTCTATAGCTGACACGTGGCGCTCTCTTAAGAGCGCAACGGCGCAGTTTGGAAGTGCAAAGCACTAAGAATCTTTTAGATTCAAGAACGGAAGTACAAAGCACTATTTAATTTCTTGATCTAAATTAGATCAAAGAAAAATAAATTTTTCTTTTGTTTGAAGAGCCAGAGGTTCATAAAAGTGCAAAGCACTATTTTTTATTTTTATTGTTTTAAAGAACCAGAGGTTCACAAGAAGTGCAAAGCACTGTTTATTATGTAAAGATCATTGATCTTGTTTTTTAGATCAATGATCTATTAGAAGGAATTTCTTCTACTTCATGAAGGTTCTTTACCTTTGAAATTTTCTCAGAGTTCTCTCTGTTTAAAGCTCTTGATTTTTTTCAAGAAATGTTGATGCCTTTGAACTGAGGCTTAGGGTCCTTTTTATAGTGCTCACAAATTAGTTAAATTTGTTAAAGAGATCATTCTCTGAGTGATTTGAGGAATTTTCCCCACCGTTGGATCTTTGATCCAAGGGCTTCTGCTTTGCAGAAGAAAATCTTCTTGTTTTAACAAGAACAGAAAAGATTTCTTAAAATCTTAATTCAGTTTGGCGCAGATGCCCCAGCGCGTGACACGTGTCGCGCAGCGCACAGCGCAGCGCAGCGCAACTGCGCTAGCGCATCTGCGCTGACACGTGTCGCGCAGCGCTGTGCTTGCGCAGCTGAAGCGTTGCTTCATTTAAAACAGAGCTTTGCTCTGGTTGGGCGCGCCTTCTTGGACGCTGTGCTGATGTATTAGCGCCTGACACTTGGCGTGTTGTTTCAAAATTTTTGAATTTTGAATTTCAACAGAGCTTTGCTCTGATTGGGCGAAACAAATGCCCCCCCACCGTTGCGCTCACGTGGCGCGCACGTGAGTGCAGCGGTGGCAACCCCTTGACCGTTGGATCAAGGGGTGAGCTCAAGGGGCGCAAGCGCCTTATAAATAGGACCTCTGGCCCTTAGAAAAATCTTATCATTTCAAGATTTTTGATTTCCAGAGATTTGCTCTTGTTTAGAACTCCAGAGCTTTGCTCTCGTTTCCAGAACCTTAGAGCTTTGCTCTCATTTCCCAAGTTAGAAGATTTTAGGTAAAATTATTCTCAAGTGAAATTAATATTAATTAACCAATAGAGCTTTGCTCTCACAGATCTTTTGATCTAAAGAAATCCCCATTGGGGTTTCATAAACAGAGCTTTGCTCTAAAAAACTTATAGATCTACAGAGATCTTGTTCATGGGTTCTAACCCATGAACAGAGCTTTGCTCTTGGTTCAAATGCAGATCTTTTAGATCTGAAAAATGAAGAATTTTTTATAAGTTTTCATGGATTTTTCAGGATTCCAGAAATTTTAATTTTAAATTTCTTTTCAAAAATTTTCTTTTTGATGGAATATTACAGAGCTAAGCTCTTTTTTTAAGGAATTTTATTCTTTTGAGACCAGAATTTGACAAGTGTCATTCTGTGACAGAGCTTTGCTCTGAAAGAGGAGATTTTCTCCTTGTCTCTAGGGATTCTTTATTAATGGGAATGTTATCCGGGGAACAACTGACAATCTTATCCAATGACGAGATTGTCCTATTAACTGACGTACTGTCATCCAGATTTTGTGGGTCCCCCTTTGGTCCCTTACTCACTGCACTGCTGCGTGATGTAATTAATTAACTTTAATTTTAATTTAATTAGTGCATTTTCTTCTTTAAATGCCAAACGTTGGGATTACAACACTAACGGCTAAATTGTTCTTTTGCAGCGATCATGTCTGAAGACACTTCATTCCCGTTCGTCCGCTCGGAGGAGGGATTTCCCGAGGCGCCCTTGGACCGTGAAGCACTAACCATGATTAGAGAGTACGACCCGGAGTATAAGAAACTCCACCTTTGGGGGTCTTGGTATAACCAGATTATTATGGGTCGACGCAGCTTCACATGCGCAGTGCCGTCTGAGCCCATCACGGCAATTCACTACGCTACCCCACCTTCAGTGCAGTATGCCGTGGAGATGATAGACTGGACCACGAACAGCTTTCTTCATCCCGCTATGGATGCGGTTCCGGTTCAGCGTCCTATGGTTTTGGATATCCTAGGACGCCGTATCTGTCAGGGGGAAGCACGGCCCTGGGGGCAATCATATAACCTTGGTTTGATTCCCCGTCACCCGATTGGCTATCTGCCGTGGGCCCGGTACATCCTGTCGACGAAGAAGTCGCAGTTGATAAGACTAGGACTGTATACCGCGGTCTACGTCTCTCTCTTCCAATATCCTACGCTCCCCACCTGGTGGTTCAAGGCTTTCTTGGAGCAATGGAATATTCCCACCCACACTTTCCTTGCCATGGATCGGGAAGTGTCCATTTCTTTGGAGGAATTCGCGAAGGTATCCGGCCTACCGGTCATGGGGGAACACTATGAGGAGCTGCTCCCGACAGATGAGTACATCTTCGGTGCTAAGCCGATGGTAAGGCGGATTACGCCGGAAAATGCCGTTCAACACCAATTCCCGAGCCTGATCAAGGTGTTGAACATCTACGAGTCCCTCTTCATCGAACACGGGAGCCGAGGAGTTAATTTTGAGGACTTCATTGCTCGCTTCCTCCGTCCGAGCATTATTTCGCCAGGAGCCGTCAAATCTGCTATCCTGGATGATCCTTTTGGCCTAGGTTTGGATAACCTGCCGATGATGGAGATAGACCAAAAGGCTTTCTTCCTCCCAGACTTCCCTACCATATCCTTCGCGGAAATTGCAGCCCCTGGGATAGATGAGGAGGCCTTTTTCTTAGGATTCCTCAGGCTGTGGCTGAGTTGGTTCGCGATCCCAATGCATTCTCATCGCATGCGGCCTTCCGTCTTCTACCCAGCCCACCGAATGGTCATCGGGATAAAGGTGGCCGTGGGGATCGCTGGCCTGGCGCACCTATATCATGGCCTCAGCCGAGCAGCGGATGCCAACGAGCCCGGGGTACTGCACGTGGTCTTCCCGATGCACTACTTTGCATCGTGGCTCGAGCTACACACGGCGGGTGTCTTCGGCATGCATAAAAGGCCTTCATTCTTTGACAAGTGCGGTTTTCCTCGCATTTTACAGTTGATTGGCTCATCAATCGTGACTCCTTCACCACGGGACGCCAGAGGTTTACTGCTTCGCCCTCACACCGTTGGAGTCAGGATGTCCTTTATTGATAAGGTATTAACCATTGGAAAAGCGTCCACCACTGCGGTGTGACCACTACAGGACTCCTTCAAGGATGGAGTTTCAGTGTTAACAGCCCGGGAGATCCTTCATTTGTATTCTATTAGACCGGGTTTCCTAGTCTTCAGGCAGGGCGGTGCAGCAGTCTTTATGAGATATAACCCGCATCGTTTTGCCCGACAACTGGGTTACGATCAAGGGGTACCCTTAGAAGCTTTCTTACTGGAACCCGCTGTCAGTAAAGAAGGGATGGAGAACGCGTTACACCACTTCATGCGCCTGAACACGGGTTCTCATTTTTTCATTAGCACGCCGGCCTGTGCTCCACGACTCCTTAATGTATATAAAGAGTGGTACAATCATGCGACGGGGGCTGTTATAAAGGAAGAGAGGCGAGTGTTGATCGACCGTAAAGAAGTACCCCCCGGTACCAATCGTAACGCTCCCTTAGCGCCAAGGATCCTGGTGGTTCCTCCTCTAAAAGATGCTGGGAGCAGACCATCACGTGCGCAAAGCCCTCCACATGAGCTGCCGCTCCCTGATATCACAGACGCACCTCCCGCACCCTGTGCTCCAGTGGAGACAGTGGTTGTACCCTCGCCGGAGTCTGGCGTGGGTGCAGACATCGGGACCCGTCGTCCCAAAGTGGCCGCTAAGCGAAAGTCGATCCCCCGCGAGCCTAGGGTCGGGGGTCAAAAGAAAAAGAAGTCGCTCTTTGCTGCGGATGTCGTGTTCGGCCAGGAACCCCATGCTCCTCATGCTGAAGGTCTGCTCGAATATGGGACTAACGCAGGGTTGGTGATGCCGCCGCCGGACGATACAGACTTGGAGGCTGCTCTCAGAGCTTCGGCATGGTTGGTGAAGCGTGACGCGTGGCTGGCTAAGCTTGCGCAATCAGGTAACTACTAGTCGCCTTTTCTTTATTGCAACATATCCTCTTCATTATTTTTGACTAACGCTTTTCTTTCTTTCCTTTCAACAGGCATCACTGATGAAGAAGCCATTGCTGCTTCTCTGAAGACTTTTCAGGAGGAGGAATGTCTCAGAGCATCTATGGGCCTTAGTAAGTTTCGACTCATCAAGTTTTTCATTTTCCTTGTGTTATGGTCGATCTAACCTTTCCCTTTTAATTACAGGAACCTCAATGTCGTTTCCTCCTAGCGACGCAGATGTTCTACCATCTGCCGACATTCCTGCTTCTCCTGGGCCACCGCAAGAGGTTCGTCTTGAAGAGCCGATGAGAGATGCCTTAAAGGCTCTGGAGGCATCCCTGAATGAAGATGATGATGCCTTGAAGGAGGCGTCACAGAGGTCCCTCATGACCGCTCAGGAGGAGAGGAAGCGGTTGAGGCGTGAGGCGAAGGCGCGCAGGGCTGCCTTGGCTATGGGAGCGGGCCCCAGCACCGCCCCTCGAGCTGATACTCCCTCTGAAGAGGCCCCTGTCGCCCTATCCACTGCCCGCAGAGAGGTGGCGCGAGCAGTTCGGAGTGCAAACGGTAAATCCGCTTCAGGTAATATTTCTCTCAGAGTTTTTGTTATAAGGATTTTAATGTTATTGGTCCTTATATCTCTTATCTTTGCAGGGCCAAGTCCGATCGAGGGAGAGGCGGAATCCGTCGATCCTAGGGGAACGGAGGAGGCGATGCCTGCCGGACTCGAGCCGACAGTGGGTAATATCGTCGAGGCTTTGGAGCCTGAGGTGGAGGTCGAGGGGCCTACTGCTGAGAAGGTCATTGATGCCGAACCTAAAGTGGTGGCAGATGATATGATCATTATAAATGAGTCCAGGGTGGTGGCGAATGAAGCGCTCGAGGCCGGCGATCCCCCGGCGACGGTGGACGATACAACCGCCACTACTGAACCTGAGAGAGTGGTGGGTGAGGCGGCCATGATTCCCGAGGACGAGCCAATCGCTCCTTCTCTGGAATCTGGCAATACTCCAGTCATTGCCCTCCCCATCTATGGTCCTCCGCCGTCTCCAGGTCTCGCGAGCACCGCAACGGTCCCCATCGAGTCGGGCGATGAGGTCACGGGTGGTGGTCTCATGTCGATAGAGGAGGGAGTAGCCTCTGTTTCAGCCGGGAGCTCCTCAGGTAAACCCCAAGTTGCTGCTTTTCTTTGTTTTACTATCTTTTCTGACGAGTTCACCTTTTCGTAACGCAGGTGCAGCCAGTGCCGATGCCCCACTGCTCGAGAGAACGCCTTCAACGACTGCCTTGGCGGTGGTCACCTCTCAACCCTCTCTCATACCCTCGAAGATGTTGGAAGGTATGCGTTTGCGATTTATTAATCTTATCTTCCAGATGTATAATTTGTGTACTAAAGTCACACTGTTGTATCTTTCAAGAGTGCTTTTTGATCATCTCTATCAAGTGTTGCTCCCACACTTCTCCTTCCCATCTGAATTCGCCTCTCCCTCTGGTGGCGCTGGTGAGTACCGTTCCCGATTGGTAGATTTTTCTTTTCAGTGGTAGAATTATTTCTAACTTTCTCTTGTTCTGACTGCAGTGCTGCAAATCGAAGGGGAAGCAGAAAGATCGGCTGGGCCACCAGCCCTTCCGGCCTTGTCACCTGTCTCCACTGGTATAGTAAACTATCTTATCGATGACTTCCTTCATATCTATTGAATCATCATCTAATCGCATTTCGTCTTTTTCCAGCCGTCGTTCCAGTCTCGGTGCCTTTCGAGTCTCGCATTACAATACCGGGCGGCCCTTCCCAGCGACGTCCGTCCTCAAAAGGTGCCGCGAATAGTTTGCGCATGTTGAGCGACTACGTCGAGGAACTCGACATCGAGGATCCTGTATCCGCTGAGGACTTCGCCACGACGGTTAACCCGATGTTGGCGATATTTGCCACCTTCCATGACGAGGGTATTGTCGCCTCTTGGGTTAACTATTGTCGGGGGATCGAGGCTCGCCTTCATCAGCTGGAGTCAATGCGCCTGTCCCCCGAGACTTTGGCCTTGAGCACTCAACGGGGAGCATGGCTCGAGCAAAGCGCTTCTCATTTCCGTCATCTGGAACAAGAAGTGGCTTTGAGGCTAAAGGAGTGCCAAGATTCTTCAAGCAGAACTGCTCGCTTGCGTGCCGAAGTTGAGGCGAACGCCGCTGAGGTAAAGACCGTCTTCGAGGGTCTTCTGGAGCGCATATCGAATGGGCTGAGACTAAAGCGGGCACTTGATGTCGCCGAGCATGACACTCCAGGCCGTGAAGCTGCTCATCAAGCCGTCAGGGATCAGCTTGCATCCGTCGCACAGCAACGGGCCCAGGTGGAGGCGGAGTTGGCAGTGGTATCCAATCGGGAAAAGGCATGGAAGGAAGTGTACGAACAACTGATAGAGCTACTTAAGACGCTTCCTTCCCAATAGCTGCCTTTGTATCAATGTATTTGTAAAAATTTTCTTTTCTGAGTAACATGTATCCTTTCTTTGCTCTTTTGTATGATTCACCATGTATTTGATTGAGGTCAATGAATAAAGATACACACTTTCTTTTGCAATATCTTGTATGTTCTTTTGTTTTCTGCCTTTACATCATGATGTTGTCGATGAACCTGATTGGCAGACAACTTAATTTCTCCAAAAGATAGCGATGGCTTAGGCCGCAGGTTCAGATCTGCCGCCTAAGACTTTTCAATTCTATGAGCCGTAAGGGTCTCATAGAGATTTTTTTTTCTCCCTACGGATCGAGAGGATCTCATAGGTGGATTTTCTCCTTAGGAATCGTGAGGATTCCTAAGTGTGGTTTTCTCTTATAAGTCGTAAGGATCCTATAAGAGAATTTTCCCTCTTACGAGTCGAGAGGATTCGTAAGCGGTTGTTTCCCTCCTTGTCGAAAATCGACTTCGGAGAGTGAGACCCGTGAATAGTATGCAAGAGACCAGTTTGGATTGACTTGCAGGGCCCCATTGCTCAAAAAGCAAGCTTTTCAATCCTTGCTGTCTGAGACTTCTTCTTACAAATTGAGACGAATCGGGGATTTGTTTGCAGTTGTAGCGGAACGGTTGACATGAGTTAAGAAACTCTCGTCACGGAGTGTTTGTATCCGTGAGTCGAGGAGTTTGCTAGGGATTATTTGTTTCCCAAGCGCCAAGGATTATTTGTTTCCTTGGGGTTTGAAACGAGTCGAGAATTCCCACGGGGGCACTGGTGGTTCTGCGAGTCGACGCGGATCAGGAGGCTCTCGTCAAGGAGTGTTTGTATCCGTGAGTCGAGGAGTTTGCTAGGGATTATTTGTTTCCCAAGCGCCAAGGATTATTTGTTTCCTTGGGGTTTGAAACGAGTCGAGAATTCCCACGGGGGCTTTGGTGGCTCTGTGGGTCGACGCGGATCAGGAAGCTCTCGTCAAGGAGTGTTTGTATCCGTGAGTCGAGGAATTTGCTAGGGATTATTTGTTTCCCAAGCGCCAAGGATTATTTGTTTCCTTGGGGTTTGAAACGAGTCGAGGATTCCCACGGAGGCACTGGTGGCTCTGCGGGTCGACGCGGATCAGGAGGCTCTCGTCAAGGAGTGTTTGTATCCGTGAGTCGAGGAATTTGCTAGGGATTATTTGTTTCCCGAGCGCCAAGGATTATTTGTTTCCTTGGGGTTTGAAACGAGTCGAGAATTCCCACGGGGGCTCTGGTGGCTCTGCGGGTCGATGCGGATCAGGAAGCTCTCGTCAAGGAGTGTTTGTATCCGTGAGTCGAGGAGTTTGCTAGGAATTATTTGTTTCCCAAGCGCCAAGGATTATTTGTTTCCTTGGGGTTTGAAACGAGTCGAGAATTCCCACGGGGGCTCTGGTGGCTCTGCGGGTCGACGCGGATCAGGAAGCTCTCGTCAAGGAGTGTTTGTATCCGTGAGTCGAGGAGTTTGCTAGGGATTATTTGTTTCCCAAGTGCCAAGGATTATTTTTTTCCTTGGGGTTTGAAACGAGTCGAGAATTCCCACGGGGGCTCTGGTGGCTCTGCGGGTCGACGCGGATCAGGAAGCTCTCGTCAAGGAGTGTTTGTATCCGTGAGTCGAGGAGTTTGCTAGGGATTATTTGTTTCCCAAGCGCCAAGGATTATTTGTTTCCTTGGGGTTTGAAACGAGTCGAGGATTCCCGCGGAGGCACTGGTGGCTCTGCGGGTCGACGCGGATCAGGAGGCTCTCGTCAAGGAGTGTTTGTATCCGTGAGTCGAGGAGTTTTCTAGGGATTATTTGTTTCCCGAGCGCTAAGGATTATTTGTTTCCTTGGGGTTTGAAACGAGTCGAGAATTCCCACGGGGGCTCTGGTGGCTCTGCGGGTCGACGCGGATCAGGAAGCTCTCGTCAAGGAGTGTTTGTATCCGTGAGTCGAGGAGTTTGCTAGGGATTATTTGTTTCCCAAGCGCCAAGGATTATTTGTTTCCTTGGGGTTTGAAACGAGTCGAGGATTCCCGCGAAGGCACTGGTGGCTCTGCGGGTCGACGCGGATCAGGAGGCTCTCGTCAAGGAGTGTTTGTATCCGTGAGTCGAGGAGTTTGCTAGGGATTATTTGTTTCCCGAGCGCCAAGGATTATTTGTTTCCTTGGGGTTTGAAACGAGTCGAGAATTCCCACGGGGGCTCTGGTGGCTCTGCGGGTCGACGCGGATCAGGAAGCTCTCGTCAAGGAGTGTTTGTATCCGTGAGTCGAGGAATTTTGCTGAAGTCACTGGCTTCTTCGGTTGAAATGAACCGTTGAGGTTTGGCTTCGTTGTCTGACGGAATCCGCTGGGAAAGTATGGTTCCTTCTTTGTTTACGCCCTTGGATTGTATACAGGGATCGATGTGATCTTAACTGTAGGGCCAAAGTTTTATCATTTCTCATTTTTATTTTATTTTATTTCCGCGATACTCTATCATTTCAGCTTTTATATCACGAAGGTCGCGACTGCCCAATCATTTCGGCTATTTTTCGCGGTGCCCAATCATTTCGGCTATTTATTTTATTTTTACTCGCTTCTTTTTATTGCGAGTTTCCCTATCATTTCGGCTATTTTGCATGCATACATTTTTACTTGCTGCTTTTTATTGCAAGTTGCCCTATCATTTCGGCCATTTCGTATGCATGTGCGGCCTATCGGCTTTTCGCCGTAAACCTGAAATTAGACACTGATTTCGGCATCAGCACCGCTACAACTGGGATATCGCCAGGAGCGAATCATCATTTGCCTTTGTCATTGTTGAACAAAGGAGGCTTAGCGACCAGGGTTAGGGTCCTGTCGGCTAAGGCTTTTGACCTTATGAGCCGTAAGGGTCTCACAAAGCTATTTCTCCCTACAAGTCGTGAGGACCTTATAGGTGTATTTTCTCCCTAGGAATCATGAGGGTTCCTGGGTGTATTGTTCCGCTGTAAGTCGTAAGGATCCTACAGGAGGGTTTTCTCCTTGCAAGTCGAGAGGATTTACAAGGGTTGTTTGCCATGCAAACATATCCCTAGTCTCGGATGAGACTTAGTTAGGGAAATGTTTATTCGCGCCCGTGGATTGTATACAAGGGCCAGTATTAGACCACTTGTAGGGCAATATCGGAAGTTGTGGGGGTTGCTTAAGCACAGGTTTAGGTCTCTGTAACTTAAGACTTTCAACTCTTATGAGCCGTGAGGGTCCCATAAGAGAGTTCTTCTTACGAGTCGTGAGGATCCCGCAAGTGTATTTTCTCCTTAGGAATCGTGGGGATACCTAAGTGTGTTGTTCCCTTGTGAGTCGTAAGGCTCTCACGCGGGTGGTTTCTCCTTACAAGGTCGAGAGGGCCCTATAAGTGCCTTTTTAACGAGGCTGCGCCCTTTCGGGTTTTCACAAACACTCGCCGGTAGTCCTGCTGTTTTTACTCACGGAGCCCTTTCAGGTTTTCATCCGTGCCCATTTTGCTTATGGGCCTTCATAGTTTGGCTCGAATTTTCCCCGCTTGGCGCGATTGGGGATCATAGGCCTTTTGACCACTAGCACGAGTTCGCCTTGGCGAAATGTCCTCGGTCGGGTCAGTCTTTCATATGAGCGCGTCATCTTTGCTTTATAAGCTTCCAGATTTTGCTGTGCTATGAGCCGAGTTTCATCAAGGGCGTCAAGCTCCTCAAGCCGAAGGTGAGTATTTTCTTCATCCGTCAGCTCGTAGTGAATTGCTACTCGCAAAAAGGGTAATTCTATTTCAAGGGGTAATACCGCTTCCGTGCCGAATACTAACACGTAGGGCGTTGTGTTCGTGGCCGTCTTGAACGTGGTTCGATACGCCCAAAGAGCCTCTTGCAACCTCTTATGCCAGTCCCTCTTGTTTCGGGACACCGTTTTCTTTATAATTTTCGTCAAGGTCTTGTTGAAGGCCTCGGCGAGACCGTTAGCCCGCGGATTATAGACTGAGGAATATCTCCAGTCTATATTGTGCTGCTGTGCGAAGCGGCTAATTTTATGACTTCGGTAGGCTGGCCCATTATCAGAGATGATCCTTCTCGGGGTTCCAAACCGGTATATGACATGCGTCTTGAAGAAATGGAGGATGTTCTCCGTCTTCACTTCCCTCAACGGTACCGCCTCTGCCCATTTGGAGAAGTAATCAGTCGTCGCCAAGATGAAACGATGTCCCCTAGACGATGCTGGTTCGATGGGGCCAACTCTATCAGTTCCCCACATTTCGAATGGCCAGCTAGCCACTGTCGGGTGTAGCGGATTTGGATGCTGGTGGATGAAGTCCCCATGAATTTGGCATGAGCGGCATTGCTTCGCATATTCGATGCAGTCCTGAATCATCGTGGGCCAGTAGTAGCCCATCCGTTTTATCTTCAACTTCATCTTAGGGCCTGCTTGGTGGGAACCGCAGAGTCCGTCGTGAACTTCCTGGACGACTCTTTTCGTTTCGTCAGGTCCTAAGCATCTCAGCCACAAAGAATCAAATGACCTCTTGTACAGAGTATCGTTGACGAAAGCGAAAACAGGGCTTGTTTCACGAGTTGATGTCTTGTGGACGCTTCTTCAGGCATTTAGTGGGACTTGAAGTAATCTATGAAGATTTCTCTCCAATCCTTGGTATTTTCCCAATCTTTTACTTACAGGGTTGTTTGCTCGTTCGCTCCTTTTTCTTCGGATGATTCCAGAGATATTTCTGCTGGGGCAAGCACTCGACGGCTTTGTACCACGATTCTGACATCATCGAGGTTCTTATCAGCCAGTTCTTTAGCAAGTTTGGCCAACGCGTCCGCTTTGCTATTTTCCGCACGAGGTATGCTCTCCAAAGTATAGGAGGGAATTTGGGTTAGCAGTTGTTGCACTTTTTCACCGTATTTTACCAATTCCTTTTTGCACGTTTGGTAGTTTCCATTTACTTGACTAACGACCAGTTGAGAATCCCCGTATATGAGGAGGCTTTCAATTCCCATGTCGATGGCGATCTCGAGTCCTGCTATCAGAGCTTCATATTCGGCTTCATTATTCGTCCTTGGCTCTGTTAGGGAGAACGCGTAGCGCATTATCCCTCCTTGCGTGGTCACGAAGATAAGGCCTACTCCCTATTTGATCATTGGCGTACTTTGTTTGTGCTTTTTCATGGAAGATACTCCATCGAAATAAAGCTGCCAACGGGTATCACCACTGTCGATCGCGTCAAACGCATGTCTGTCTGGCAAATCGCAATTTAGAGGAGAATCGGCAGGTATGGGATGCTCAGCAAGGAAGTCGGCGATGGCTTGGCCTTTCACTGCCTTGAGAGGTTGATATGTTATCGAAAATTCCATCAAGAGCAGGGCCCATTTAGCGAGTCGTCCCGTCAATATGGCTTTTAACATTAGATATTTGAGAGGATCCACTTTCGAAATAAGACGGACTTCATCTGCTAACGCGTAGTGTCTAAGCTTTGTTATTGCGAAGATCAACGCCAGGCAGTGTTTTTCAATGGGAGAGTAGTTGCTTTCTGCCCCCAGCAGAACTCGACTTAAGTAGTAGAGTGCTCTTTCTTTCCCTTGGTCATTCTCTTGCGCCCATAATGCGCCTAAAGAACCTTCGAGGGTAGTTGTATAAAGGATGAGAGGTTTCCCCTTAACCGGAGCGGCCAACACTGGAGGGTTTTGCAGATACTGCTTGATCTCGTCCAGTGTGCCTTGGCATTTGTGATCCCAAACGAATGGGGTTCCTTTCTTCATCAGGTGACTGTAAGGACGGCACTTTCCTGAAAGATTAGCGATAAACCGCCGAATGTATGCGAGCTTTCCTTGGAGAGATCGCAGCTGTTTATGAGTTCTCGGCGGAGGCATTTCCATGATCGCCTTAATTTTTGACGGATCTATTTCAATACCTCGGTGTCAAACAATGAATCCTAGGAATTTGCCTGAGGAAACTCCGAATGCACACTTGAGCGGATTCATTTTCAAGTTGTATTGCCGAAGGCGCTGAAATACAGTCTTTAGATGCTCGAGATGTTCCTCGTATGATTTGCTCTTAACCACAAGATCGTCGATATAACATTCGACGATTTCATGTATAAGGTCATCGAAGATCTTCGTCATGGCCCTCTGATAGGTGGCACCGGCGTTCTTTAGACCGAAGGGCATTACCTTGTAACAAAATATCCCCAAAGGAGTCCGGAAAGCCGTATGTTTCTGGTCTTCAGGATGCATTTTTATTTGATTATACCCTGATGAGCCGTCCATGAAGGAGAAAATCTCATGCGTGGACGTATTATCTATCATCAGTTCGGTGACTGGTACTGGGAAATCATCCTTCGGGCAGGCCTTGTTGAGATCCCGAAAATCCACGCATATGCGCACTGTCCCATTTTTCTTCATCACCGGGACGATGTTGGCGATCCATTCGGGGTATTGAACTTCCTGGATGAAGCCAGAGTCGATCAGCTTTTTGACTTCAGCATTGATACTCATCTCAAGCTCGAGTCGCATTCTTCTCGGCGCCTGTTTGACTGGTTTGACGTTTGGGGATATTGCTAGTCTATGTACAGCGACTTCTGGATCTAGTCCTGGCATCTCGGAATAGTTCCATGCGAAGCAATCTTTATGCTGCACAAGGACGTCTTTTAACGCATTCACCCTCTCTTCAGACAGCAGCTCGCTGACGAATGTCGGTCGCGGATCATTTGCCATCCCCAACTCAATTTTCTTGAGATTATCTGCAGTGGTATGGATTCCATCTTCCAGCTCTTTTGGCGCTGGTGGGAATTCTGAGATTATCTCGTCGCTGCTGTTTTCGAAGCACCAAGGGAGTTCACCTATGTCCTTGGGCTCTTCTTTTAATATTGTGATCATATGACAGGTGCGAATTCGCTTCCAATCCCAATATGGAACTGGTTCCTCTTTCGTGACCTTGGGCTCATGCTTTTGTGGTGGCGTTACCCTCCAGTTGTCAGACAGAGCGAACTTGCCGAGCTGGTACTGATCTTCAACCCAATTCTTAAAGGTGAAGCAATCTTCAAGAGGATGCCCTATTACTCGGTGGTAAGAGCAATAGTTTGGGTCAGAGACTTCACCTGCTTGTTCGGGGTGCTTAAACTCTGGCAATGTAAGCATTTGGTGCTTTAGGGAAAGATTGAGTATCTTCTTCGTCTTTTCCCGAGGAAACGAGTATGCTCGACCCATTTTCTTCATGAGGGATTAGTCAATAACGCTCGATTCTCGTTTGCGTGGCTTCTTAGCCTTGCTTTGTTGCTGTTGAGCGCCTCTTCGGCCTTTCGACTTGCGTCTGCTTCCGCGTCGAGCCCTTTTTGTATCAGGTTGACATGGGGCAGCATCTTCGTCTTTTACTGCTTATTGAAGGAGGCGCTGTGTTTTGGCTTTCTCATAGATCGCCATTTCACGATTGTGATCATCTCGGGCTTTTTGACCCGCTTCCCTTATAAGTTTGCCCATCTGGTCTTCAAATGATGGACTGGACGGTTTTGTATCAGGAACTTTTGCTGGTTCAGGATTAGCGTTTTTCTCTTGAGCATCTGCTTCTTCATCAGAATTGTGCACGACGTAACAGTCGCGGGGCAGCTCTCGTTTCCTGGAGCGAATGTATCCGAGCCCGATCGTCTCCAGCCTCCCATTAGGTAGCTTGTGCTAAGTTCCGGGGACGTTCCAAACCTTGTCATAGAATATGGCCTTCCTAACGGTCTGTTCGAAAGGTATCCCCTGGCGTTCCAACAGTCTCCTCAAGCCTTCCGTATAATATCGGGGTAGACGGATGGGCTGAAGTCTGTCCAGCGTTGGATCCGCACCGTGCCAAAGTTCTTTTTCCACCTTGTTTTCTTCGGAACGGTAGAATAGGATTGCCCTATCGCCTTTTCGTCCGGGAGGGATATAAAATGTCCGCAATTCTTCCACACTATCGTTGGCGAGCGCATCTAGTTCTTTATAATGTTCGAGCGGCACCATGGCTATCTGTAGACTTCGCTCTTCATCAGCAGAAGCTCGTATTGAAAGCCGAGCAGGGAATACAGCATGGACTTCGTCCTCTGAATCACTACCAAAGATCAGTGAAGGGGCGGATGGTCCCGGCTCGGTGTATTGGGGCGGACCCGAATAAATTATATCCTCTTCTTCCTCGCTATCACTGCCGAAGACAGGGATGGTTGCGTTAGTTTTGTTCTCCGGCCTGTGACACCTTTCCGTGTCTTCGAAACTCGGCAAGAAGTATTTGGCATCTTCATATTTGCGAACTTCATTCACGGAAAATGGATTCAATTCTCCTGCCAAAGTGTACTCGAGACCATCCTTACAATATTTCATACACTGATGCTGTGTAGAAGGGATAATATTGTACTCGTGTAACCATGGTCGACCGAGCAGAGCATTGTAGCATGTCTTGGCGTCTATGACATGGAATTTAACATCTGTGACGAGCAACCCGAAGCGTAACGTCAATATCACAGATCCAAGAGTCTTTGACGATTGGGAATCGAACCCGGAGATGGTGATCTTGTCCCGCGCAAGGTGCTGGACGCTCATGCAGATTTCCTTCAACACTAGCACGTTGAGGAGATTAACAGACGATCCATTATCGATCAGGATTTTGCCTATCTTTATATCATGGCAGTATCCTGAGACATAGAGAGGGCGATTGTGTTCGCGCGTCCCAAGGAGAAGGTCTTCATCGCCAAAAGCAACGTCGGCCGTGTGCACCTCTTCCAACTCATCCTTCATCTTTTGTTCGGCTAGGAAGGCTTGGAACTGGTCTGGATCTTGTAGGGCCTTAATCAAAGAATCCCTTGCTTCTTTTGATAGCAATAGGGCATCGAGAATGCTGAGTTGTGAGGATAGCTTTCTCAGATGCGCCAAGACATTGTAATCCACTTTATTCCTCTTTTGCGGGTTCTTGGCGGTTAACTCTTCCGCAACTCGGTCATCCAAGGCGATGCCTTCAGAGACCTTCTCTTTCCCCTTGTCTTTCTTGTTTAAGGGTCCGAGATTCTTTTCAGGTAGCGTCCGATTGCGTAGCTGTATATTCTCGCAAACCTTCGGTCCTTCTTCTTTCCCCGATGTGGATTCTTTAAAGAGGGGGCCAAGCTCTAACTCCTCATCAGAATCGCTCCCAAATATAGGCACTTGTGATCCTCCGGCGTCAATCATGCAACAGCCATCGGTAGTTTTATCAAGCACTTTGATCGTTCTGCCCTGCTCTCGGCGAGCTTTGCGTTTTTCCCGCTTAAATTGTTGCCGGTGAGTAACATATCATTGCCACCACTTATCGAAAGCTTTACACTCTTTAGTGGGATGCGACACCTTCTGATGGTACAAGCAATAGGAGGGGTGCATTTCCGATTCACCGGTGATGTTTCCTTCAGAGGATGGTAGCTTCATGCCCATCGATATGGCCTTAGCGAACCTTTTCCTCATCTTGAATTGGCTTTTGTCAGCGGCGGAGGCATTTCGCTCCAGCGGGATTATCTCAGCTCTTTCATCAAGTCGCCGGCGTTTGGCCCTTTCAAAAATAGCCATTTCGCGTTCTCGATCAGCTTTACTTTTTAGTCGAGCTTCGTCAAGGAACGCGTCAATCATTTCGACTGATAGCTCCGGAATTCTTGATTGGTATCTGCCCCCAGCGTTTTAGTGCCAGAAGTCTCTTCATCGTTCGTGAGCGAATGTGAGATCATATGACAGCTCGCCACATTTTCCTCGGATTCATCTGATGAACTTTCTCCCTCATTTTCCTCTTGAAAGACGTGATTGAGGAACTCTTGGAGCGTGATGGGAGTCCGCGCCTTTTGGTTGTATTCATCTAGCGCGTCAATTTGCTTTTGTAAGTCCGTGCGCTTATCACCAGGCTTTACGGGCTTCTTGGACTTCTTCTTCTTTTTCGAAGACTTTGACGACTGGCTGCAAGTGCTTGAACCCCTTGAACCCCCATCATTGGTCTTTGAAGTTGGACGTGGCTTCAACATCCCCTCAACGACATGTGGTTCTAATAGGTTCTTCCACTTGATCGCTGGACACGTCCGAAGATCATTTAGCATTCTCCTCGTTTTGGCTGATAATACAACCTCCCAAGGAGCTTCTTCAATGACGGAGCATGTTGCCCCCGGCGTATTTGTCCCCTTAGCGGTGTGGGGCTGCGGAGGATTCACCTTCCATTTGTCAGATAGCGCGAACTTGCCCTGTCGGTACTGGTTTTCAAGCCAATTTTTGAAAACGTAACAGTCTTCGATCGGATGTCCTAGCACTTGATGATAAGGGCAGTAATTAGGCTCGTTGACGTCACTTGGTTGCAACGGGCGTTTTGGATCTGGCAGATTTATGAGTCTGTTGCGCAACGCCAGCTCGAATAGCCTCCTCATTTTATCGCGGGGGAAGGAATAAGGACGTCCCATCCTATCCTCAAGGGGTACGTACGGGCGCGTATTGTTTGGACGAGCAACCGGCTTCGAGTCGCTCGGTTATTGTTGAGCATTAGCGACAACGATCGTTTTTCCCTTCCCTTTGTCATTTCGGGAGTCCGGCCTTGGAAGAGGAGGTTTATGGCCCATCTGATCCATCTGTGCTAGTTTGTCGATCAAGGCCTGGAAGGTAATCGGCTTGAAAAACATCATAAACTGCGAGATGGTTGCTTGTGGATCGAGGGTCCCCACAAACATACCCACTGCGGGAGCTTCTTCGATGTGCTGCTCGCACTTCGACCATAAATTCCGCCATCGTATAGCGTACTGAACCCACGTCTCGCCGGGTTTTACCCTGGCATTAATCAGTGCCGTCATCGGGGTACGTTCACTGGAGCTTGCAAAACGCTGAGTAAACAACAGCTCCATCTCCGCGAAGGTTTTGATAGAGTCGTTCGGGAGCTCGGAGTACCATTCGAATGCCGTATCCGATAAACTTCCAACAAACTGGCGCAGTAAAAGCTTGTCATCACCACCGGTATTGCCGCAGAGTGCCCTGAACTGGGCAACATGCTGATGAGGATTGCCCGTCCCTTTGTAGACATGGAACTTGGGAATTGTGTAACCTGATGGGTACTTGATTTGATCGTACCAACTTGGATATGGCCGTCCTGTTTTTACGACCTGATCGGCCGCTTTGGTCGCATGATGAACCCGTATTTGTTGGGCGATGTACTCATCCAAATCAGCTTTGGAGATTGTATCCTCTTTAGCCGTCGATAGAGCTGGTGGAGGATTTGATGTCTCTCCCTTATCGTCTCCAAGGATGATCGGGGGCACTTCAACCGGGGGCTCTTGTTGTATCATCATCCCTATCATGTCCTGGAAGAGGAGGCCCATACGCTGTATGTTGGCTACTTGTTCAGCAGCCTCTTTGTCCTTCTTCTCCAATATCCGATGAAGGAATTCGGCGTCGGTTTCTTCCTCCTGACGTTCATCCGAGGACGTTTCAGGGTTCTCTTTTGGCCCTGTAAGTGCGGCCATAGCGTTCATCATTTCTTGGAGCTTCTGCTGCTGCTCCTGAGCCTTGGTCACTGACCTCGTGTGCGGTCTGTGACCTGCTGACATGCGGCTTTCCTCCTTTCCAGAAGCCATATAAACCGTATGAACTGTTATGCCCCCTGACTTGGGGCGTTTAGGTTCACCATTTTTAACTTTTGCCGCTGACACGGGAGTTTTCTCTGGCCTCCTTCTTTTGTGGACCATTAAGGTTGAAGGAGCCATTGAAGTGGGCGTCCTAGCAATTGTTGCCCCCTGCTGTTTAATGGGGCGGTTTTTGTCCTTTTCCACCTTTGCCTTTTTCTGGCGATGAAAGTGGTCTGGGTCAATCATGGAGTCTTGAACCCTCCGCCAAACTTTATAAATTTTTGACGACAGCCGTTGAGGGGGCTGTTCCTGCTTTGTCTCCGGAGCTTTCTCCATAGGCGGAGGAGATCTTTTCAATGTAGCGGTTGGAGAGTTCTTCCGTACCCTCCTCGGCAATTCAAAGCTGTTCCCAGTTGGAACAGCAGCGTCGACTTCCACCACTGGAGTAGGTGGAGTTAGCCCTGAGGGGGAGTTGCCCCCTGCCTTCCTCACTCGCTGCCAATGGCGACGTCGAGCACGAAGAGTCGTTGGGATTGGCTCGGAGATAGAGATAACTTCTTTTTTCCCCCTGTCCAAATGAGGCACCGCCGGTGTTAACCTTTTAAAAACTGAGGTTGTTCCTTGCGGGGTAATATCCAATCTGTCAAAGACAGACCTTCGTATAGGGGCAGGAACGGGAATCGTCAGTCTTGAAAAGACCGACTCTTTGACAGGGGAAGCCGCTTTAACGACTTCTGGAGCAGCAGTCATTGCCTTCCTTGGGATAGCCAGTTTAGAATTCTTATCCAGCCTGGCGAAAACCGAAGCTGTTGGTTTGGCAGCAGGCGACCCGTTGACAAGGGTCGTCGTAGCAGTGAGCCGGTCGAAGACCGACTTTTTGTTCACTTCCGGTGCAGGTATTGGCGCAGAGAACTTGTAGGTGGGATCATGGTCCCGAAGAACAGGCTAGTGGTGGCTTGGGTCACCTGGTCTACCGGCAGAGCGAGGAAGGAAGCCGCTTGGGGCCCATATGCTACACCTCCTGGTGAGGTGGAGCGTCCGTTGCAGTGGCATTTCGAGCAGTTGGTGCAGTTGAAGGCCATTGAATCCTGAGTTCTGCGCCAGGCAAGAGACCAAATCCTACTAACTTGAAATCCTAAGGCAACCATTAACAAACCGCGATTGGTTCGCGAAGACGACACACGAAGTGTGGAGTGGAACGAGGAAAAGGTCCCACCGGGCGTGCCAGAATCTGTTCCCCTCCGAAAGGCGGCGCGGACTTTGCGTCTGTGCCTGAGATTCGGGGCAGATGCTATTTGGTTTTATCCGTCTACCTCTCTAAAGATGCCAAGTTGATTTATGGCACCGTGTATCGGAAGTTTAGACGGATACAGCCGATGTAGCAGACTTCGTCAGATTCCTCCTCAGGGTGAGGGGTTTTTGATTGTGTGGACGCTCTTCCCTGCAGGCACAAGCCCCTGCAGTTAATTATGCTACCGCATCGCGGTAACGACTTTCTCCTTCTCCAGAATTTCACTTCGTGTCATGTGTATTTGTTTTATTTGTGGTTGCCCGTGGATTGTATACGGAGACTGAGTAATGCCGTCGCCCGTAGGACGTGGATTAGTCCAAATCCGTATTTACTTAGATTTGGGTTTGGTGTTTTTAGTTTAAGGATGCATTAGTCGCGTTGCGGCTAAGATCAACTTAAACGTTCGTTAAGGATACGTTAGTCCTGTTTTAGACTAAGATCAACTTAACGTAGTGATTAATTTAATGTATGGCCATCGGGACTCGTCACCTCTCTGACGTCGTTGAAGGATTACAACGACATGTATCAGAGGAGCTCGGAGATGTACCCTCGAACCAGAGTTGATTGGGAGTTTTATAATCCATTTGAATGTTTAAGGATACGTTAGCCGTGTTTGGGGCTAAGATCAACTTAAACGGGACCGTTTAGATCCGACAAAAGAACGTTTGGAGGCTCTATTGTTCCAGTTTAGGGACGTAGTGGTCCGATATTAGTTTAGGGACGTCTCAGTCCAATATTAGTTTAGGGACGTCTCGGTCCGATATTAGTTTAGGGACGTTTCGGTCCGATATTAGTTTAAGGACGTTTCGGTCCAATATTAGTTTAAGGACGTTTCGGTCCACGAGTTTATGGACCCCGCAGTCCATATTCATGTGTGGTCGTTGGGACCCGTCGCCTCTCTGACGTCGTTGAAGGATTACAACGATAGATGTCAAAGGAGTTCGGAGATGTACCCTCGAACCGGAGATAAATTGATTTAGGAGAGCAATTTTGCTCAGTCAATTTAATTTGAGGACTTACGGCCAAAATTGGGTTAAGTCCAGTTGAGAATATTCAACATTTTTTTCTTGATCTTTGACCTATTAGGCCTATGCTAGGGCTTTGCCCATATTTAATAATGCACTGCATTCTATTCTGGCCTGCTAGGCTTTTGATTTGGGCTTTGTCCCTTTATTTATGATGCAGAGCATCTATTTTAGTTTGGGCTCTGCCCCTTTTTAAAACAATGCATTGCATTTTATTAGACCTGTTAGGCCTTCTTTAGTTGGGCTTGGCCCCTTTTGTAAGCAAGGCAATGCATTTGTCTGGCGTTTTGCGCCGAGTAATGAGCGCAAGCTCATATGGTGATGACACGTGTCATGATCTGGTGAGCGCAGTGCGCTGCGCTAGTGCGCTGCGCTGTTGCGCTGCTGACACGTGGCACGCTCTGGTGGGTTGCGCCAATTCCAAAGAGCAAAGCTCTATTTCAAGAGCGCTTAGCGCAAGTGGTTCTATAGCTGACACGTGGCGCTCTCTTAAGAGCGCAACGGCGCAGTTTGGAAGTGCAAAGCACTAAGAATCTTTTAGATTCAAGAACGGAAGTGCAAAGCACTATTTAATTTCTTGATCTAAATTAGATCAAAGAAAAATAAATTTTTCTTTTGTTTGAAGAGCCAGAGGTTCATAAAAGTGCAAAGCACTATTTTTTATTTTTATTGTTTTAAAGAACCAGAGGTTCACAAGAAGTGCAAAGCACTGTTTATTATGTAAAGATCATTGATCTTGTTTTTTAGATCAATGATCTATTAGAAGGAATTTCTTCTACTTCATGAAGGTTCTTTACCTTTGAAATTTTCTCATAGTTCTCTCTGTTTAAAGCTCTTGATTTTTTTCAAGAAATGTTGATGCCTTTGAACTGAGGCTTAGGGTCCTTTTTATAGTGCTCACAATTTAGTTAAATTTGTTAAAGAGATCATTCTCTGAGTGATTTGGGGAATTTTCCCCACCGTTGGATCTTTGATCCAAGGGCTTCTGCTTTGCAGAAGAAAATCTTCTTGTTTTAACAAGAACAGAAAAGATTTCTTAAAATCTTAATTCAGTTTGGCGCAGATACCCCAGCGCGTGACACGTGTCGCGCAGCGCAGGGCGCAGCGCAACTGCACTGACACGTGTCGCGCAGCGCAGGGCGCAGCGCAACTGCGCTAGCGCATCTGCGCTGACACGTGTCGCGCTGCGCAACTGCGCTAGCGTATCTGCGCTGACACGTGTCGCGCAGCGCAGTGCTTGCGCAGCTGAAGCGTTGCTTCATTTAAAACAGAGCTTTGCTCTGGTTGGGCGCGCCTTCTTGGGCGCTGTGCTGACGTATTAGCGCCTGACACTTGGCGTGTTGTTTCAAAATTTTTGAATTTTGAATTTCAACAGAGCTTTGCTCTGATTGGGCGAAACAACCTGTTGCAGAAATGTGTCCCGTAATCGCTAATGATAGCGCATGGGTGTCCAAATCGCGAAAAGATGTTTTCTTTTAAGAACTTAATGACAACCTTCTTGTCATTAGTGCGACAAGGAATAGCTTCAACCCACTTTGAGACGTAATCAACCGCAAGCAGTATGTACAGATTCCCAAAGGAGTTGGGAAAGGGACCCATAAAGTCAATGCCCCAAACATCGAAAATTTCAACCACTAGGATGGGTTGCTGTGGTATCTCATTTCTCCGGGAAATCCTACCCGTGTGTTGACACTGTATACAGGTTTTGCAATGATCAAATGCGTCTTTGAACAAGGTCGGCCAATAAAAACCGCATTGCAAAACCTTCTCCGCCGTCTTTTTGGGACCGAAGTGACCCCCACATGCCTGATCATAACTAAAAGATAGAACACTCTTGAATTCCTCATTCGGGACACATCGGCGAATGATCTGGTCAGGACAATACTTAAACAGATATGGTTCATCCCAGTTAAAGTGTTTTACTTGGGATAGAAAACGATGTTTGTCCTGTTTTGACCAATCGCTAGGTATAAATCCCGTGACAAGATAGTTCATAATATCCCTGAACCAAGGTTCATCGGATACGTTCAAGAGTTGTTCATACGGAAAAGAATCATTGATCGGCAGGGTCACAGGTGAAGAAGAAATGCGTGAAAGATGGTTGGCTACAACGTTTTCACATCCTTTCTTATCTTTAATAACAAGATCAAATTCTTGTAATAGAAGGATCCAACGTATTAGCCTACCTTTAGCATCTTTCTTCGCCAAAAGATATTTCAAGGCAGAGTGGTCAGTGTACACAACTATTGGTGAGCCAATCAACTAAGGCCTGAATTTTTCTAATGCAAATACAACCGCCAAAAGTTCTTTTTCGGTAGTTGTATAGTTAATTTGAGCATCGTTCAGGGTCTTACTTGCATAATAGATCACGTGTGGCATCTTTTCAATGTGCTGTCCTAAGACTGCACCAACTGCAAAATCTGACGCATCACACATAAGCTCAAAAGGGTGGTCCCAATCTGGAGACGATAGAACAGAGGCTGTAGTGAGGGAGTGTTTGAGTGAGTCGAATGCTGCCTCACAATCTGAGTCAAAGTGGAAGGTCATATCCTTGGCCAAGAGAAGAGTTAAAGGTCTAGCAATTTTGCTAAAATCCTTAATGAATCTTCTGTAAAAGCCTGCATGGCCAAGAAATGATCGGATATCCTTGACGCTTTTGGGATGAGGAAGGTTTTGAATGACATCTATCTTAGCTCTGTCAACCTCAATGCCTTTTCGTGAAATAACATGTCCAAGCACAATTCCCTCTTGGACCATGAAATGGCATTTTTCCCAATTCAAGGTTAAGTTCTTCTTTTTGCAACGAGTAAGAACTGCGTCAAGATTCGATAGGCAGTCAGAAAAAGAGTCCCCGAAAATCGAGAAATCGTCCATGAAAATCTTCAAAAAATTCTCGACCATGTCCGAGAATATCCCCATCATACACCGCTGAAATGTAACGGGAGCATTGCATAACCCAAACGGCATGGCCTATAAGCAAAGGTACCAAAAGGACAAGTAAATGTGGTTTTATCTTGATCATTTTTGGCAATGGGGACCTGATTATAGCCAGAGTATCCGTCCATAAAGCAATAATACTCATGTCCAGCTAAGCATTCCAGCATCTGATCAATGAAAGGTAGAGGAAAGTGGTCTTTCCTCGTTGCGGCATTGAGTTTTCTGTAATCAATACATACACGCCACCCAGTTTGGGCGCGTGTCTGAATTAACTCATTTACCTCATTGGTAATAACAGTGATGCCAGATTTATTAGGGACGACATGAATTGGACTCACCCATTGGCTATCGGAGATTGGGTAAATAATACCATTGTCAAGGCATTTGACAATCTCTTTCTTCACCGCATCCTTCATGACGGGGTTCAACAGTCTCTGTAGTTCTCGGGTTGGTTTGGCATCATCCATCAAGTGTATATGATGTTCTACAATCAAGGGACTAATCCCTTTGATGTCCGCCATGGTCCAACCAAACGCCTTCCTATTATATCTCAATACCGTCAAAAGTGCATTCTCTTGCTCTGATACTAGAGAAGCGGATATGATAACCGGTAAAGACTCATTCTCACCTAAATATGCATATTTAAGATGAGAAGGTAAAAGTTTGAGATCTAATGCTGGCGGAGAAATAATAGAAGGTGGGATCATCGACTGATTTTCGGAGTCACAAAGAAGCTCATAGCCTGTGAAAGATACAGACTCGGATGGTGATGAGTCAGGAGTGTCAGACTCAAGCGTGGAAAAGGTGTCCTCACTAAGATAATGTGCAAGATCAAACATTGATGTGGTAGTGTCGTCGAGATCTTCAAAGCAAAGTTCATTAACTCCGCAACTTTCGGGAGCAATCTCGTGGACAGAGCACACATCAAGTATATGAGCAGAGGGTTCAGATGGCTGACTTCCAATTTTGTAGATGTTCAGTTCAATTGTCATATTTCCAAAAGATAAGTTCATTGAACCGTTTCTACAGTTAATGACAGCATTGGAAGTGGCAAGGAATGGTCGGCCCAAAATCACCGGAATTTGACCCCGTGGGTTTGCTACAGGTTGTGTATCGAGAACAATGAAGTCCACAGGGAATACAAATTCCCCGACTTTTATCAACACATCCTCTAGTTCACCCCTAGGTTTGGTGATTGAACGGTCTGCCATTTGGAGAGTGCAGTGAGCTGGTTTCAACTCTCCAATCCCTAGCTGCTCATAAAAAGAGTATGGAAGTAAGTTAACACTTGCGCCTAGGTCAAAAAGAGCACGGTTGATGTTTTTACCCCCACTAGAAATCGATATCGTAGGACATCCCGTGTCCTTACGTTTCTTTGGTAGCTGTGGGATAAAAGCAGTGTTAACATTATTAGACATGAAGACCTTCTTTGGCACTTGAGTCTTCCTCTTCCTAGTGCACAAGTCTTTAAGAATTTTCGCATAAGCGGGGACTTGTTGAATAGCATCTAGAAGAGGGATGTTGATGTTAACCTTTTTGAACATTTCCATAATCTTCTCCATATGTGGACTCGATTTGTTACCCCTTAACCGATTAGGATAAGGAGCTTTAGTAATAAGTGCTGGGTCCATCATAGGAGAAGGTGGTGTATGTAAACGTGATCCCAGAATAAGAGTGGGGATCGTCTGTGGAGGAATAGAAGAGGTGGGCTGGGGTGTCGAGCCTAGAGGGAAACAAAGAATAGGCTCGTGAGAAGGCGGTGGGGTAGAAGAACAAGGATCAGAAGTAGAAGTGTGTGTGTGAGGAAAGGTCTCAGCCGGGGTGTTATTGATAGATTTCTCAGTATCATCAAACTCTTCCCCGACGTGATTATTCAGCACTCTTCCTGATCTCAACGTTGTGATGGCATTTACATTGTAATGCTCAGGATTCGGTAGGGGTTGAGACGGAAGTTTCCCTTTTTCTCTCGCACTCATTTCGGCTTTTAGTCGTGTAATTTCTGCTTCCATCGCTCTGATACTCTCAGCTTGGACGCTGAGTTTTTCTCTATCTCACTGACGGAAGACCTAACATCGGCCGACACTTCCATGAAATTTGACAAGAGTGATTTCATGGTTTGTGTGAATGCAGAGAACTCGTCAGAACAAGTCAACTGCAAAGGATTAGAAGGTGCAGGAGTGTTGACCTGGTTTTGAAAATTTTGTGACTGGTAGGGGTGCTGAGTGAGTTGAAGTGGTTGCTGTTGTGGTGGAAAAGCCCTTTGAAAATTATTTTGGTTTGGAACCGTGTTTTGATTTTGTTGTTAGTTCTAAGCAAAGTTAGGGTGATTCCTCCAACCCTGATTATAGGTGGAAGAATATGGATCGTTTCTAGGTCTTTGAAAAGCGGCATTGGTATGCTCTTGACCTTGAGATGGAGAATTCAACGGACATTCTTCCGTCAAATGAGAAGGATCGGAACAACATCCACATACAGTTTTGGGGAGCGACATCGGATTTAGGGAGGCTGCTAAAAATTTATGTTCCATAGCCTCGAGCTTCTTTTGCATTGCTGCCATTTCAGCTCGAACTCCTATGGAAACATCAATTTGGTGTACGCCACCCCTAGACGATGACTGGTTTCCACTCTCCCACTGTAAGGATTTTTCAGCGAACTCTTCTAAAAATTTCCAAGCTTCCCCATCATCCTTGGTCATAAAATTGCCTTGACACATGGCTTCAAGGTTCTGTTTAGTGGTAGGGTTAATGCTTTCATATATGATTCGGCACAGATCCTATCTCGGGATTCCGTATGTGGACATTGAACCAACAAATCCTTGAAGCGTTCAAAGCACTTCGAGAATGGTTCATTTGGAGGCTGGGTGAATTGATTTAGTTCTCTACGGACTCGAGCTGTCTTGTGATTAGGGTAGAATTTCTTAAGGAATGCTGCAACGAATTCTTCCCAATTCGAAATGGAATGTGCAGTAGTGTTATACAGCCACTTCTCGGCTATATCGCACAAGGTAAATGGAAGAAGACGTAGACGCATCGCATCCACAGAAAGTTATGACGTGCCCATCATTGCGCATACATTTTCAAATTTGGTGATAAAGATATATGCGTCTTCAAACTCGAGACCGTGATATTTGGGTAGAAGATTGATGTATTGGGGTTTAATCTTAAAATTATCCCCGTTGGCTGGTGGAATGGATAGACAGGTCGAAAAAGGACCTCGCATAGGATAGCACCTCTCTTGGAGAGAGATGCGGGGTGGATTCTGCGCACCTGCGGACGGCGGCAGATTAGTGGTAAAGAAGTTCGATGGAGAAGGATCCATCGATATGGGTGTGGTAGTGGGTAATGAAGACGTAAATGTAGAAATACCGACTTCGGAGTCGTTCGGGGGAACGCGTACTAAACGGGCACTAGAATCCCGTGTCCAGCCTATCTTGCACTAAACGGGTTTAGTACAAGTGGCAGCGTTAATATAATTAGGGAAAATGAATGAATGTGGTGTTTGTTTTGAAAAATATACGTATTTTTGAAAAAAAATGATGCAAATCACAACAAATGCAACAAGCAACCCTAAGTCCAGTGGTCACCTAGGTCAAGACTCTAGACCGCTCCTAACTGCCAAAAAGACAAGTCGCAGGATCAATCCTCCACTGCCTCTTTGTCTCTCCTGTAGCCAGGTAAGTGGGAGGTTCTCCACTACGTAAGTAGTAGGCCTAATTAAGTAACCACTTGACTTAGACACACTTTCCCTAGACACCACAAAAGAAACGCGGATAAGCAATAGATTACCCACGGCCTTCTCTTGTCCTAAGTGAGCGCGGCGGTCCTTAGAGTCATGTCTAGATTTTTTTTAGTTAATGAGGGTAATGCGGATGCAAGTTTGTGATTTTTGGGGTTTAGGATGGGTAATGAACTCCCCACCTAATCTGAATTTGGCCGTGCCCCTTAAATTCCGTATTAATATGCAAACAACCAAAAATCAAAACACGCACAATTTTTATTGCTTTTTTGCGGCGCTGTGAATTTTGCAAAGAAACCTGCAGCAAATTTGTTATTGGAGCAGATTGAGGAAGAAATAAGAAAGTCAAGAAGTCACCTGAGAAAAATGGTACAGTAACTCAGCTAACAAGCCGCGGAACCGCCGCAATTCTCGCCTCAAACCACGGATCCGCCGCGGTTCTAACAGTTCGGTGTACAAAAATTTTACAGCAAGCCTCTGTTCACTCCCTGAGCTCTCTGGAATATTCCAAATATTTTTCCAATTGCACAGCAGACTCAAATTTCCTTGCAACAAATCACAACGAGTTGTTTAGTATTTATGCGAATTTTGATCTCAAAATTTTGATGGAATAAATTTTTCAACTCAAATTTCAAAAACGAACGAATTAGCGCACTATCCCCGGCAACAACGCCATTTGATTGAAATGAATTCTCGGTTCGTGTCGGTAGAAAATGTATAGAAATCACAACCAAAAATATTTTGACCGCAATCAATAACGGTATCGATTGTAGCGCGTTAGCGAGTGCGGATCGTCCACAGGGAAAGTGTGATCCGTTCGAATTCGAATTAGATGAATTGAAAATTAAAGAAAAGAAAAGAAAAGACAATTCAATTCAAGATTTATAAAATGAAGTTCAAGAATTATCTAGTTCTAAATCTAAAATCAAGAAAAACATTAAAAATCAAGAATAAAGAAGTGATGATATCCAATCCAATAATCAAGAATCGAAGTGAGGCTCGTAGGAATCGATCGAATCTATAGACGTGATGAAATCTATTGATTACGTATTCTTATCCATCGATGAATTGATACTAGATCGATGATGATCAACGAGAATTAGGGATTTCTTGCGGAAACTAAAGTTTCATCATCTATCCCTTGTCCTTTCGTTGATTTCATTCACATTCTAGCCTCTAGTAAATTCAAGAATCGATCGTGGATCCCTAATTTCGAGCGAACACAATCAAGAAAGCATCGCTCGAAACTAGGTTGTCGATTCTTCAATTTGCTAGGGTTTACAAACTCATAGGACTTAAGAATCGTTTCAAGATTTGTAACATCATCATCTATTGATTCTCTCGACTCCTTCACGAGCGGAGTTTTACTCAAACATCATAATAAGAAACACAATCAAGAATTGAGATCGAATCATGATGCAAGAATGTAAAGAAAGCAAGATATAGAAATTTCACCTTTATTTATCAACAATTTTGTTACAACTCTCTCAAGATCTACAAGAGGAAAGAACTTGATCGTTGATTTCGGCTTCGCTCGTCTCCTTGAGTCGTGGATCTCCTTGGATCACTTGCTCCGATGAAATCCGGCGTCGCTTTCTAAAGGATCGAAGGCTTCATGCTTGATTTGGTACTCGGAGTTCTTGATTTTTGGCTTTGGATTTTGAATTGGGGATTAGGGTTTACAAGTTGTGTCACTCAACTTGTATTGGGGAATTGGAGAACCAATTATTGAACTCAAGAACAACCCTAGAAGTGAAGCCTTAGGGTCCCTTTTATAGCCCTCACTAGCTTTGGCTTCCTTTAGAAGCTAGGTTTAGTTTAGCTTCCCTTGTAAGCTAGGTAGTTAGGGAGAAGCTTGTAGAGGTAGTTAGTTAGGCTTAGCTTCCTTCATAAGCTTAGAGGTTAGGGAGAAGCTTCTAGGCTTAGGTTGTTAAGTGGCTTGCTTTGGAAGCTTGGAAGTTTAGCTTGAACAAGGGCCTTGCTGTTCGTACTGAAGCTTCTGGAGATTTCTGGAGTTTGAAGTATATTGAATGAGTGTGGGCCCTGAAAGAAGTAGTCTGAAGCTGAGCAGAGATGATGATGTGGCAGGACAACCGCGGATCCGCGACGGGAATGGGTATTAGGCCGCGGATCCGCGGCCCTTTGATGCCCTCTTTGCATGAAAATCTCTGGTAACTCTGCTGCTGACTTTAGGGTTATTTTCTGATGTGTTGAATCTTATAATTCTCTTTAGTTCATTGCCAGATCTCAAGTCTTGGAGTTGGCGTATTTTTATCAGCACTTTTTCACAGATTTGGCTTTTCTCCTGGAATTTCCTGCACAGATTCTCGAAACAAGTGTTGCGCTATACCAAGATGATGTGATGCCATGATAAACACTCAATTTCCCTCAAAATGTCGGTTTCAAAGTATAACACAAGTAATTTGGTATTTTACGGCTGTTTTACTAATATGTGCTATATTAATACCGAACACCTCTAGATGAGTGCAAGTGGTAGGGAAATTGACGTGTTAAAAATGCAATATTTTCGACTGATCAGGATCTAAAGCCCTCCTCACAAGACCACCGAGCATCTTCCCTGCCCGGTCCATCCCTAGCGGGTAGCTTCCTACCCATCCACGCTAAGGAACAAAGCCCTCCTCACGAGGACACCGAGCAGCTTTCATGCCCAGTTCGTCCCTAGCGGGTAGATTCCTACCCATCTACGCTAAGGATCAAAGCCCTCCTCACGAGGCCACCGAGCAGCTTCCCTTCCTGGTCCATACTTAGCAGGTAGATTCCTACCCATCTACGCTAAGGATTTAAAGCCCTCCTAACAAGGCCACGGAGCAGCTTCCCTGCCCGGTCCATCCCGAGCGGGTAGCTTCCTACCCATCAACGCTCAGGAGCTAAAGCCCTCCTAAAGAGGCCACCGTGCAGATTCTTACTCAGCTAGTCTCTGAAGGGTAGGTTCCCACCCTACAAAGACATGAGTCTAAGAACTACATCAGAGAGGAATCACTCAATTCCGACCTATTCTACGTTTTTCAACTCATGCTAAGAGACGTGGTTGTCAACCCGACTCTGAGGAATGGACTGATACCGACCTTCCTACACTTGGAAATTAATCGACTTACACTCGATACGCGATCGTCATCTATAAAGCCAGGCATTGACCTACGTCCTACCACTCAAGTTGAGGAAAAGACTGACGAACTGAAGTACTCACGCAGAAAGCACACAGTCATGCAGAGGAAAATAAGCTCAGCTTTATTTATATTCCAGAAATTTTTACAAGGTATTCTGGGCTCCTCAGCCTTACAAAACGCCCGGAGGCTTACAAAACTTTGAAAACAATAAAAAAAATAAAAAGGCAGGAAACTTCAGGACGTAGGCCCAGGGAGGATCTCGCCCTACTCGACACCAGCGTCGGGAACCAAAACGATGACCTCTGGGTCGGCGCTTCCACCGGCAGCCTTACCCCTGGCGGCATCCCCGGCGGTTTCCACCTGCGGTACATCCTCGGAGAGAGGGTACTGGTCCCGGAGCTCACTGTCAATGAACCCCGCCATCAACGCCTTGACGGCATCGAGAGCCCGGTGCCAAACAATGGCCGAAGCGTCGGCGAGGTCGGTGTAGAACAGGTTAGACACCTTATACCTCTCCACGAACTTCGAATCTTGGGGCTTGGCAAGCTTCACCGTATCGAGCGCCGCCTGGGTTTCCCTCCTGTTGGCATCCCTCGACCTCTTCATCGTGGCGTAGAGCTTGCTAATCTCCTCCAACTCAGCCTGGATGGCCTTGATGGATTCACTCAGAATTCGGTGAGACTCCTTACACTTGGAGTTCATCAACTCCTCGGCGGCCACCTGAGTTTCGAGGGCGGCTATCCTCTCCTTCGCCTGCTGCAACTCTAGGCGCAGATCCTCCTCCCGTGAAGACGATTCGTCCGCCTTCCTCATGGCCGGGGCAATCTCCACGGATTCCATATTAACGATGAGGGCGCAGTGTTGGAAGACCTGAGGAAAACAGCAAAAGAAATTAGAAATGTTCAAACTGAGGAAAAATACTTAACAAAATTCTTAAAGGTGAACAGATACCGACCTGAACCGCCTCTTGAGCGATGGCGGTCACTTAGGCTTTTAGGGTCCCCTGAGGAATTTTTCTCCTGGCCGATCGCTCCATGTCAGAGAGCAGGCTATCGGCGACGGAAAGATCCTATGGCACCTCAAAACAGACGTCTCCCTCCTACACGGGGATCCCGGAGAGTGGCAAGCGAGAGATCGTTCTTTTGTGCCTCTTGAGGGGGACCTCGGTAAGTTCGGCTTCATCCTCCACCTCCCTTACCCGAAGCTCTGGTCCCCGTGCATGCTTCCGGTTCTCCCCGCAACGGACTTCTGGGGCTCGGGGAGCGGCGGACTTCCGGAGCTCTTGGCGCAGCGGAAGGCTTCTCCGGTGGAGTTGGTTTCGGAGCTAAGCTCGGACCGGGACGGGAGGATCTTGCGCCCCCGGTCTTCTTTCCTACCTTCACGGCCATGGCAGCTAAGAATTTGGATCGGTCCATTTGCTCTGCAGAAAGAAGAAAACACGAAAGAGAGTTAGCGACGCTGGAAAGGGCAAGCAAAACCTATTAATGTCTAAATAGATCATCTAAAGACTTAACTTACCTAGGAAGCACGCGGGGCTAAGCCCGGCCCAGCTAAGAGCCTGCTCGGAAAGCAGAACATCAACCCGCTGGATCGGCTCCCATATGGATACCGCCCTTGCCTTAGGTGAGAACGACCGCCTCGCCCTCGGGAAGTCGGCCCTGTGCCACCGTGTAAGCATATGCTAATACTCGCCCTCGGGTGGTCCGACGAATATGAACTTCTCCTTCCATTCTTAAATGGAAGAAGGGATGACTACTACCCCCGACCTGGCCACCCCACCCTTGCGTTTTTTTAAAGAAAAATACACCCAGCTCAGCTCATCCTTGCTGGTGCTGGGGTGATTCTTATAACAAAGAAAGGAGACTAGGAGGGTCAAACTAAAGGGGATATTTTCAAGTTTCAACCGGACCAGAGACCCGAGGAGGATTCTCCACGAGTTCGACGCTAGCTGGCCCAGGGCAAGATGGAAGCAACGAAGCACCGCACATACCTCGGTTGGGAAGAGCAGACGCATTCCTGCCCGGAGTGCTTCCAAATACAGGGCAATTTCCTTGCCCTGCACCTGGTCCACCCGCTTACCCTCTCTAGCTAAACGAAGTGAATAGCTAGAGGGGATATAGAATCGAGCCCGGATCTCAGCAAGCTCGTCCACATTCCTCAAGACGGAGGGCGCATCGTGGGAATTCCTGACGTGCACCTTGGGAGCCCTTGTTGCCACCCAATAGCGGGTGACGGGGACGGCCCTGACTCTCGGATGTGAACCCGACACAAAGGACGAAGAAGAAGAAGACGAACCCTCTTGGCTATCTGAAGCCGAAGAGAAGGAAGACCCTCTGGACTCGGCTCCAACAACTGGAGCCTCATCATCCGATTCTACCCTAACTATCTCTACAAACTCCTAAGATGAAGACATCTAACCTGACACAAAGGAATGGGCTAGCCGAGGAAAAATCACGGGTGATCCGATCTAAAAGGAAGGAGCGCCGGGCAATCTTTGACAACGAGGATGAATTATGGTGGAAGTGTTGACCCTATGGGGTCCCTTCCTATTTATGCACTCTACAGAAAGCATCCAACAGCCCAGATCAATGCCCACCAAAACGAAGCGTCGCGTCTGCCAGCCGTCAAAGCTCCATGTGGCGATCGGCCATTGGGAACGCCCCTTCGGTTGCAGGTGACAGCGATAGCCTACCGTGTCCGTCAACCCGCGTCGGTCACGTGGCCTGCAGCCCAACAGACGAATGAGTGAAGTGGCGCACCCTCTTTAAAGGGCGATCATTTCATTGATCCGATGTCGCCGTCATGGATATGCGCGAAGATTCAGGCGAACGACGAGGCGACACGTAGGCCTAAGGATCGAAACGGCGTAAACACCAAACGCCATGCCGTTCCCGGGCGATCCGCATTACGATTCTTTGGCGCCAAATTAAGCAGAAGAAATACCGAGCAGACCACTCTCGACCCGACCCTTGGATAGGTCGGAACGAGAGTGGGGGGATAATGATAATTGATTGAATTGATTTCCGATTGTGTAAGTAAATCAAATGATCCCCGGCAACGGCGCTATTTGATTGAATAGAATTCTCGGTTCGTGTAGTTTTAGGAAATTTAAAGAAATCACAACCAAAAATATTTGACCGCAATTAACTACGGTGTCAGATGTAGATCGTTAGCGGGTGCGGATCGTCCACAGGGATTGTGCGATTCGTTTGTATGTTTGATTTGTTTGAATTGAAAAGTTAATAGAAAAGAAAAGAAAACATGATTCAAGATTTTTATCGATGGGTTTCAAATGTCACTATTCTAATCAAGAATCAAGAAAATGATAAACAATCGAGAATCGAGTTTTGATAGAATTCCAATCACTTTAGGGTTTCAAGATTTGAAGTAAAACTCGTAGGAATCGAGTAAATTGTAGATGTGATGAAGATTCAAGATTACGATTTCTTATCTAGTAACAAATTGATGCTAAATCGATGTCGAATTCATCGAGGATCAAGGATCTTGCCAGGAATTAGGGTTCCTCATCCTATCCTTTGTCCTTTCGATGAATAACATTCACTAGATAGCTTCTTGAAAGTCGAATGATCAATTGTCGATCTCTAGATCATGCGAAAAGAATCAAGAACACATTCGCATCGATATAGATCATCGATCAATCGATTTTCAAGAATTTACAATTGTTTTAAGACTTAAGAAAATGTTTAACAATTCATCAACATCATCATTTTACAATTGTTTCGATTCCTTCACGAGCGGAGTTTTATTCAAGCATCATCACAAAGTACATATTCAAGAATCTAAATGAATCATAATGCTTGAATTGAAATGTAAACAAGTTAAAGAATCTTCACCTTCATTATGTCAACTAGTAGTTACAACTCTCGAGATTTACAAGAGGTAGGAACTTCGCTCGTCGAATCTTGCATCGCTCGGCTTCTTGAGTCTTGGATCGCTTCGATCTCGTGCTCTGTTGAATACCGGCTTTGCTTCTAAAGGATGCTTGAAGACTTGCTTTGCTTGAACTCCATGGATCTTGAATTGGGTATTTCTTGATTGGATTAGGGTTAGGGTTTTGAGGTGGAAAGAATGTGGGTAGATGAAGAACTGGGGTTTCTAATCAACAATTAATGATCAACCCACAAAATTGATTTTCAATATATGAGATTATATCTAAGATGAGATGGGATTACAAGTGAGCCTAGGGGTCTATTTATAGGTTTTCCAAACCCTAGGTCTAGGTTTTTGAATTTGCAATTCCCTCCAAAAGTTTGTTGTAAGTTAGTTAATAGCTTAGCTTAGACTTTAAGCTAGGAATGTTTAGCTTAGAAACCCTAAGTTTGCCGAACTGGCAGAAGCTTCTGGAGTCTTCTGGAATTTGACGTGTCTTGCTGAGCTGTAGGATTTGAGAGAGAGATTCTGCACTGAAAACTATGTGCTGACGTGGCACAACAGCGGCGGATCCGCGGCGCAAGCAGGCTCCTGCCGCGGATCCGCGGCGGTATTGAAGCTTTAGGGCTTGGGCTCTCTAGTACATGTTTGGGTTAATACTTTGGCCTTTTTCTGATATGTTGAATTTAATATTCCCCTCTAGATTGCTACCAGCTTTCAGGTCTTTGAGTTGGCGTAATGTTTGATCAGCAAAATGACAATTTTGTCTTTTCTTCCGGATTTTCCTGCACAGACTTCGGAACACAGGTTGCGATATATAGGAATGATGCCATGCTATGAAATGCAGTCAATTTCCTTTATAGTGCCGGTTTTAGAGTCTAACACATGCAATTTGATATTTAATGACTGATTTGCTAATATGTGCGATATGAATGCCGAACACTTCTAGATGAATGCAAATGATAGGGAAATTTCCGGTTAAAAGATGCAGTATTTTCGACTGATCAAATTCCCCAAAACTTATTTTCGATCGTCTCGAGCGAACTTTTTATTAAAAAGAAGGAGAAAATAAAGAAAGAGAAAAACTAACTAGCACACTTTCGTAGGCAACACGATTGCACTGAGCACGTGCAACAAGCCTTTAAACCTCTAGGTGTCCCTAGTAGGAGGAGTGTTGTCTCCTGAGGGTTTTCAGCAGATTGCACCCACAAAATCCAATAATAAAAGGAAGATCATGAATATTACATTTAAAGAAAAGAATTGTAAAAGAAAAGCTTTGAAAATTAGGGTTTCCAACTAAGGTAGCTTTTCGGTTGTCATGAGCTCTATCTTAATAGTCATGAAAAGATGCCGGAAATCACGTCCTCCCTCAATAAAACATCGTCTTATTCTTCATTCCTATCTTTCTTCCAAACATCGATCATATAACCCTGCGTGTGTGTAAAGACATCCCTATACCCGGAGAATTCAATTCAAGCTATCATACTCTTGCCCATCAGCCTCAGTACTTTTTAATTAATGAATATTTAGATGAGATTGCTCACACACTTTCATGCGACCGTTAATACTTCTTGAGGTACTAACCGACTGATTACTCCTGTGCTTGGTTACTTGGTGTATTTTCCTCGTCTTGCACCACCTAAGGCTTAGCAGTGACTCACAGACCAGTTGGCCTTAGGGCACTAGGTGAAGAGGCACCCTCGCTATATTTTTTATTGCTGCCTTGGCGATAACAAAACCAATGTTCATTTTTCTCACCACTTTATATTTTCTTTATTTTTTTTTATTTCCTTTATACTTTTGGCTTTAAGACAAGAGCATTTCAAGCTATCCTCTACTATCCCAGGCTTTAAGACGTGTGTAAGTGCGAATAGCAGGGTATCCACGTTCAAAATGTTTGGCTTCCAAAATAGAAACTATTTTTCAGACTTATTTTTATTCTCAGATTAGTGACGTCTTTCATCTTACTAACCCTTGGGACAACGGCTCATAACTACCTATTACTAGTTCGTATAAGAAAAATTCTAATTTTCTTGGTTTTCTTAAATTTTTCTAATCTCATGGATGTAATTTTTCACTATCTAAACTTTCATTATCTTATTTATGTACAAAAAATGTTTAATATTTATATTTTGAAAATTTAAAATTTTTATGGATTTTGAAATTTTTAAAATTTTTATAAGTTTTTCTTTTAAAAGAAATGTTTTGTGCTTATGCAAATGATATGCAAATGATGCAAAAAATAAGCCCAAACCTCCCCCAAACTTGTTTTCAACAGTGTCCTCACTGTTGCTAACAGCTATATCTACAAAACCTGTAAGTCTGGGAGGAATTATTAGTGGGGGCAAAACATATAAGTGAAGAACCTCCCCCAAACTTACTCTTTTCACTCACCTCCATTCAAAAGATGATGCAATGATATACCTGACATGGAGATGAGACGGAGGAATTTTAATCAAGATAAACTGGCTCCTGTAAGAACAGGAGCTCCTCCGTGGGGTCAGTGGAAAAATACGGCTTTAGTCTATGTCCATTCACTTTGAAAAATGTACCGTTTTAAACATTTTCTACTTCTACTGCCCCGTGCGGGTATACAGTCCGCACAACAAAAGATCCCTTCCACCGAGATCGGAGCTTACCCGCGTGAAGGTGTAATCGTGAATCGTAAAGAAGGACTTGTTGACCTTGTGAAAATGTTTTCCTCAAAATGTTTTTATCGTGAAAAACCTTAGTCCTATTCTTTATGATTACAGCGTTATCATAAGCTTCATCGCGGAGTTCGCTTAGCTCATTTATTTGCAGCTTCCGAAAGTTGCAAGCTAGGTTTAGATCAAAATTTATTTCCTTAATAGCCCACAATGCTTTATGCTCAATCTCGACGGGTAAATGACATGCCTTCCCAAACACTATCCTATATGGAGACATCCCTAGGTCGGTTTTAAATGCAGTTCGGAATGCCCAAAGAGCATCCGTCAGTTTGGTCGACCAATCTTTTCTATTCTTAGCAACAGTCTTCTCCAGGATTAGTTTGATCTGTCTGTTTGAGATTTCAGCCTGCCCGCTTGTTTGGGGATGATAGGGTGTAGAAAGTCGGTGGTTGATTAAGTATTTCCGCATCAAAGTCTCGAAAGACCTGTTACAGAAATGTGTCCCATTATCGCTAATAATAGCGCGTGGGTGTCCAAATCGCGAAAAGATATTCTCTTTCAAGAACTTAATGACAACTTTCCTGTCATTAGTGCGACATGGAATGGCTTCAACCCACTTTGAGATATAATCAACCGCCAGCAGTATGTACAAATTCCCAAAGGAGTTGGGAAAGGGACCCATAAAATCAATGCCCCAAACATCGAATATTTCAACAACCAGAATGGGTTGCTGAGGCATTTCATCTCTCTGGGAGATTCTACCCATGTACTGACATTGTGTACAGGTTTTGCAATAGTCAAATGCGTTCTTGAACAAGGTCAGCCAATAAAAACCACATTGCAAAACCTTCTCCGCCGTCTTTTTAGGACCGAAGTGACCCCCACAGGCCTGATCATGACAAAAAGAAAGAACACTCTTGAACTCTTCTTTCGGGACACACCGGCGAATGATCTGATCAGGACGATACTTAAACAAGTATGGATCGTCCCAGTAAAAGTGTTTTACTTGGGATAGAAAACGGTATTTATCCTGTTTTGACCAATCGCTGGGTATAAGTCCCGTGACAAGATAGTTCACAATATCCCTGAACCAAGGTTCATTGGATACGCTCAAGAGTTGTTCGTCAGGGAACGAATCATTGATCGGCAGGGTCACAGGGGAAGAAGAGATGCGTGGAAGATGGTCGGCTACTACGTTTTCACATCCTTTCTTATCTTTGATAACAAGATCAAATTCTTGTAGTAGAATGATCCAACGTATTAGTCGACCTTTTGCATCTTTCTTCGCCAGAAGATGTTTTAAGGCGGAATGGTCAGTGTACACAACTATAGGTGAGCCAACTAAGTAAGGCCTAAATTTTTCTAATGCAAATACAACCGCTAAAAGTTCCTTTTTGGTGGTTGTATAATTGATTTGTGCATCATTCAGGGTCTTACTTGCATAGTATATCACGTGTTGCATCTTTTCGATGTGCTGTCCTAAGACTGCACCTACTGCAAAGTCGGATGCATCACACATCAGCTCAAAGGGGTAGTCCCAATTTGGAGACGATAGAACGGGGGCTGAAGTGAGTGAGTGTTTAAGTGAGTCGAAAGTTGTCTCACAGTCCGAGTCAAAATGGAAGGTCGTATCCTTGGCCAGGAGAAGAGTTAAAGGTCTAGCAATTTTGCTAAAGTCCTTAATGAATCTCCTATAAAAGCCCGCATGGCCAAGGAAAGATCGAATATCTTTGACGCTTTTGGGATGAAGGAGGTTTTGAATGACATCTATCTTAGCTCTGTCAACCTCAATGCCTTTCTGTGAAATAACATGTCCAAGAACAATTCCTTCTTGGACCATGAAATGGCATTTTTCCCAGTTCAAAGTTAAGTTCTTCTCTTTGCAACGAGTAAGAACAGTGTCAAGATTCACTAGGCAATCAGAAAAGGAGTCTCCAAAAATCGAGAAATCGTCCATAAAGATCTCCAGAAAATTCTCTACCATTTCAGAGAATATCCCCATCATACACCGCTGAAATGTAGCGGGAGCATTGCATAACCCGAAGGGCATGCGACTGTAAGCAAAGGTACCAAAAGGACAAGTAAAAGTGGTTTTATCTTGATCCTTTTTGGCGATGGGGACCTGATTATAGCCTGAGTATCCGTCCATAAAACAATAATACTCTCGTCCTGCTAAGCGTTCCAGCATTTGATCAATGAATGGTAGAGGAAAGTGGTCTTTTCTCGTGGCAGCATTGAGTTTTCTATAATCAATACATACACGCCACCCAGTTTGGGCGCGTGTCTGAATCAACTCATTTGCCTCATTGGTTATAACAGTGATGCCGGATTTCTTAGGAACGACATGTATAGGACTCACCCATTGGCTATCGGAGTTGGGTATATAATACCATTATCTAGGCATTTGACGATCTCTTTCATCACCGCTTCCTTCATGACGGGATTCAACCGTCTCTGTGGTTCTCGAGTTGGTCTGGCATCATCCATCACATGTATATGATGTTCTACTATCAAGGGACTAATCCCTTTGATGTCCGCCATAGCCCAACCAAACTCCTCTTTATTTGATCTCAATACCGATAAAAGTGCATTCTCTTGCTCTAATGCTAGAGAAGCGGATATTATAACCGGTAAAGACTCCTTCTCACCTAAATAAGCATATTTAAGATGAGAAGGTAAAATTTTTAGATCTAATTCAGGCAGAGAAATGATAGAAGGAGGGATCATCGAGTGATTTTTGGATTTACAAAGAAGCTCAGAGCCTGTGAAAGATACAGACTCGGGTGGAGAAAAATCAGGAGTGCAGGACTCAAGTGTAGGAAAAGTGTCCTCACTAAGATTATGTGTAAAGTCAAACGGAGATGTGGTAATGTCGTCGAGATCAGTAAAGCATAGTTCTTCAGCTCCGCAACTATCGGGAGCGATCTCGTGGACAGAGCACACATCAAGAATATGAGCAGAGGGTTCTGATGGCTGACTTCCAACTTTGTAGATATTTAGTTCAATGGTCATATTTCCAAATGATAAGTTCATTGAACCATTTCTACAGTTTATAACAGCGTTGGAAGTGGCAAGGAAAGGACGACCCAGAATCACCGGAATTTGGCCCCGGGGGTTTGCTACAGGTTGTGTGTCGAGCACAATGAAGTCTACAGGGAATACAAATTTCCCGACCTTTATCAACACATCCTCTAGTTCACCCCTTGGTTTGGTGATTGAACGGTCTGCCATTTGGAGAGTGCAGTGAGCAGGTTTCAGCTCTCCAATCCCTAATTGCTCATATACAGAATATGGAAGTAGGTTAACACTTGCGCCAAGGTCTAAAAGAGCACGATTTATGTTTTTACCCCCAATAGAAATCGATATTGTAGGACATCCTGGGTCCTTTCGTTTCTTTGGTAGCTGGGGGATAAAAGCAGTGCTAATATTATTAGACATAAAGACCTTCTTCGGCATTTGAGTATTCCTCTTCCTAGTGCACAAGTCCTTAAGAATTTTTGCATAAGCGGGGACTTGTTGAATCGCATCTAGGAGAGGGATGTTGATGTTAACCTGTTTGAACATTTCCATAATTTTCTCCATATGATGACTCGTTCTATTACCCCTTAACCGATTCGGGTAAGGAGCTTTCGCAATAAGCGTCGGGTCCATCATAGGAGAAGGAAGAGGGGGTAGACGAGATCCCAAAAGAGGAGTGGGGACCGTTTGTGGAGAACTATAAGGGTTGGGCTGAGGTGTCGAGCCTAGTGGGAAATGGAGAATAGGCTCGCGAGAAGGTGGTGGGGTAAAAGAACAAGGATCAGAAGTAGAAGTGTGTGTGTGAGGAAAAGTCTCAGCCGGGGTGTTATTGATAGGATTTTCAATATCATCAATTCCTTTCCCGACATGGTTGTTCAGCACTCTTCCCGATCTCAACGTTGTAACGGCATTTACATTGTAATGCCCAGGATTCTGTAAGGGTTGAGAAGGAAGTTTCCCTTTTTCTCTCGCACTCATTTCGGCTTTAAGTCGTGCGATTTCAGCTTCCATCGATCTGATACTCTCAGCTTGGGACACTGAGTTTTTCTTTATCTCACTGACGGAAGTTATAACCTCAGCCGAAACCTCTATGAAATTTGACAAGAGTGATTTCATGGTTCGAGTGAATTGAGAGAGTTCGTCAGAACCGGTCAACTGCATAGGATTAGACTGTGCAGGAGTGTTGACCTGGTTGTGGAAATTTTATGACTGGTAGGGGTGCTGAGTGAGTTGAAGTGGTTGCTGTTGTGGTGGAAGAGCCCTTTGAAAATTATTTTGGCTTGGAACCGTGTTTTGAGATTGTTGTTGGTTCCAAGCAAAATTCGGGTGATTCCTCCAACCCTGATTGTACGTGGAAGAATATGGATCGTTTCTAGGTCTTTGAAATGCGGCATTTGTATGCTCGTGACCTTGAAACGCAGAGTTTAATTGACATTCTTCCGTTAAATGAGACAGATCAGAACAGCAGCCACATACAGTTTTGGGGAGCGACATTGGGTTTAGGGAGGCTGCAGAAAATTTGTGTTCCATAGCGTCGAGCTTCTTTTGCATTGCTGCCATCTCAGCTCGAACACCTATGGACACATCTATTTAGTGTACGCCACCCCTATTCAATGATTGGGTTCCACTCTCCCACTGTAGTGATTTTTCAACGAACTCTTCTAAAAATTTCCATGCTTCCCCATCATCCTTGGTCATAAAAGTACCTTGACACATGTTTTCAAGGTTCTGTTTAGTGTTTGGGTTAATGCCCTCATATATGATTCGGCAAAGATCCCATCTCGGGATGCCGTGATGAGGACACTGAACCAATAGATCCTTGAAACGTTCAAAGCATTTAGAGAATGGTTCAGTAGGGAGCTGGGTAAATTGATTCAGTTCGCTATGGATTCGAGCTGTCTTTTGCATTGGGTAAAATTTCTTAAGGAATGTCGCGACGAATTCTTCCCAATTCGTGATTGAATGTGCGGTAGTGTTATATAGCCACTTCTCGGCTATATCGCACAAAGTAAATGGAAGAAGTCGTAGATGCATAGCATCCACTAAAAGTTGTGACGTACCCATCATTGCGCATACGTTTTCAAATTTGGTAATGAAAACGTAAGCGTCCTCAGTCTCGAGTCCGTGGAATTTGGGTAAAAGGTTGATGTATTGGGGTTTAATTTCAAAATTATCCCCGTTGGCTGGTGGAATGGATAAGCAGGTCGAAAGAGGACCTCGCAGTGGATAGCACCTCTCTTGGAGAGAGATGCGGGGTGGATTCTGCGCATCAACGGACGGCGGCAGATTAGGGTTAAAGAAGTTCGATGGAGGTGGATCCATCGATGTGGGTGTGGTAGTGGGTAAAGAAGAAGTAAATGGAGAAATACCGACTTCGGAGTCGATAAAGGGTACGCGGACTAAACGGGCAATAGAATCCCGTGTCCAGCCTATCTTGTACTAAAAAGGATTAGTACAAGTGGCGGCGTTGACTTATAATTAGGGGTAATGAATGAATGAATGCAGTGTTTGTTTTGAAAATGGGACGGATTTTTGAAAATATGATGCAACACAACAAATGCAACACACAAAACCCTAATTCTAGGGTCGCCTAGGTCAGATCTCTAGACCGCTCCTAACTGCCAGAAGACAAGACGCAGGATAAATCCTCCACTGCCTCTTTGTCTCTCCTGTGGCCAGGTAAGTGGGAGGTTCTCCACTACGTAAGTAGTGGGCCTAATTAAGTAACCACTAGCCTTCGACACACTTGCCTAGACACCACAAGAGAAACGCGGATAAGCAATGAATTACCCACGGCCTTCTTCTGTCCTAAGTGAGCGCGACGGTCCTTAGAGTCATCTCTAGATCTTTTTTAGTTAATTGGGGTAAATGCGGATGCAAGTTTTGCGGTTTTCGGGGCTTAGGAAGGGTAATGAACTCCCCACCTAATCTGGATTTGGTCTTTGCCCCTTAATGTCCGTATTAATTATGCAAACAACCACAAGAATCAAAACAAGCACAATTTAATTTTGTTATTTGCGCGCTGCGATTATTTGCAAAGAAACCTGCACAAAATGTTAATTGGAGCAGATTAGAAGGAGATAAGAAAGTAAGAAGTTACCTGAGAATTTTGATGCAGAGACGACTTCACCAAGCCGCGGAACCGCCGCAGATGGTGGCTCAGACCGCGGAAACGTGCCCGTAGGTGATGTTCACTGCACCAAACTTTAACAGCAAGCTGGTGTTCACTCCTTCAGCTCTCTGGAATTTTCCAAAAGTTATTTCAATTGCACAGCAAGCTCCAGATCTCCTTGCAATGAACCACAACAAATCGTTTAGTGTTTTGTGCGAATTTTGATCACAAAATTGTAATGGAATAAATCTTTCAATTCAAATTTCAATATAAAACGAATTAGCGCGCGATCCCCGGCAACGGCGCCATTTGATTGAATTGATTTCCGATTGTGTAAGTAAATCAAATGATCCCCGGCAACGGCGCCATTTGATTGAATAGAATTCTCGGTTCGTGTAGTTTTAGGAAATTTAAAGAAATCACAACCAAAAATATTTGACCGCAATCAACTGCGGTGTCAGATGTAGATCGTTAGCGGGTGCGGATCGTCCACAGGGATTGTGCGATTCGTTTGTATGTTTGATTTGTTTGAATTGAAAAGTTAATAGAAAAGAAAAGAAAACATGATTCAAGATTTTTATCGATGGGTTTCAAGTGTCACTATTCTAATCAAGAATCAAGAAAATGATAAACAATCGAGAATCGAGTTTTGATAGAATTCCAATCACTTTAGGGTTTCAAGATTTGAAGTAAAACTCGTAGGAATCGAGTAAATTGTAGATGTGATGAAGATTCAAGATTACGATTTCTTATCTAGTAACAAATTGATGCTAAATCAATGTCGAATTCATCGAGGATCAAGGATCTTGCCAGGAATTAGGGTTCCTCATTCTATCCTTTGTCCTTTCGATGAATAACATTCACTAGATAACTTCTTGAAAGTCGAATGATCAATTGTCGATCTCTAGATCATGCGAAAGGAATCAAGAACACATTCGCATCGATCTAGATCATCGATCAATCGATTTTCAAGAATTTACAATTGTTTTAAGACTTAAGAAAATGTTTAACAATTCATCAACATCATCATTTTACAATTGTTTCGATTCCTTCACGAGCGGAGTTTTATTCAAGCATCATCACAAAGTACATATTCAAGAATCTAAATGAATCATAATGCTTGAATTGAAATGTAAACAAGTTAAAGAATCGTCACCTTCATTACATCAACTAGTGGTTACAACTCTCGAGATTTACAAGAGGTAGGAACTTCGCTCGTCGAATCTTGCATCGCTCGGCTTCTTGAGTCTTGGATCACTTCGATCTCGTGCTCTGTTGAATACCGGCTTTGCTTCTAAAGGATGCTTGAAGACTTGCTTTGCTTGAACTCCATGGATCTTGAATTGGGTATTTCTTGATTGGATTAGGGTTAGGGTTTTGAGGTGGAAAGAATGTGGGTAGATGAAGAACTGGGGTTTCTAATCAACAATTAATGATCAACCCACAAAATTGATTTTCAATATATGAGATTATATCTAAGATGAGATGGGATTACAAGTGAGCCTAGGGGTCTATTTATAGGTTTTCCAAACCCTAGGTCTAGGTTTTTGAATTTTCAATTCCCTCCAAAAGTTTGTTGTAAGTTAGTTAGGAGCTTAGCTTAGACTTTAAGCTAGGAATGTTTAGCTTAGAAACCCTAAGTTTGCTGAACTGGCAGAAGCTTCTGGAGTCTTCTGGAATTTGACGTGTCTTGCTGAGTTGTAGGACTTGAGAGAGAGATTCTGCACTGAAAACTATGTGCTAACATGGCACAACTGCGGCGGATCCGCGGCGCAAGCAGGCTCCTGCCGCGGATCCGCGGCGGTATTGAAGCTTTAGGGCTTGGGCTCTCTGGTACATGTTTGGGCTAATACTTTGGCCTTTTTCTGATATGTTGAATTTAATATTTCCCTCTAGATTGCTACCATCTTTCAGGTCTTTGAGTTGGCGTAATGTTTGATCAGTAAAATGACAATTTTGGCTTTTCTTCCGGATTTTCTTGCACAGACTTCGGAACACAAGTTGCGATATATAGGAATGATGCCATACTATGAAATGCAGTCAATTTCCTTTATAGTGCCGGTTTTAGAGTCTAACACATGCAATCTGATATTTAACGACTGATTTGCTAATATGTGCGATATGAATGCCGAACACTTCTAGATGAGTGCAAATGATAAAGAAATTTCCGGTTAAAAGATGCAGTATTTTCGACTGATCAATAATGCTCACAAATAGTGTCTCCTTAGATTAAGACACGTGGAAGATGACGTGTCCCGGACTCTACGGGGGTGGAATAAATGAGCCGCATCGGGGACATTCCCTGGGGCCCCTTCTCGGTGAACGTATCCGACCTTTCGGAAGACCCCCCTGAAAACATTCCACCTTCATCTAGGAGACTACCAACGGCTCATCTCTGAGCTTCCTCAGCCTCCTCGCTCGCCTCCGATCCATCTCTTGTGCCGAGCTTCCTCGGCCTCCCACTCGTCTCCAAGCCCCTGATGTGCCGAGCTTCCTCGGCCTCCCCCGATCAACTGAGATTGCAAAGCCCTAGTGCCTCCGCAACGGCTCCGCGTATCTCACCAAAGCGAGATAACCGCTGCCCCACGTCCCGCGTCCCACGCTGGCGCATCCTCCAACTAATGAGCGTATCCCGTCATTAATGAAGGGATCCCGTCATTCACACATGCATAACGTCAGGGGCGTAACCGAAGGCGAAGATCTCGCGCCTGCTCACTCCATGCGACCACAACAAAACCCCTCTCTCAAATGACTCAGGTAAGGCAACTTGAATCCAATAAGCTATTACTCTGCTCAAATTTCTCGGCTAACTTGATCGTCGGAGGGTCCTACAGTGGTCACCCCCCTTGGACTTCTTTGCAGGTAGCTCGGCTTCGACCTCAAACTCAACCCATTGAGATCCACACACACAAGGAGGCAACCTCCGAATCCAATCTCAACCGTCCAGCAACGCTCGCGACAGATCGACGGAGGACAACATCTGAAGGAGATCAAGACCTCCATCAACCCCGAAATCCCCGTACCTTTATATTTCACTTTCATTTTAAAAGCCCGCTTTCTTTTCAAATATTGGTATAAATTCAATTCTTGTTGAATATATGTAAAAACAAGTTTGTATCCCATTGGTTAATTTATTTCACCGTTGTTCCATAAGTCATTTGTTAAAACCTTGGATCTTGCAATTATTTTTATTGATTTTTTTACCCTCCCATAAACCTACAAATTAGACCTTTCAATTCCTTAAATGAATTCATAATAAATTATAATTATTATAAATAGTTTTTATCACCATTAAATGCAGTTTAATTTCTTTTTAATACCACTTATTGCCTCGGTCTCCTTTGATTGTTTCTTCCCCCTCTAATTCAACAAAAATTCATCCTTCTCCTCTTCCGCCTATAAGCCATTCGAAGGCCCCCGATAATCCCTAATCATTGGAAACCTCTCGATCGAGGATTTAATCGTATCGACGATACGATTGTTACACTGTATTGCAATATCTTGTAAGTCCTCTCATCTCATCTCATCCTCCTCCTTCTTTTCCCTCTTGCTATACGTTCCCTCCTCATGTTATGCCGTCACTCTTGACTTACTTCCGTCCTTCTCCAAGTTCCACATGCTAAAAAATAATATATTTAAATTAAAGGATATATCCTAATTTACTGGTGATTGTTATAATGATGTGCTAATATGCGTTGATAACATGTTTAATGATAATTCGATATTTTGTACATAGCCATGATAAACGTTTAATGTTAGTAGCTCATGAGAATGTTTAGAACGCATTACAACATATATCTCATGTGATACCTCATGGATCCGTTGTTTGTTCAAGGAGGAGTAATTCTTTTGAATATGAATTTCTTGTAATAAGTTCCGATGATGATTACATTTTATGTCCATAACATGATTCACATGCTAGTCTTGTGTGTATCCTCTCATCTGATTGCTCTTTATTTTAGTGTTTATATTAGTTTTAAAAGAAAACAAAGTTACAAATAAGTACCATAGTTTCCTCATTCTCAAATATGACTATATCAATATATTTACCTTCAAAATAATTTTTAAAAATTAATTTCGACCTCGAGAAATTTCAAGATATTTAGTTAAGATAACTGATATTTTTGTAAGCACTACGTAAAAATTTCAAAACTTTTTGATATCTGGTTTAAGCTTTACGGCTCTCGCAGTTGCTATTTTCGATAGTTCTGAAAAGAGATTTCAACACCTTGTAACGACCCTGAAATTATGATACTCCTGTATAAATTCAATGTTATATAAAGGAGTATTCTATTTCTGATTCTGAGTAATAAGTAATTATTGTTAAGAATAAACAAGATATGATTTGTAGCTCATTGATTAAATCTCTATGTTGTTGTCCTATAGTCCATATGTTCGAATCTTAACAGTGCCAAATATTTTATTATTTTTCTTTTTGACGTTTTGGAATTCCAAAAGTTTTCACGAACTTTATACGGGGTTATCAAGAGTTGCAACTGAAAAAAGGTATTCAAATAGGAACCCAAAACTGACCTAAACCAATGCTCGGGCCCCGAGCAAAAAGCTTGAGGCAGGGCCGACCAAAAGCCAACCCGGCGGCCTAGGTATGCCCAAATGGGTCCGTCTTGGACTCATGCGATCTTTGGCCTTTCATCTGAACCTTTTCATATACCGAAACTTCTGTAATTAACCATGGAACCGCCCAATTAATTTTTACTCATTAAATCTAATTTTTAATACACAATTTACACCCCCTTTGATCCACCATACCCCTATTTCTCCTATAAATGCTCTAGTCTATACCCTTGCTCCTCTCTTATGAAAATTCAGAAATCTTTCTCAAACTCTTGAAGAAATTTTGCTCAATCAAAATGCCTAAGCTTCTGAAGTTAAAACTCCGCTGATCGAACTTCTTGCCGTGCAGTCAAAGCTCGGCCTCATTTTTCTCCTTCCTCTTACTACGCTACTCTACAATTTACCAAGAGAAAGCCGGAAACTCAAGCTCGCCATCCTTCGTACATCGTCGGTCTCGGTTCTTTAATCTAAGGCTATTTCTCTTCAACTCCTCACTTGTACGAGTACAGGCGGATCGAGTAAGTCTCTCCTCCCTCACTATCTTCTTATATTGAATCCACGTTTTGCCATGTCTCTAAATAAACTACAGAAACTCGATATCTCTCCTCCTTTTTCTCTCACCGCCTCATAAAAACAAGGTTTAACATACAAGTACTCTCTTCAATAAAATAAAACCATTAGCCTATTAAATTTTAATCCATGTTGCCTTTTTTAGATACTTGCCAGACGCGTTAAAAGAAATTTTGGACATGTTAAGAAAACAATCCTTGTGACAATGCTAATTAACACGTAATTACTATGACATTTTACTTGTTATCAATATTAGTTCATATGATATGTAATATAGATCATGCACGAGGTAAGGACATATCGCACACGCACACATATGAAAACAAAGCACGATTATAAGGCCACTTTTTCTAAATAAATAAAATTTCATTAAAATGCCCTCAAGTTAAAATACGGTTTTATCGATATTCATTTTCTTTGCAAATGCGTTTCTACAACCCTCGTTAGGGGAACTCTGTTTCAGATGGTGCGGATTATCGTACATCTTGGATCTAGTGAAGTAAGATCCATGCTCTTCATGGAGCACGATCTTGAAAGAAAAGAAAATATGAATTTACAAAAGAATACGGTTTTTCCTAAAACTAAACAATTTAATGAAATAACTCAATTTGTAAACTAAAGAAAGCAAAACTTTGGAAATTTGTTTTTTAAAATTCCCCTATTTTGAAAGGATGCAAGTTCTATAAAAAAAATACCCTTAAGTTTTCGAAAAGATATTTTTCACTAAAATACCAAAAACTCTTAAAAGCTAGTTTTTGTCGCTAAAATACCATAAAATATAAAATACGTTTTTATGAAAAATCTTGACATTTTAATTAACATATTTTTTTTTATAAAAACACCCTCAAGGTTTTAGGATGAATTAAAACTTCTCAAAAAAATTTTAAATAACATCCTTCACATAAATACCTTAGAAATCAAAAGACTAGTTAATATTACGTATTTAGGTTGCAGATTGGTTTGAGTGGCGTCTTTTCTGATCAGTGTCTCGGAGTTGCCGGAGACAATGATGCACCACTTATCTCTCCCTAAATGTAGATCGTAATTTTAGGAAAATCAAATCATATAGACTCGAACTTAACTTGAATTCCAATTTAACTTGAATTCAAACTCAAACACAAACTCGACTTGAACTTGAACACTTGAATTTGATTTGACTTGACCTGAACCAGGAATATGACTTGGCTTGAACTTGACATGAATACTTGAACACAATTTGAACATGAACTTGTTCTCTCCATATTCATGAATTCGGTCAAGACCTATAAACTTGATCTATACAATAAAATATGCGGGGATAAGGAGTAGGTTGGTAAGGAACGTATGTCATGGCACGAGAAGTCATTTAAAAGACACCTCTTGAATTTCTCGTGTCGTTGTCCCATGGGTTATGACAGGGCCTTGTACTTCTTGTACCTTCGGTCGCGGGGTAAGATGGACGACTCTCATATACACGCATACCTTCCTTATCAAACTACAAAAAACCACGTTAGAATAGAATAACCATATTCATATAACTTTATGCTTAAGATGCCTTAACATACTTATGCTTAATTAATGCTCTTGCATTTTCACTCCTACCGGTTAGTTTCTATTTTACATACCTCAGTTATCATATTTATTTCTTTGGGTACTTACCGAGCGCTAGTTCACTGACGACATTCCTTTCTATTTCTTTTCCTTGGGATGTTCGTCAGGTGGACCGGATTCAAAGGAGATCGAGCCAAGCCAGGAGGACTTCAATCAGCTTTCAACTCAGCCATACTATTAGTTTCCTTCATCAGTTTATTTCTAGTATGCCATTGTTTAGGCACCTTTCTTGTTATCGCGCTTTTGTTATTTGTATTTGAAAATTATGGAAGTGAATGTAAATAAAGTTATTGAATTTTAATTATTCTTGTTAATTCTTGACTGTTGTTATATTGCTTATAAATGCTTAGCGTATTTATTAAGAGAAAGGACTTTCTCATAATAAATACGTTGTAGACCTCGCACATACCGTTATCGTCTCATGGGAAGCGGGGCGTGACACACCTGTTTTCAAATATTCATGACTCTATTTTCAGAGACCCAAATTGAGTGAAATCAAATTTTTTTGACAACTAAATTGAAAAATCTACCTTTTCTTAATTTGACCTTACTTCTGAAAACCAATGGAACTAATCGAAATCTGTCTTTTTAAATTTTGGGTCAAATCTGAACAAAATTTGTCCTGATCAGCGCACTGCTTTTCAAAATATCATAACTCAAACTACATAACTCAGTTTTCGACAAACCTTAGATTTATGGATGCAAAATTGATAGCCCTGCAACTTTTCTATATAATCCGAGACTTAAAAATGTGTATATTGACCCGATATATACTCTGCAAGTCATCCCCTCCATGCTGTCTAGAAAATAAATTTTTTTTTAAACCCTGATTTTAAAATAATCATAACTATAGTTTCATAAATTCAAATCGCGTAAAATCAAGTTGTTTTAATAACCAGACTGAAAAACCTACACCTTTCTAGTTCAACCGTAGACCTGAAAACCGATAGAAAATATCATAAATTGCACTTTTAAAGCATACGACGATGCTGAACAGATTCTAATCTGCTCTGCACAGCAATACCAAAACACATTTATCTCCCAAACCAGTAATCGGAATTAGACGAAACTTGAACAATGTTTGCATAACACTTAGGACTACATTTCTTGTTTTTATCCTAAGTTTATATGAGTTCAGTAACTATTAGTTTTCAATATTTCTTTATGCCACTATTCTTGGTTTATGATTGTGGATATTTTATTTTGTATCATTTCATGCCATGTGAACTTGTGTAGTTCGACTTCCTCATTATTGCACTTACATGAATCATATGGTTAGATGTATTGCATACTTGATACGAACCTGACTTGAACAATGTTTACATGTGTGTGTATGTGTGAGAATGAATAATTCAAGTGTTCAAGTTCAAGTAGAATGAGGTTCGAGTACAGAGAACTACTGCTTTAAACATCAATATTCTCTGGTTCTGGAAGTCATTCAGGACACATAATACAAAGCAAAGAAGAGATGATTAATGAGGACTTTTCAAACTGGACTCTTCCTAATGAAAATATTGAAAATATTTATAAAATTGGTACTTTTGATTTCAAAAGCGCTTTTAGCGTAAAAATTCATGAAGAGACTTTAAACATTCAAAATAAGTTTCAATCAATTCCTCTTTTATCTCATGTTTCTATACGAAAATATTTAGAAAAAGGATTTCGTTATATTCATTTTGGTATGATTCAAGTAGCAGTCAAACCACTTGCTCATATTGGCATAGACATTCCTGTTTACATGGCTTTACGTGATAAACGTTTGCGAAGATACAAATCATCAATTTTAAGTATGATTCAGACTAATATTTGTAATGGTCCTATTTATTTTAATTGTATTCCTAATTTTCCTGTATCATTAACTGATCCTTTAATTATGAATTCCTTAATTCTTGATGTTCATCTGCAAGGAGACGAATTTGAAAAACTTGCAGAACAATTTGTAATTATTTATCGCATTTACTTTCGATTAATGAGTTCTGCTATTAATCCCAAATGCAAATTAGTTAATAACTTTACTGATGAGACAATACTATTATAAATTGATGCTGACTATTCAAAGACCTTTGTTCCTAAACGCCTGAAATGGAATGAAATTACCATTCCAGAAGCCTTTCAAATAGATGTTCCTCAGAGACCAAGAAATCTCGAGAGAACAGAAATTCAAGAGATAGTTGAAGAACAAGATGGTACAGTCCTGGTTCGTTTCAACTCACTCAATGAAAATAGGAGATCCATCAGACCCTACTCTATTCCTAGAAATTCATTTAGAGAATCTAGATCTTTCATAGTAGAAACTCCTTCTACTCAAGAAGATCCTTCAATAAGGATTCACAATCAAACACCTATTCCTGACATTTCAAATGAACTCAATTTTTCTCCTAATAATTCTCCTAATTCCAGTCAGATGCATGGAGAATTCCACGGTATTAATGTTATCACTAAACTTGGTGTTAAAATTGATATCGAAGAACTAGAAAACGACTTCAAGGAAGAATCAGAATACTACACATGGTATTCTAAGCTAGATGCTTACTGTCAAGCTAAGATTCGACTTCAATGGATAAATGATATTCAAAAATATCATGCTCCCTTTCATTTTGAAAACTAGTTAGAATTTTATTTTACAAAAAATGAAATTTCTGAACCATTCAAAAAATCTGCTATTAATGTACAAACAAGTTTGTACAAGAAATGGCAACTTCAAGATGGCACTATTATTACTGCTATCACTCCTCCCTTACAGACCTTGAAACTCCATTCCAAAGAAGGAGAAGTCATAGCTACACCTTTCAAAAAGGGTCGTGAAAGTATTGACCCTAGAGGAAATGATCAAGTTAATTTGGATGATATCAAGAAATTATATACCAGAATAACTACTCCAATCAAGTTTTACACACGATTTCAACACAAATAGATTCCTTATCTACTGACATCAAGGCTATTTCAAAACCAACAAGTTCAACATTCCCTCACAGTACTTCTTTACCACATTTTCAACCAAGAAGTATTCCTAGAGCTTTAGAAAATAAGCTCACGTTTGAAAACGATTCATTATTATCTAAATTAAATCAAACACTTGATTCAAATAACAGGAACCTTCCTGGTCCTTCAAAAATCAACAATATTGATACTATAGAAGATAAGGAAGAATCAGATTCAGATTCCTCATTATCTTCTGATTCATCTGACAACTCTGTCGTTCAACAAATCAATAATGTTGAAAATGATATCTTACAGAATAACTCTAATCAGGATATTAATAAAATTGGAAGAGGAAGGAAACCAAATTTCAATAGACCTCGTAAAAATTGGAACAGTAGTAGAACTAAAGACTACTATCCACGACCTACTCCTCCTGACATTATGTATGAAGAAAGAGCAAAATTCCATACGAAACATTATGATGGAAATTCCATTTACGAATGGAATATTGATGGAAAAAGTGGGTATGAAATACTCAACACATTACAAGAAATGGGTATGGCCAAATTGGCATACAAAATGAAAAGATGTTCTGAACAGGATGTTGCAAGTTTATTCATAACTGGTTTTACTGGACAGTTAAAGTATTGGTGGGACAATGCTTTGACCTTGCAAGACAAAACAGCAATTCTTGAGCATACTATAGACGTAGAAAATGCCCAAGAAGAAATTACTACCCAAAACGATTCAAGTGATTTCCTTATAGTTACCATAGCTATGCACTTTGGAGGAAATCCTCATGAAGAATTAGCTTCTTCAAAGATATTCCTTACTAACATTAGGTGTCCAATACTTAGTGACTTCAGGTGGTTCAAAGACATGTTTTTGAATCATGTTCTTAAACGAACAGACAGTACTGCACCATTCTGGAAAGAAAAATTCATTACTGGTTTACCAACCCTGTTTTCCCAAAGAATTATGATTAATTTACAAAAAGAAATGGGAACAGAACAAATTGATTTCTCTTCAATGACCTTTGGTCAACTTTTTGCTTTTGTTAAAAAAGAAGCCCTTGCAGCTTGTCAAGAGCTTAAATTCCAAGCTAAATATGGCAGTAAGAGAAAAGAAATGGGATCTTTCTGTCAAGCTTTTGGAATTACTGGAATCAGTGCTCCTTCCACTGAAAGAAAGAAAAAATTCCTTCAAAAATCTTTTTCACAAAAAAGATATTCTAAGAAAAAGGAATATAAAGATGATTCCTTTTCCCCAGAGAAATTTAGGAGATTTAATAGAAAAAGGAATTCAAGTGATTTCAAGTGCTTTAAATGTGGCAAGAAAGGCCATATTGCAAGCAAATGTCGAAGCAAAGGAAAAGGAAAGATAAATGAAATCATTGATGGCATTTCTGATATTGAAGAAAATATCAGAAACAAATTAAAGGATAGATTGCAAATCTATTCTGAGATCAATTATATTACTGACGATGATAATGGCAATTATGATTCCTCTAGTGAAAGTCAGGATGACTGTCACTGTAAACAGATTAATATGATTAAATCTTCTACTGATAATAAGAAGATAAATTCTGATACAAAAGAATTCATCTTTGATATGATTCAACAATTACCTGATCCTATTAAACAAAAGGAACTTTTTGAAAGATTAAAATCTATAATTCTGCAAGAAGAAGAGAAGTTTAATATCATTCAAGCTTTCAGTATATCAAAAGTTTTTGAAAAATATCCTATGAATCAAACTTCTGGTATTAAGTCCATCTCTACCAGAGAATTGCAAACAGAGATTCATATTCTAAAGGAAGAAGTCAAGTCTTTAAGACAGACTACTAACAATATAGAAATGAAAAATCTCTCTTTAGAAGCTCATATTGCAATTATTCAATCTAGACTTTCCAAAGGAAAAGAAACTTATCTAGAGGAAAAAGAAGAAGCATTTATTCCTCCACAGGAAATAAATATTACTTCTACTCAAGCTTCTACTTCTCAATTTATTTCTACGATTGAGAAATTCCAATTCCAAAAATGGTTAGTTCATCTAACTATTTCTATAGGAAACTTCAAACAAACTTTTGTTGCAATGTTAGACAGTGGTGCGGATCAAAGCTGCATCAGAGATGGTCTTATACCAACAAAATACTATAGTTTTACTAATGAAGTTCTTATAGCAGCCAACAACTCTCCTCTTCGAATCAAAGGAAAGTTGACAAAAACTGAGATATGTAATCAAAACTACTGCTTTAAACATCAGTTTATTGTAGTAGAAAATCTCAACACTGATATTATTTTAGGCACTCCATTCCTTACTCAAATTTACCCTTTTGTTGTTGATAACAAAGGTATCAGCACTAACATTATGGGTAATACTATACATTTCAGATTCTTGATTCCTGTTCGACAAAAGGAGTTAAATGCTTTGCAAAATAACTCCATTTATCAACATATCAACCTTATTCAAAGGAAGCAAAATAAGATAAATTTTCTCAAAAAAGATTTGTCTTATGCTCAAATTGAAGAGCGCTTACAATTACCCAGCACAAGACAAGAAATTCAACAGTTAGAGGATCTATTCAAAAGAGAAGTCTGTGCAGATCTTCCTAATGCTTTTTGGGAAAGAAAAAAGCACATCGTTGAATTACCATATGAAAAGGAATTTTCAGAAAGAAATATTCCTACAAAGGCAAGACCCATTCAAATGAATCATGACCTATTAGAAGTTTGTAAAAGAGAAATTCAAAGTCTTCTAGATAAAGAACTAATACGGCCATCCAAATCACCTTGGAGCTGTGCAGCATTTTATGTCATGAATCAAACAGAAAAGGAACGTGGTGTCCCTAGGCTTGTTATTAATTATAAACCTCTCAACAAGGTTCTTCAATGGATTCATTATCCTATTCCAAATAAAAGAGACTTATTAAAACGTTTAGGTATTGCAAAAATCTTTTCAAAATTTGACATGAAATCTGGCTTTTGGCAAATTCAAGTTGCTGAAAAAGACAGATACAAAACCGCCTTTACTGTACCCTTTGGCCATTACGAATGGAATGTAATGTCTTTTGGACTCAAAAACGCCCCTTCAGAATTCCAAAGAATAATGAATGACATTCTGAATCCATATTCAAAGTTTATGATTGTTTATATTGATGATGTATTGGTTTTCTCTGAAAACATTGATCAACATTTTAAACATTTAAAAACTTTCTTATATACTGTAAAGAAAAATGGCTTAGTTCTTTCAGCCACAAAAATGAAATTATTTCAAAACAATATTCGTTTTCTTGGACATTTCATAAATCAAGGTACTATTATACCTATAAATCGAAGTATTGATTTTGCTGATAAATTTCCTGATGAAATTAAAGACAAAACTCAACTCCAAACATTTTTAGGTTGTTTAAATTATATTTCTGATTTTATTCCAAAGATGAGACAAATTTGTGCACCTTTATTTCAACGACTTCAAGCAAATCCTCCACCTTGGACTTCGATTCATACAGATATTGTTAAACAAATCAAAAGAACTATTCATTCCTTACCTTGCATTAATATTCCTCACCCTGATGCTTTCATGATTGTTGAGACTGATGCTTCAAATATTGGTTACGGTGGTATTTTAAAACAACGACTACCAAACTCTTCAAAAGAAGATCTAGTCAGATATCACTCTGGTGTCTGGTTAGGACCTCAGAAAAATTACTATACTATTAAAAAGGAAATGCTTTCAATTGTTAATTGTATTTTAAAATTTCAAGATGATCTTTTTAATAAAAAATTTCTCCTTAGAATAGACTGTCAATCTGCAAAATTCATTTTAGAAAAAGACGTAAAAAATCTAGTTTCAAAACAAATATTCGCTAGATGGCAAGCTTTACTTTCTGTCTTTGATTTTGATATTCAATATTTAAAAGGTACTGACAATTCATTACCAGACTTTTTGACTAGGGAATTTCTTACAGGAAAAAATGGGTGATCCCAATTCAAAAGTTCGCACTTCAAAGGATTACGAGATCAAAAAATTGACAACGGCAACTTCATCAACGAACAAATTCCATATTCTCCAAGATTTCCCTGCTCTGACTTACTCATCAGTAGTAGAAAGCAAGAAACCTCAAAATTCAACTCCACAAATTCAAACTTCTCCAAAAGATCAAGACAGTCCATATTTCACAAAATCTGGTTTCAACACATCTGCTTGACCACCTTCAAAGAATCTTCCAACTACAACACACTTCAAATCTACACTCATCAATTATTCCCGCCAAACTCCTATTGGCTGGATGATCCCCTCAAAACTCAACAATTCTATGAGTTGATCTTAGTTGACTCTGGGTCAGCTGAAATCACTCATACTCCTGATAGAAAAACTCCTTCACTGATTTCTTATTCAAAATGTGTCATAAAGAAGGTTATTCCACCAAATGATTGGTCCAGCATTTGGACTACAAAAGACTTCTCAATTACTTACATTCCTAAAGGTTATACATACCAAGACTATCAAATGGCCTGGTTTCGAACCTTATTCTATAGGCCATTCAATCATTCATGGTTCCTTACCTTCCACTCAAATTGTGCTGACACTATTCCTATCTGGTTCTATGAATGGTGGCTACGTTTTGGCCCCGTTCCAGAGATACTTCCGCCAGTTGTTCTAAAGGCCTTCCAAACTTGGGTCCAAAGAACGAGAGGTGAACATTTCAAAAAAGCCCTCCTATTCCACAAATCTTTCAAAGTCCCATGGATATTTTGTTGGACATTTACATTATTTAGACACTACAACGGTGACTACCCTCTCAGTCTGGGTAGAGAATTCAAGGTCAAATGGTGGACCCGTTACACTCAAGATTACTGCAATGAGAAGGCAGTATTGCATTACATTCAAACAGGAAAGAAACTTCAACAAGAAATTCAGCAAATTCCAAAAGAACCAGCAAAACCTGAACCAAAAACTCCTGCAAAAGAAGCAAAGACTCAAAAGAAGGCAAAAGCAGTCATAAATTTCAACTCCTCAGATTCAGAGGATGACGATATAAAGCAATTTCTGGAGTTCCAAAAATTCAAAAAAATGCAGAAACAAATGAGAAGCTCAAAATCAAACTCCAAACATTCCTCAGAAGGATCCTCTACTGATCCTATGGGAGGGCCTTGTGCTCAAGACCCTTTTGAAATGTGAATGAAAAAAAATGTATATATCTTATCTTATCTTTCTAGTGTTCTCTGTAGTGAATGGTAACTACAGCTAGTCCGGAGCAAACGGCTACCGGTAAAAACTTATCAAATCCGTTTTAAAAAGGTTTGCTCCTAACCGAAAGGAGTATGGCTCTCAAACAGCCAATTTACTGGACAAGTAATTCTCCACAACAACGTCATATGTAGAACGGTTCAAATCTACATGCTAGCCCAATCTCAAACGGTGGTTGGTAAAGGCATATTAAATCCGTTAATGGCTGCGGATTTGCCAAAAATTCGATTACTAAAGATTCCTCTCAAAAGCAAGGACAGCTCAAAAGAAGACGAAAGATGTCTACTCAAAGATGACAGTTCAAAAGAAAACAAAAGAGGTCTACTCAAAAGATGTCAGCTCAAAAGAAGACAAATGATGTCTACTCAAAAGATGCCAGCTCAAAAGAAAAGCAACCATTTTCAAAAGATGCTTTCCAAAAAGAAGAATGGATATGGACAGCCACTCAAATAATTGAAGACAGCCAACCACTCAGCTATTCAAAAAAGAAGGACAAGACAGCACTAAAAGATTCGTGCTGATCCAAAGAACATTCAAGAGAAGCATTCAAGTCTATATAAACACAACTCATTCATGTAACTAGGCAGAGGTTTTAGAGAGAGAGTTCAGACTTTGTAAACTTTACTCTTTGCTTCTGTATCCAAATACTTTCAATTCAAATAATATCAAAGCCAGTTCTTATTCCATCTTCTTGTTTAGCCTGTTTTATGATCCTGTCCCCTTATGGTATCAAAAGAAAACAAAAGAGGTCTACTCAAAAGATGCCAGCTCAAAAGAAGACAAAAGATGTCTACTCAAAAGATGCCAGCTCAAAAGAAAAGAAACCATTTTCAAAAGATGCTTTCCAAAAAGAAGAATGGATATGGACAGCCACTCAAATAATTGAAGACAGCCAACCACTCAGCTATTCAAAAAAGAAGGACAAGACAGCACTAAAAGATTCGTGCTGATCCAAAGAACATTCAAGAGAAGCATTCAAGTCTATATAAACATAACTCATTCATGTAACTAGGCAGAGGTTTTAGAGAGAGAGTTCGGACTTTGTAAACTTTACTCTTTGCTTCTGTATCCAAATACTTTCAATTCAAATAATATCAAAGCCAGTTCTTATTCCATCTTCTTGTTGAGCCTGTTTTATGATCCCAGTTCTTATTCCATCTTCTTGTTTAGCCTGTTTTATGATCCTGTCCCCTTATGGTATCAGAGCCAAGATTAATTGCTCTAGTGATTCCATCAATTGTTAAGAGCAACGAGTGACCTATTCATAGTGAGTATCCTGAGTGTTGGTAAGACGTTGGTAAGCTCGTGAACCCGTTGGTAAGCCCGAGAGAAAGCGTGGTGTTCCCGGTGGAGTGTTCCCGTTGTTCCCGGTCAAGGTATGATCTGTGTCTAGTTCATAAAATTGCTATTAATGATGGCTGGTTTTATTAGAAAAATTTTCTCTGGTTCTGGAAGTAATTCAGGACACATAATACAAAGCAAAGAAGAGATGATTAATGAGGACTTTTCAAACTGGACTCTTCCTAATGAAAATATTGAAAATATTTATAAAATTAGTACTTTTGATTTCAAAAGCGCTTTTAGCATAAAAATTCATGAAGAGACTTTAAACATTCAAAATAAGTTTCAATCAATTCCTCTTTTATCTCATGTTTCTATACGAAAATATTTAGAAAAAGGATTTCGTTATATTCATTTTGGTATGATTCAATTTGAAATGTCAGGAATAGGTGTTTGATTGTGAATCCTTATTGAAGGATCTTCTTGAGTAGAAGGAGTTTCTACTATGAAAGATCTAGATTCTCTAAATGAATTTCTAGGAATAGAGTAGGGTCTGATAGATCTCCTATTTTCATTGAGTGAGTTGAAACGAACCAGGACTGTACCATCTTGTTCTTCAACTATCTCTTACAAATTGTTCTGCAGGTTTTTCAAATTCGTCTCCTTGCAGATGAACATCAAGAATTAAGGAATTCATAATTAAAGGATCAGTTAATGATACAGGAAAATTAGGAATACAATTAAAATAAATAGGACCATTACAAATATTAGTCTGAATCATACTTAAAATTGATGATTTGTATCTTCGCAAACGTTTATCACGTAAAGCCATGTAAACAGGAATGTCTATGCCAATATGAGCAAGTGGTTTGACTGCTACTTGAATCATACCAAAATGAATATAACGAAATCCTTTTTCTAAATATTTTCGTATAGAAACATGAGATAAAAGAGGAATTGATTGAAACTTATAAAGTCTCTTCATGAATTTTTATGCTAAAAGCGCTTTTGAAATCAAAAGTACCAATTTTATAAATATTTTTAATATTTTCATTAGGAAGAGTCCAGTTTGAAAAGACCTCATTAATCATCTCTTCTTTGCTTTGTATTATGTGTCCTGAATTACTTCCAGAACCAGAGAAAATCTTTCTAATAAAACCAGCCATCATTAATAGCAATTTTATGAACTAGACACAGATCAAGGAAGAATCAGAATACTACACATGGTATTCTAAGCTAGATGCTTACTGTCAAGCTAAGATTCGACTTCAATGGATAAAAGATATTCAAAAATATCATGCTCCCTTTCATTTTGAAAGCTGGTTAGAATTTTGTTTTACAAAAAATAAAATTTCTGAACCATTCAAAAAATCTGCTATTAATGTACAAACAAGTTTGTACAAGAAATGGCAACTTCAAGATGGCACTATTATTACTGCTATCACTCCTCCCTTACAGACCTTGAAACTCCATTCCAAAGAAGGAGAAGTCATAGCTACACCTTTCAAAAAGGGTCGTGAAAGTATTGACCCTAGAGGAAATGATCAAGTTAATTTGGATGATATCAAGAAATTATATCACCAGAATAACTACTCCAATCAAGTTTTACACACGATTTCAACACAAATAGATTCCTTATCTACTGACATCAAGCCTATTTCAAAACCAACAAGTTCAACATTCCCTCACAGTACTTCTTTACCACATTTTCAACCAAGAAGTATTCCTAGAGCTTTAGAAAATAAGCTCACGTTTGAAAACGATTCATTATTATCTAAATTAAATCAAACACTTGATTCAATTAACAGGAACCTTCCTGGTCCTTCAAAAATCAACAATATTGATACTATAGAAGATAAGGAAGAATCAGATTCAGATTCCTCATTATCTTCTGATTCATCTGACAACTCTGTCGTTCAACAAATCAATAATGTTGAAAATGATATCTTACAGAATAACTCTAATCAGGATATTAATAAAATTGGAAGAGGAAGGAAACCAAATTTCAATAGACCTCGTAAAAATTGGAACAGTAGTAGAACTAAAGACTACTATCCACGACCTACTCCTCCTGACATTATGTATGAAGAAAGAGCAAAATTCCATACGAAACATTATGATGAAAACTCCATTTACGAATGGAATATTGATGAAAAAAGTGAGTATGAAATACTCAACATATTACAAGAAATGGGTATGGCCAAATTGGCATACAAAATGAAAAGATGTTCTGAACAGGATGTTGCAAGTTTATTCATAACTGGTTTTACTGGACAGTTAAAGTATTGGTGGAACAATGCTTTGACCTTGCAAGACAAAACAGCAATTCTTGAGCATACTATAGACGTAGAAAATGCCCAAGGAGAAATTACTACCCAAAACGATTCAAGTGATTTCCTTATAGTTACCATAGCTATGCACTTTGTAGGAAATCCTCAGGAAGAATTAGCTTCTTCAAAGATATTCCTTACTAACATTAGGTGTCCAAGGCTTAGTGACTTCAGGTGGTACAAAGACATGTTTTTGACTCATGTTCTTAAACGAACAGATAGTACTGCACCATTCTGGAAAGAAAAATTCATTACTGGTTTACCAACCCTGTTTTCCCAAAGAATTATGATTAATTTACAAAAAGAAATGGGAACAGAACAAATTGATTTCTCTTCAATGACCTTTGGTCAACTTTTTGCTTTTGTCAAAAAAGAAGCCCTTGCAGCTTGTCAAGAGCTTAAATTCCAAGCTAAATATGGCAGTAAGAGAAAAGAAATGGGATCTTTCTGTCAAGCTTTTGGAATTACTGGAATCAGTGCTCCTTCCACTGAAAGAAAGAAAAAATTCCTTCAAAAATCTTTTTCACAAAAAAGATATTCTAAGAAAAAGGAATATAAAGATGATTCCTTTTCCCCAGAGAAATTTAGGAGATTTAATAGAAAAAGGAATTCAAGTGATTTCAAGTGCTTTAAATGTGGCAAGAAAGGCCATATTGCAAGCAAATGTCGAAGCAAAGGAAAAGGAAAGATAAATGAAATCATTGATGGCATTTCTGATATTGAAGAAAATATCAGAAACAAATTAAAGGATAGATTGCAAATCTATTCTGAGATCAATTATATTACTGACGATGATAATGGCAATTTATGATTCCTCTAGTGAAAGTCAGGATGACTATCACTGTAAACAGATTAATATGATTAAGTCTTCTACTGATAATAAGAAGATAAATTCTGATACAAAAGAATTCATCTTTGATATGATTCAACAATTACCTGATCCTATCAAACAAAAGGAACTTTTTGAAAAATTAAAATCTATAATTCTGCAAGAAGAAGAGAAATTTAATATCATTCAACCTTTCAGTATATCAAAAGTTTTTGAAAAATATCCTATGAATCAAACCTCTGGTATTAAGTCCATCTCTACCAGAGAATTGCAAACAGAGATTCATATTCTAAAGGAAGAAGTCAAGTCTTTAAGACAGACTACTAACAATATAGAAATGAAAAATCTCTCTTTAGAAGCTCATATTGCAATTATTCAATCTTGACTTTCCAAAGGAAAAGAAACTTATCTAGAGGAAGAAGAAGAAGCATTTATTCCTCCACAGGAAATAAATATTACTTCTACTCAAGCTTCTACTTCTCAATTCATTTCTACGATTGAGAAATTCCAATTCCAAAAATGGTTAGTTCATCTAACTATTTCTATAGGAAACTTCAAACAAACTTTTGTTGCAATGTTAGACAGTGGTGCGGATCAAAGCTGCATCAGAGATGGTCTAATACCAACAAAATACTATAGTTTTACTAATGAAGTTCTTATAGCAGCCAACAACTCTCCTCTTCGAATCAAAGGAAAGTTGACAAAAACTGAGATATGTAATCAAAACTACTGCTTTAAACATCAGTTTATTGTAGTAGAAAATCTCAACACTGATATTATTTTAGGCACTCCATTCCTTACTCAAATTTACCCTTTTGTTGTTGATAACAAAGGTATCAGCACTAACATTATGGGTAATACTATACATTTCAGATTCTTGATTCCTGTTCGACAAAAGGAGTTAAATGCTTTGCAAAATAACTCCATTTATCAACATATCAACCTTATTCAAAGGAAGCAGAATAAGATAAATTTTCTCAAAAAAGATTTGTCTTATGCTCAAATTGAAGAGCGCTTACAATTACCCAGCACAAGACAAGAAATTCAACAGTTAGAGGATCTATTCAAAAGAGAAGTCTGTGCGGATCTTCCTAATGCTTTTTGGGAAAGAAAAAAGCACATCGTTGAATTGCCATATGAAAAGGAATTTTCAGAAAGAAATATTCCTACAAAGGCAAGACCCATTCAAATGAATCATGACCTATTAGAAGTTTGTAAAAAAGAAATTCAAACTCTTCTAGATAAAGAACTAATACGGCCATCCAAATCACCTTGGAGCTGTGCAGCATTTTATGTCATGAATCAAGCAGAAAAGGAACGTGGTGTCCCTAGGCTTGTTATTAATTATAAACCTCTCAACAAGGTTCTTCAATGGATTCATTATCCTATTCCAAATAAAAGAGACTTATTAAAACGTTTAGGTATTGCAAAAATCTTTTCAAAATTTGACATGAAATCTGGCTTTTGGCAAATTCAAGTTGCTGAAAAAGACAGATACAAAACCGCCTTTACTGTACCCTTTGGCCATTACGAATGGAATGTAATGTCTTTTGGACTCAAAAACGCCCTTTCAGAATTCCAAAGAATAATGAATGACATTCTGAATCCATATTCAAAGTTTATGATTGTTTATATTGATGATGTATTGGTTTTCTCTGAAAACATTGATCAACATTTTAAACATTTAAAAACTTTCTTATATACTGTAAAGAAAAATGGCTTAGTTCTTTCAGCCACAAAAATGAAATTATTTCAAAACAATATTCGTTTTCTTGGACATTTCATAAATCAAGGTACTATTATACCTATAAATCGAAGTATTGATTTTGCTGATAAATTTCCTGATGAAATTAAAGACAAAACTCAACTCCAAACATTTTTAGGTTGTTTAAATTATATTTCTGATTTTATTCCAAAGATGAGACAAATTTGTGCACCTTTATTTCAACGACTTCAAGCAAATCCTCCACCTTGGACTTCGATTCATACAGATATTCTTAAACAAATCAAAAGAACTATTCATTCCTTACCTTGCATTAATATTCCTCACCCTGATGCTTTCATGATTGTTGAGACTGATGCTTCAAATATTGGTTACGGTGGTATTTTAAAACAACGACTACCAAACTCTTCAAAAGAAGATCTAGTCAGATATCACTCTGGTGTCTGGTTAGGACCTCAGAAAAATTACTATACTATTAAAAAAGAAATGCTTTCAATTGTTAATTGAATTTTAAAATTTCAAGATGATCTTTTTAATAAAAAATTTCTCCTTAGAATAGACTGTCAATCTGCAAAATTCATTTTAGAAAAGGACGTAAAAAATCTAGTTTCAAAACAAATATTCGCTAGATGGCAAGCTTTACTTTCTGTCTTTGATTTTGATATTCAATATTTAAAAGGTACTGACAATTCATTACCAGACTTTTTGACTAGGGAATTTCTTACAGAAAAAAATGGGTGATCCCAATTCAAAAGTTCGCACTTCAAAGGATTACGAGATGAAAAAATTGACAACAGCAACTTCATCAACGAACAAATTCCATATTCTCCAAGATTTCCCTGTTCTGACTTACTCATCAGTAGTAGAAAGCAAGAAACCTCAAAATTCAACTCCACAAATTCAAACTTCTCCAAAAGATCAAGACAGTCCATATTTCACAAAATCTGGTGTTCAACACATCTGCTTGACCACATTCAAAGAATCTCCCAACTACAACACACTTCAAATCTACACTCATCAATTATTCCCGCCAAACTCCTATTGGCTGGATGATCCCCTCAAAACTCAACAATTCTATGAGTTGATCTTAGTTGACTCTGGGTCAGCTGAAATCACTCATACTCCTGATAGAAAAACTCCTTCACTGATTTCTTATTCAAAATGTGTCATAAAGAAGGTTATTCCACCAAATGATTGGTCCAGCATTTGGACTACAAAAGACTTCTCAATTACTTACATTCCCAAAGGTTATACATACCATGACTATCAAATGGCCTGGTTTCGAACCCTATTCTATAGGCCATTCAATCATTCATGGTTCCTTACCTTCCACTCAAATTGTGCTGACACTATTCCTATCTGGTTCTATGAATGGTGGCTACGTTTTGGCCCCGTTCCAGAGATACTTCCGCCAGTTGTTCTAAAGGCCTTCCAAACTTGGGTCCAAAGAACGGGAGGTGAACATTTCAAAAAAGCCCTCCTATTCCACAAATCTTTCAAAGTCCCATGGATATTTTGTTGGACATTTACATTATTTAGACACTACAACGGTGACTACCCTCTCAGTCTGGGTAGAGAATTCAAGGTCAAATGGTGGACCCGTTACACTCAAGATTACTGCAATGAGAAGGCAGTATTGCATTACATTCAAACAGAAAAGAAACTTTAACAAGAAATTCAGCAAATTCCAAAAGAACCAGCAAAACCTGAACCAAAAATTCCTGCAAAAGAAGCAAAGACTCAAAAGAAGGCAAAAGCAGTCATAAATTTCAACTCCTCAGATTCAGAGGATGACGATATGAAGCAATTTCTGGAGTTCCAAAAATTCAAAAAAATGCAGAAACAAATGAGAAGCTCAAAATCAAACTCCAAGCATTTCTCAGAAGGATCCTCTACTGATCCTATGGAAGGGCCTTGTGCTCAAGACCCTTTTGAAATGTGAAGGAAAAAAAAATTTATATATCTTATCTTATCTTTCTAGTGTTCTCTGTAGTGAATGGTAACTACAGTTAGTCCGGAGCAAACGGCTACCGGTAAAGACTTATCAAATCCGTTTTAAAAAGGTTTGCTCCTAACCCAAAGGAGTATGGCTCTCAAATAGCCAATTTACTGGAGAAGTAATTCTCCACAACAACGTCATATGTAGAACGGTTCAAATCTACATGCTAGCCCAATCTCAAACGGTGGTTGGTAAAGGCATATTAAATCCGTTAATGGCTGCGGATTTGCCAAAAATTCGATTACTAAAGATTCCTCTCAAAAGTAAGGACAGCTCAAAAGAAGACGAAAGATGTCTACTCAAAGATGACAGTTCAAAAGAAAACAAAAGAGGTCTACTCAAAAGATGCCAGCTCAAAAGAAGACAAAAGATATCTACTCAAAAGATGCCAGCTCAAAAGAAAAGCAACCATTTTCAAAAGATGCTTTCCAAAAAGAAGAATGGATATGGACAGCCACTCAAATAATTGAAGACAGCCAACCACTCAGCTATTCAAAAAAGAAGGACAAGACAGCACTAAAAGATTCGTGCTGATCCAAAGAACATTCAAGAGAAGCATTCAAGTCTATATAAACACAACTCATTCATGTAACTAGGCAGAGGTTTTAGAGAGAGAGTTCAGACTTTGTAAACTTTACTCTTTGCTTCTGTATCCAAATACTTTCAATTCAAATAATATCAAAGCCAGTTCTTATTCCATCTTCTTGTTTAGCCTGTTTTATGATCCCAGTTCTTATTCCATCTTCTTGTTTAGCCTGTTTTATGATCCTGTCCCCTTATGGTATCAGAGCTAAGCATTTCAAATAGATGATCAACATTTTTGTGGCTGAAAGAACTAAGCCATTTTTCTTTACAGTATATAAGAAAGTTTTTAAATGTTTAAAATGTTGATCAATGTTTTCAGAGAAAACTAATACATCATCAATATAAACAATCATAAACTTTGAATATGGATTCAGAATGTCATTCATTATTCTTTGGAATTCTGAAGAGGCGTTTTTGAGTCCAAAAGGCATTACATTCCATTCGTAATGGCCAAAGGGTACAGTAAAGGCGGTTTTGTATCTGTCTTTTTCAGCAACTTGAATTTGCCAAAAGCCAGATTTCATGTCAAATTTTGAAAAGATTTTTGCAATACCTAAACGTTTTAATAAGTCTCTTTTATTTGGAATAGGATAATGAATCCATTGAAGAACATTGTTGAGAGGTTTATAATTAATAACAAGCCTAGGGACACCACGTTCCTTTTCTGCTTGATTCATGACATAAAATGCTGCACAGCTCCTAGGTGATTTGGATGGCCGTATTAGTTCTTTATCTAGAAGAGTTTGAATTTCTCCTTTACAAACTTCTAATAGGTCATGATTCATTTGAATGGTTCTTACCTTTGTAGGAATATTTCTTTCTGAAAATTCATTTTCATATGGTAATTCAACGATGTGCTTTTTTCTTTCCCAAAAAGCATTAGGAAGATCTGCACCTGATAAATTTCCTGATGAAATTAAAGACAAAACTCAACTCCAAAGATTTTTAGGTTGTTTAAATTATATTTCTGATTTTATTCCAAAGATGAAACAAATTTGTGCATCTTTATTTCAACGACTTCAAGCAAATCCACCACCTTGGACTTCGATTCATACAGATATTGTTAAACAAATCAAAAGAACTATTCATTCCTTACCTTGCATTAATATTCCTCACCCTGATGCTTTCATGATTGTTGAGACTGATGCTTCAAATATTGGTTACGGTGGTATTTTAAAACAACGACTACCAAACTCTTCAAAAGAAGATCTAGTCAGATATCACTCTGGTGTCTGGTTAGGACCTCAGAAAAATTACTATACTATTAAAGAGGTTTAGAGAGAGAGTTCAGACTTTGTAAACTTTACTCTTTGCTTCTGTATCCAAATACTTTCAATTCAAATAATATCAAAGCCAGTTCTTATTCCATCTTCTTGTTTAGCCTGTTTTATGATCCCAGTTCATACTTTCAATTCAAATAATATCAAAGCCAGTTCTTATTCCATCTTCTTGTTTAGCCTGTTTTATGATCCCAGTTCTTATTCCATCTTCTTGTTTAGCCTGTTTTATGATCCTGTCCCCTTATGGTATCAGAGCCAAGTGTTCTAGTAAATCCACTCTTTGTTGAGAGCAACAAGTGACCTATTCATAGTAAGTATCCTGAGCGTTGGTAAGACGTTGGTAAGCTCGTGAACCCGTTGGTAAGCCCGAGAGAAAGCGTGGTGTTCCCGGTGGAGTGTTCCCGTTGTTCCCGGTCAAGGTATGATCTGTGTCTAGTTCATAAAATTGCTATTAATGATGGCTGGTTTTATTAGAAAAATTTTCTCTGGTTCTGGAAGTAATTCAGGACACATAATACAAAGCAAAGAAGAGATGATTAATGAGGACTTTTCAAACTGGACTCTTCCTAATGAAAATATTGAAAATATTTATAAAATTGGTACTTTTGATTTCAAAAGCGCTTTTAGCGTAAAAATTCATGAAGAGACTTTAAACATTCAAAATAAGTTTCAATCAATTCCTCTTTTATCTCATGTTTCTATACGAAAATATTTAGAAAAAGGATTTCGTTATATTCATTTTGGTATGATTCAAGTAGCAGTCAAACCACTTGCTCATATTGGCATAGACATTCCTGTTTACATGGCTTTACGTGATAAACGTTTGCGAAGATACAAATCATCAATTTTAAGTATGATTCAGACTAATATTTGTAATGGTCCTATTTATTTTAATTGTATTCCTAATTTTCCTGTATCTTTAACTGATCCTTTAATTATGAATTCCTTAATTCTTGATGTTCATCTGCAAGGAGACGAATTTGAAAAACTTGCAGAACAATTTGTAATTATTTATCGCATTTACTTTCGATTAATGAGTTCTGCTATTAATCCCAAATGCAAATTAGTTAATAACTTTACTGATGAGACAATACTATTGCAAATTGATGCTGACTATTCAAAGACCTTTGTTCCTAAACGCCTGAAATGGAATGAAATTACCATTCCAGAAGCCTTTCAAATAGATGTTCCTCAGAGACCAAGAAATCTCGAGAGAACAGAAATTCAAGAGATAGTTGAAGAACAAGATGGTACAGTCCTGGTTCGTTTCAACTCACTCAATGAAAATAGGAGATCCATCAGACCCTACTCTATTCCTAGAAATTCATTTAGAGAATCTAGATCTTTCATAGTAGAAACTCCTTCTACTCAAGAAGATCCTTCAATAAGGATTCACAATCAAACACCTATTCCTGACATTTCAAATGAACTCAATTTTTCTCCTAATAATTCTCCTAATTCCAGTCAGATGCATGGAGAATTCCACGGTATTAATGTTATCACTAAACTTGCTGTTAAAATTGATATCGAAGAATTAGAAAACGACTTCAAGGAAGAATCAGAATACTACACATAGTATTCTAAGCTAGATGCTTACTGTCAAGCTAAGATTCGACTTCAATGGATAAAAGATATTCAAAAATATCATGCTCCCTTTCATTTTGAAAACTGGTTAGAATTTTATTTTACAAAAAATGAAATTTCTGAACCATTCAAAAAATCTGCTATTAATGTACAAACAAGTTTGTACAAGAAATGGCAACTTCAAGATGGCACTATTATTACTGCTATCACTCCTCCCTTACAGACCTTGAAACTCCATTCCAAAGAAGGAGAAGTCATAGCTACACTTTTCAAAAAGGGTCGTGAAAGTATTGACCCTAGAGGATATGATCAAGTTAATTTGGATGATATCAAGAAATTATATCACCAGAATAACTACTCCAATCAAGTTTTACACACGATTTCAACACAAATAGATTCCTTATCTACTGACATCAAGGATATTTCAAAACCAACAAGTTCAACATTCCCTCACAGTACTTCTTTACCACATTTTCAACCAAGAAGTATTCCTAGAGCTTTAGAAAATAAGCTCACGTTTGAAAACGATTCATTATTATCTAAATTAAATCAAACACTTGATTCAATTAACAGGAACCTTCCTGGTCCTTCAAAAATCAACAATATTGATACTATAGAAGATAAGGAAGAATCAGATTCAGATTCCTCATTATCTTCTGATTCATCCGACAACTCTGTCGTTCAACAAATCAATAATGTTGAAAATGATATCTTACAGAATAACATTAATCAGGATATTAATAAAATTGGAAGAGGAAGGTAACCAAATTTCAATAGACCTCGTAAAAATTGGAACAGTAGTAGAACCAAAGACTACTATCCACGACCTACTCCTCCTAACATTATGTATGAAGAAAGAGCAAAATTCCATACGAAAGATTATGATGGAAATTCCATTTACGAATGGAATATTGATGGAAAAAGTGAGTATGAAATACTCAACACATTACAAGAAATGCGTATGGCCAAATTGGCATACAAAATGAAAAGATGTTCTGAACAGGATGTTGCAAGTTTATTCATAACTGGTTTTACTGGACAGTTAAAGTATTGGTGGGACAATGCTTTGACCTTGCAAGACAAAACAGCAATTCTTGAGCATACTATAGACGTAGAAAATGCCCAAGGAGAAATTACTACCCAAAACGATTCAAGTGATTTCCTTATAATTACCATAGCTATGCACTTTGTAGGAAATCCTCATGAAGAATTAGTTTCTTCAAAGATATTCCTTACTAACATTAGGTGTCCAACACTTAGTGACTTCAGGTGGTACAAAGACATGTTTTTGACTCATGTTCTTAAACGAACAGACAGTACTGCACCATTCTGGAAAGAAAAATTCATTACTGGTTTACCAACCCTGTTTTCCCAAAGAATTATGATTAATTTACAAAAAGAAATGGGAACAGAACAAATTGATTTCTCTTCAATGACCTTTGGTCAACTTTTTGCTTTTGTCAAAAAAGAAGCCCTTGCAGCTTGTCAAGACCTTAAATTCCAAGCTAAATATGGCAGTAAGAGAAAAGAAATGGGATCTTTCTGTCAAGCTTTTGGAATTACTGGAATCAGTGCTCCTTCCACTGAAAGAAAGAAAAAATTCCTTCAAAAATCTTTTTCACAAAAAAGATATTCTAAGAAAAAGGAATATAAAGATGATTCCTTTTCCCCAAAGAAATTTAGGAGATTTAATAGAAAAAAGAATTCAAGTGATTTCAAGTGCTTTAAATGTGGCAAGAAAGGCCATATTGCAAGCAAATGTCGAAGCAAAGGAAAAGGAAAGATAAATGAAATCATTGATGGCATTTCTGATATTGAAGAAAATATCAGAAACAAATTAAAGGATAGATTGCAAATCTATTCTGAGATCAATTATATTACTGACGATGATAATGGCAATTATGATTCCTCTAGTGAAAGTCAGGATGACTGTCACTGTAAACAGATTAATATGATTAAGTCTTCTACTGATAATAAGAAGATAAATTCTGATACAAAAGAATTCATCTTTGATATGATTCAACAATTACCTGATCCTATCAAACAAAAGGAACTTTTTGAAAGATTAAAATCTTTAATTCTGCAAGAAGATGAGAAGTTTAATATCATTCAACCTTTCAGTATATCAAAAGTTTTTGAAAAATATCCTATGAATCAAACCTCTGGTATTAAGTCCATCTCTACCAGAGAATTGCAAACAGAGATTCATATTCTAAAGGAAGAAGTCAAGTCTTTAAGACAGACAACTAACAATATACAAATGAAAAATCTCTCTTTAGAAACTCATATTGCAATTATTCAATCTAGACTTTCCAAAGAAAAAGAAACTTATCTAGAAGAAGAAGAAGAAGAAGAAGCATTTATTCCTCCACAGGAAATAAATATTACTTCTACTCAACCTTGTACTTCTCAATTCATTTCTACGATTGAGAAATTCCAATTCCAGAAATGGTTAGTTCATCTAACTATTTCTATAGGAAACTTCAAACAAACTTTTGTTGCAATGTTAGACAGTGGTGCGGATCAAAGCTGCATCAGAGATGGTCTAATACCAACAAAATACTATAGTTTTACTAATGAAGTTCTTATAGCAGCCAACAACTCTCCTCTTCGAATCAAAGGAAAGTTGACAAAAACTGAGATATGTAATCAAAACTACTGCTTTAAACATCAGTTTATTGTAGTAGAAAATCTCAACACTGATATTATTTTAGGCACTCCATTCCTTACTCAAATTTACCCTTTTGTTGTTGATAACAAAGGTATCAGCACTAACATTATGGGTAATACTATACATTTCAGATTCTTGATTCCTGTTCGACAAAAGGAGTTAAATGCTTTGCAAAATAACTCCATTTATCAACATATCAACCTTATTCAAATGAAGCAGAATAAGATAAATTTTCTCAAAGAAGATTTGTCTTATGCTCAAATTGAAGAGCGCTTACAATTACCCAGCACAAGACAAGAAATTCAACAGTTAGAGGATCTATTCAAAAGAGAAGTCTGTGCGGATCTTCCTAATGCTTTTTGGGAAAGAAAAAAGCACATCGTTGAATTGCCATATGAAAAGGAATTTTCAGAAAGAAATATTCCTACAAAGGCAAGACCCATTCAAATGAATCATGACCTATTAGAAGTTTGTAAAAAAGAAATTCAAACTCTTCTAGATAAAGAACTAATACGGCCATCCAAATCACCTTGGAGCTGTGCAGCATTTTATGTCATGAATCAAGCAGAAAAGGAACGTGGTGTCCCTAGGCTTGTTATTAATTATAAACCTCTCAACAAGGTTCTTCAATGGATTCGTTATCCTATTCCAAATAAAAGAGACTTATTAAAACGTTTAGGTATTGCAAAAATCTTTTCAAAATTTGACATGAAATCTGGCTTTTGGCAAATTCAAGTTGCTGAAAAAGACAGATACAAAACCGCCTTTACTGTACCCTTTGACCATTACGAATGGAATGTAATGTCTTTTGGACTCAAAAACGCCCCTTCAGAATTCCAAAGAATAATGAATGACATTCTGAATCCATATTCAAAGTTTATGATTGTTTATATTGATGATGTATTAGTTTTCTCTGAAAACATTGATCAACATTTTAAACATTTAAAAACTTTCTTATATACTGTAAAGAAAAATGGCTTAGTTCTTTCAACCACAAAAATGAAATTATTTCAAAACAATATTCGTTTTCTTGGACATTTCATAAATCAAGGTACTATTATACCTATAAATCGAAGTATTGATTTTGCTGATAAATTTCCTGATGAAATTAAAGACAAAACTCAACTCCATAGATTTTTAGGTTGTTTAAATTATATTTCTGATTTTATTCCAAAGATGAGACAAATTTGTGCACCTTTATTTCAACGACTTCAAGTAAATCCTCCACCTTGGACTTCGATTCATACAGATATTGTTAAACAAATCAAAAGAACTATTCATTCCTTACCTTGCATTAATATTCCTCACCCTGATGCTTTCATGATTGTTGAGACTGATGCTTCAAATATTGGTTACGGTGGTATTTTAAAACAACGACTACCAAACTCTTCAAAAGAAGATCTAGTCAGATATCACTCTGGTATCTGGTTAGGACCTCAGAAAAATTACTATACTATTAAAAAGGAAATGCTTTCAATTGTTAATTGTATTTTAAAATTTCAAGATGATCTTTTTAATAAAAAATTTCTCCTTAGAATAGACTGTCAATCTGCAAAATTCATTTTAGAAAAAGACGTAAAAAATCTAGTTTCAAAACAAATATTCGCTAGATGGCAAGCTTTACTTTCTGTCTTTGATTTAGATATTCAATATTTAAAAGGTACTGACAATTCATTACCAGACTTTTTGACTAGGGAATTTCTTACAGGAAAAAATGGGTGATCCCAATTCAAAAGTTCGCACTTCAAAGGATTACGAGATGAAAAAATTGACAACAGCAACTTCATCAACGAACAAATTCCATATTCACCAAGATTTCCCTGCTCTGACTTACTCATCAGTAGTAGAAAGCAAGAAACCTCAAAATTCAACTCCACAAATTCAAACTTCTCCAAAAGATCAAGACAGTCCATATTTCACAAAATCTGGTGTTCAACACATCTGCTTGACCACCTTCAAAGAATCTCCCAACTACAACACACTTCAAATCTACACTCATCAATTATTCCCGCCAAACTCCTATTGGCTGGATGATCCCCTCAAAACTCAACAATTCTATGAGTTGATCTTAGTTGACTCTGGGTCAGCTGAAATCACTCATACTCCTGATAGAAAAACTCCTTCACTGATTTCTTATTCAAAATGTGTCATAAAGAAGGTTATTCCACCAAATGATTGGTCCAGCATTTGGACTACAAAAGACTTCTCAATTACTTACATTCCCAAAGGTTATACATACCAAGACTATCAAATGGCCTGGTTTCGAACCTTATTCTATAGGCCATTCAATCATTCATGGTTCCTTACCTTCCACTCAAATTGTGCTGACACTATTCCTATCTGGTTCTATGAATGGTGGCTACGTTTTGGCCCCGTTCCAGAGATACTTCCGCCAGTTGTTCTAAAGGCCTTCCAAACTTGGGTCCAAAGAACGGGAGGTGAACATTTCAAAAAAGCCCTCCTATTCCACAAATCTTTCAAAGTCCCATGGATATTTTGTTGGACATTTATATTATTTAGACACTACAACGGTGACTACCCTCTCAGTCTGGGTAGAGAATTCAAGGTCAAATGGTGGACCCGTTACACTCAAGATTACTGCAATGAGAAGGCAGTATTGCATTACATTCAAACAGGAAAGAAACTTCAACAAGAAATTCAGCAAATTCCAAAAGAACCAGCAAAACCTGAACCAAAAACTCCCGCAAAAGAAGCAAAGACTCAAAAGAAGGCAAAAGCAGTCATAAATTTCAACTCCTCAGATTCAGAGGATGACGATATGAAGCAATTTCTGGAGTTCCAAAAATTCAAAAAAATGCAGAAACAAATGAGAAGCTCAAAATCAAACTCCAAGTATTCCTCAGAAGGATCCTCTACTGATCCTATGGGAGGGCCTTGTGCTCAAGACCCTTTTGAAATGTGAAGAAAAAAATGTATATATCTTATCTTATCTTTCTAGTGTTCTCTGTAGTGAATGGTAACTACAGCTAGTCCGGAGCAAACGGCTACCGGTAAAGACTTATCAAATCCGTTTTAAAAAGGTTTGCTCCTAACCCAAAGGAGTATGGCTCTCAAACAGGCAATTTACTGGAGAAGTAATTCTCCACAACAACGTCATATGTAGAACGGTTCAAATCTACATGCTAGCCCAATCTCAAACGGTGGTTGGTAAAGGCATATTAAATCCGTTAATGGCTGCGGATTTGCCAAAAATTCGATTACTAAAGATTCCTCTCAAAAGCAAGGACAGCTCAAAAGAAGACGAAAGATGTCTACTCAAAGATGACAGTTCAAAAGAAAACAAAAGCGGTCTACTCAAAAGATGCCAGCTCAAAAGAAGACAAAAGATGTCTACTCAAAAGATGCCAGCTCAAAAGAAAAGCAACCATTTTCAAAAGATGCTTTCCAAAAAGAAGAATGGATATGGACAGCCACTCAAATAATTGAAGACAGCCAACCACTCATCTATTCAAAAAAGAAGGACAAGACAGCACTAAAAGATTCGTGCTGATCCAAAGAACATTCAAGAGAAGCATTCAAGTCTATATAAACACAACTCATTCATGTAACTAGGGAGAGGTTTTAGAGAAAGAGTTCAGACTTTGAAAACTTTACTCTTTGCTTCTGTATCCAAATACTTTTAATTCAAATAATATCAAAGCCATTTCTTATTCCATCTTATTGTTTTGCTAGTTTTATGAACTGGCTTTGATATTATTTGAATTGAAAGTATTTGGATACAGAAGCAAAGAGTAAAGTTTACAAAGTCTGAACTCTCTCTCTAAAACCTCTGCCTAGTTACATGAATGAGTTGTGTTTATATAGACTTGAATGCTTCTCTTGAATGTTCTTTGGATCAGCACGAATCTTTTAGTGCTGTCTTGTCCTTCTTTTTTGAATAGATGAGTGGTTGGCTGTCTTCAATTATTTGAGTGGCTGTCCATATCCATTCTTCTTTTTGGAAAGCATCTTTTGAAAATGGTTGCTTTTCTTTTGAGCTGGCATCTTTTGAGTAGACATCTTTTGTCTTCTTTTGAGCTGGCATCTTTTGAGTAGACCGCTTTTGTTTTCTTTTGAACTGTCATCTTTGAGTAGACATCTTTCGTCTTCTTTTGAGCTGTCCTTGCTTTTGAGAGGAATCTTTAGTAATCGAATTTTTGGCAAATCCGCAGCCATTAACGGATTTAATATGCCTTTACCAACCACCGTTTGAGATTGGGCTAGCATGTAGATTTGAACCGTTCTACATATGACGTTGTTGTGGAGAATTACTTCTCCAGTAAATTGGCTGTTTGAGAGCCATACTCCTTTGGGTTAGGAGCAAACCTTTTTAAAACGGATTTGATAAGTCTTTACCGGTAGCCGTTTGCTCCGGACTAGCTGTAGTTACCATTCACTACAGAGAACACTAGAAAGATAAGATAAGATATATACATTTTTTTCTTCACATTTCAAAAGGGTCTTGAGCACAAGGCCCTCCCATAGGATCAGTAGAGGATCCTTCTGAGGAATACTTGGAGTTTGATTTTGAGCTTCTCATTTGTTTCTGCATTTTTTTGAATTTTTGGAACTCCAGAAATTGCTTCATATCGTCATCCTCTGAATCTGAGGAGTTGAAATTTATGACTGCTTTTGCCTTCTTTTGAGTCTTTGCTTCTTTTGCGGGAGTTTTTGGTTCAGGTTTTGCTGGTTCTTTTGGAATTTGCTGAATTTCTTGTTGAAGTTTCTTTCCTGTTTGAATGTAATGCAATACTGCCTTCTCATTGCAGTAATCTTGAGTGTAACGGGTCCACCATTTGACCTTGAATTCTCTACCCAGACTGAGAGGGTAGTCACCGTTGTAGTGTCTAAATAATGTAAATGTCCAACAAAATATCCATGGGACTTTGAAAGATTTGTGGAATAGGAGGGCTTTTTTGAAATGTTCACCTCCCGTTCTTTGGACCCAAGTTTGGAAGGCCTTTAGAACAACTGGCGGAAGTATCTCTGGAACGGGGCCAAAACGTAGCCACCATTCATAGAACCAGATAGGAATAGTGTCAGCACAATTTGAGTGGAAGGTAAGGAACCATGAATGATTGAATGGCCTATAGAATAAGGTTCGAAACCAGGCCATTTGATAGTCTTGGTATGTATAACCTTTGGGAATGTAAGTAATTGAGAAGTCTTTTGTAGTCCAAATGCTGGACCAATCATTTGGTGGAATAACCTTCTTTATGACACATTTTGAATAAGAAATCAGTGAAGGAGTTTTTCTATCAGGAGTATGAGTGATTTCAGCTGACCCAGAGTCAACTAAGATCAACTCATAGAATTGTTGAGTTTTGAGGGGATCATCCAGCCAATAGGAGTTTGGCGGGAATAATTGATGAGTGTAGATTTGAAGTGTGTTGTAGTTGGGAGATTCTTTGAAGGTGGTCAAGCAGATGTGTTGAACACCAGATTTTGTGAAATATGGACTGTCTTGATCTTTTGGAGAAGTTTGAATTTGTGGAGTTGAATTTTGAGGTTTCTTGCTTTCTACTACTGATGAGTAAGTCAGAGCAGGGAAATCTTGGAGAATATGGAATTTGTTCGTTGATGAAGTTGCTGTTGTCAATTTTTTCATCTCGTAATCCTTTGAAGTGCGAACTTTTGAATTGGGATCACCCATTTTTTCCTGTAAGAAATTCCCTAGTCAAAAAGTCTGGTAATGAATTGTCAGTACCTTTTAAATATTGAATATCAAAATCAAAGACAGAAAGTAAAGCTTGCCATCTTGCGAATATTTGTAAACTACAGCTAGTTTAGCTTGCCATCTAGAGAATCTAGATCTTTGATTCTCAAGCGCTCTTCAATAGTTTAAAATTTCAAGATGATCTTTTTAATAAAAAATTTCTCCTTAGAATAGACTGTCAATCTGCAAAATTCATTTTAGAAAAAGACGTAAAAAATCTAGTTTCAAAACAAATATTCGCTAGATGGCAAGCTTTACTTTCTGTCTTTGATTTTGATATTCAATATTTAAAAGGTACTGACAATCCATTACCAGACTTTTTGACTAGGGAATTTCTTACAGGAAAAAATGGGTGATCCCAATTCAAAAGTTCGCACTTCAAAGGATTATGAGATGTATTGTCTCATCAGTAAAGTTATTAACTAATTTGCATTTGGGATTAATAGCAGAACTCATTAATCGAAAGTAAATGCGATAAATAATTACAAATTGTTTTGCAAGTTTTTCAAATTCGTCTCCTTGCAGATGAACATCAAAAATTAAGGAATTCATAATTAAAGGATCAGTTAATGATACAGGAAAATTAGGAATACAATTAAAATAAATAGGACCATTACAAATATTAGGACTACAAAAGACTTCTCAATTACTTACCTTGGAGCTGTGCAGTCTGGTAATGAATTGAATTCTACTTTAAACATCAACACAAACTCGACTTGAACTTGAACACTTGAATTTGATTTGACTTGACCTGAACCAGGAATATGACTTGGCTTGAACTTGACATGAATACTTGAACACAATTTGAACATGAACTTGTTCTCTCCATATTCATGAATTCGGTCAAGACCTGTAAACTTGATCTATACAATAAAATATGCGGGGATAAGGAGTAGGTTGGTAAGGAACGTATGTCATGGCACGAGAAGTCATTTAAAAGACACCTCTTGAATTTCTCGTGTCGTTGTCCCATGGGTTATGACAGGGCCTTGTACTTCTTGTACCTTCGGTCGCGGGGTAAGATGGACGACTCTCATATACACGCATACCTTCCTTATCAAACTACAAAAAACCACGTTAGAATAGAATAACCATATTCATATAACTTTATGCTTAAGATGCCTTAACATACTTATGCTTAATTAATGCTCTTGCATTTTCACTCCTACCGGTTAGTTTCTATTTTACATACCTCAGTTATCATATTTATTTCTTTGGGTACTTACCGAGCGCTAGTTCACTGACGACATTCCTTTCTATTTCTTTTCCTTGGGATGTTCGTCAGGTGGACCGGATTCAAAGGAGATCGAGCCAAGCCAGGAGGACTTCAATCAGCTTTCAACTCAGCCATACTATTAGTTTCCTTCATCAGTTTATTTCTAGTATGCCATTGTTTAGGCACCTTTCTTGTTATCGCGCTTTTGTTATTTGTATTTGAAAATTATGGAAGTGAATGTAAATAAAGTTATTGAATTTTAATTATTCTTGTTAATTCTTGACTGTTGTTATATTGCTTATAAATGCTTAGCGTATTTATTAAGAGAAAGGACTTTCTCATAATAAATACGTTGTAGACCTCGCACATACCGTTATCGTCTCATGGGAAGCGGGGCGTGACACACCTGTTTTCAAATATTCATGACTCTATTTTCAGAGACCCAAATTGAGTGAAATCAAATTTTTTTGACAACTAAATTGAAAGATCTACCTTTTCTTAATTTGACCTTACTTCTGAAAACCAATGGAACTAATCTAAATCTGTCTTTTTAAATTTTGGGTCAAATCTGAACAAAATTTGTCCTGATCAGCGCACTGCTTTTCAAAATATCATAACTCAAACTACATAACTCAGTTTTCGACAAACCTTAGATTTATGGATGCAAAATTGATAGCCCTGCAACTTTTCTATATAATCCGAGACTTAAAAATGTGTATATTGACCCGATATATACTCTGCAAGTCATCCCCTCCATGCTGTCTAGAAAATAAATTTTTTTTTAAACCCTGATTTTAAAATAATCATAACTATAGTTTCATAAATTCAAATCGCGTAAAATCAAGTTGTTTTAATAACCAGACTGAAAAACCTACACCTTTCTAGTTCAACCGCAGACCTGAAAACCGATAGAAAATATCATAAATTGCACTTTTAAAGCATACGACGATGCTGGACAGATTCTAATCTGCTCTGCACAGCAATACCAAAACACATTTATCTCCCAAACCAGTAATCGGAATTAGACGAAACTTGAACAATGTTTGCATAACACTTAGGACTACATTTCTTGTTTTTATCCTAAGTTTATATGAGTTCAGTAACTATTAGTTTTCAATATTTCTTTATGCCACTATTCTTGGTTTATGATTGTGGATATTTTATTTTGTATCATTTCATGCCATGTGAACTTGTGTAGTTCGACTTCCTCATTATTGCACTTACATGAATCATATGGTTAGATGTATTGCATACTTGATATGAACCTGACTTGAACAATGTTTACATGTGTGTGTATGTGTGAGAATGAATAATTGAATACGTGAATACATAAACATGCGAACTTGACATGAACTTGCAACATACCAACGTATTCATGGATTCTTACAAGACTTGTGTCAGCTTTATAACTTAACATACGCGGGGGAAAGAGGTGGTTTGGTAGTGATCATATGATGTGGCATGAGAGTACACTAAAAATCACTTAACTTGAATCTCGTGTGCCATTGTTCTGTGGGTTTGACGGAGCTTAATACTACGTGATGTTAGTCCGTGGGTTTGACAGACTACTCTCGTATACACTTATATCTTTACTATAGCACTACAATAAACACGTAACAGTAGAACCGACATACTTATATAGAACTGCAATGCTAATATAGACCGTCACGTTTAATGGATATATCATGCTCGTTCACCATACTATTCTTTCTTATCTATTTGTATGCTTATCATTATATTTTTTACATTATATTTCAAATCGGGAACTTACTAAGCACAAGATCGCTAATGAACATTCCATTCTGTTTCTTCTTTTGGAAATGTTCGTCAAGTGACTTAAGGATATGAGAGGAGATAGGAGGAGAGATTGAGCCGACAGAGAAGGATTACTCCCAGCTGTCTTCTCGGGCTGATTAATAGACGTCTATCAGTCTTTACTTTTAGAGTATGCCTACTTGTTCGGGCTTCGTTTATTTCTATTTTTGTTGTTTTGGATTTTCAGACTTGTTATCAGTTGCTTTGAATATTGTGAAATTTGAAATATAATAATATAGTTTGATTTTATTCTCTTACTTAATTCTTGTCATAACATATATTGCTTACTATAACACTTAACATATTTATTTTCGGAAAGACCCTTTTCTGGGTATAAATATATCGTGGACCTCATCACGTGTCTACTACTATCTTTTGGAAAGCGGGGCCTGAAAATATTATTGAATTTTGTTTACAAAATTTTGCAACCATGATGATATTTTGAAAATGGTGGTCTTCCATGTAATTTTCCACTAAATGCAAAAAAAAGAGCACGTAATCTGTATATTTGAAAGCAAAAATGAACAGTATATTAAGAAACAATTTCCCACTATAGCTACAGCAAGATATTTGTTGCAAATTAACATTTTCCATGACGAAGAAAAGGTGTAATTTTCCATGATGAAGTTAAAATGTATTTTTGGAGTTTATTTACAAAATTTTGCAACCATGACTAAATTTTGAAAATGAGGGTCTTTCATATAATTATCCGTAGATGCATAAAAGGGCATGAAAAACCAAAGTTTCAATATGTACATTTAAAAGTAAAATGAACCCTGCATTAAATGATGATTTCCCAATATAGCTGCAGTACGATGGTTGTCACAGATTAAAAAAATTTCATGACGAAGTTAAAATGTAATTTTCCATGTATGACGAAGTTAAAGTGTATTATTGGAGTTTGTTTATGAAAGTTTGTAACCATGATAAAATTTTGAAAATGAGGATCTTTCCAAAATTATCCGCTAGATGCATAAAAAAACATGAGAAACCGAAGTTTCCATCTGTACATTTGAAAGCAAAATGAACGGTGCATTAAACGATGATTTCCCAATATAAGTGCATAAGATATTTGCCGCAAGCTAAAAAAAATTCATGATGAAATTAAAGTGTGTTATTGGATTTTATTTATGAAATTTTACAACCGTAACAAAATTTTAGAAATGAGGGCCCTCCACATAATTTTCTGTTAGATGCCTAAAAAGCGAGGGGCTCTCCTACAATTTTTTCGCAAAAAGACAAAATTGAGCTTGAAAATTCCAAACTACATCTATATATATATATATATATATATATATATATATATATATATATATATATATATTATATATGTATGTATGCATATATGTATGTGGGTTTTTTTATATTACCCCCTCAAAAATTAACTATTTTCGAATACCTCACCCACATATGATATTTACCTGCAGTCCACTCGAAAATCTTAACCCAACTGAAAAACCCACTCCGGTTCACTTTAAGTTAGTCAGCGTTTTTGGACTGTCTGAAACTGCCGTTAGAAAGTGTAAAAGACCGAAATACCCACATCTTCTCCACCAGCCTACTGTCCTCCCTCACCTCCATCCTCTTCTCCACAACTATTATCACCTTAAACCACCACAACCATTAACACCACCACATTCCACCACCACCACCACCACATTCCACCACCATCGTCTCCTCCTTCTTCTAACCTGCCACCGCCATCAACACTCACCACCACCTGGCACTATCATCAGCACTACAACTCTTCTCTCCCCCTTCTCTAAAAATAATGGACTCACTCACACATCACCAGCCTCTTCCTCCCTTTCCTCTCTCTCCCCCTTTCTGTCTAAGAAAATTAAATAGCCACCACCATGATCAGCGCCCACCCGTTCGGATCGGATCCCTCATCCTCATCTGCCCCCGAGATCAACAACCTGCTCTTCGGCATGGGGTACCGTGTGCACTCCTCCGACCTCACTGCCTGGGTCGACTCCATTCTCTCCGAGTTCTCCTCCCCCCAAATCACCCTAGCCTTGGTAAGGAGATCATCACCGGAGATGATAAGGAGGGCCCTGATCAACTTCGACAAGGTGTGCAGTGGAGAGAGAGGCGACGAAGCCGAGAAAGTGGTGGTTGGCAGGGGAGGATGAAGGTGGGTGTTGATGGATTTTTTGAAATCAAAGAGATGTGGAAGATGAAGATGATGATGGGGAGCAGAGGGTCGAGGGGAAAACATTGGGTGGAGGGGCTGTTAGTGGTTTTGGTTGTAGCGGAGGGTGGAGGGGAGGAGGGGTGTAGTGAGATGATGATGATTGGGATTTGGGAGGACAGGATGGAGGGGCAAGGAGGGGTGGTAGTGTTTATGGTGGTGGCAGAGGGTGGAGGGACGAAGATGGGGCAGTGGTGAGATGAGGATGATATGATGAAGGATGAGGTTGGTCAGACGATAATGAAGTTGGTGGGGCCGGAAGAGAGTGGGGGCGAGGAAGGGGTGGCGATGTCGTGGTAGCATCGGAGGTTAGAAGGGCAAAGAGAGGTGGTGGTGAGATGATGATGAGCATGAAGAAGAAGAAGATGATGATGAAGGAGATAAGTCCGACCGAGAGTGGGGGCAAGGGAAGGGTGGTGAGGTGGTGGAAGCGCCGAAGGTTGGAAGGGCAAGGAGGGGGTGGTGGTGAGATGATGATGATGAGCATGAATAAAAAGATGATGATGATGGAGGTGGTGGGGCCGACCTAGAGTGGGGGCGAGGAAGGGTGGTGAGGTGGCGGTGGCGCTGGAGGTTGGAAGGGCAAGGAAGGGGTGGTGGTGAGATGATGAGCATGAAGAAGATGATGAGGAGGAGGAGGTGTCGGTGATGGCGAGGGAAAGAGGCCGAAGGGCAATAGTGAGGGGCAGCGGCGGAGGCAGGTAGAGGGGCGAGGTGGGGCCATCGAGGTCAGGGCAGGGGCGACGCCAGTGATGACTGTCACGCCCCGCTTCCCAAGATACGTAAGTACGGCATGTGACAGAGCCAACCATGCTACCTATGGCTAGGAATAATCCCTCCATAGCACATTACGGCTGTCAAGTAGATATCAAGAACAGTAAATAAAATCTAACTAACACATATCCATCTGCCACAATAAATAGAAGTCAAGAAATGCATATAGTGGAAACAAATCAAGATCCAATAAAATAATCTCTGAATCATATCCTTTAAGAGATCACATCGATAAAATAAAACTAGGGAAATAAAATAAACTAAGCATCTCTAAAAATAAACATCTAGCTCCTCATTGCTCGGCTTGCTTGCTGAAATACTCATGATCTGCCTGCGATGATGTCAGAGGAACTGGGCCATGCAAAACCCAAACGTCGGTGCGTCATAAATATCAAAATAATAGTAATAACCAAGATAATATGCTATAATTAAACATGAGTATAAATAAATAACACGGGTGTAAAATAATGATGTATAGGTATGCGATGTGTATCCTAAAGTCTGTGCTTCTAGGTTAACTATTCTACAAGTCTTTGAAATCAATTTAATGGAATCGTCGATGTAACTCAATAGTATCATGTGCGTGCCCGGGACCACGGTCAAGACTCTCGGGGCTGAATCCGAGACGTGCTACTAAGCAGTAAAATAGGCAACATATACAGACTAATGATATTAGCAGCATCATTCCGGGGCCGGCCAAAGCCCGTATCGACTTATCAACATCTGGAAGTATCGAACTGTTGAGTTACAAGTCAGGTTTCATTATTGATTTTCCCTTTTCCTCCAGGTTTTGTGTTCAAGTCAGGTATTGATGATATGAATTTAATACCAATACAGGATCAAGCAGGTACAGGTCTTGTCTATGTAGACAACAAGTCACGTCCATCAGGACAACAAGTCAGGATTGTCGGCATTAGCAGATAATCCAAGTAACAGGTCTGGTAATATCTCATGTACAAGTCAGGCAATATATTTTAACCAAAATAGACACCAAAAGTAAAACTGTAACCAACATCTAAACACGGTAAATATAACTAACGCCGGGATGCATATGTATTTATCTTTAATAACCGTTTTACATCTGTTACCAGGTATATTGCAATCTAGATAAAAATTATTGAACTGATATAGTAGTATGATAATATTGTGATGATCCAGCATGCAACTAGATATACCATTATTGGTACGGATACAAACTGATAATATAAAATTGTAAATCAGTAATATTTGCTGAATAGTAAAATACGTGTACTATAGTTAAGCATATAAATATTGATATAAATAAAGTAGCATGTTGCAAGTTTGAACTTGCCTGATCGAAATATCACGACGAGTATCTGGATATCACGTTCCGACGCCAAATAACGTCACGATGCAAAACTCACGTACGTAGGACTTGACCTGACAGAGCAACTGCGTGACATGGTAACTGGACTAGACAACGGCGGTGACTGGGTCGTCTGGATCATCGGCGACGTGCGCAACTCCGGCGAACCGATCGGAATAGAGAAGAAAAGAAAGAAGAAGAAGAAGAAGAAAAGAAGAAAGAAATGGGTGAGGCTGTGGGGGTTCTGGGGTTCTCTGGGTTAGCGAGGGTAAGGAGAGGGAAGAGGCGGTCGGCAGTAAGGTGACGGCGAGTGCAGGAGGCGAAGGGTCATGGCCGATGGGGTGTGATCGGGGAATGAAAAGAAGGTGCGGTGGTGGTGGTGTGCGGGTGCTCTGGTGTTGCCAACGAGACGAGAAAGGCAATGGAGGTGATGGTGGTGGTCGGTTCCCAGCGATAAGGTTGACAAGGGGAGGTTGAAGGTGGGTTCTTGGTGTCGGGGTTAGCTTGGGTAGTCTTCGGAGATGGGGAGGATGGAGGTGCTGACGGCCAGAAAAAGGTGATGGCGACGAGCTGAGGACGACGATGATGAGAGGGGCGGCGGCGAAAGGGAGACGGCGAGGGTTATAGTTCGATGCGAGAGGGAAGTGAAGAAGATGACGAAAGAGAGAGGGGGTTTTTAATAAAATTTTATATTATTATATTATATATATATATATCATATAGGGAGGGAGAGAGAAGTAGGGATGGGGAGAGAGACAAAAGAGTGCTTTATTTTAAAAATTAATATAATATATATTTTATATATAAAGTTATATATATTATGGTTATAAAAAATATAATATGTATATATTGTAGGATTTTACAGATAATACCAGATTGCTCCGAATATTACCCGTATCCCTCTAAAAATCTAATTTTTAAATATGAAGAATATACGTAAGGATTTAAAACATAATACAATATCCTGTAATTAAATACATATACCCCCAAATAAAATCTATGTAAATATACATCCCTATCCAATTACTAATCTGTCTAACCTTAAGGATAGGAACATGATATATGGACGCAACCACCTGATATGGGGTAATTTGCCACGCAGGGCTAGATAGGAAAAGAGTATTATTTGTTTTCATATTGTGTCACGTCTCGCTTCCTAGTGTACAGCGAAGTGGACGCGACGAGGTCCGCTACGTATATACTTAGAAGTACATACGCTAAGCGTATCTAAGCAATATAAAAGTAATCACAAGAGACAAGAGATATAGAAATAACATCAACTTTATTAATAACATTCTTTTGTACAATGCATGAAAAGTAAATACAACTGAAATGAAAAGCGATGCCTAAACAGTGGCATAACAGGAAATGAAAATACTGAATAGAACAAGGTACAATATCTAGAGCTCGGGGTCTTCGTGAAACTGCTCCAAGTCTTCACCGGTGGGCTCGATCTCTGCTGGGTCCAAAACACCTGACGACATTCAAAGAAGAAAGAAATAGAATGTCGTCAGCGAACAGGTCGCTCGGTAAGTCCCAAAGATAAGGGAGAAATAGACAGAAAGTAATAGAGAGAGAGCTTTTAATATTGTATTATAATATTGTAATATTGTATTAACGCTGTTGTTTGTAGCCTGGTACAGAAGATGCCAGTGTATACGAGGGGAGTCCCACTTACACCGGGGACCTTGGCAACCTGTAGTACAAGGCTCCGTCGATAATACCACGGAACAACGGCATGGATGTAATTACGTCTTAAGTGGCCACCTCGTGCCACCTTTAACATATTCCGTACCAGTCTACCCCTTAAACCCCGTAGTGTTTTGATTGTATTATAGTATTGTATTGTGTAAGTTGGATGACCGACCAAAACCATGATATCAGTAAACAGATTGTAACTGCATAATCAGGTAAATGGAATAACGGAATAATGGATGTATATCCATGGTTTGATTCAGTCAAGTTGTATAGATTGTTAACTGGATTCTGGGATTCATGTGTTCATATTGAGTTGGAATATTAAAGAATGTAGATTGACTTGAACCATATTCAAGTCAGAAATAATCAGACTCAAACCCGAGTCAGACCAAAAGAAATGTAAGTCGAAGTTCTATATTTGTTAGGGTCATTATTGTAATTTATAAAACTTGAGGGGGTTTTATGTAAAAATACTTTTGTATAGTTTTCAAGATACACCTCAAGGATTTATTATTCGTCTTTATAGTTATAATGAGTGTGATTTTATTTGTGTTATTTCTAGTGATAATATCCTAATTATATAAATAAAGGTATTAATTTGTAATATTGATTTAGTTGAAATTCATGGTATTTTAATGTAACTTTTAATCTTGTAATTTTTAGGAAAAGGTGGAAACTTTATCTTATAATAAAATAGGTTTTTAAATGATAAATATACATATGTTTATACAAGAATAATTTTTAATAAATATTTTATTTTCCAAATATCTCATTTTTCTTAAATGTCGTATTTTAAACCTTTCGAGACCGAATGCTCCTTGCGGAGGTCTGAATCTCGCACTACTAAGCCCGAGGGTGCACGATAAACCGTACTAACCCTAACGAGTTCCCCAAAGGTGGGTTGTAGTGGTGCTTTGTAAAGATTTAATAAATACTAATTATTTAGAAAACGGTTTTATAAAGATAAGGTATTTATTTGTAAAAGGGTGTAAATTTCCATATTTTAGATTCTCGGGTTTCCTAAGCCAACTAACCTATTTCTAAATGGTCTAAACGATAAATCATAGAAGCCTCAAATCGCCTCTTCACCACCAATTGCGGCCAGTTAAGTGTCAGGTGAGTGAGAGGCTCTCCACTATAAGTAGTGGTCCTAATTAAGTAACCACTCGTCTTAGTCACACTTGCCTAGACACCACAAATTCAGGTTTAGATAAACGATCGATGTCCACGACATATCGTATTTTCCTTTTAAAAGATATTGTTTTAAAATTGTATATAACTTAGAACTTTTAGAAAAGGTTTTATAAGAAAAGGGTATTTAAATGTAATTTTCTTGTATTATCGTATTCTAAGTTTTGATGATATCATTTAGGGTTGTATTTGCGTGTGTGTGGAGGTAGGTCATTACCACGTGATCTACTTTAAGGTATAGTAAAGTTTAGGGGTTAAATATGATAAACTAAACATGGTGGTATTTAAGTGAAAGAATACGATATATTACAAAAGCTATCATTTCATGTGTGAAAACTTGTTCAAATTAATTTTTGAGTGATTAGTAGTCAACATGAAGATGTTTAAGTATTATGGAATTGGTGATAAGTGAGATTTGATAGAAAACCGAATCGGAAATCGGTTTGTTCCGATTTCCGTCGGGTTTGAAAAGTCGTATTTTTATGAAAGAATAGAAAGGTAGAAATGTAGGACTTATGGGTTTGGACAACACTAGAGAGTGAGTGCATCGAATCGTCGTTGAGAGCTCCTAGCACGATCACCGGAATTTCGTCGTCGATTTCGTCAGCGCTTCGCCTTTCGCTCGTTTTCTAACGTACCAAGTTCTCTTGGAATTTTGGGAGAGTGGACTTAGAAAAAGTGATGAGAGGGTAAAGGGTATGGGGGGTTTATATAGGGTTAGGCTAGGGTTAGGGTTTTAATTTAAAAATATATATAAAATATAAAAAAAACATAAAAAAATCATTAAATTTTTGGAGTAAAAAGGATTTATTGAGAATTTGATAGTCGATCAAAAAAATTAAAGTATTCAGGTGAGAAGACCAGGTCAACACGGAAAAATTCCGTGTTGATGACTCGGCCGTCCGGCCGAGTCCGGCCGAGTCGAAGGCTCGTCGGGTGGGGAATCTCTTGGGGGGAATTTTGGTGTATTTAACCTTTTGTCTTCAGTTCAAGTTTTGTGAGTTATGGCGGTTTGACTGTTGACTTTCCAAAAAAAATTAAAACAAAATAAATATAAAAGTAATGTGGGGGATGGGATTTGAACTCTGGTGGCTTGGTTCAGCAGTGCAAGGTATTACCAATGAGCCACAAGCTCCTTCTTATAATTATTGTGATATTTAATTACTTAAACTGATAGCAGCAATAATAAATACTCCTAGTATACATTAAATTTAAAGTAATTTCTTGTACACTAAAAATGGAGTTATTACATTCTTGTAGCTTGTAATTAAAAACAAAATAATTACATATATCTTGTGATCAGGCTAAAATACTCCTTTATGGATTTTTAAAAATTTAAAAAAAAATTGTATAGAAAAGTGTATAGGAAAATTAGGGTTGTTACATTCTACCTTCCTTAAAAAAATTCGTCCTCGAAATTTGTAAAAGGAAGGTGTAACAGTTTCAAAACAATTTGGTGATCATGAGTGTGAAAGAATAGGGTTAGGATAGATTCAACGGATATGAAATGATAAGATTCAAGAAATATGAAATGGTAAGATTCAAGGAACATGAATTGTAAAGAATGTTTTAGTTGTCGGTTCTTGTGTTTATATTGCTTAGGTTGTTCACGCAGACCAGAACTGCATGATAGGGATTCATACAGCTCTGACCTGCATAGGCCACCAACAAAACCTGTCACGCTCCGCTTCCCGGTGTACGGCGAAGTGGACGCGACGAGGTCCGCTACGTATATACTTAGAAGTACATACGCTAAGCGTATCTAAGCAATATAAAAGTAATCACAAGAGACAAGAGATATAGAAATAACATCAACTTTATTAATAACATTCTTTTGTACAATGCATGAAAAGTAAATACAACTGAAATGAAAAGCGATGCCTAAACAGTGGCATAACAGGAAATGAAAATACTGAATAGAACAAGGTACAATATCTAGAGCTCGGGGTCTTCGTGAAACTGCTCCAAGTCTTCACCGGTGGGCTCGATCTCTGCTGGGTCCAAAACACCTGACGACATTCAAAGAAGAAATAAATAGAATGTCGTCAGCGAACAGGTCGCTCGGTAAGTCCTAAAGATAAGGGAGAAATAGACAGAAAGTAAGAGAGAGAGAGAGAGAGCTTTTAATGTTGTATTATAATATTGTAATATTGTATTAACGCTGTTGTTTGTAGCCTGGTACAGAAGATGCCAGTGTATACGAGGGGAGTCCCACTTATACCGGGGACCTTGGCAACCTGTAGTACAAGGTTTCGTTGATAATACCACGGAACAACGGCATTGATGTAATTACGTCTTAAGTGACCACCTCGTACCACCTTTAACATATTCCGTACCAGTCTACCCCTTAAACCCCGTAGTGTTTTGATTGTATTGTAGTATTGTATTGTGTAAGTTGGATGACCGACCAAAACCATGATATCAGTAAACAGATTGTAACTGCATAATCAGGTAAATGGAATAACGGAATATTGGATGTATATCCATGGTTTGATTCAGTCAAGTTGTATAGATTGTTAACTGGATTCTGGGATTCATGTGTTCATATTGAGTTGGAATATTAAAGAATGTAGATTGACTTGAACCATATTCAAGTCAGAAATAATCAGACTCAAACCCGAGTCAGACCAAAAGAAATGTAAGTCGAAGTTCTATATTTGTTAGGGTCATTATTGTAATTTATAAAACTTGAGGGGGTTTTATGTAAAAATACTTTTGTATAGTTTTCAAGATACACCTCAAGGATTTATTATTCGTCTTTATAGTTATAATGAGTGTGATTTTATTTGTGTTATTTCTAGTGATAATATCCTAATTATATAAATAAAGGTATTAATTTGTAATATTGATTTAGTTGAAATTCATGGTATTTTAATGTAACTTTTAATCTTGTAATTTTTAGGAAAAGGTGAAAACTTTATCTTATAATAAAATAGGTGTTTAAATAATAAATATACATATGTTTATACAAGAATAATTTTTAATAAATATTTTATTTTCTAAAAATCTCATTTTTCTAAAATGTCTTATTTTAAACCTTTCGAGACCGAATGCTCCTTGCGAAGGTCTGAATCTCGCACTACTAAGCCCGAGGGTGCACGATAAAACGTACTAACCCTAACGAGTTCCCCAAAGGTGGGTTGTAGTGGCGCTTTGCAAAGAATTAATAAATACCAATCATTTAGAAAACGGTTTTATAAAGATAAGGTATTTATTTGTAAAAGGGTGTAAATTTCCATATTTTAGATTCTAAGGTTTCCTAAGCCAACTAACCTATTTCTAAATGGTCTAAACGATAAATCATAGAAGCCTCAAATCGCCTTTTCACCACCAATTGCGGCCAGGTAAGTGTCAGGTGAGTGGGAGGCTCTCCACTATAAGTAGTGGTCCTAATTAAGTAATCACTCGCCTTAGTCACACTTGTCTAGACACCACAAAGTCAGGTTTAGATAAAAGATCGATGTCCACGACATATCGTATTTTCCTTTTAAAAGATATTGTTTTAAAATTATATATAACTTAGAACTTTTAGAAAAGGTTTTATAAGAAAAGGGTATTTAAATGTAATTTTCTTGTATTATCGTATTCTAAGTTTTGATGATATCATTTAGGGTTGTATTTGCGTGTGTGTGGAGGTAGGTCATTATCTCGTGATCTACTTTAAGGTATAGTAAAGTTTAGGGGTTAAATGTGATAAACTAAACATGATGGTATTTAAGTGAAAGAATACGATATATTACAAAAGCTATCATTTCATGTGTGAAAACTTGTTCAAATTAATTTTTGAGTGATTAGTAGTCAACATGAAGATGTTTAAGCATTATGGAATTGGTGATAAGTGAGATTTGATAGAAAACCGAATCGAAAATCGGTTTGTTCTGATTTCTGTCGGGTTTGAAAAGTCGTATTTTTATGAAAGAATAGAAAGATAGAAATGTGGGACTTACGGGTTTGGACAACGGTAGAGAGTGAGGGGGGAGTAGAGGGTTTTCCGATGCGTCGAATCGTCGTTGAGAGCTCCTAGCACGATCACCGGAATTTCGCCGTCGATTTCGTCAGCGCTTCGCCTTTCGCTCGTTTTCTAACGTACCAAGTTCTCTTGGAAATTTGGGAGAGTGGACTTAGAAAAAGCGATGAGAGGGTAGAGAGTATGGGGGGTTATATAGGGTTAGGCTAGGGTTAGGGTTTTAATTAAAAAAAATATAAAAAATATTTAAAAAACATTAAAAATCATTAAATTTTTGGAGTAAAAGGGATTTATTGAGAATTTGATAACCGATCAAAAAAAATTAAAGTATTCAGGTGAGAAGACCAGGTCAACAAGGAAAAATTCCGTGTTGACGACTCGGCCGTCCGGCCGAGTCCGGCCGGCGGCGCCGGCCCGAGTCGAAGGCTCGTCGGGTGGGGAATCTCTTGGGGGGAATTTTTGTGTATTTAAATTTTTGTCTTCAGTTCAAGTTTTGTGAGTTATGGCGGTTTGACTGTTGACTTTCCAAAAAAAATTAAAACAAAATAAATATAAAAGTAATGTGGGGCATGGGATTTGAACTCTGGTGGCTTGGTCCAGCAGTGCAAGGTATTACCAATGAGCCACAAGCTCCTTCTTGTAATTATTATGGTATTTAATTACTTAAACTGATAGCAGCAAGAATAAATACTCCTAGTATACATTAAATTTAAAGTAATTTCTTGTACACTAAAAATGGAGTTATTACATTCTTGTAGCTTGTAATTAAAAACAAAATAATTACCTATATCTTGTGCTCAGGCTAAAATACTCCTTTATGGATCTTTTAAAATTTTAAAAAAAATTGTATAGAAAAGTGTATAGGAAAATTAGGGTTGTTACATATTGTGTTATAAAAAGATATGTAGAGCTTGAAACATATATATATATATATATATTCTAGATTTGCATGGATACACTGTATTAGCAAATATTTGATATAATTTCGAACCATGTTGGGTTTCAACCATGCGGGCCAGGTCGGATAATAACCACAGTTACTAATTACATCATTCGCAATCCAATAGCAAAAATAGTAAAGAATTTTACCGCAAGATTTAAAATACCCAAAATATATAGTATAAAAGTGTTAGGGTGTTATATTATACCCAACTACAAAAGAATTTAGTCCTCGAAATTCACGGAACAAGAAAAAGACAAGAAGACAGGGATTTAAGAAAAGAGGTGTGAAAACTTCTGTCGAATCTCGTCTTCACGTTCCCAAGTAGATTCTCCATGCGAACGATTCCCCCACGAAACGAGTACTAGTGGGATAACTCTATTCTTGAGGAATTTTTCTCGTCGATCCACAATAGCCATTGGTCACTCTTCATACGTTAAATCTTCTCTTACTGTCAGTTCCAGGTGATCTAAGACGTGCGTCTCATTTCGAACATACTTGCGGAGTTGAGATACATGAAACACGTCATGAACACCTACCAAGGATGGTGGTAAATCCAATCGATGAGCTACCTCTCTAACACGCTCGATAATATAGAAAGGCCCCACGAATCGAGGTCTAAGATTGCCTCGACTGCCAAATCGGATTTGTAATGACTCTAAAATCTTTATACAGGAATTTTTCTGTTAATATACAAGAAATGAGTTGTACAGCCTGAGTTAGAGTTATAAGTTACTCTTGTTAAATAAAAACAAGAAACAACTTGTAGCTCACTGGTTAAGTCTCTACACTGCTGTGATGTAGCTTGTGTGTTCGGATCCCATGAGACACAATTTTTTTTTATTTTTAAATTTTTGGAAGCCCAAAAGATTTCACGTGCAATACACGGGGAAATAAAAAGTTCGGAAAAATAAAACATGTGGAAAATGGAGTAAATATAAATTTAATCCGGTGGTACGAATCTCGAGGCAAATGCCTCAAGATCGATCGTACAATATTGCCCATGGGCCGGCATCGACGGTCAGGAGGTGGCCAAATTGCCCCACGCTTTGCACACACGTCTCTTCACCTTCTCTTAACTCATCTGCACTGTTTGATTTCCCTGCAATCAAACAGAGACCCTTCATTTCACAATTAAACACCATTTTAATGCTTTTTAATCCACAATTTTAATTCTCAAACCCTAATTCTCCATTATAAATACCATCCCACAATTTGGCTCAGCACCATTTTGAAAATTCTAGCCAAAACTTTCTAAAAGGTTTCTAAGTGCAAATGGAGTAAAGTGGAGTTGGCGAGCAAGTAAGTTCCGGCGAAGATAGAAACCAATTCCAGAGTTTCCGCGATGCCCCGAAGCATCCCTCTTCTTCCTTACCCTCTTCCTAAGTTTTCAAAACCGTAAGTCTCTCCCAATTCTCCTCCTTTTCATTGATACTCATTTTAAATCAAATAACGATAAAAGTGGAGTTATTACCGATATCATCTTTTCTAAAACCTATAACTCCATTTTCTTTTATCATTTGGTCAAACCAATTTTACCACTTCACTTATAATCTTAATAACAATATTTAAAATCAATTTTAACCAAGAATCTCATGTGAAACAACTCTAATTAAACTTTTTCATTAAAATTCCATGAACTTTATTATCACTTCTTTTAGTTTTGTTAAAACTATACCTTTAGGAAAAACTTCACTGGGTAACGACCAACCTCTCATGTACACTGTGGTTATATAGCACGATGCTAATTTATATGAATATTTGTTTCGAAATATAAGTTTTACAATAAAATACCACCTACTTTAAAACCGGGTTTCTTTTAAACGGTGTTTCATATTCCTTTGCAATTATGCATCTACAACTCTTGTTAGGGGACCCGCTAATAGATGGTGCAGATTATCGCACATCCTATGGATAGTAGAGCGAGATGCAGACCTCCTCACAGAGCATTCGATCTCGAAAGGAAACGAATACGGTTTTTAAGAAAAACGAATTTCTAAATAAAAATAATTTTTAAAATTATATAAAATTAGAAATGCATATTTTCAAAATATAATAAACCTATATTTTTTCTAAAAATGAAAGATTAACAAATGTCAATAAAATGCCATCAAGATACCAAAAAATACTAGTTTTCAATAAAATACTATAAACTTTCAAAAGCTAGGTCTTCATCAATAAAATACCTCAATACTTAAAACACATGCTCATGAAAATCCTAAGTAATACAAATCACCCTCGAGGTTTTATTTTTAATCCATATTAATATATTTTTCATAAAACCTCCTCGAGATATACAAAACAATATTTAAGGATTTTAGTAAATATAGGTTTAAGCGGGATCAATTCTCTTGAGCCCCAGGGAGCCGGAGAAAGTGAGTGCTTGCCTATTCAGGTTAGAAAACTTAACAGGAGTTATCAATGGCAGTTGTCTTGGAAAAAGACACAAATCCTGCCGTTCATATGCAGCAGTTGCCGATGATTCCCGAACCTAAGAATTCAAGAGTTTAAATCAGTACAAGCGTCTGACTCAGTCTGAGTCCAACCTTAAACCCGAATCCAAACTCAAACATGAATACTTGATCATGAACATGAATACTCGAATTCAAATATCAAATCCAAACATGTATACTTGACTTGACTTGACCGAACCATGATTATCACTTGACATGCCTACTTGAATACATGATTACATCCTAAACATGAATACTTGAACATTTTGTATCCATGGTTTCGGCAAGACTTGTAAACATAATCAATACAATACATTACACGGGGATAAAGGGGTAGATTGGTACGGAACGTATATCGTGGCACGAGAGGTCACTTAAAAGACACCCACATGAATTCTCGTGCCGTTGTCCCGTTGGTTAAGACGGGGCCTTGTATTACATGTTACCATAGTCCACGGGGTAAGATGTACTCCTCTCGTATATATGAATATCTTCTTTACCAAACTACAAACAACCACGTTATAATAACAGTAATCAGTCATATACACTTTACAGTTCATTACACTTTATATACTATCTCCCTTTCTTCTTTTGGGATTTACCGAGCGTTAGTTCGCTGACGACATTCCTTTCTGTTTCTTTATTTGGAATGTTCGTCAGGAGGATCGGACACTGAAGAGATTGAGCCGAGCCAGAAGGACTTGGACCAGCTTGCGGCACAACCTGACTACTAGTTCCTCTACACTTATTTTTGTATGCCATTATTTAGGCACCGCTTTACTCATTGTATCTTTTATTTTCAAAACAGTTGTAAGTAAAATTGAATGTAAATAAAGTTGTTGTTCATTTTATTACTCTTGTTATTCTTGTTCATTTTTATATATTGCTTAATTACGCATAACGTATTTATTTCATAGTAAATACGTTACGGCCTGCCACGTCACCGTTTCCTTCTACTGGGAAGCGGGGCATGACAGGTTTTGTTGGCGGCCCATGCAGATCAGTTCTGCATGAATTCTTAAGCAATATATCACAAGAACTATAAGAATCAGCAACTATACATTCATTACATTTCTAATTTCTTGAATCTATCCTAACCATTCCTTTTTCTATCAAGGTAATGGATTCTCCGAACAACACCAGCACGAACGTCAACGGCAATACCCCACCGTCTACTCTACCACCACCACCTACCGTTACAGCTCCTATCAACGAGCAAATGGTACTGCTTGAGGCTATTAAGAGCCTATTAGAGGGTCAGCAGCATCAGACTGCTATCCTCATGCACCGCCCTGAAGCCGAGGCACCCAGAGTCAAACAATTTCGGGCACTTCATCCAAAACATTTCTCAGGAAAAGAAAGCCCATTGGAGGCAGAAGAATGGGCTCAATCGATCGAAGATGATCTGGCAGCAGCTCAAGCGCCAGATATTGCCTGGGTGAAAGTTGCTGAGCTGCAACTGACAGACAATGCAAAAGTCTGGTGGATGGCTGAGGAAAGCCGTCTCACCCAACCTATTGAGTGGAAGACATTTCGCGATCTGTTCGATGCGAAGTTCTTCCTTGAGACTGCCCGGTTCGAGATGGAACAATAGTTCATCCACCTGCAACAGGTTCTATATGGGTAAAATCGGTGGATGAATATGATGCTGAATTCATCATGCTCAGCAGGTTCGTGGCACATTTGATCCCGACTGATGAGATTCGGGCTAGACAATTTCAATGGGGCTTAGACCCGGAGATTCAGGCGGCGTTAGCTACAGGCGACTGGCCGACTCATGAACTCGCCCTTAAGGCAGCTCACCATTATGAAAGCTGTGGTGAAAAAGAAGGGTAAGCCCCAAACAGCTGGAATCAAATGCCCTGCCGCACAGATAACAGGAGGAGCCTCTTCTAGGCTGACCTTTGCACCTAGGAGACTGGGAGGATTCATTTAACCGGTCTAGTCCAGATTTCTGTTTTTACTGCAAAAGGACTGGACACCTAGTGAAGGATTACAGGCATGCAAATGGCCTGTGTTTGATTTGTGGTGCATCCACTCACGCTATAGGAGCATGTCCATACCGTTTCAACACAGCTCCAGCACCTAGACCCACAATCACAGTCTGCAGCGGCCAGCCATTCAGACTCCTGCACCTCGCTTAGCTCTCCCTGCACCAGCTCCATGTAGCCCTCCTGTACAGCCTCAATGTCAATTTCATCAGGCACAGAGAAACGTGCCTTAGGGGCAGAGTAACGTGTCCCAAGGACAGAGGAATGTGCCTCCAGTAAGGAGGAATGTACTACGACATCAGGCTTTTACAATGACGGTCGAGGAAGCCGAAACCTGTCATGCTCCGCTTCCCAGTGTACGGGCAGAGGACGCGACGAGACCGCTACATATTTACTCTGAAGTAAACACGCTAAGCGTAACTAAGCAATATAAGTAAAATGCACAAAAGACAATGACAATAGATATAATTGAACAGCAACTTTATTTATTAACATTCTTTTTACAATACATCTGGAAAGGTAAATACATGGAATGAAAGCAATGCCTAAACAGTGGCATAACAGAAATGTAAAGGAAATGTAATGTACAAGTGAACTAGAGCTCTGGATCTTCAGTAAACTGGTCCAAGTCCTCGCTGCTGGGCTCGATCTCCAGTGAGTCCGAAACACCTGACGACATTCCAAAGAAGAAGATAGAGAATGTCATCAGCGAACAAATCACTCGGTAAGTCCCGTAAATAGACAAGAATGGAATAGACAGAATAGAGAGTATATTATTATAATGGTGTATTTAGTGTTAACGCTGTTGTTTATAGTTTAGTACAGAAGAATGCCAGTGTATACGAGAGGAGTCCCACTATTCCGGAGACTAAGGTATATGGATCACAACGAACCGTTCAACCATGGTACAACGGCAATGGATATTCAGGTTAGGTGTGTTATGGTTACAGTCTCGTGCCACTTCTAACACCTTCCGTACAAATCTACCCCTTATAAACCCCGCGATATCTTAATTGTATTGTTTGTATTGTTTGAATTATTTATTGTATATAGATGGATGACTTGCCGAAACCATGATATCAGTAATGGAATGGATATAATGGATGAACATGTAAATGGAATATATCCATGGTTCGGTTCAATCAATACATATTGATATAGATTGAATAGATGGATTCATATTGAATCATGTTGTATTGTACTTTGTACTTGAATCACATTCAAGTCAGATTGATTAGTTTGAGACTCGGTCTGAGTCAGACACTTTTAAAAGAACTTGAAATTCTGATTGTTTTGGTGTTATCGGTAACTGTTGCACATGGACGGCAGGATTTGTGTCTTTTTTCAAGACAATTACCGTGTTGATAACACCGTTTGTTAAGTTCTCTACCTTAAATAGGCAAGCACCCATATCTCCGGCTCCCTGAGGCTCAAGAGACTGGTCCCGCTTAAACCTATGGTTACTAGGGTCCTTATTGTAATTTAGTATAACTTGAGGGGATTTTATGAAAAAATAGTTTTGGCATAATTTCAAAATACACCTCAAGTATTTAATTATCGTCTTTAGAGTTTTCATAGATATTTCTTTTATTCAATGTGAAATTTCTAGGGAATATGACATAGCTTTTAAAGTATAAGATATTTATTTGAAATATTGGAATTGTATGGTATTTTCTTGTAATTGGGATGTTTTTCTTGAATTTTGGAAAAGTGGAATATTATAAATATTAAAAATAGAAATTTTGATATTAATTACATATATATTTATTTATTAAAAATATAAGTTTTATTTATAATAGAAATCACATTTTCTAAAGAAAAATGTATTAAAAATCTTTCGAGATCGTATGCTCCATGAGGAGGCCTGCATCTCGCTCTACTAAGCTCGAGGATGTGCGATAATACGCACCATACCGAACGGGGGTCCTCAATAGGGGGTTGTAGAGGCGCAATTGCAAAGATTTGTTAAATACACTCTTTATAGAAAAAGGTTTTATAAGTTGAAGGTAATTATATGTAAAGTCGTATTTTTCTGAATCTATGTTCCCAAATTCCATCGTGCTATGTTAGATATGTGTGTTGTGAGTAGATATGTCATTACCTTATGAGTTTTCTAAAGACAACACGGTTAAAAGGTATAAACATGTCGATATGAAACATAAAGGTATTTTAATGTAAAATTGAAATACAACTTGCTATGGTTATCATTTTGATGTCAAACTTATTCTATTGTCATTGTTAATGATTACTAAACAATATATTAAAAGTTGTAGGGTTTGTTACTAAGAAAATGTTGTATTTTTAACAGAAAAGAGAATCGGAAGCCGGATAACTCCGCTTCCGACACGTTTTAAGAATGAAGAGTTTGGGAATAGCAAAAGAGAGAGAGAGAAGGGGGACTTACTGGCTTTGATGAGAGGGGAGAGGTAGGAGGAGGTGTAGGATTTGTCGGTGCTTCGTTTCGTTGTCGGAAACTCCTCGTATCGTCGCCAGAACTTCGTCGGAGTTTCGCCCTTTGTTAACTCCACTTGTACACTAATAGAGACTTGGGAATTCTTGAGAGTTTTTGTATAGAATTTTCAGTGTGAAGGGATGCAAAATGTAGTGGGTATTTATAGGACAAATTAGGGTTTATGGTGTTTAAAGAATGCATTGAAATATGCATTAAAATGAGATTAAATGGGCATTTTATTGCTCTCTGGATTAATTCAGAGTAAACAAGCAATAAGGGAGGAGTGGGGCATGCCAAACGTTGCACGGGGTGAAGTTTGAAGCATTTAGGACGGGGGAGACCGGCGTCGCCAGCCCCAATGCAAGTGTCGCCGACCCAATACCGACGGTCTGGGTCGGTGTTGGGGTATTGGGTCGGGGTCGTTTGGTATTCTACAGTGCACGTGTTTGATTATCTTGTGTCTCTTCAGTTTACGTGTAGTGCACGTGTAGTCTTTTGGGCTTCTAAAAATATTAAAAGAATACAAAATAAAAATAATGTGGCTGATGGGATTTGAACTCTGGTACTATGTCTTAACAGTGCAATGCCTTTACCAGTGAGCTACAAGCTCTTGCTTGCTGTTCAAAATTGAATCAAATACTTATAGTCTCACAGGAATTGTAAATACCCCAAGTGTACATTAACTTTTAAACAATTTTATGTACAAAGAATTTGGAGTTGTTACAAAACCACAGGACAAGTCATCACTGGTACTATACTAGTAGCCACCCTTCCTGCACTCGCACTTTTCGACACTGGAGATTCACACTGCTTCATGTCCAACGATTTGTGAGAACGCATGCGATCCACGTGAAGCACTCATTTCAAGATGGAATGTCAGTTTCGGGAATGGAGTCTTGAAAGTACCTGTGGGATTTGATCAGTGTCTAGTTGTAGTTTGCGGACGAGAATTCTACACGAATTTCAAAATACTGGACATCCCAAATTTCTTTTTTGTATTGGGAATGGATTAGCTTGGAGTATTCTATGCAACTATTGACTGCCGTCAAAGGAGGGTAATATTTGAGATAGCAGATCACCCAGTCTTCTATTTCAAAAGTGGAGATAGAACTTTGAAGTCAGGAAGATACCGTGCTAAACTGAAGGATGCAAAAGTGTTTTCTCAACTGACAGAAGAAGAAAAGCCCAAAATAGTTCAAGAGTTCGAGGATGTGTTTCCTGAAATATATCAGGTTTGCCTCCCGATCGAGCTCTTGAGTTTAGTATGGATTTACAACCTGGTGCGCAACCTGTAATCAAAGCTCCGTACCGGCTAAGTTCAGAAGGATTGAAGGAGTCCGCATTCAGTTGCACGAACTCCTGAAGAAAGGTTGGATTCGTCCCAGTACTTCAAGCTGGGGATCTCCAGTATTACTCGTGAAGAAGAAAGAATGTTCATACAGGATGTGTGGATTATCGAGCTCTGAACGAAGTGACGATTAAGAACAAGTATCCACTACCGCACATCGATGACCTTTTCGATCAATTAAGTAAGTCTTGTGTATTTTCAAAACTAGATCTTCGTTCAGGTTATCATCAGGTGAAGCTCAAAGAGTCCGATATTCCGAAGACGGCATTTAGAACTCGCTATGGTCATTATGAATATCTCATAATGCCATTTGGAGTGACCATGTATGGAATAGAGTGTGCATTAATAAACTTGGATGACATAAAGTAATGGGATGCACCTGAATCGAATAATACCAATGCGGGAAAATTATAAACAAGTCGGATACTTGAAACAACATCATTGGACGCCTTAGCCTCCTCGGCCATCAAGGTGACGGCCCGTGCATGATTAGGCCTCTGAGTGATCAGCTTCTTCTCAAATGTCTGCTTCTGTGGTGGTTTCTGAATATCATCTCTCGATCGTAGCTTCGAAGGGCAAGCACTGATGGTATGGTCAGATCATCCACAAACTAAACGAAGTCCGGGCCTCCTTCGACAGTCCTTCTGCGTGTGTCCGGGTAGATGGCAAAAGTAACAAATCGAACCCCTTTTCTGATATGATACAAAAAGCTTCTTCATAGGTACAGTGCCTCGTTTGTTTACCGGAATACTTCTAGGTACAGGAGCTCTGTTTGGCGTAAATGCCGGCGTCCGCACTATAACCTCTTACTGTAGATTACCCCTTGCTTTCACCGATAAACTCTACTGTTCCCTATCCACCTTGAGAACTTGGGAGAAAGTGGTCAATCCCAGAGATATAATATGTCTCTGAATCTCCACATCAAAGTTACACATAAACCGCCTTGCCCTATCTGCCTCATTGGAAACCTAGGGCCCCGCAAATCGACTAAGCTGGGTCCACTCAGCCGCATGTGTACCAACGGATCCTTTATTCTGCTTCAAGCTAATGAACTTCTCTTCCATTTCCTCTTGAGCAGATTGAGGAAAGGACTTCTCCAAGAAACTACACGAAAAAATTAGCCAACTGGTCGGCTTGGTCAGACGGGTCTCCTCTATGATCCACCACTCGCGAGCGTAATCTACCAATTGGATGTGTACTATATCCACCCTTTTCTCATCAGGAATCTGCGCAGCAACGAGCAGGTTCTCTGTATCAATTAGCCACTGCTCCGCTGGCAATGGCTCCTCCAGTCCTGTAAATGTAGATGGACCGAGCTTCCTAAATTCTACCACGGTGCCCTCATACTGGATTGGCCTATGCACTGCTGCCCCCTCGGCTGCTGTGACAACGGACTGCTGGACCGTCCTCAGACCCTTTTGGAAAGCCTCAGACTGCCGCTGATTTAGCTCAGTTTGACGCTTCTGGTTTTCAAGCATACCACTTACAACTCCAAGTAATGTGCATATTTACACGCCTCTTGTATGACCGCAAATCTCTATCCGCCATGATTCTGAAGCCAAGGACACCGAAGAAGATTAGTAATGGTAAACATGATTCAATAAACAAGATATTGATAGCTACGAATTCAAGACTGTCAAAGTAGTACTGTGGTAGGACATGTTCCTAATTCCAGGTTTCCTGGTTAGTGTATTGGGTTCAATACCCAACTACAAAAGAACCAAATCCGACTAACCCTAAATCCTATGGTTCTGATACCAAACAAACCCTGTCATGCCCCGCTTCCCAAAATACGTAAATACGGGACGTGACAGAGCTAACCATGCTACTTATGGCTAGAAAAAATCCCTTCATAGTCACATTACGGCTGTCAAGTAGATATCAAGAACAGTAAATAAAATTTAACAAATACATATCCATCTGCCACAATAAATAGAAGTCAAGAAATGCATATAGCGGAAACGAATCAAGATCCAATAAAATAATCTCTAAATCACGTCCCTTATAGGATCACATCGATAAAATAAAACTACGAAAATAAAATAAACTAAGCATCTCTAAAACTAAACATCTAGCTCCTCATTGCTTGACTTGCTTGCTAAAATACTCCTGATCTGCCTGCGATAATGTTAGAGGTACTGGGCCATGCAAAACCCAGACGTCAGTGCGTCACAAATATCAAAATAATAGTAATAACCAGGATATGATGCTATGATTAAACATGAGTATAAATAAATAACACGGGTGTAAAATAGTGAGGTATAGGTATGTGATGTGTATTCTAAAGTCTGTGCTTCTAGGTTAACTATTCTACAAGTTTTTGAAATTAATTTAATGGAATCGTCGATGTAACTCAATAGTATCTCGTGCGTGCCCGGAACTACGGTCAAGACTCTCGGGGCTGAATCCGAGACGTGCCGCTAAACAGTAAAACAGGTAACATGTACAGACGAATGATATTAGCAGCATCATTCCAGGGCCGGCCAAAGCCCGTATCAACTGATCGGTATCTGGAAGTATCGAAGTGTTGAGTTTTAGGTCAGGTTTCATTATTGATTTTCCATTTCCCCCCAGGTTTTGTGTTCAAGTCAGGTATTGATGATAAGAATTTAATTCCAACACAGAATCAAGCGATACATGTCTTGTCTATGTAGACAATAAGTCACGTCCATCAGGACAACAAGTCAGGATTGGCGGCATTAGCGGATGATCCAAGTAACAGGTCTGGTAATGTCTCATGTACAAGTCAGGCAATATATTTTAACCAAAATAAACACCAAAAGTAAAATTGTAACTAACATCTAAACACGGTAAACATAACTAACGCCAGGATGCATATGTATCTATCTGTAATAACCGTTTTACGTCCGTTACAAGGTATATTGCAATCTAGATAAAGATTACTGAACTGACATAGTAGTATGATAATAATGTGATGATCCGGCATCCAACTAGATATACCATTATTGGTACGGATACATACCGATAATATAAAATTGTAAATCGGTAATATTTGCTGAATAGTAAACACGTGTACTATAATTAAGCATATAAATATTGATATAAATAAAGTAACATGTTGCAAATTTAGAACTTGCCTGATATCACGTTCTAATGCTGAATAACGCCATGATGCAAAACTCACGTACGTAGGACTTAACCTGACAGAGCAACCGCGTGACGTGGTAACTGGACTAGATGACGACGGTGACTGTGTAACGACTCTAAAATCTTGTACGGAAATTTTACTGTTAATATACAAGAAATGAGTTTTACAGTCTGAGTTTGAGTTATAAGTTACTTTTGTTAAATAACAGCAAGAAGCCACTTGTAGCACATTGGTAAAGCCTTGCACTGCTGTGACGTAGCTTCTGTGTTCGATTCCCCTCAGACACATTATTTTTTCTGAATTTTTTTTACTTTTTGGAAGACCAAAAGATTGCACATGCAATACACGGGGAAATGAAAAGTTCAGAAAAATTAAACACGTGGAAAATGGAATAAACAGGGATTTAATCCACTGGCACGAGTCTCGATACCAGATATCACAAATTGACCGGCCAAATAGCCTATAAGGCCGGTGTCGACGGTCAGATCAGGGCCAATGAAGCCCGGGTTTTGCACACACCCCTTCAGCTACCCCTAACTCCTCTGCACTGTTTGATTTCCCTGCAATCAAACAGAGACCTTTCAATTCACAATTCATCACAATTTTATTGCTTTTAATCCACATTTTTAATTCACAATCCCTAATTCTCCACTATAAATACCACCCTCTATCTTGGCTCAGCATCATTATAAAAATTCTAGCCAAAACTCTCTAAAAAGTTCTTGTGCAAGTGAAGTAAAGAGGAGTTACCAAGCAAGTTGGTTCCGGCGAAGATCGAAGCAAATTCCGGCGATCCCACGATGCAACGAAGCTCATCCCCTCTTCTTCAACCTTTTTTTAAACTTTCTAAACCGTTAGTCCCTCCCAAATCTTCTCCTTTCTATTGAAATTCCTTTTCAAATTTTTATCGGTAAAAGTGAAGTTAATACCGACATCTTCTTTTCTAAAACACATAACTCCCTTTTCTTTTATAATTTAGTCAATCTAATTTTACTACATCACATGTAATCTTAAACCCTGATGTTTAGAATCAAATTTCATCAAAATTCTCATGTGAAACAACAATAGTAGAACTTTTTTCGTTAAAATATCTTGAACTTTATAAACACCTCCTTTAGTAATTGCTTAACAACACCTTAGGAAAACTTTACGGGGTAACGACCTACCCCATTAGTACAATACTCATTGTATGCATTTTCGTTTTGAAGAATGATATTACAATAAAATACCACATAACTTTAAAAACCGGATTTCTTTTAAAGGAGTATTTCATATCCTTTGCGATTACGCATTTACAACCCTCTTTAGGGAACCTGCTAATGGATGGTGTGGATTATCGCACATCATTGGGCTCGTAGAGCGGGATGCAGATCTCCTCACTGAGCATTCGATCTCCAAAGGATTTAAATACAGTTTTTTAATAAATACGAAGTTTTTAAAATAAAATAAAATTATTTTTAAAATTAAAATTATATAAAATTATAAATCCATATTTTCAAAATATAATAAATCTATATTTTTTCAAAAAATGAAAAGATTAACAAATGACAATAAAATACCGTCAGATATCAAAAAGGCAACTTTTCAATAAAATACCATGAACTTTCCAAAGCTAAGTAATTATCACTAAAAATGCCTCAATATTTAAAATCCATGCTCATGAAAACCCTAAATAATATTAATCACTCTCGAGATTTACTTTTAAACAATATTAAAATATTTTGTCATAAACCCCCTCGAGATATATAAAACAATATTTAAGAACTTTAGTAAATATAGGTTTAAGCGGGATCAATTCTCTTGAGCCCCAGGGAGCTGGAGAAAGTGAGTGCTTGCCTATTTAAGGTATACAACTTAACGGAGTTATCAATGGTAATTGTCTTGGAAAAAAACAAATCATGCCGTCCATGTGCAGCAGTTACCGATGACTCCCGAACCTAATTCAATAGCTAAATCTGTTTACAAGTGTCTAACTCGGTCTGAGTCTAATTTAAACTTGAATCTAAAATCAAACATGAATACTTGATCAAGATCATGAATACTCGAATCCAAACATCAATATCAAATATGTATAACTTAACTTGACTTGACCGAACCATGGTTATAACTTGACATGACTACTTGAATACTTGACTACATCCTGAACATGAATACTTAAACATTTTGTATCCATGGTTTTGGCAAGACTTGTAATTATAATCTATACAATACATTACGCGGAGATAAATGGGTAGATTGGTACAGAACGTATATCGTGACACAAGAGGCCACTTAAAAGACACCTACATGAATTCCCGTGCCGTTGTCCCGTAGGTTATGACGGGGCCTTGTACTACATGTTAGCATAGTCCACAGGGTAAGATGTACTCCTCTCGTATACATGAATACCTTCAATATCAAGCTACAAACAACCACGTTATAATAACCATCATATACCTGTGCAACTTAACTGTCCATTCACATTACTTGTTATATTCTCTTCCTTTTTCAGAGACTTACCGAGCACTAGTTCGCTGACGACATTCCTCTCTATTTTCTTCTTTGGAATGTTCGTCATGAGGACAGGACTCTTAAGGGATCGAGCCTAGTCAGGAGGACTTGGACCAACTTGCGATACAGCCTGACTTCTAGTTTCTTGTACTTACTTTCCTGTATGCCACTATTTAGGCACTGCTTATTATCATTGTATCTTTTTATTTTCAAACAGTTGTATGTAAAGATGAATGTAAATAAAGTTGTTGTTTTATTTTAATACTCTTGTCATTCTTGTACATGTTATATATTGCTTGATTACGCTTAACATAGTTACTTCTTAGTAAATACGTTGCGGCTTGCCACGTCATCGTTTCCGTTTACTGGGAAGCGGGGCATAACAGGTTTTGTTGGTGGCCCTTGCAGGTCAGTTCTGCATGAAGTCTTAAGCAATATATCATAAGAATTATAAGAATCAGCAACTATACATTCCTTACATTTCTGATTTTTTGAATCTATCCTAACCATTCCTTTTCTATCAAGGTCATGGATTCTCACAACAACACTAGCACGAATGTTAATGGAAACACCCCACCGCCTACTCTATCACCACCACCTACCATTGCAGCTCCCATCAACGAGCAAACGGTACTGCTTGAAGCGATCAAGAGCCTTCTGGAGGGTTAGCAGCAGCAGACTGCTTTCCACATGCACCGCCCAGAAGCTGAGGCACCCAGAGTCAAGCAATTCCGGGCACTGCACCCAAAACATTTCTCGGGGAAAGAGAGCCCACTGGAGGCAGAAGAATAGGCTCAATCGATAGAAAATGATCTGGCAGTAGATCAAGTGTCAGATATTGCCTGGATGAGAGTTGCGAAGCTGCAACTGACAGACAATGCCAGAATCTGGTGGAAGGCTGAAGAAAGCTGTCTTACCCAACCTATCAAATAGAAGACATTTCGCGATTTGTTTGGTGCGAAGTACTTCCCTGAGACTTCCCATTTTGACATGGAACAGCTGTTCATCCATCTAAAACATGGCTCGATGTGGGTCAAAACTGTGGATGAATACGATATTGAGTTTACCATGCTTAGCAGGTAAGATATTGTCTCAATATTCAAATTCCTGATTTCACTCTTTACACTGCTAACACAAGGTCGTAACAGGTTCACTGCACACCTGATTCCTACTACAGAGATCCGGGAACGACGATTTCAGTAAGGGTTAGACCCGGAAATCCAAGATGCGCTCGCTACAGGGGATTTCCCAACCCATGAACTTGCTCTGAAAGCTGCCCGACGCTATGAGGCAGTTGTGAAGAAGAAGAGCAGACTGCAGACTGCCGGTTTGAAACTCCCTACCACTCAGATGACAGAAGGAGCCTCTTCTAGGCAACACTTGCACCCAGAAGACCGGGAGGATTGTTTAATCGGCCCAGTCCAGACTTTTTTTTACTGCAAAAGACGGGACACCTGGCGAAAGACTGCAGGCATGTAAATGGCATGTGTTTGGTTTGTGGCGCATCCACTCACGCCATAGGAGCATGTCCATACCGTTTCAACACAGCTCCGGCACCCAGACCTGCAATCACGATCCCGCAGCGGCCGACCATTCAGGCTCCTGCATCTCGCTTAGCTCTCCCTGCACCCGCTCCACATGGACCTCCTGATTAATTGTGTGCGAAAGAAGTGTTTTGTAAATAACTGCAATCAAGTCGGTGTCGCAAGTAGCTAGCCGCGATGAGTACGGGTCGTCCGCAGTGAAACGTGAAATCTTTTCTTGCTTTAGACGAGTTGATGAAAGATGGGTGATTGTTTGTCGTTATATTTTAAAACGGATATTATAATAAAAAGGCTTGTAAGGTTCATATGACTTAGTAGTAATGGATGAATAATTAAAAATGACTCTTTTATTTTTTAATAGTTTAAAACTAGAGTGATAGTGATGAATGTAGATTAGGGTTCTGGGAGGAAACTAGGGTTTCCCCACTACTAACCCTTGTCCTTTCATTGATCTCTATTCATGTCTAGCCCTTATCAAAACAAGTGTTCAACCAATCTCAAATCGTGGTCGTGACTATCAATAAATTGATAGCGCGCCAGATTGGAAGGTTAACATTTATTTTGCTAAAGTTTCTAAACTTTAAAATGCATAAAAGAAATTAAAAGATTTTTCATCCATTGTTCTACCCTATCCTACAAACCCCACCAAGTAAGAAATTACTCGCACATGGTTAACTTAGAAAAGAGGATGAAGGTGAATGAAAGTATAATGAAGATGCAGAAAAGTAATGCGTAAAAGCAAGTGCAGAAATTAAATGTGAAAAATAAATGCAAAAAGAATTAAAATAAAAACTACTTTTATTAATCAACTATTACATTTACTATTCTCCTTAGAAAGTAGATTACAAGAACCCTAGTTTTGCTCTAGATCTCTCTCTTGTTGGAGGTAGATGAATAGATGTTGATCACTCGGATACGTGGATCTTTTGGATCTCTTGATCTCTTCGATGATGATTTTTGAATGTACAGCTCTCGGTCTTTTATATAGTCCTTGAAACCAGAAACCCTAAATCCGTAAGTGAGTCGATGCAGTTAAGATCATATCCACAAAATCTCTCATCCAATGGCTATCAAAGAGCCGTGGAACCGCCGCATATTGCCACGTTTGGCCGCGGTTCCGCCGCATCCTAGTAGAACTAGGTTTTAAGATTTCTTCTGGTTTTTTGTGTCGACATGTAGAGATCTTTTTGATGTATAAATTCTGAAAATATCGCTCTGAGTCTCTGCCGTTGCTTGATTCCTTGATTTGCTTCTAAAATTTGGAAGATTCGGTTCCGATATCCCGATTTGACTTGGATCTCTTACTTGGATTTTAGACCTGAGCTAATACCTACACAATATCTCAAATCAAAGTATTAGTAGCATTTGGTATTTTAGAGATATTATTCTAACCATTTATATGATATTAAATCTTAAGAATATTGATTAGCAATATTTGATATGATATGCACATTTTAATTACTAAAATTTAATTTAAATATTATATGCATATATTTTCCCTAATTATATTAGTTATAAATGTAGAAACATATGATAATAAACTTTTACAAATAAACCCACATTTATTCTCTATTTACAATTAACACCTTTTAGCACTTAACAAAAATAGGAAAAATGTTCATTCAAATATGCAATATTTTAGACTAATCACCTCCTGCACAGCCTCAATGTCAGTTCCATCAGGCACAGAGAAATATGCCTCAAGGGTATAGAAACATGCCCCAAGGATAGAAGAATGTGCCTCCAGTAAGGAGGAATGCACCATGACGTCAGGCCTTTACAATGACGGTCGAGGAGGCCGAAGCCACGGGCCAAGTCATCACTGGTAATTCCCAATCCTTTTAAACTTTTTCAGTCCTTATATATCACTATAACTTTTCCTATACTTAAATCTATTCCACACAACTTAGGTACAATCTTAGTAGCCTCTCTACCTGCTCTAGTACTTTTCGACAGAGCATCACATTGCTTTATGTCGTAATGGTTCGTCCAAACTCATGTGATTCCAGTTAAACCGCTTGTATTCAGCTGGAATGTCAGTTCAGGGAACGGCGTTCTAAAAGCAAATTTGGGATATGGTATGTGTCCAGTGGTCGTCTGCAATAGAGAATTTTATGCGGACTTCAAGGTGCTGGACATACCGAACTTTGACGTAGTCTTGGGAATGGACTGGATGGGAACTTTCTTCGCTACCATCGATTGTCGCTAAAGGAAGGTAGTGTTCGAAATACCAGATCATCCATTGCTCAACTTCAAGAGTGGAGACCGTACCCTGGAACCTACCATCTACAAAGCAAAACTAAAGAAGGTAGTCATTGCAGCATTGCAAGCGGAACAATCGAAGCCAGAAGTAGTTCGAGAGTTCGAGGATGTATTTCCGGAAGATATATCAGGTTTGCCTCCCGATCGAGCTATTGAATTCAGCATCAATTTACAACCTGGTGCGCAACCGGTAATCAAAGCTCCGTACCGGCTAAGTCTAAAAGGATTGAAGGAGATCCGCATTCAGTTGGACGAACTTCTGAAGAAAGGTTGGATTCATCCCAATACTTCAAGCTAGGGATCTCTGGTTTTACTGGTGAAGAAGAAAGAAGGTTCATACAGGATGTGTGTAATTATTGAGCTCTGAACTAAGTGACGATTAAGAACAAGTATCCACAATCGCGCATCGATGATCTTTTCGATCAGCTAAGTGGGTCTTATGTATTTTCAAAGCTAGATTTTCGTTCGAGTTATCATCAGGTGAAGGTCAAAGAGTCCGACATTCCGAAGACGGCGTTTAAGAATCGTTATGGTCATTATGAATATCTCATAATGCCATTTGGAAGGTTAACAAAACAAGTATTCAACCAATCTCAAATCATGGTCGTGACTATCAATAAATTGATAGCACGCCAGATTGGAAGGTTAACATTTATTTTGCTGAAATTTATAAATTTTAAAATGTATAAAAGAAGTTAAAAGATTTTTCATCCATTATTATGCCCTATCCTACAAACCCCACCAAGCAAGGAATTATTGGCTCATGGTTAACTTAGAAGAGAGGATGAAGGTGAATGAAAGTATAATGAAGATGCAGAAAAGTAATGCGTAAAAGTAAGTGCAGAAATTAAATGCGGAAAATAAATGCAAAAAGAATTAAAATAAAATCTACCTTTATTAATCAACTATTGCATTTACATTTTTTCTTAGAAAGTAGATTATAAGAACTCTAGTTTTGCTCTAGATCTCTCTCTCTTGTTGGAGGTAGATGAATAGATGATGATCACTCGGATACGTGGATCTTTTGATATCTTTGATGATGATTTTTGAATGTACAGCTCTCGGTCTTTTATATAGTCATTGAAACCAGAAACCCTAAATTCCATATGTAAGTCGATGTAGTTAAGATCATATCCACAAAATCTCTCATCCAATGGCTATCAAAGAGCCGCAGAACCGCCGCATATTGCCACGTTTGGCCGCGGTTCCGCCGCATCCTAGTGGAACTAGGTTTTGAGATTTTTTTCTGGTTTTTTGTGTCGACATGTGGAGATCTTTTTTATGTATAGATTCTGAAAATATCGTTCTGAATCTCTGTCGTTGCTTGATTCCTTGATTTGCTTCTAAAATTTAGCAGATTCGGTTCTGATATCCCGATTTGACTTGGATCTCTTAATTCGATTTTAGACCTGAGCTAATACCTGCACAATATCTCAAATCAAAGTATTAATAGAATTTGGTATTTTAGAGATATTATTCTAACAATTTATATGATATTAAATCTTAAGAATATTGATTAGGAATATTTGATATGATATGCACATTTTAATTACTAATATTTCATTTAAATATTATATGCTTATATTTTCCCTAATTATATTAGTTATAAATATAGAAACATATGATAATAAACTTTTACAAATAAACCCACATATGTTCTCTATTTACAATTAACACATTTTAGCACTTAACAATAGTAGGGAAAATATTCATTCAAATGTACAATATTTTAGACTAATCAAATACCCCCAAACTTATCTTTGATCGTCCTGAGCAAACTAATTATTAAAGAGAAAAAGAAAAACCTAACTAGCACACTTTCATAGGCAACACGATTGCACTTAACACGTGCAACAAGCCTTTAAACCTTTAGGTGTCCCTAGTAGGAGGAGTGTTGTCTCTTGAGGGTTTTCAGTGGATTACACTAACAAAATCTCATAATAAAAGAAAAAAGATGAAAGCTGCATAAAAAGATAAGGAACTTATAAAAGAAAGAACTTGAAAATAAGAGTTTCAAACTACACTAGCTTTTTAGTTGCCATGAGCCTTATCTTAATAGTCATGAAAAATATGTCAGAAATCACATCACCCCTTAATAAAATATCGCCTTTAGTCTTCCTCCTTACCTTTCTTCTAAATATAGATCATATACCCCTACGTGTGTGTAAAAGATATCCCTACACTTAGAGAATTCAATTCAAGCTATCATACTCTTGTCCATCTTCCTTAATACTTTTTAGTCGGTGAATGTTTTTAGATGAAATTGCTCACACATTCTTCATGCAATCATTAATACTTCTTGAGGTACTAACCAACCGATTACCCAATGTGCTCACTCTTTAGGCGTAATTAGCAATATTCTAGTCTTGCAACAATTAAGGCTTAGTAGTGACTCCCAAACCAGTTGGTCTAAGGCACTATGTGATAAGGCACCCTCGCTATATTTTTTTCTGCTGCCTTAAGTAATTACAAAACCAATGTTCATTTTTCTTCACCTTTTATATTTCATATGTCATTTATATTTTTGTTTATATATTTTTTTCTCTCTTCATACTGAGGCTTTTAGACAGAAGTATTTCAAGGTATGCTCTACTATCCCAAGTTTCAAGATGTGTGCAAGTGCGTATAGTAGGGTATCAACGTTCAGATATTTGGTCTCAAGAATAGCGACTATTTTTCAGACTTATTTCTATTCTCAGATTAGTGATTCCCTTCATCTTACTAACCCTTGGGACAATAGCTCATGACTACCTATTACTAGCTTTGTTTTAAAAAACATCTAATTTTCTTGCATTTTTTAAATTTCTTCCTATCTTCCATATGTATTTTTCACTTCCTAACTTTTATCATCAAAATTTTTTTAATGCTTTTATTTAGTATAATGTAAAATGATGCGTGAATATGCACAAACCTACCCCAAACCTATTTGCAGCAGTGTCCTCATTGATGTCATCTTTTAATATCAAGACCTGTAGACCTGGGAGGAAAAGTTCTCAATAATTAGCAAAATGTGACAAAATTCAATGACAATGAAATCCTCCCCCAAACTTATTTTTGGCTCACAATTTTGTAAAATTTGTTTTTTTCTAGAGCTAAAATATTTTTCTTCCCCCCAAACTTGAGTAAAACAGTTTTTTCATTCATTATTAAGCATTTAAAATCATAAGAGGGGGGTAAAATTATTGGTCTATGCAAAACTTTATAAAGACCAAAATTCAACACCAACCATTTGAATATTTTATCAATGTAACATCATGATTGGTAGAAGATCATGTTATATATAGACGTGAAGACGTGGGGAGGAGATAAGAGGTGTAATTGATTGGGTTTACGTCTCAGTTGGGAGAGACGAAACAATGACGGTAGATGAAAACGAGAATTTGAAATATAAGGAGTAGATGGAATATTCGCATTCTCGTATGGGATAAGAAGAATAGGTGGAGGTTCAGCTTCTATGGGTGGAAGTTGATTCATCACCACATCCATGTCTTTTAGGAATGCGAATTTCTCGGAAAAAATGTCTTCAAAACTTTCATTGATATTCCGAATGATAATCTCATCGGAAAGAAAGGTATGATACTCGGATGCTTAACTAAATCATTCGACAAGTCAAAAAATTCAGACTTGGGTGTGGACTTGTCGACAGAAAGGTCCTCACATGTATAATAAATAGCAGGATCAAATAATGACATACTAGTGGCGTCAAGATCAGTATCGTAAAGCTCCTCAAATTCGCAACTGTCGGAAGCTATCTTGTCGAAAGAACATACATCAACTATATGAGCATAAGGTTCGGAGGGTTCACTTCCTAACTTGTAGATATTAAGCTCAATTTTCATCTTCCCAAAGGACAGGTTCATTGAACTGTTATGACAATTGATTATCGCGTTGGAAGTTGCTAGAAAAGGTTGACCTAGAATCACCGGAATTTGGTTCAGTAGGTTTGCTACAGGCTGTGTATATATAACTATAAAGTTTACAGGGAATATAAATTCCCCGACTTTGATCAACACTTCCTCTAGCTCACCCCCAGGTTGGGTGATAGATCGATCGGCCATTTGGAGAGTGTAGTGCGCAGGTTTCAACTCTCCTATGCATAATTGCTCATAAACGGAATACGGAAGCAAGTTAACACTAGCATCTAAATCGAGTAGAGCGTGATTGATATTTTTACCCCCAATAGCAATAGATATTGTAGGACAACCGGGGTCCTTACGTTTCTTAGGCACATGTTGGGTAAAAGAATTGCTTGTATTACTCGCTAAGAAAACTTTTTTAGGCACTTGAATTTTCCTTTTCCTAGTACACAAGTCCTTTAGAATTTTAGCATAAGATGGAACTTGTTGGATAGAATCTAAGAGAGGAATATTTATGTTAACTTGCTTAAACATTTCCACAATCTTCTCTATTTGGGGATTTGGTCGTTGGTCCTCAACCTGTTGGGAAAAGGAACTTTATCAATAAGGATTGGGTCTAACATTTGAGGAGAAGTTTGTGGAGATGGAATGGATCCCAAAATTGGATTTGGGATGGTCGTAGATGATAATTCCTTCGAGGAAGTGTGCTGAGGGTTCGAGCCTAGTGGAAAACGGAGAATAGTCTCGGAAGAAGATGTTAGATCAGACGAAGTAGGAGTAGAAGTGGTAGTTGTGGTATCATCAATACCATCAACTTCAACTTGTTCACCGACTTGGTTATTCAGCACTCTTCCCGATCTCAACGTGGTTACGACACTTACATTATAATTTTGAAGGATGAGATTTGCGCTTTGTGAGTGGCCAGAATTTGGTAGAGGTTGAGATGGAAGTTTCCCTTTCTCCCTCTCACTCATTGCGGTATTTAACTGTGCAATTTGTGCTTCTATCGATCTTATGTTTTCACCGTGGGAAGCAGTGTGTTGCACTAACGTTTGGATAAATGATGTTAAACTAGCCGTCATTTGTGTAGATTGTTTAATAAACTTGTCTAAGCTTCGTTCGAGTGCAGAGATTTTATTGGTATCGGCCGTCGAAATATTATTATAAGGAGCAAAGTTGTTGGCCGGATTTTGAAAAGCCAGCAATTGAAAGGGCTGCTAAATTTGTTGTTGTGGCGGTTGTTCCTGTGGAGGAAGCCTTTGATAGTTATTTTAGCTTGGGAACTGATTTTGATTTTGAGATTGGTTCTGGTTCCAAGCAAAATTAGGATGATTCCACTATCCTTGAATATATGTGGAGGAATAAAGGTTAGTTCTAGGTTGTTGCTGAAAAGCAGCATTGGTTTATTTATGACCTTGAGACGGAGGATTCAAAGGACATTCTTCCGTTAAATGTGATGGTTCAAAACAGCAACCACACACGGTTTTGGGGAGCGTAACTTGTTTTAGGGAGGCTGAAGAGAATTTGCTTTCCATAGCCTCGAGTTTCTTTTGCATCGTGGCCATTTCGTCTTTCACTGCGATGGAAACGTCGAGCTGATGGATACCTGCCCTAGATAAAGACGATGTTGGTCTAGTACTCTCCCATTGTAACGTTTGTTCAGCGAGATCTTCCAGAAATTTTCATTCTTCGCCATCGTCTTTTGACATGAAATGACACTGACAAATGGTTTGTAGCATTTGTTTTGTCGATGGATTAACACCCTCATATATAATTTGGCAAAATTGTCATCTATCGATTCCGTGATTAGGGCATTGGACAAAAAGATCTTTACAACATTCAAAGCATTTCCAAAAGGGTTCGTTGGGAAGTTGGGCAAACTGGTTAATCTCACTCCGAATACGGTCAGTCTTATGATGAGGATAGAATTTCTTAAGGAATGCTATAACGAATTCATCCCATTTACCGATAGAATGTGTGGCGGTGCTATAAAGTCATTTTTCTGCTAGATCGCAAAAGGTAAAAGGGAGAAGACGTAATAGCAGAGCATCCCCTGCAAGTTGGGTTGTGTCATCATCGCACAGACGTTTTCGAATTTGGTTATGAAAACGTATGCATCTTCGGATTCAAGCCCGTGAAATTTAGGCAACAAGTTGATGAAGTGGGGTTTAATTTCGAAATTATCCCTATTGGCTGGTGAAAGAGACAGACACATAGTAAGGGGTCCGTGTACGGGGTAGCATCTGTCTTGAAGAGTGATGCGTGGTGGATTTTGCGCACCTACGGGTGGCGGCAGGGTGGTGTCGTTAAAATCTGATGGAGATCCGTCCATTTCAGAAGATGTGGTGGGTGCATGCGAAATAGAAGATGAAGAAGCATCAACTTTGGAGTCAACAGCAAAAACGCGGACTAAACGGGCACTAGAATCCCGTATCCAGTCAATCATGCACTAAGCGGGTTTAGTGCACGTGACAGCGTGTGATATGTGTGAGAATGATTTTAAGAAGGTTTGTTTTGAAAAAAATAGTCGGACTTGAGACTTGACGCAACAAATCACAAAATGAACAATCAATCCTTATAGCTAGGGTCTCCTAAGTCAACTCACTAGACCGCTCCTAGACTTCCAAAGGACAAGTCGTAGGATCAATCCTGTACTATCTCCTTATCAATCTTGTGGCCAGATAAGTGCTAGGTAGGTAAGTGGGAGGTATCCGCTATATGAATCACCGAAATAGCAGGCTGAATTAAGTAACCACTTTCCATAGTCACACTTGCCTTAGACATCACAAGAGAAATGCGGATAAGCAATAGATTACCCACGACCTTCCTCTGTCCTAATTGAGCGTGAATGTCCTTAGGGGCTAGGTCTAGATATTTTTTTATTAATGTAGGATGATAGTATGCTCGTTTGTGATTTCTGGGGCCATAGAAGGATGATGAAATCCCCACCTAATATGGATTTAGGTTTATTGCCCTTTAAAGTCTGGTTTAAATATGCAAAAACAAACCGAAATCAAAACACGCAAAAAGATTTTTGAGCGGCGATATTTGCAAAGAATTCTGCAGGTAAAATCAGATTATTGGAGCTTTAGAGGAGAGAGAAAGATGATACGAAAATGCCAGAGGATTTTGGGGGCCCAATTCCACCAAGATACCGCAGTTCTGCCGCCAATTGCTACCTTTGGCCGCTGTTCCACCGCCGTGTGGAAGGATCGTTTGCTCAATTTTCTTCATGGCATACCTATGCTCCTCTGATCCAAGTTGAAAGTCTCTGGATCTTTGTTGCCTTACTCCAGTTACTCCAGATTCCCTTGCAAAACTCACACAATAATCGTTATAAACACAAGATGCGGTTTTGGTTCTCTTTTATTTTATTTTTGCTGGTTTTAATAAGAAATCAACTCGAATAACAAGAAAAAAATTATGACCGTTTCCCCGGCAGCGGCGCCATTTGATTGATCGTGTGCGAAAGAAGTGTTCTGTAAATAACCGCAATCAAGATGGTGTCGTAAGTAGCTATCCGCGATGAATACAGGTCATCCGCAGAGAAACGTGGATTCTTTTCTTGTTTTAGACGAGTTGATGAAAGATGGGTGATTGTTTATCGTTATATTTTAAAAAGGATATAAAATTTATAATAAAAAGGCTTGTAGGGTTCATAAGACTTAGTAGTAATGGATGAATAATTAAAAATGACTCTTTTATATTTTAATAGTTTAAAACTAGAGTGATGATGATGAATGTAGATTAGGGTTCTGGGAGGAAACTAAAGTTTCCCCACTACTAACCCTTGTCCTTTCATTGATCTTTATTCATGTCTAGCCCTTAACAAAACAAGTGTTCAACCAATCTCAAATCGTGGTCGTGACTATCAATAAATTGATAGCGCGCCAGATTGGAAGGTTAACATTTATTTTGCTAAAGTTTCTAGACTTTAAAATGCATAAAAGAAATTAAAAGATTTTTCATCCATTGTTCTACCCTATCCTACAAACCCCACCAAGTAAGAAATTACTCGCTCATGGTTAACTTAGAAGAGAGGATGAAGGTGAATGAAAATATAATGAAGATGCAGAAAAGTAATGCGTAAAAGCAAGTGCAGAAATTAAATGTGGAAAATAAATGCAAAAAGAATTAAAATAAAAACTACTTTTATTAATCAACTATTGCATTTACAATTCTCCTTAGAAAGTAGATTACAAGAACCCTAGTTTTTCTCTAGATCTCTCTCTTGTTGGAGGTAGATGAATAGATGTTGATCACTCGGATACGTGGATCTTTTGGATCTCTTGATCTCTTCGATGATGATTTTTGAATATACAACTCCCGGTCTTTTATATAGTCCTTAAAACCAGAAACCCTAAATCCGTATTTGAGTCGATGCAATTAAGATCATATCCACAAAATCTCTCATCCAATGGCTATCAAAGAGCCGTAGAACCGCCGCATATTGCCACGTTTGGTCGCGGTTCCGCCGCATCCTAGTAGAACTAGGTTTTAAGATTTCTTCTGGTTTTTTGTGTCGACATGTGGAGATTTTTTTGATGTATAAATTCTGAAAATATCGCTCTGAGTCTCTGCCGTTGCTTGATTCCTCGATTTGCTTCTAAACTTTGGTAGATTCGGTTCCAATATCCCGATTTGACTTGGATCTCTTACTTGGATTTTAGACCTGAGCTAATACCTACACAATATCTTAAATCAAAGTATTAGTAGCATTTGGTATTTTAGAGATATTATTCTAACCATTTATATGATATTAAATCTTAAGAATATTGATTAGCAATATTTGATATGATATGCACATTTTAATTACTAAAATTTAATTTAAATATTATATGCATATATTTTCCCTAATTATATTAGTTATAAATGTAGAAACATATGATAATAAACTTTTACAAATAAACCCACATTTGTTCTCTATTTACAATTAACACATTTTAGCACTTAACAATAATAGGAAAAATGTTCATTCAAATGTGCAATATTTTAGACTAATCACCTCCTGCACAGCCTCAATGTCACTTCCATCAGGCACAGAGAAATATGCCTCAAGGGTATAGAAACATGCCCCAAGGATAGAAGAATGTGCCTCCAGTAAGGAGGAATGTGCCTCCAGACGTCAGGCCTTTACAATGACGGTCGAGGAGGCCGAAGCCACGGGCCAAGTCATCACTGGTAATTCCCAATCCTTTTAAAACTTTTCAGTCCTTATATATCACTATAACTTTTCCTATACCTAAATCTATCCCACACAACTTAGGTACAATCTTAGTAGCCTCTCTACCTGCTCTAGCACTTTTCGACACAGGAGCATCACATTGCTTTATGTCGTAATGGTTCATCCAAACTCATGTGATTCCAGTTAAACCGCTCGTATTCAGCTGGAATGTCAGTTCAGGGAACGGCGTTCTAAAAGCAAATTTGGGATATGGTCTGTGTCAAGTGGTCGTCTGCAATAGAGAATTTTATGCGGACTTCAAGATGCTGGACATACCGAACTTTGACGTAGTCTTGGGAATGGACTGGATGGGAACTTTCTTCGCTACCATCGACTGTCGCTAAAGGAAGGCAGTGTTCGAAATACCAGATCATCCATTGCTCAACTTCAAGAGTGGAGACCGTACCCTGGAACCTACCATCTACAAAGCAAAACTAAAGAAGGTAGTCATTGCAGCATTGCAAGCGGAACAATCGAAGCCAGAAGTAGTTCGAGAGTTCGAGGATATATTTCCGGAAGATATATCAGGTTTGCCTCCCGATCGAGCTATTGAATTCAGCATCAATTTACAACCTGGTGCGCAACCGGTAATCAAAGCTCCGTACCGGCTAAGTCTAAAAGGATTGAAGGAGATCCGCATTCAGTTGGACGAACTCCTGAAGAAATGTTGGATTCGTCCCAATACTTCAAGCTAGGGATCTCCGGTTTTACTGGTGAAGAAGAAAGAAGGTTCATACAGGATGTGTGTAATTATTGAGCTCTGAACTAAGTGACGATTAAGAACAAGTATCCACAATCGCGCATCGATGATCTTTTCGATCAGCTAAGTGGGTCTTATGTATTTTCAAAGCTAGATCTTCGTTCGAGTTATCATCAGGTGAAGGTCAAAGAGTCCGACATTCCGAAGACGGAGTTTAGGAATCGTTATGGTCATTATGAATATCTCATAATGCCATTTGGAGTGACCAATGCACCTTCCATCTTCATGAATCTGATGAACCAAGTTTTCCGAAAGCACTTAGACAGGTTCGTTTTCATTTTCATCGACGACATCCTGGTGTATTCAATGAATCGGAAAGAACACGCCGAGCATTTACGGATTGTCCTGGAGACATTGCGACAACATCAGCTCTATGGCAAGTACTGCAGGTGTGAATTTTGGCTGATCAAATCGGATTTCTCGGACATATCGTTTCAGGCGAAGGAAACTCAGTAGATCCGGCTAAGGTGTCAGCTGTCAGCGAATGGCCGACACCAAAGACGGTGAAGGATATAGGAAGTTTCTTAGGATTAGCTGGATACTACCGACGATTCATTGAAGGCTTCTCAAAGATTGCAGCACCCCTAACTATGCTCACACATAAAGATGAAGCATTCGTGTGGTCAGAAGCATGTGAAAATGCTTTTGTAGAACTCAAGTCAAGATTAACTTCTGCTCCTATTCTCGAAATACCAGATCAATCTGGAGGATTTGTTGTGCATTGGGATGCGTACAGTAAAGGATTAGGATGTGTTCTACACCAGCATGGAAAAGTTGTGGCCTTTGCATCAAGACAACTGAAGGTTCATGAGCACAACTATCCAACACATGATCTGGAGTCGGCAGCCGTCATCTTCGCACTTAAATTTTACGCCACTATCTTTTGGGAGAACGAGTGGATATATACATTGACCACAAGAGTCTGAAGTATGTATTTACTCAGAAGGAACTAAACATGCGGCAGAGAAAATGGCTAGAACTAATGGCGGACTTCAACATCAACCTACAGTATCATCCTGGAAAGGTGAAAGTAGTTCATGATGCACTTAACCGCCAGCTATTAGCAATGAATCTTACCGCTCAGTGGAAGCTACAGCAGGAATTGCACGGATTGCTGATCGAAGTAGTTATGCCAGGTAACGCTTCATATTTGATAAACTTACAAGTTCAGTCCACTCTTATCAATTAGATCAAGGCAGCTCAAGCAAATGATTCCAAGCTACAAAAGATCCGAGAACAAGTAGAAAGCGGACTTCGAACTAACTTCATCATCCACGAAAATGGATCCTTGAGATATGGAAGTCGATTGTGTGTGTCGCACGGCCCAGTTCGAGAAGAGTGATGAAAGAAGCTCACAGCTCTCCTTATTCTATACACCCCGGTGGTACAAAGATATATAAGGATCTACGGCAACACTACTGGTGGCAACACTACTGGTGGTATGGAATGAAGCACGAAGTAGCTAGAAGCCTAGCCAAGTGTTTGGTGTGTCAGCAAGTGAAGGCTGAACATCACAGAACTGTTGATCTACTTCAGCCGTTACCAATCCCAGAATGGAAATGGCAGCACATTACCATGGATTTCGTGACTGCCCTTCCTCGCAGCACGAATGGTAACGACGCAGTATTGGTTATTGTGGATCGACTCACCAAGTCAGCTCACTTTATTCTATTTCGAGTTGGCCAATCTACCGAGACGTTAGCAAAGAAATACATGGAGGTAAGCATAAATCTAAAGTAAGATTTAAACCTTCAAAGTGTACAATATTTGATACCCATGAACTCATGCAGGAGATCGTGAGATTACATGGAGTTTCTGTTTGCATCGTCTCCGATCGTGATAAAAGATTCCGGTCACAATTTTGGCAGAGTCTACAAGCTAGCCTGGAAACAAGTCTGAATTTTAGCACGGCTTATCATCCACAAACGGACAGACAATCTGAACGAACAATTCAGATTCTAAAAGACATGTTAAGAGCTTGTATGTTAGACTTCGGAGGTTCGTGGGAAGATCACCTGCACCTTGTGGAGTTTTCATACAACAACAGCTATCAGGCAAGCGTTGGAATGGCACCATTCGCAAAACTCTACAGACGGAAGTGTTGTTCACCGCTAAGTTGGGATGACGTCGGAGATCGTGAACTCTTTGGACTAGAGATGATCATGGAAACTGTGAACATGGTTCGCACGATCAGGGAAAGGATGCGCATAGCCCAAGACGACAGAAGCATTTGGCAGATGCCAAGCGGCGACATCTGGAGTTCCAACCTGGAGACCATGTTTTTCTAAATATCTCTCCAAAAAGAGGAGTGATCTGTTTTGGCAAAATGGGTAAGCTAAGTCCAAGATACATAGGAATGTTTGACATACTCGAAAGAGTTGGAGAAGTGGCATATCGTTTAGAACTACCACCCTCATTGGAAGGAGTGCACAGCGTGTTTCACAAATCCCAGCTACGACGATATGCGAGCGACCCCAGCCACATACTCGATCACTCTGAGATCACAGTACAGACTGGCCTAACCTGCGAGCAACAACCAGTTGAGATCCTGGACCGAAAGGTGAAGACACTATGGAACAAGGAAGTAAACTTGGTCCGAGTGATGTGGAGAAATGATTCGCCAGGAGAATCAACATAGGAACAAAAAGAAGACAGGCATGCAAGATACCCTTACCTTTTTAAAAATTGGTCCATATGTAATTATAAATTTCGAGGATGAAATTTTTATAAGGAGGGTAGAACGTAACGACTCTAAAATCTTGTACGAAAATTTTACTGATAATATACTAGAAATGAGTTTTACAGCCTGAATTTGAGTTATAAGTTACTTTTTTTAAATAACAGCAAGAAGCCACTTGTAGATCATTAGTAAAGCCTTGCATTGCTGTGACATAGCCTTTGTGTTCGATTCCTATCAGACACATTATTTTTTCTTATTTTTTTTACTTTTTGGAAGCCCAAAAGATTGCACATGCAATACACGAGGAAATGAAAAGTTTAGAAAAATCAAACATGTGGAAAATGGAGTAAACAGGAATTTAATTAGCTGGCACGAGTCTCGATGCCATATGTCACAAATCGACCGGCCAAATAGCCTATAAGGCCAGCGCCGATGGTCAAATCAGGGCCAATGAAGCCCGGGTTTTGCGCGCGCACACACACACACCCTTTCAGCTACCCCTAACTCCTCTGCACTGTTTGATTTCCCTACAATCAAATAAAGACCTTTCAATTCACAATTTATCACAATTTTAATGCTTTTAATCCACATTTTTAATTCTCAATCCCTAATTTTCCACTATAAATACCACCCTCTATCTTGACTCGGCATCATTCTAAAAATTCTAGCCAAAACTCTCTAAAACGTTCCTAGTGCAAGTGAAGTAAAGAGGAGTTAGTAAGTAAGTTGGTTCCGGCGAAAATCGAAGCAAATTCCGGTGCTCCCGTGACGCTACGAAGCTCATCCCCTCTTCTTTAACCTTTCTTTAAATTTTCTAAACCGTAAGTCCCTCCCAAATCTCCTCTTTTCTATTGAAATTCCTTTTCAAATTTTTATTGGTATAACTGGAGTTATTACCAACATCTTCTTTTCTAAAACACATAACTTCCTTTTCCTTTACAATTTAGTCGATCTAATTTTACTACATCACTTGTAATCTTGAACCGTAATATTTAGAATCAAATTTCATCAAAATTCTCATGTGAAAAAACAATAGTAGAACTTTTTCGTTAAAATATCTTGTACTTTATAAACATCTCCTTTAGTAATTGCTTAACAACACCTTAGGAAAACTTCACGCGGTAACGACCTACCCCACACGCACACTTGGTTTCATAGCACAATACTCATTGTATGTATTTTCGTTTCGAAGAATAATATTACAATAAAATACCACATAACTTTAAAAACCGGATTCTTTTAAAGCGGTATTTCATATCCTTTGAGATTACGCATCTACAACCCTCTTTAGGGGATCTGCTGATGGATGGTGCGGATTATCGCACATCCTTGGGCTAGTAGAGCGAGATGCAGACCTCCTCATGAAGCATTCGATCTCGAAAGGATTTAAATACGGTTTTTAACAAATAAGAATTTTTCTAAATAAAATAAAATTATTTTTAAAATTAAAATTATATAAAATTATAAATCCATATTTTCAAAATATAATAAATTTATATTTTTGCAAAAATGAAAAGAATAACAAATGACAATAAAATACCATCAAGATATCAAAAATGCAAATTTTCAATAAAATACCATGAACTTTCCAAATCTAAGTAATTATCACTAAAAATACCTCAATACTTAAAATCCATGCTCATGAAAATCCTAAATAATATTAATCACCCTCGAGGTTTACTTTTAAACTATATTAAATAATTTTTTCATAAAACCCCCTCTAGATATATAAAACAATATTTAAGGACTTTAGTAAATATAGGTTTAAACGGAATCAATTCTCTTGAGCCTCAGGGAGCCGGAGAAAGTGAGTGTTTGCCTATTTAAGGTAAACAACTTAATGGAGTTATCAATGGTAATTGTCTTGGAAAAAGACACAAATCCTGCCGTCCATGTGCAGCAGTTACCGATAACTCCCGAACCTAATTCAAGAGCTAAATCTGTTTACAAGTGTCTGACTCAGTCTGAGTCTAATTCAAACCTGAATCTTAAATCAAACATGAATATTTGATCAAGAACATGAATACTTGAATCCAAATATCAATATCAAATATGTATAACTTGACTTGACTTGACCAAACCATGATTATAACTTGACATGACTACTTGAATACTTGACTATATCCTGAATATGAACACTTGAACATTTTGTATCCATAGTTTTGGTAATAGGATTCCCTGAGGCAAGGATTCGCTCCTATTTGAGTAGTAGTGTCTTCCTCTTTCAACTCCTTACCACCTCCCCCTAGACTATGAAACTTGTAATTATAATCTATACAATACATTACGCGGGGATAAAGGGGTAGATTGGTACGGAACATATATCGTGGCACGAGAGGTCACTTAAAAACATCTACATGAATTCTCATGTCGTTGTACCGTTGGTTATGACGGGGTCTTGTACTATATGTTGCCATAGTCCACGGGGTAAGATGGACTCCTTTCGTATACATGAATACCTTATGTATCAAGCTACAAACAACCACGTTATAATAACCATCATATACCTGTACAACTTACATGTTCATTCACATTACTTGTTATATTCTCTTCTTTATTTTGGCACTTACCGAGCGTTAGTTCGCTAACGAATTTTTTTTCTATTTCTTTCTTTGGAATGTTCGTCGGGAGGACAGGATTCTCAGGAGATGGAGCCTAGTTAGGAGGACTTTGACCAGCTTGCGATACAGCCTGACTTCTAGTTCCTTGTACTTACTTTCCTATATGCCACTGTTTAGGCACTGCTTATTATCATTGTATCTTTTTATTTTCAAATAGTTGCATGTAAAGATGAATGTAAATTAATTTGTTGTTTTATTTTAATACTCTTATCATTCTTGTACATGTTATATATTACTTGATTACGCTTAACGTAGTTATTTCTTAGTAAATACGTTGCGGCCTGCCACGTCATCATTTCCGTTTACTAGAAAGCGGGGCGTGACAGACTGGGTCGTCTGGATCGTCGACGACATGCGCAACTTCGGCGAACCGATCGGAAAAGAGAAAAAAAGAAAGAAGAAGAAGATGAAAGAAATGGGCGAGGCTGTGGGGGTTCTGGGGTTCTCTGGGTTACTGAGGGCAAGGAGAGGCGAGAGGCGGTCAGCATCGAGGTGACGGCGAGTGCAGGAGGTGAAGGGTCATAGCCGATGAGGATGGTGTGATCGGTGAATGAGAAGAAGGTGCGGTGGTGGTGTGTGGGTACTCTGGTGTTGCCGAAGAGACGAGAGGCGATGGAGGTGATGGTGGCGGTCAGGTTCCGGCGAAGAGGTCGACGAGCGAAGGTTGAAGGTGGGTTTTTGGTGTCGGGGTTAGCTTAAGTGGTCTTTGGAGATGGGGAGGATAGAGTTGCTGACGGCGAGGAAGAGGTGATAGCGAGGAGCTGGGGACGACGACGACGAGAGAGGTGGCGACAAGAGGGAGACGGTGAGGGTTAGGGTTCGGCGCGAGAGGGAGGTGAAAAAGACAAGGGAAGATAGAGATGGTTTTTAATAAAATTTTATATTATATATATATTATAAGGGGGAGAGAGGAGTGAGGACTGTTTCCCCCAATCAGAGCAAAACTCTGTTCAAATTTTAAAATTTGAAATGAAGCAGCGCTTCATAAAAGCGCCAGCGCTCTGAGGCAGCGCTCACGTGTAAAGCATGAGTGCGCTAGCGCCAAGAGCGCCAGCTCTGAAGCAGTGCTCACGTGCAAAGCACGAGTGCGCTGGCGCCAAGAGCGCCAGCGCTCTGAAGCAGCGTTCACGTGCAAAGCACGAGTGTGTTAGCACCAAGTGCGCCAGCATTGAGAGTCAAAGACTCTGAGGCAGCGCTTACGTGCAAGGCACAAGAGCGCTAAGTGCTAGAACTAAATATTCTCCATCGTTGGATAAAAGATCCAACGAAGATGGTAAATCATCAAATCAGCAGAATAAAATTCTGTTAAGAAAATACTCCTTTGAATCTTTCCAAACAAGGAAGATTGTGCTCTGTAAATCAGAGCACCATTGGATCAACGATCCAATGGTGATTAAAAATCACCAAGGAACAGAACAAGTTCTGTATGGGAAAAGATTTTCCCAATCTCGTTAAAAACAAGAAAATTTCCTTCTGTAAAACAGAAGCCCTAGGATCAAAGATCCAATGGTGGGAAATATCCCCAAATCAATTAGAGAAAAGATCTCTTCAACTGATTCAACAAATCAGCCTCCCCTATATAAAGGACCCAAGACTTCAAGTCTCGCACACACAGAGAGGAAACCCCCCACAAGATTTGAGAAATTTCAAAGAAAAGAGCAAGCTCTGAGAATAAGAACTTTTCTTCAAGGTAAAAACAGAGAAATAAAAAACATCTCATCAAGAAAGAAGAACATAGTTCTTTTTCAGATCATAGATTTATAAGACAAAGGTCTTTCACAAAAAGAGATCATAGTATCTCATCATAAAAGGGGGAAGAAGAATTTCATTCTCTTCAGATCATAGATCTACAAAGACAAAGTCTTTCACAAAAGAAAATAGAAGAGATTGTAACATCTCCTATAAAAATAAGAACTTTGTTCTTAGAACCATGAGACAAAGTCTCTTGTAAGCGAAAACTTATTTCTCATATCACAAAATTGATCAGAAGCGCTCTGCGCTCATTGACTGGTGCTCAGCGCCAAGCGCGCCACGTGTTCCTCACGTGTGCGCTACTTCATAACAAGCGCCTTAGCGCTCCAAATCTGGTGACCAGCGCTAAGCGCGCCGCGTGCTCCTCACGTGTGCGCTACTTAACAAAAGCACTTTGCGCTCTTTGACTGGCGCTCAGCACCGAGCGTGCCACGTACTCCTCACGTGTGCGCTACTTAACAGAAGCACTTTGCGCTCTTTGACTGGCGCTCAGCGCCAAGCGCGCCACGTGCTCCTCACGTGTGCGCTACTTAACAGAAACACTCTGCGCTCTTTGACTGGCTCTCAGCGCCAAGCGCACCACATGCTCCTCACGTGTGCGCTGAAGGAACATAAACTGTTCTTTAAATAATGCCCCAGAGCTATAATGAGTGCTCGGCGCTCAATAAAAGACAAAAACGGTTGTCAGAACCCAAACCAATGCTCAGCATTGTTAAATGAAAAAGGACCGAGCCTAATTAAATGTCCAACATTTTAACTGAATAGGCCAAGCCCAAGTTGGCCATAGATCTCTATTTCAGATTAGTTGAGCCCATATGCTCATAAATCTTTGATTTTAGTCCCAAATTGGACTACAGATCTCCTAACCAATATTGGTTCAAGGGTACATCTCTTCACTTCTCTGATATGTGTCGTTGTAATCCTTCAATGTCTTCAGAGAGGTGATGGGTCCCGACAACCAGACATTCCACGGACTGTTGGGTCCTTAAACTCATGGACTATAATGTCCTTAAACTTTACGGACTGTGGGGTCCTTAAACTCATGGAATATGATGTCCTTAAACTTTATAGACTATGATGTCTCTAAACTACCATGGACTGTGAGGTCCTTAAACTCATAGACTATGATGTCTTTAAACTTTACAGACTATGACGTCTTTAAACTATGGACTATGATGTCCTTAAACTTATGGACCGCAATGTCCCTAAACTAAAACAATATAGCCCAAATACTCTTTTGTTGGATCTAAATGGTCCTGTTAAGTAGATCTTACTCTAAAAATTAGACTAACGTATCCCTAACAAACGTTTAAGTTGATCTTAGTCTCAAATGAGATTAACGATCCTTAAACCCAACCTAAACCCAAATCTAAGAAAATACGGATTTGGACTAATCCACGCCCTACGGGAGACAACATAAATTAGTCTCCATATACAATCCACGGGCAACCAAAACCAAAACCAAAACAAACACACACGACACGAAGTGACCATCTGAAGAAGGAGAAAGTGGTTACCGCGATGCGGTAGCGTAATTAACTGCAGGGGCTTGCGCCTGCAGGGAAGAGCGTCCTCACAATCAAAAACTCCTCAACGAGGGGGAATCTGACGAAGTCTGCTACATCGACCACATCCATTTAAACCTTTGATACATGGTGTCATAAATCAATTTGGCATCTTCGGAGAGGTGGACGGATAGCACCAAATAGTATCTGCCCTCAAAATTCAGGCCGGACATCCCAACGTTCCGGTCGCGTCTTTCGGCGGAGAACAGATTCTGGCATGCCCGGTGGGACCTTTTCCTCTTTCCACTCCACATTTCATGTGTCGTGTTTCGCGAACGAATCGTGGTTTGCTATGGTTGCCCCTGGATTCGAGGTACTAAGATTTGGTGCCTTGCTCCGTGCAGAAAAAGAAGATCAATGGCTTTCAACTGCAATAACTGCAACAACTCCCATTCCGTCCCTGTCGGAGGAGTGACCTATGGACCTCAAGCGGCCTCCCTTTTTATGATGCCAGTGGAACAGGTGATGCAAGCCACCACTGGGCTATTCTTCGGGACCATGCACCCACTAATGAGCTTCAACGCCCCACTGCCGTCGCAAGAAGCTCCGAAAAAGTCGGTCTTTGATCGGCTTACGACTACCGCTGGCCCTCTCAACGGGTCGCCCAAATCCAACGCCTCAGTCATTAACCGACTGGGCTAAAGCTCCAATAGGTCCATGAAGAAGCCCGCAATACCTGAAGGGGTTATCCCAAAGTGGTTAGCCATTCCTGCTCCTGAGGTCATCAAAACGTCTTCTCCTACTAAGGTGTCAGTCTTCACAAGACTGGCCGAACCAACTCCCGCTTCAGGCGAGATCACTAAAGTTGCTTCCCCTGCCCAAGGGTCAATCTTCGACAGGTTGGGCGCTTCTTCTCAGCGGACGTCAGTTTTCAAGAGGTTGGCACCGGCGGCAACCCTTCACCAGTGCAGGGGCATGATAAAGCCACCCCCATAGCTGAACCAATACCATCTGCAAGGCATGAGCGCCGAGTGAGGAAAGCTAGGGGCAGTTCCCCCTCTGGATTTACGGCACCAGCTCCAACGGTGGAAGTCAATGCTGCTGTTCCAACTGAGAACAGCTTTTAACCACTTAGGAGGGTGCACAAGAACTCTCCGACGGCCGTGCTAAAAATATCTCCTCCACCTATGGAGAATGCTACAAAGACAAAGGCAGAATAGCCCCCTCAGCAGCTGTCCTAAAAAATTCACAGGGTCTGGCGAAGGGTCCAAGACTCAGTAATCGACAAGGACTACTCCCGTCAATCCAAGAAAATAAAGATTCAGCAAGTGGGGGACCATCCCTCCGCCACGCCATGAAAGGTGTCGTCTGCACAGATGCCTACATCACCAGCTCCCTCAACTTCAACCATCCATAAAAGGAGAAGGCCGGAGAAGATCCCTGCGTCTTTGACGAATCACAAGGACATTGAACCTAAACGCCTCAAGTCTGGGGGCATGGTAGTGCATACTGTTTATATGGCTTCCGGAAAAGAGGAAAGTCGTGCTTCTATGGGTCATCGACCGCTCATACGATCAGTAACAAAGGCTCAGGAGCAATAACAGCAAAAGCTCCAGGAGATACTGACAACTATGGCTGCACTCACCGGGCCAAAAGCAAGCCCAGAGACATCGTCGGAGCAGTGCCAAGAATAGGAAACTGATGCTGAATTCCTCCGAAGAATGCTCGAGAGGAAAGACAAAGAGGCCGCAGAACAAGCGGCCAACATAAAACAAATGGCGCTACTATTCCAAGACATGGTCGGCATGATGATCCAGCCGGATCCCCCGGCTGAAGACCCTCCAATAATCCTTGAAGACGATAGAGTGGAGACATCAAACCCTCTTCCGGTTTTATCAGCAGCCAAAGAGGAGACCATCTCCAAAGCCGCCCTTGACGACTATATAGCTCAACAAATACGAGCTCATCAGGCGAGCGAAGCGGCTGGCCAAATCGTCAACACTGGACAACCCTATCCGGGCTGGTACGATCAAATAAAATACCCGCCGGGATATACGATCCTAAATTCCACGTGTACAAGGGGACAGGCAATCCCCAGCAGCACGTCGCTCAGTTCAGAGCTCTCTGCGGCAATACTGGGGTGACGACAAACTGCTGCTTCGTCAGTTTGTTGGCAGCTTGTCGGAGACAGCGTTTGAATGGTATTCCGAGCTCCCGAATGACTCTATCAAGATATTTACAGAAATGGAGTTACTATTCACCCAGCGTTTCGCAGAGCTAGTGAACGCACCCCGATCACGGCACTCATCAATGCCAGGGTGAATCCAGGAGAAACCTGGGTTCAATACGCCATTCGATGGCGAAATCTATGGTCAAAATGTGAACATCGCATAAAGGAAGCTCTAGCCGTGGGCATGTTTGTAGGGACCCTCGACCTTCAGGCGACCATTTCCCAATTCATGATGTTCTTCAAGCCGAACACTTTCCAGGCCTTGATCGACAAATTGGCCCAAATGGACCAGATGGGCCATAGACCGTCTTCCTCGAAAATGGAGCCTCAAAACGAAAAGGGGAAGGGAAAAGCGACCTTCGTCGCCAATGCTCAACAGCAGCCGAGTGGTCTAAAACCAGCTGATGGCCAAAGTGATAGACATCGATTCCTCAACGAAAAGTTAAGAAGTCCTTACTCATTTCCGCGGGAGAAAACAAAGAGACCGTTCGACTGGCGATACGCAACAGGCTCATCAATCTGCCGGACCCAAGACGTCCATTGCAGCCCGGCGATGCCAATAATCCTATTTATTGCCCGTATCACCGAGTAATAGGCCATCCAATTGAACATTTCTTCGTCTTCAAAGGCTGGATTGAGGACCAATACCAATAGGGCAAATTCGCGTTGTCTGAGAATTGGAAGGTGAGCCCGTCCCAGCCATACGCTCCTAAAAATATGAACACACCGGGGGCATCGTGCTCTTTTATAGAAGAAGCTCCATGGGAGGTCGCTCTTTCAGCCAAAACGAAGAGAATGCTGAAAGATCTCCAAACATGCCCGACGATTAGGTGGAAGAGCTCGCTAGAACCCAAGATCATCGAGGGAATGTTGAAGTCGAGCTCAACGCTGAAAGTTGGTGATGGAGGACAAAACATTCAAGTCAAGCCTCCAAAGTCTTTAAAGAAAAAGAAGAAGGCCAAGAAGCATGTCCAACCCGACGATAGCCGTACAGGTCTGCAGAAATATATCGATGCACTGGAAGAATATAACCAGAGGGAACGGACCCCAATCACATTGGAGGAATGCTTTAAGCATGTTCTTGAGAATGAAGACGATGACGCTGACGAAGGAGACTGTAACAACCTAGTTCATTTATACCAATTCCAGTTCCCGTATTTCCTTAGTTGTGGTATTTTTTCTTGATTTATCGTGTTTTGGGTGCGAATAGTATTTTATATTTTACATTGCATTCGACCCGACCCGCTTGCTTGAACCTGTTTGATTCATATTTATGAATTATCCTGACTTGTTACGTAGACTGGTGCATTTTCATGTTTAGTGCATACTGGCATTTTATCTGGCATTTGCATTTTTACAATATAACATTTTAGGTCACGTAAAATATTTTAAAATTATATAACATGGTCTGCATGGTACCCCTAACTCCGTGGTAGCATCCGCGCATCCTGTCCTCATCCCGTTCAGTGAAACGGACGTGTTTGGATGGCTACGCGCACGTACGTGCATCCGTTCTTGGGGGTATGCATTTTCATTACCTGAGTATTCATTTTAAAATTTGGACATCACGTATATTTTTCATATTTTAAATTTGAAATTTTAGACCTGACCAGGGCGCGTTTTGAAATATTTTTGTATCCCGCCAAAATTCAATTTATTTAAATTTTAAAATTTAGTTCAAATATTTCTAACAGTTCATAAGTTTTCTTTTAACAAACTAAAAATCTTTTTAAATTTTAAAAATCCTAATTCCTAACTAAACCCAGCACATCCCCAGCTCTCTCTCGACTGGATCGTGGCCCCCACTCCCTCTCTCTTTCTTTCTTTCTCTCTTTCTCTCTCTCAATCCCCCCGCAAATCTCATTCTCTCTCTTCTCCCTTTCTCTCTCCCCCACATACTTCCAACTTTATTTCTCCTCACTATTCATTTCTCTCTCTCCTCTCGATCCCGCTCTCTCTGTCTCTCTCCTCTCTCTCAGATTCTCTCTCTCTCCTCTCGTTTTCTCTATCTCTCTCCTCTCTCTCTCTCTCTCTCTCTCCTCTCTTTCTTTATCTCTCTCTCTCCCTACAAATATTAAATCCATCATCCTCTCTCCTCATTTCTTTTTCAAATGCGAGACCCGCGAGACCCACCAACCCTAGCCATCGCCCTTCGCCTGCCTCGCCGTCGACGACCGTACCCCATCACCTTCATCACCTCATCGCCGCCACCTCAACCTCTCCTCGTCCTCACCTCCATTCTCCCTTTCTCCTTCTCCAAACCCAGAACCCGAGCACCCCCTGCACACCGCCCTACCGCCGGCGAAGATCGCCGCAGTCGATCTCGTCGTCACCCTCTCGTTCCCTGAATCCAGTACAACCCAGTGAGCCTTCTTCTTCCCCCTTTTCTTTCCTTCTTTCTCCTTTTCTTTCTTTCTTTCTTTCTTCTTTTCTGTCTTTCTTCCTTAAAATTGTTCTCTGTCCTTTTGTAGTTCGCCGGAGCCGTAACGACGCCGACGATCCAGACGACCCAGCGACGTACCTGACTTGCGTGATCACCCTTGTGCGTTTCTTGGACCCGTTGCATGTGCCGTACGTGCGTCGTGACATTTTGCCGACGTCGGACGTACCGTACACATCCGTTTCTTGATCCGTCTAGGCAAGTTAATCTTGCTACATGCTATATAATTCATTATATACCTATTTATATATATATATATATATATATATATATATATTACCTGTAGTTTAAATCTAATACCCCATGTTTCATTTTATAACGTTTCGATGTTCCGTTTGCATCCGATTATATCATTTCAGATCTAGGTCATGAAAACTAATCTTGGTACATAGTAGATTACAATATACTACATCCATATCAATATTTACATCACATATTGCTTAGTTGTGCATCCCGCATTACCATTTTACAGCTTTACTGATTACGGATACCCGTTTGCATCTATCTCAGTTAAAATATATATAATTGCATCCATAGATCATATTAATACATAATACTGTGATATTAACACCCCATGTTTAATAAAGTGCATCCTAATTAATATTGGAACTATAAATGTAACCCTAATCGATAATTGTGCATCCATATCTTTGAATTTATATCTATTTGCATACCCTATCACATTATTCCATTTTATTATTATATTGCTACCCCATACTTGTTTTTTGTGTACCCATGCTTATTACAGTTTGATTATGAGCATCTACTTGATACTTGTATACTACTTGCCATGACCTGATACACCATTACTTGACCTGACTTGATACTTATACACTACTTGACATGACCTGATATATTACTACTTGACTTTTACCTGATCTTGTTACTAATGCCGACAACCTTGACCTGTTGTCCCTACGGACATTTCCTGTTGTCTATTCAGACAAACCTATACCTGCTTGTTCCTGTGTTGGCATTAGCTCCAGATTTATCAATACTTGACTTGAACACATAACTTGGGGGTATGGGGAAATCAATGATGAAACCTGACTTGTAACTCGACAGTTCGATGCCTTTACTGATCAGTCTTACGGGCTAGGCCAGCCCCAGAATGATGCTGCTGACATCATTCGTCTTTACATACTACCTTTTTACTGCCTAGCGGCACGTCTCGGATTCAACCCGAGAGTCTTAACAGTGGTCCCGGGCACGCACGGGATACTATTGAGTTACATCGATGATTCATCAAATTGATTTCAAAGACTTGAGAGTAGTTAACCTAGTAGACCAGTCTAGATTACTCACTGCACATCACCTATGCCTTACCCTTCACTGTCCTTATTTATGTTACTGTTATACCTGTTTTACCGTTCATACTCATACCTGCATGACTTTCTACTCCTTGATGTATTATTGCTTGATATTATGACGCACTGACGTATGGGTTTTGCATGGCCCAGATTCTTTACCTTTGCTGCAGGCCGAGCAGGAGCATTTCAGTGAACAGGCCGAGTAGTGAGGACCTGTTATTAGTTTATTTCACTTTCTTTTTAGCATTTTCATTCCTGATGTGAGCCCGCATTATGGGACGTACATTTCAGTTTATTATTGTATTGGATCTTTTGCTTCCGCATTATTTTGTTCTTGACTCATTTATTCTGGCTTATGGACATGTATTAGAAAGTTTATTATTGTTCTTTATATCCCTACAGCCGTAATATGACTGTGGAGGGATATTTCCTATCCACAGGTAGCATAGTTGGCTCTATCACATGCCTATCTTAGCGTACTCTGGGAAGCGGGGCGTGACAGAGACGATTCTTCAGAAGGGCCTGAAGACTATGTGGCAAGCTGCCACATGATCTCTCACTTGATAAATAACAAAGAAGCTCCTGATGCAAAGAAACTAGGGGCAGATCCCGAACCGGAACTCTAGAACCGTCAAACGAGATGATTGACATGTTTCTGAACGAGGCCTGTCAAAAGAGCAAAGCTAATCGAGAGCGCAAAATGACCATATTTGAAAAGGCCAAACGCCGGCGGCTGGACAAAAGGGTTGAAGTACCCCAACCGGATGGAAGCACTTCTGCCGCTATCAAAAGCAGGTTTAAGACAAAGAAGCAATTCGCTAAAGCCCTGTCGATGGGAATGAAGTTGCCACCTTCCAAAGAAGACACTTCAGAAAATACGTTCCCTGACGGACTATATGCACATCCAAACTACTACTTATACCATCGGAGGATCACACACCCTACCGAAGAGTGCAACGCCTTTAAAAATTGGTGGCAGGGATACGTTTCTCATCGATGACATTTCAAGCGGATGAAGCACAAAACTCATCGAGAGCAGAGAAGAACGACAGATGAGCGCAAAAGAACTGCCGGCGACTGTCACATGGTTAATTCCGGGGGATCGCAAGTTCTCACCTTCGGGAGCGATTCTGATGAAGAAATAGCCCTCGGCCCTCTCTTTAAGGAATCCATCTCCGAAACAGAAGAGATGAAGACCTGCGAGAACATTCAGCTGCGCAATCACACGTTACCCGAAAAGAATATCGGACCCACAAACAAGGAATCGAACAAAAAAGATAAGGGGAAAGAAAAAGTCCCTGAAGACATCGCCCTCAATGACCGAGTCGTCGAAGAGCTGGCAGCCAAGGACCCACCCAAGAAAAACAAGGTGGATTACAATGTTCTTGCACACCTGAGGAAGATACCCTCACAACTAAGCATTCTCGACGCCCTTCTGCTATCTAAAGAGGCGAGAGATTCTTTGATCAAGGCACTACAAGAGCCCGAACAGTTTCAAGCTTTCCTTGCCGAAGAAAAGATGAAGGACGAGCTAGAAGAAGTGCACACTGCTGATGTCACTTTCGGCGATGAAAACCTCATCATCGGGACGTACGAGCACAACCGTCCCTTGTATGTCACCGGATACTGCCATGACATTAAGATAGGGAAGATTCTAGTTAACAACGGGTCTTCTGTCAATCTCTTAAATGTGAGGGTACTAAAAGAAATCTGCATGAGCATTCAACACCTCGCTCGGGATAAGATCACTATCTTCGGGTTCGACTCCCGGTCATCACGGACGCTCGGGTCTGTGATACTGACGTTACGTTTTGGGTTGCTCGTCACTGACATCAAATTTATGTCATTGACGCCAAGACATGCTACAACACCTTGCTCGGCAGGCCTTGGTTGCACGAGTATAACATCATCCCTTCTACACAATATCAGTGTATGAAGTATTTCAAAGATGGTCTTGAGTATACCGTGACAGGGGAGCTGAACACATTCTCCGTGAATGAAGTACGAAAGTACGAAGATGCAAAGTATTTCTTACCAGACTTTGAAGACACAGAAAGATGCCATAAACCGGAGAATAAGCAAAAAGCTATCACCACCATTCCGGTTTTCGGGAGTGATACCGAGGAGGAAGAAGAGATAGTCTATTTGGGGCCGCCCCAATGCAACAAGCCAGGACCATCTACCCTTATTCTGGTTTTTGGCAATGACTCTGAAGACGAAGTCAACACAGTGTTCTCGGTCCGTCCATCAGTGCAGGCCCTCACTGGAGATGATCTAAGTTTGCAGATCGCCATGGTTCCGCGGCAGCACTACAGAGAGCTCGACGCACTTGATACTTATAGTGTGCAAGAACTGCCTCCCAGGCGAAAAGATGAAAAGGCGATCCTCTTTTATCGATCTGCGGAAATCAAAGTGGAGAAAGAAATCTGGCATGGTGTCGATTCTACACTTGACAGGCTCCAACCCATCCGTCTGCCTAAATACTGCACGGAAGGATTAAAAAGGTTGTTAAGGCGCCAAGGCGTACCCTTCAAACAGACTGCTCGACAAACTCAGTTGTACAACAGGATCTGGAACGTCCCCGGAACTCAGCGAAAATTGCCCAACGGGAGAATGGAAACGATCGGGCTTGGATATGTTCAATCCAAGAAACGGGAAAGATTCTATGGCTGCTATGTTATACATGAATTCGATGAAGAAAGGGATGCTCTGTTAGAAGACGCTGCAGTTGAACCAGAACAAGATCCTGCCACAAAAATGCCGAGTCCGTCGTTTGAGGAACAGATGGAAAAGCTAATAAGGGAAGCGGGTAAAAAGGTCCGGGATAACCACAATCGTGAAATGGCCAATTACGACAAAGCCAGGACGCAGCGCCTCCTTCAGCAGGCTATGGAGAATGACAACGCCCTTCGTCGCCAGCCCGTCATACAGAAGACCCGACGCAGAGGAAAAAACAAACTAAAGAACGGAAAAAACGTTCGACAGCGGCAAAGCGGGTACAAGAAGCCACGCGATCGAGAATTGAGCAGCCGGTATTCGTTTCTTATAAGAAAGATGGGTCGAGCATATTCTTTTTCCCAAGACAAAACAAGGAAGATATTTAGTTTTGTCATGAAACATCAAATGATTACGCTCCCGGAAGCCAAACACCCCTAGCAAGCAGACGAGGTCTCTCACCCGGATTATTGCTCCTATCACCGAGCGATAGGACATCCTCTCGAAAACTGCTTCACATTCAAAGACTGGGTAGAAGACCAGTATCAGCAAGGTAGGTTCGCTCTATCCTTCAGTTGGAGGGTAACCCCACCACAGAAGCATGAACCAAAAGCCACGTATGCAGCGAGAGTAGAGCCGGATCAACATTGGTCTTGGAAGCGATCTCGTACCTGTCACGCGATAACGCTGTCAGGAGAAGGAGTACGCGAGGATATGGCTAACCTCCCCCGTTGCTTCGAAAATGATGATGACGAGGTGATCTCAGAGTTTCCACCAGCGCCAAAAGAGCTGGAAGATGGAATACATACTACTGCAGATAATATGGGGAAAATCGACTTGGGGTCGGCAAGTGACCCGCGGCCGACGTTCGTCAGTGAGCTGTTGTCTAAAGAATAGGTGGCTACGTTAAAAGACGTGCTCATACAGTATAAAGATTGCTTCGCATGGAACTATTCCGAGATGCCGGGACTAGATCCAGAAATAGCCATCCAAAAATTGGCGATTTCTCCGGACGTCAAGCCAGTCAAGCAAGCACCGAGAAGAATGCGGCTCGAACTTGAAATGATCATCAACACCAAGGTCAAGAAGCTAATCGACTCCAGCTTCGTCCGAGAAGTGCAATACCCTGACTGGATTGCCAACATCGTCCCAGTGATGGGACGATGCGCATATGCATGGACTTTCAGGATCTCAACAAAGCTTGCCCGAAGGATGATTTTCATGTACCAGTTACCGAGCTGATGATAGACAACACGTCCACTCACGAAATTTTCTCCTTCATGGACGGCTCATCAGGGTACAATCAAATAAAGATGCAGCCCGAAGACCAGAAGCATACCGCTTTTCGGACCCCTTTGGGCATATTCTGCTACAAAGTGATGCATTTTGGTCTGAAGAACGCCGGCGCCACCTATCAGAGGGCCATGATGAAGATTTTCGATGACCTCATACATAAAATTGTCGAATGCTATATCGATGACCTCGTGGTTAAGAGCAAATCATACGAGGAGCATTGGGAGCATCTGAAGATCGTGTTCCAGCACCTTCGGAAATACAACCTAAAGATGAACCCTCTGAAATGCGCATTCGGAGTTTCCTCGGGCAAATTCCTAGGATTCATCGTATGACACCGGGGCATCGAAATAGACCCGTCAAAGATCAAGGCGATCATGGAAATGCCTCCGCCAAGAACTCTCAAGCAACTGCGGTCTCTCCAAGGGAAGCTCGCATATATCCAGCAATTCATAGCCAATCTCTCCGGCAAATGCCGCCCCTATGGTCATCTAATGAAGAAGGGGACTCCATTCGTCTAGGATCCAAATGCCAAAGCGCACTGGACGAAATCAAGCAATACCTGCAGAATCCACCGGTACTGACCGCTCCGGTCGAGGGAAAGCCCCTCATCCTGCACACAACGGCCCTTGAAGGTTCTTTAGGCACGCTATGGGCACAAGAGAATGACCAAGGGAAAGAGAGAGCCCTTTACTATTTAAGTCGAGTTCTTCTGGGGGCGGAAAACAACTACTCCCCTATCGAAAAACACTGCCTGGTGTTAATCTTCGCGGTAAAAAAGCTTCGGCATTATGCTTTGGCACATGAGGCCCATCTCATATCAAAAGTGGATCCTCTCAAGTATTTGATGTCAAGAGCCATACTAACAGGACGACTCGCTAAATGGGCTCTGCTCTTGATGGAGTTATCGATAACTTATCGTCCGCTCAAGGCAGTGAAAGGCCAGGCCATCGCCGACTTCCTCGCTGAGCATCCGATACCTGCCGATTCACCCATAAATTGCGAATTGCCAGACAAGCATGCGTTTGACACAATCAACGGGGAGAAAGGAGAGAGTGACACCCGATGGGAACTCTATTTCGACGAGGCATCTTCCATGAAGAAGCGACAGCTCAACACCCCTATAATCAAATCGGGAGTAGGGCTTATCTTCGTAACTCCACAAGGCAGGATAATGCGCTTCGCTTTCTCCTTAACAGAGCCGAGGACGAACAATAAAACCGTATATGAAGCTTTGATAGCAGGTCTTAAGATCACTATTGACATGGGAATCGAAAACCTTCTCATATACGGAGACTCCCAACCGGTCGTTAGCCAAGTAAACGGCGACTATCAGACGTGCAAACCGGAGTTGGTAAAGTACGGCGAGAGAGTGCAACAATTTCTGACTAAAATCCCTGCTTACGCCCTGGAAAGCATACCGTGGTAGGAAAATAGCAAAGCGGATGCGTTAGCCAAACTCGCTAAAGAACTGGCTGACGAAAACCTCGATGACATAAGGATTGTGGTACAAAGCCGTCGAGTTCCTGCACCAATGGAAATATCCCCGGAGTCGTCTGAAGAAAAGGAAGCGACCAAGCAAACAGCCTTACAAATAAAAGACCAGGAAAAGGCTAAGGATTGGAGAGAAGTCTTTATAGACTACTTCAAATCCCGACGAACACCTGAAGATCCATCCTCAAGACATCAGCTCATGAAACGAGCTCTGTCTTTCGCCTTCGTCAATGATACTCTGTACAAGAGATCGTTCGACTCTCTATGGCTAAGATGCCTGGGGCCGGAAGAAGCAAAGAGAGTAGTCCAAGAAATTCACAACGGACTCTGCGGTTCTCATCAAGCCGGGCTGAAGATGAAGCTGAAGATTAAAAGGATGGGTTACTATTGGCCCATGATGATTCAGAACTGTCTCGAATACGCGAAGCAGTGCCACTCGTGCCAAATTCACGGAGACATCATCCACCAGCATCCAAATCCGCTACACCCAACGGTGGCTAGCTGGTCGTTCGAAATGTGGGGAGCTGACATAATCGGTCCCATCGAACCAGTATCATCCAGAGGACATCATTCATATTGGCGACAACCGATTACTTCTCTAAGTGGGCAGAAGCCATACCGCTAAGAGAAGTGAAGACGGAGAATATTCTCCATTTCTTCAAGACACACGCCATCTATCGGTTCAGCATTCTGTAACGGATTATCTCCGATAACGGGCCAGCCTACAGAAATCATAAAATCAGCCGCTTCGCACAACATCGTAATATAGACTGGAGATACTCTTCGGTCTATAATCCCCGAGCTAACGGTCTGGCTGAGGCTTTCAACAAGACCTTGACGAAGATCATGAAAAAGACGGTGTCCAAAAATAAGAAGGACTGACACAAGAGATTGCATGAAGCTCTCTGGGCGTATCGGACCACGTTCAAAACGGCCACAAATACAACGTCGTATGCATTGGTATTCGGCGCGGAAGTGGTACTCCCCTTGGAGATAGAGCTACCCTCCCTACGAGTAACGGTTTATTACGAGCTAGCAGACGAAGAGAACGCTCATCTTCGGCTTGAGGAGCTCAACGCCCTTGACAAAACCCGGCTCATGGCGCAGCAAAACCTAGAGGCTTACAAAGCAAGGATGACGCGCTCGTACGAAAGATTGACTAGGCCGAGAACATTCCGCCAAGGCAAACTCGTGCTAGTCACAAAAAGACCTATGATCCCTAATCATGCCAAATGGAGGAAATTCGAGCCAAACTATAAGGGCTCGTATATCATAGACGAAGTCTACCAAGGTGGGGCTTACTTGCTCATGAATATGCATGGCGAAAGACCCTTCAGGACAATAAACGGTCGGTTCCTAAAAAAATACTACACCTGACGAGTCACGGCCTAAGTCAACGATAGATGACGACGCCTATGTCCGCTTGCTATCTTCCCAAGCCCAAACTCTATAAGTAGTATCCAGCAAAACTGTTGTCTCCAAAATGGCAACAATGGACCGAAACGTCCCTAAACTAACGACTGACCGAAACGTCGTTAAACTACTACAAACCGCAGCATCCTAGGGCTGATGCAAAAAAAAACGGTACGTCCAGAAGCGAAATGGGCACGGATGAAAACCCGAAAGGGCTCCGTGAGTAAAAACAGCAGGGCTACCGGTGAGTTTTGTGAAAACCCGAAAGGGCGCAATCTCGTTAAAAGACACTTGCAAGGTCCTCTCGACCTTGTAAGGAGAAAATGTCTAAATGAGATCCTTACAACTCATAAGGGAGCAACACACTTAAGGATCCCCACGACTCCTAAGGAGAAAATACACCTACGAGATCCTCACGACTCGTAGGGAGAAAAGTCTCTATGAGACCCTCATGGCTCATAGGTTTTAAAAGACTTAAGCTACAGGGATCTGAACATGTTCTTAAGCCATCACATTCCACAGATTGCCTTACAAGCGGTTCAATATTGACCCTTGTATACAATCCACGGGCACAAACAAATGTCTTTCCCAACAGAGTCCCACCACTGACGAGGGATATCTTCATATGGTGAACGACATTTGTAAGTTCTCTCGACTTATAAGGAGAAAACACTCTTGTGAGATCCTTACGACTTATAAGAGACCATACACTTAAGAATCCTCACGATTCTTAAGGAGAAAACGCACTTACGAGAGCCTCCCGACTCGTAAGGAGAAACATCTTTATGAGACCCTTACGGCTCATAAAGTCAAAAGCCTTAGTCGACAGGATCTTAACCCGGTCTACTAAGCCACCTTTGATCGAACTGACAAATGCAAATGATGATTCGCTCCTGGACATATCCCAGTTGTAGCGATGCTGATGCCTAAATCAGTATCAGATCCCAAATCGCAAACTCGCGGCGAAAAGTCAGCGAGCCATAAATGCATATGAAATAGCCGAAATGATGGGGCAACTTGCAACAAAATCGGCAAGTAAAAGATATGCATACAAAAATAACCGAAATGATTGGCAACTCGCAATAAAAAAATAGCGAGTAAAAAGAAAAATAGCCGAAATGATTGGGCACCGCGAAAAAACGGCCGAAATGATTGGGCAATCGCGACTTTCGCGATATAAAAAGCTGAAATGATAGAGCATCGCGGAAAAAAATTGAAAGAATAAAACTTCTGCCTGCAGGTAAGTCCATACTGACCCCTGTATACAATCCATGAGTATAAACGAAAAGGGAACCCCCAACAAACTCTGCCAAAGGGAAAGTCGAATCTCGAAAGCAACATTTGCATCCAGAAGACCAACAACGGCGTTCCTCCTCATTCCAAAAGGATACGGACGCGAAACCACTAATCGAAGCCACGACAAAGTCCCTAATGCCAAGACTCTACGGTTCACGTCAGCAAATGATCCCGTCTCGGAAATACGCCATCCAATGATCCCGTCGTGGAAACACGTCAGCAAATGACACCATCTCGGAAATACGTCATCCAATGACCCCGTCGCGGAAACACGTCATCCAATGACCCCGTCGCGGAAACACACCAGCAAATGACCCCGTCTCGGAAATACGTCATCCAATGACCCCATCGCGGAAATACGTCATCCAATGACCCCGTCGCGAAAACACGTCAGCAAATGACCCTATCGCAGAAACACGTCAGCCAATGACCCCGTCACGGAAACACGTCAGCAAATGACCCCGTCTCGGAAACACGTCAGCAAATGACCCCGTCTCGGAAATACGTCATCCAATGACCCCGTCGCGGAAACACGTCAGCAAATGACCCTGTCTCGGAAATACGTTATCCAATGACCCCGTCGCGGAAACACATCATCCAATGACCCCGTCGCGGAAACACGTCAGCAAATGACCCATCTCGGAAATATGTCAGCAAATGACCCTGTCTCGGAAATACGTCATCCAATGACCCCGTCGCGGAAAGACGTCAGCCAATGACCCCATCGCGGAAACACGTCAGCAAATGACCCCATCTCGGAAATACGTCATCCAATGATCCCATCGCAGAAACACGTCAGCAAATGACCCCGTCTCGAAAATACGTCATCCAATGACCCCGTCGCGGAAACACGTCAGCAAATGAACCCGTTGCGGAAATACGTCATCCAATGACCCCATCGCGGAAATACGTCAGCAAATGACCCCGTCTCGGAAATACGTCATCAAATGACCCCGTCGCGGAAATACGTCATCTAATGACCCTGTAGCGGAAATACGTCATCCAATGACCCCGTCGCGGAAATAAGTCAGCCAACGACCTCCCCGTCAGAGCAATGCTTCGACTCGGAGACAAGTCAATTCACCAACCACTTACGAGTCCTTTCGACTTGTGAGGGAGGAAATTCTCTTGTGAGATCCTTACGACTCTTAAGAGAAAATGAACTTAGGAATCCTCACGATTCCTAAGGAGAAAATACACCTACGAGATCCTCTCGACTCGTAGGGAGAAAAATCTTTATGAGATCCTCACGGCTCATAAAGTTGAAAAGTCTTAGGCAACAGACCCGAACCTGTTTCCTAAGCAATCGCTACCCTATAAAGAGTTCAAGATGGATTGTTATCTATCATCGACAGGTTACACTTACTAGAGTAACATGCCAATAACACAGTAAAGAAAAGAAGGCGGTTGTGCAAGATAAAAAAAATATGTCTTTTATTCATGAATTCAATTGAGTACAAGATACATCATATATGAAAAAAATGAATGAATAAGGGCGTGTTATTCATTAATTACAAGTTTTTGATCGACACAAAGGCAGCTACTGAGAAGGAAGCGTTTTCAATAAATCAGCCAGTTGCTCGCGCACTCCTCTCAGCTCCTTTTCGCGATCAGCCACCGCGGCCAACTCCGCTTCGACTTGGGCCCGTCGCTACAGACAGGATGAAAGTTTCTCATCAATTTCCTGCTAAACGGCCTCCTGACTTCGCGCGACCTGCTCAGTAAAGTCAAGCTTTTTCCTCGGCACCAGCCCGTCAGAAATACATCGTTGAAGGTTTTCAAAGAGGGAGTTCAGCTGCGTAGCATTTGCTTCGATCTGGGCACGCAGTTAGACAGACTCAGCGGAAGTCGCCTCACGTTCTTTTCGCTTGAGGATCGCCTCTTGTTCGAAATGGTGAAGGAAAATGGCACTCTGCTCAACCCATGCAGCCCGCTGGGAGTTCAGAGCCAGAATCTCAGAAGCAGGACGCCTAAGCTCAAGCTCATGCAGGCAAACCCCAATTTTCCTGCAGTGATTAACCCAAGACTCAACGACGCCTTCGTTATGGAAGTTCACAAGCGTCGCCAGCATTGGATTAAGCTCGGCAGCAAAATCTGCAGCGAATGTAAGGGCCTCTGCATCAAGCTTCTCGACGTATTCGCTCAACATACGTAGGCTGGTCACAGCGCCTTTGAAAGATGGACGTCTAGAAAAGGGCCCTGCCGGCATTAGGATGCGAGACTCGAACGGAGAAAGAGCCGGTGCGATTGATGCAAAACAAATTATGATCAAATGTCGGCTCAAGAGATAAAGAAAATACACGAACAATAGAGTCTACCATACCGGCTGCGATAGGGGGCAGAGTTGGGAGTACTGGTGGCGCGACGATTCCCTCGTCCCCTCGTTCAATTTGTAGTGCTGCAATCAATTCAAAATTAACAACGGCCGGGTTGCCCGTCAAAGAAAGGAAAGGACGTCGATTAAAAACTATACTCACCGGCAGCAGCAGGCAGAATAACTTCCGACTGGAAGGAGAAATGCGGGTTCAACACTTGATATATATGATTAAAGAGAACTCCTGCAAGGTTGTGAGGATACACGGTTAGTACAAGAAAGACGGTAGTCATGGTTCAATTAAATGGATCGCCAATCTATACCTTCCAGCATCTTAGAGGACATGGGAGAAGGCGAAGGAGCAACCGTCATGGCAGCGACCGCAAGTGTTTCAGAAATCACAATCTCAATGTTCGCTACACCTACAAATAAAATACCGTCAGAAAAAGCTGAAAAGTATTGCGAAATAGAAAATAAACAGCGACCTGAAACTCACCTGATGGGTCATCAGCCAACGAAAGCATCACTCGGCGTTGCGGTTTCTTCGCTCTCCTTCAGTGGAATGGTTACCAGTGGCTTCATCCCCTGATTTTACAAGAGACGTCGTGACACTTGCAATGCCAGGCAATAGCGGGGAACCGCAGAGGGAAAGGGCGGCGGTTTGGACGGTCTTGGACTCCCGAAAGAGAGTAGCCGCTTCAGGCTCGGTGGCCGCCGTCATCTCACCTGCCGCCTCATCGTCAGGACTTGGCCCTGCAAGATATGGTATATAAGAATTTGAAGATCAAATTCTAAGAAAGGACTCAACATGATGTTACCTTGGAGCGGCTTTTCGGCTTCTTCCCGAGCCGCGCGCACCATTTGTCTATGGATGGTAGACAGGGCTTCTGGGGCGTCTTCGGAAGAAATAGTGACGGATGGAATAGCGCTTGAGCCTGCATCCACAGCCAAGTTGACATCACGTTCCCTCGCCGCATGCTTTCTGCGCTTCTTGTCAGCCTTGGCGGCGAGAAAAGACTTCCTCAAGACCTCCATCAAAGTGACGTCATCATCCGAGCTGGGAGCTACCTCCGGAGCCATTATGGTGTTCGTCATCGGCTGCTTAAGCGAAGCCTCTTTTGATAATACCAAGGGAGCTGGGACTTCGGCAGCCGGCCCTGGAAGCGTCGCCGCGCCACCATGCGGGATCGGCATTGCACTTGGGATAACCTGAGTCGAAGTAGTCCCTGTAATAAGATGAAAAAGAATGGTCAGACTACCCATGAAGAAAAAGGGAATGAAAGCACAATGGGCTGAAATATACCGAGACCCAAGAAAGCGCGAAGATTCTCTTCCTCTTCAAAAGTCTTAAGGGAAGCTGCGATAGCCTCTTCAGCGGAGATACCTGTTGAAAAAGAAAGCGTCAGTCAAAGCATAATAATTAAAATAACTGCGGAAAGATATGATTGAAGGATACCTGATTGTGCGAGAGTGATTAATGCTGCTTCATCATGAGCTAGTTGCTTGGAAACCGCGATAGCAGCCTCCAGATCGGTATCATCCGGCGCCATAAATAGACTCCCGTTGGTCCCGTACTCGCTTAAGCTTTCGCTGTAAGGAGCATGAAGCTACTGACCGAATACAACGTCTGCAGAAAGTATCAACTTCTTTTTCTTCTGCGAGCGAGTGCCGGCAGCCGATAACATGAGCTTGCGCTTAGCGGGCAACTTCGGGCGGCGACCCCGATCTCCGCACTTACGCCAGACTCGGGAGACGCCACAACTACCGTTTCTACAGGCCCGCGAGGTAGGGGCAGCTCAGGCATAACACGTGGTACCACATCCACAACAGATTCTCTCAAGGGAGGACGGACGATGGTCCGTCGCTTCAAGGGAACGGCTGGATTACCAGCGGGGGCGGTGCCCTTGCGATCGAGCAATAATCGCTTTTCCTCCCTAATAATGGCGCCCATCGAATGCTGATACCATGCCACATATGCATTCAGGATTCGCGGAACGCAACTCGGCTCATTGATCAAGAAATTGGAGCCGGTATTCAACAGCATAAAATGGTGTAATGCGTTGCGAATGCCTTCTTCTGTGGCAGCTAGCTCAGCTAAGAAGGCCTCGAACGGGACGCCTTGATTATAGCTTGATTGCTGGGCGAAACGGTACAGGTTGTACCTCATGAACAACGCCGAATCATTCTGCCTAAACACGAGAAAGCCCGGCCTGATTGAGTATAAATGAAGAATCTCCCGAGCTTTCAAGGTAGAAGCCCCATCTTTAAAAGTATCGCGCAGAGGCTGCACCGTTTTTGCGGATTCTTTGCCGATGGTTAAAACCTTATCGACAAAGGTCATGCCATCTCTAACCATACGCATATGAAGGAGCATACCCCTAGCCTCCCGCTGTGACGGATTTAAAACGGACACGTCAACTAGGCGCATAATCCGAGGGAAGTTGTAACTGTCATAGAAACGAGGTCGTTTATGGGCACCAAAAGAGCCAAGAACGTGCAACTCGATCCATGACGTAAAATAATGCAGCGAGAAAGTGACGGGCTATCCCCCTGGCTGAGTGGTATCCACCACTAAGTTGAGACCATGGTACAGGTGTGCCAACCCAGCAATTCCAATAGCCACTTGCATTCCCGTAACCATACGATGGGCTGGGTAAAAGACCGATGGCCTCATATAAAGAGGATGCATTGGAAGCACGAACCAGTTCAACCATAAGCCAATGAACCTCAGCACGAACGTCTCTTCATCGACGTCCGGAGCAGCAAGCTCCGCGAAGGGAACGACAGGAGCAGTCGGACTAAAGAAACTCTTTAAATCCGCCTCTGCCGTTGGTTGGTTATCCAAACCAAAACCAAACAGATCGTCTAGCTTGGAGAACAACGCAGCTTGCTTTGATAAGGCCTCCAGACGAAGGAAGCGAGTGATGAAGTCTGCGTAGCTGACTCCATGCCCTCCGGATTCCAGAAATAGACTTACATATATATATTCAACACCTTGATAAGCTCGGGAATTGGTGTTGAATGGCGTTCTCTGGGGTAAGGCCCATTACCACTGGTTTGGTGGCAAAGATATACTCGTCCGGAGGAAGCAACTCCTCGTAGTGTTCTCCCCTAATGGGTAAGCCAGAGATCTCTGCAAACTCCTCTAAAGATACCGAGACTTCTCGATCCGAAAAAAGGAAGGTGTGGGACGGAATATTCCATTGCTCCAGAAAAGCCTTGACCCACCATGCAGGAGGCGCGAAATATTGAAAGAGAGACGCATAAACGGCGGGGTACAACCCAAGCTTCAATAGCAATGATCTCTTGGCAGACAAAATATAGTAGGCCCACTGCAAATACCCAGCTGGATGACGAGAAGTTAGGCCTATCATGTACGGCTGTCCCCAAGGACGCGACTCGCCCCGGCATATACGCCGTCCCGGAGTATCCAAAGCCGTCGGCGGCTGTACGGGTATTGCAGCCATAAAAGGCTGAAGGAGACCCTATGAAGTCCAGTTGACCTCCTCCACGGCATAGTTCACCGGGGGTGCATCTGCATAAGGAATCGCCGAAATAGGCTCCAAAGGTGCCGTGAAAGAAAAGCCCCGTCGGCCCCTGATAATTTGATTGTACCACCTGCCCCATAGATGAAGATTCTTTTGTTCTAGGTCATGATCTTTGATCAACGTGAAGACTTCCCTATCCACAGGCGCTTCGCGGAATCCGCTTTCTGAACGGATGAACGAGAAAGAAGCGTCGAAAGACATAGTACCTGCGCGAAAAAGAACAAAAAATTAGCCGTCAATGCTACAATTTAAATTCTGTCACTTGGTACTTTAAATTTGTACCGCACTATAATGCAGTGGAAAGGGACCAAAGGGGACCCATACAATCTGGATGATGGCTCATAATTAAATAAAACAGTCTCATCATGTGATGAGACAGTCATTAAATGAAGAAATCCTAAGGGGATTCTCATTTAATGAGGGCCCCTTGGGCCAAGGAGTAAATCTCTTCGAGAGCAACGCTCTGCAAACATATATGACATCTGTCATAATTAATGATGAAGGGAATAAAATTCCCCAAAATTTCTAAGGTGCAATGCTCTGCGAAGAAGATGGAAAAAACCCATCAGAAACCCTAAAAGCAAAGCTTTACTGAGTTAAAAACTCTGCGATCTTTAAGATCTGTAAGATGAACTTTAAGAGTTCTTCTTTAATGGGTTAAAAGACCCTAAGAAAGATCTCTTTAGATCTATGATTTCAAGAGAGCTAAGCTCTGTTAAGAAAACCCTAAAATTTCTGTAGATCTATGATCTGAAAAGAGCAAGGCTCTGTTAATGGATGAAACCCTAGATTATGAAGTAATCCCTTCAAAGATTTAATCTTTACCTAAAAATTTTGACAGGGTTCTGTCTCTGAGAGAGTTCTTAAAACAAAGAGCTATGCTCTGAAAGAGAATTAATTCTCAAGAGAGAACAAGAAGATGAATGGAGGTGATCTCAAGGGCCAAACGCCCTATTTATAGGCACTGAGAGCCGTTTCAACTTCTAAGTTGATCTAATGGCGCAGATGCTGCCACCGCTGCACTTACGTGTGAGCCACGTGAGTGCAACGGTGGGGGGAACATTTGTTTCCCTCAATTAGAGCAAACATCTGTTCAAATTTTAAATTTTGAAATAAAGTAGCGCTTCATAAAAGCGCTCGAGCCAAGAGCGCCGGCGCTCTGAAGCAACGCTCACGTGCAAAGCATGAGTGCGCTAGCGCCAAGTGCGCCAGCACTGAGAGTCAAAGACTCTGAGGCAGCGCTCACGTGCAAGGCACAAGAGCGCCAAGCGCTAGAACTAAATATTCTCTACCGTTGGATCAAAGATCCAACGAAGATGGTAAATCATCAAATCACCAGAATAAAATTCTGTTAAGGAAATACTCCTCAAAATCTTTCCAAACAAGAAAGATAGTGTTCTATAAATCAGAGCACTATTGGATCAACGATCCAATGGTGATTAAAAATCACCAAGGAACAGAACAAGTTCTGTATGGGAAAAGATTTTCCCAATCTCGTTATAAACAAGAAAATTGCCTTCTGTAAAACAGAAGCTCTAGGATCAAAGATCCAACTGTGCTCTGGCATTTAAATCATAACACAAAGATCAAAGCTCTAGCATTTAAATCATAATACAATATTATGTAATTAAATACATATATACCCAGATAAAATCTACCTAAATATACCTACCGATCCAATTACTAGTCTGTCTAACCCTTAAGATAAGAACATGGTATATAGGCGCAACCACTTGATATGAGGTAATTTGCCATGCAAAACTAGATAGGAAAATAATATTATTTGTTTTCATATTGTATTATAAAAAGATATGTAGAGCTTGAAAAAAAAATATATATATATATATATTCTAGATTTGCATGGATACACTTTACTAACAAATATTTGATATAATCTCGAACCATGTTGGGTTTCAATCATGCGGGTCGGGTTGGATGATAATCACAGCTACTAATTGCATCATTAGTAACCCAATAGCAATAATAGTAAAGAATTTTACCACGAGATTTAAAATACCTAAAATATATAGTATAAAAGTGCTAGGGTGTTACAATGACAAGGAGAGAGAAGGGAAGACGAAGAATGAGAGAGGAGAGAGGGGTGATGGTCTTCTTACGTCTCTTACTATTCATGGTTAAGGGTTAACACAACAGAAGTTTACGGGAGTGAGGTATCTAGTTGACAGAGATTTTTCTAATGGGCTACAGGTAAATAGTCATATATGGTTGGGGTATTCGAAAATTGTCAATTTTCGAGAGGGCAATATAAAAAAAAGTTGAAATTCTAGTTAGAGGAGAAAAAAGAGCTTGAAACTTGCCACATAGCTACACACACTAGAACTAGAACTAGAACTAGAAAGAACCCCTGTGCAAGCACAGGGAAACTGAAGTTTCCATCTGTATACTGAAAACAAAATGAACAGTATATTAAGAGACGATTTCCCAATATAGCTGCAGTAAGAGGGTTGTCGTAAGTTAAAAAGTTTCCATGAGGAAATTAAAGTGTATTATTGGATTTTGTTTACGAAATTTTGCAGCTGTGACGATATTTTGAAAATGACGGTCTTTCATATAATTTCCGCTAGATACCAAAAAAGTGCACGGAATCTGTATTTTGAAAGCAAAAATGAATAGTACATTTAGAAACGATTTTCCACTATATCTACAGTAAGATGGTTGTCGTAGATTCAAATTTTCCATGACGAAATTAAAATGTATTTTTGGAGTTTATTTACGAAATTTTGCAACCATGACTAAATTTTGAAAATGAGGGTGTTCCATATAATTATCCACAGATGCAAAAAATAGCATGAAAAACCGAAGTTTCAATCTGTACATTTGAAAGCAAAATAAACACTATATTAAGCGATAATTTCCCAATATAACTGCAGTAACATAGTTGCCGCGGATTAAAATTTTTCCATGACGGAGTTAAAATGTAATTTTCCATGCATGACGAAGTTAAAGTGTATTATTGTAGTTTGTTTACGAAAATTTGCAGCCATGACAAAATTTTGAAAATGAGGATCTTCCAATAATTATATGCTGGATGCATAAAAAAACATGAAAAACCGAAGTTTCCATCTGTATATTTGAAAGTAAAATGAAATGTACATTAAGTGATGATTTCCCAATAATTATATGCTAGATGCATAAAAAAACATGAAAAACCGAAGTTTCCATCTGTATATTTGAAAGTAAAATGAAATGTACATTAAGTGATGATTTCCCAATATAACCGCAGGAAGATATTTGCTGCAAGCTAAAAATTTTGCATGACGAAATTAAAGTGTGTTATTGGAGTTTATTTACAAAAATTTACAACCGTAACAAAATTTTAGAGATGAAGGCCATCTACATAATTTTCCTTTAGATGTCTAAAAAGTGAGGGTCTTTTCTATATTTTTTTTCGCAAAAAGACAAAATTGAGCTTGGAAATTCATATATATATAGGGCTGGAGGACAAAAAAATGCTTGAAATTCTAGCTGGAAAACAAAAAGAACTTGAAACTTGCCACGTAACTTTTTATATAGATAGATGAATGGATAGATGGCTATAAGATGACAAAAAGGCCGGTGACTACAATTTTAAGGGTAAATTGTCAAATCTAAGGTCACGAACGGTTGTTGAAAACCTCTTAAATTTTTTTCATGTGGTATCTTTATAGTTGCATTCTATATCTAATGGGCTCATACATATTGCAGGCAACTACATTGATATCGCACACAACAGCATACGTATCATAAGCAACTGCATACATATTGCATAAAAAATAGATATAGCATACAGCTATACAGATATCATATACATGAGTTTTTTGACAACTGAACCGTTTCTGGACAACCGAACCGTTTCGGGACCAGGTTTCTTTGTGGGCATGAAAACTTGCCTGTTTCTTTTTTCGGACAATTTAAGAAATTTCATTTCTTCATCACGTGAATTACGTGCCATTTTATTGAGTCTTCACCCTTGTCATTGACATACCATCCTGCTCTATGATTATCGAATGGGCCTCAAATAATCTGCTGCAAAAATCATGGGCCGGCACGATGACGAACGAAGGAGCTCGCCCGGCTCCACCATAGAGTCCTCCTATGATCGCCGATCTGGAATTTCCACTTCTCCCATCTCCGATCACGACGACGATCGCCATTACCGCCACTGAAACCCTAGGTCCGAATCCCCACAGCCTTGCTGTGGCCGCGACGGTGATACAGCAACCACGTCGACAGCAAGAATAAGCCCATTGGATCAAGCAGAAGACGATTCATCTTCCGATGATGAGGAGCTCAAGGGATTGAGTTACTTCGAGCATGGGCGGCTCAAGACGCAGAAATCGAGGAAGAAGCTGAAGAAGATTGCATGTGGAGATGCACGCCGAGCCCTCCGAGAACCGATCGGGATCAGTCGGAGCCTTTGGATTCGCAGAAGAAGAATGCAGTGGAAGCTGATGCTTTTGTGCGCCCGACGTCGCTGCCGCGTGCGGAAGGGCATATTAGTCATGGTGGTGGATTGAGGCCTGGAGAAGGAGATGCCATTGCGCAGTATGTGCGGCAAGGGAAGTGTAGCCTTTCTGCAGAGGAGATTCAGAAGTTTTGAGACCTTGGGGATGATTGGCAGCAGGCACCAGAGGATGAATGTGATTCGTATCACGAAAGAGAACCAAGTGTATATTGCTGAAGATAAAAGGGCGCTTGGGACGTTTAATTATGAGCAGAAGGCGAAGCGGGAGCATAAAGTTTTGGAGGATTTGCAGAGGCTGGTGCAGAAGCATATTGAGCAGGATATGGGACCCTCCCATGATCCATTCGGAAAGGAGTCGGGTGCTGCTGATGCTTGATATGTGGGTTAGTTCGTTTTATTTAAGTGGTTAAAGGTATGCGGAGTTGATCTTAACTTTCATGCTATTATGTTGTGTGATGCGGGCATATGAATTATCTCTTTAGTCGATCTTTTAAGCTAGACATATGCATATACATGATTTATTAAGATAAAGATATCACTTTAATTATGTCAATTTTCTTGTATAATTTGTTGACATGCTAGTTTTGCGCATATCTTACTTAATATTAATGTTCTTCACACAACACCAGGTTTTCTTTTGTATATACTGATTTTTTATGTTCGCACAAACGAATTAGGGATCCTGAAACTTGGTTATGAGGCAAAAATTACAGTATTAGGCCATCACCATTTGATGGTATTTAGGCTACCACCAAATATGACCACTATACCCCTTGACCTTGACAAGGCCATTACAAACATATGATAATAGACACGGTTCATGTATCTAAGGATTATTGACTTGCGCCGGAAGTTGCAAGATTTATCACTTACAATTGGGCATTGTATATTGAAACTGCCAACTATTGTACTGGTTGTTATGTACTAGACTAGAATCCTAGTTTGTTCATCTTTCTATATTTGTCACTCTTACCAATAATCCACTTAAAATTCTGCAGGAAAACTAATGCTCACCAGTTTATGGAGAACTAGATTGTCACCAATATTGGCAATAGATATCTGAATTAAGTCGTGGAGGATAACTAATAGTATGGAAAGAAGATCAAGAGCTAGATGGTTGAACTCAACGATATGGGAGGCAATCGGTGTCTACATTCAAAGCTTCAGTGCATACCGCATAAAACCGCTTGGGGATTTTCCAAAAAAAAATCCAGCAAGTTATGGAAATTTCAGGAGAAAACTTGTAAAAGATGGAAAATTACAGCAAAATATGCAAAACACAGGAATAAGTATGATACATTAACAATTTACAACATCAATATAATGCAAATTAATTAATCACTAATATTAAAAGTCAACAATCCACAAAAATGGAAAAAAATCATAGTGTACATGTCACGCCCCGAGACGGGGTACGACCAGCCGGTCACAATCTTCTTCATCCAGAGAACCGCAAGACGTAACTCTCAAGTATCAGAACATAAAGGTCACGTCCCAAGAACATGTAATGATTAAACTTTGCTTTTATATATCATCAAAATATAGTTTACACATACATGATCAGGTGTAACATCTTAAAGATATCACCATCATACACAAGTTCTCCTTTCTACATAAGTTAGGGTTCAAAAATATGTAAGGCACTAATTTTACAGTCAAAATATACCATCATACTAAAAGAGATGCTACGTAAGCCAAAAAGTCCAAACAACCATCTATCGGTTCTCGCAAGGTCTTCAAGTAAATCTAGACCACTGATTGTGATGTATAAGTCTGAAAAAATGTTTAAATATATGGAATGAGCTATGTGCTCAACAAATAAATGAATCATATCTTAATACTCATGTCGATGTATTGATATAACAATGACAGAGAAAATATTGTTAACAAATCCAAAAAAGGAATGCAAGATCCACAATTTAAACATATACGATGAAGGAAAAGAAACTTAAGCAGTATTATATGGTACGGGCTCCCGCAAACTCATTAATGGGTGGGTTGACCTACCGCGGCCAAGCCTACAACGGCAAAAGTAACATAAAATTCCCGAACCTACAACGGCAAATCCATGGGTACTGACATAGCTAAATCACACCTATAACATTATAAACTACTTAAATTTTTAGGTGTATAGCTTTAACGGAACAATTATAGTACCAAGAGATAATCATACATAATCGACAAAATGATAATCATAACAACACCAATATAATAGTTCATATGATAATTCGATCAATGATCACAAGTATCCAATTCGTATAACATACGACAATTTATAAAGAGCATATGATGTATAATAATCAATATGAAATGGATATTTGATTGGTCTTCGGATATTACGGCGAATATGGAATCAAATGAATGAATCATAAGTTTCAAAAGATAATATATCCACTTACCGAACTCTGAAGCTTCTAACGTCGTTGCCTTAAATTTCAAATTGATTTTTTCTTTGCAAATGATTCTAAGAGAATCAAGAAATTTTGAGAAGTGAGAAATTGTAAAGAGAAATGAGCATGCTTGAGGTTTATATATATAGTATAGAGAAAGGAGGAGATGGAACTTAGTAGGCATTATAAGAAATAATGACTAGTGGTGAAGCTAACACCTCAAATTGATGAGGTGGTATTCTTACCAACTCATAAAGCATGAGGCGTAATTTCCTTATTTAACTTGTACCAACTCAAAAGAGAATGAGGTGTACATCTCATAACAACCTTCACCAACTCAAAATAGATAAGATGTAAATCTCTACAAAAAAAATAATTACATTATACCCCTACATTAGATAAGATGTATATCTTTACAAAAAAAAGTAATTACATTATACCCCTACATTAGATAAGCTGGAAATCTCGACAAAAAAAGTAATTACATTAAATAAGATGTAAATCTTTGCAAAAAAAAAGTAGTTAAGCCGTGTAGGGGGGCATTACATTATACCCCTCTAAAAAAGTTTCGTCCTCGAAACAAAGTTTTCGTACCTGTGTTCTCGAATAATTGTGGATATTTCGACACCATCTCCTCTTTGCTCGCCTAAGTAGCTTCGTCGATTAAATGTTCTCCACAAAACTTTCACTAAAGAAATCGTTCTTCTAGGCAATACTTGCTCCTTTCGATCTATAATGCGTACTAGATGCTCGATATAAAAAGATCATCTTTAATATGAAGTGATTCATACTCTTACACATGCGACTGATTTGGAACGTACTTCCGTAACATGGATATATGAAATACATTGTGTACGACCGACAGTTCAGGAGGCAAAGCAATCCTATAAGCGACAGCGCCATCCAAGATTTTAAACGGGCCAACATATCTTGGACTCAACTTTCCTTTCTTACCGAATCTCATTACTCCTTTCCATGGTGAAACTTTCAGGAAGACATAATCTCTGATTTGAAATTCTAATTGCCTTCTTCTTTTGTCTGCATAGCATTTGTGTCTATTTTGTACCGTCAATAATCTCTCTCAAATTAATCTAATCTTTTTGATGGTTTGCTGTACAATTTTAGGACAAAACAGTTTTCTTTCTCCAATCCCATCCCCACATATTAGAGATCTACATCTTCTGCCAAATAGTGCCTCAAATGGGGCGATTTCAATGCTTGCTTGATAGCTATTATTATATGCGAACTCTGTTGATGGTAAATGTTCTTCTCAACTTCCCTTAAAGTCTAGAATACAAGCTTGAAACATGTCCTCAAGAATCTGATTAGTTCTTTCAAACCGGACATTTGTTTCATCATGATACGATGAAGTATACTCAAGTTTGGTGTCTAACGCCTTGTGCAGATTCGTCCAAAATCTGGATACAAAGTTACGATATTTGTCGGAAAGAATCTTCTTAGAAACACCGTGCAATCTTACAATCTCTTCAATATACAAGGAAGCCATATTCTCTAACGAATGCGTCATCTTATAAAAAAGAAAATGAGCAGATTTGGTCAAACGATCAACTATTATCCATATGGCATCATTTCCTTTCTGGGATCATGGCAGACTGATCACAAAAACCATAACGATATTAGTCGACTTCCATTCTAAAATAGGAAGTGGCCGCAATAAACCCATAGGTTTCTAATGTTCTGCTTTAACCAATTGACAAGCTAGACATCGAGTCACAAAATTGGCAATCTCCCTTTTCATGTTCCACCAAAACCCATCTCGAATGTCTCGATACATCTTTGCACTGCATGGATGTATCGAATATCTGGTATAGTGTGTCTCTATAATTCGTTTCTTCAACTCGAGGTCATTAGGCATACACAACCTTAATCCAAATCTAAGGACATTATCATGAATATTAAACTCTGGGTTAAGTCCTTGCCTTCTAATTGAATTTAATCCAGCTGAGGATCACCAAGTTGTGCGTTCTTAATATGCTCAATTAGGGTGGGCTGCAATCTAAACTGAGCTAAGATAGACTCATGATGTTAAACATCTATCTCGAGTCGTCGCATATCCTCAAGTAGATGCGTTTGCATCGTCAATAAGGATGCTAGATTAGCATTGGACTTCCGGCTCAAAGTGTCTGCCACGACATTCGCTTTTTCAGGATGATAATGGATAGTCAAATCATAATCCTTCATTAACTCAAGCCACCTTCTTTACCTCATGTTCAACTCCTTTTAAGTAAAGATGTATTTCAAACTCTTATGATCAGTGTAGATGTCGCAACTATCACCGTAAAGATAATGTCTCCAGATCTTTAGGAAAAATATAATCGCTGCTAACTTCAGATCACGAGTAGGATAGTTCAGCTTGTATGGTTTGAGTTGCTTTGATGCATAAGCTATAACTTTTCCATGCTGCATCAAAACACAACCAAGTCTTTTACCGGATGCATCGTGGTAAATTACATATCCCTCGATCCTAATGGAAGTGCGAGAATCGTTGCTGACACCAAACAGTTCTTCAACTCCTGGAAGCTCTTCTCACATTTATCTGTCCAAACGAACTTTACATTAATCCGCGTCAACAATTCGAGCGAAACCCTCAACAGATCTCTTATAATTGCCAGCTAATCCTAAGAAGCTACGAATTTCAGTAGCATTCATAGGTCTTCTCCAATTAACCGCAACTTCCACCTTCTTAGGATATACAGAAACACCATCTTTCGATATTGTATGACCCAAAAATGCCACACCTTTAAGCCAGAATTCACATGTACTCAACTTAGTGTGAAGTTTTTTCTCCCTCAAGATTTGCAACACGATCCTCAAGCAGGCATTGTGTTCATTACTTTTTGAATAAATAAGAATATCGTTGATAAAGACCATAACAAACTGATTCAAATAAGGCTTAAATATCCTATTCATTAGATCCATAAAAGCATCTGGAGCATTTGTTAATCCAAAAGGCATAACCAATAACTCGTAGTGACCATATCTTGTTTGGAAAGCGAACTTAGGAATATCTTTAGCCTTAATCTTAAGCTGATGATAACCTGATCTTAAATCGATCTTCGAGAATACCTGAGCACCTTGTAACTGATCGAACAAATCATTTATTCTTGGCCGCGGGTATTTATTCTTAACGGTCACTTTATTGAGCTCCCGATAATCGTTGCAAAGCCTTATGGATCCATCATTTTTCTTCACGAACAAGACTGGGGCACCCTAAGGTGACAAACTCAATCGGATGAACCCCTTGTCGAGTAGCTTCTGCAACTGGGTCTTCAGCTCCTTAAGCTCCGCAGGGGCCATCCTATAAAGAGGTTTGGTAATCGGTGTGGTATTAAGAACTAAATCAATAGTGAAGTCAACTTCCCGATCCAGTGGTAATCCTGGAAGCTCTTCTGGGAACACCTCTAAAAATTCTTGAACTATGGGAATATTATTGAGTTTCATATCCTCCTCCGTATCAACCACATAAGCTAAGTAGATTTCACATCCTTTCTTCATAAGCTTATAGGCTTTTATAGCTGAAATTATATATGAAGGACAAATAACACCTCATACAAAACTGAACTTTGATCCTCCTGGAATACGAAATATGACTTGCTTATTAAAGCAGTCAACATATGCATGATAAGATGCCAACCAATCCATCCCGAGGATTATGTCAAAGCCATGCATTTATAAGAAAACCAGGCCAGGAAGCAAAATTCTCTCGCCCACTAAGATCTCACATATATAGCGGTTATGTGCAAAATCAGGTGAAAGAAACGAGTGGGTAGAAGGTGCATCAGTAGCGGAAGATGCCCGTAGGGATAGCAACAGATAATTCAGGTTTTAAGGGTTCAGATACAACACAATTTACGTGCAAAATCAGGTGAAAGAAACGAGTGGGTAGACCCAGAGTCAAACAATACAATAGTGGGAGGGGATGAAATAATAAGTGAACCTGGAAGTATAACATAGATAGTTTTATTTTTATATGCAATTGAGTGTAACGACTATGAATAGGGTTGACGAACGACAAGATAAATAAAAAAGTTGCAATTGTACTAAAATGTACCTGCAACAACGGCATTGGATACCTGAGCATCGCTGAGTCAGGGCATATACTCGACCCTGGGTTCTCTGCGGCTGGTTATGTACAGTCTGAGATGTCACCGGGTGATTATTCTTGCTTGTGCACTCTCTGGCATAACGGCCCTCACGACCACACTCAAAGCACCGACCTGGAGTATGCAAGGTTGACCCTTGTGGTTCCTCCCACAAAAGTGACAAGATCCATCATGCCTCTGGACACTTGGCCGGCCTCCTTGCACTATGCTCCGCTGCGCCGAAGCTTGAGATTGTGCTTTCTGCCTGAATGCTGGCCTCTTAGGTGGACCACCACCGGTTCTCTGATTCCTCTCGACCCGCGGTCTCTTCTCCTTTGAGAATTTTCTAATTTCCGCTCCACTCTTTTCGTGCTTTCCACTAAATCTTTGAAAGTCTTGGATAAAAGCGGAGTGACCCTCTCTTTGATCCAGAGATATAGTCCCCTTTCGAATTTATCAACCTATATGTACTTTTCTTCAACGAGCTCGGGTGCGTACCTCGAGAGTTCATTAAACTTGGCTTCAAATTGTGCGACTGAACTATTTTGAACCAAATCTATGAACTCTCGCTTTTTCTTAATTTTTGCATATAATGCAGAAATTTATTCTCAAAAACCTCTTGAAATCTTGCCCATGTAAATACCTCTCCTTTTCTCACTGTCCGTTCAACGTACTTACACTAATGACGAGCTTCTTCCTTCAGCAAGGAAAATGGTGTACCAGACTCGTTCATCAGTGCATCTTACATCTTCAAAGTGCATTTCGATATCTTTTAGCCAAGTATCGGCTACCGCAGGATTCGGGCTGCCCTTAAATAATAAAGGACTCCACTTGTTGAATTTCGGGATAGCGCAACCTGCTGTCCTTCCGGTCTTGGTGTTGTGTTGTCCTGCCACCACCGAAGAAATCACAACCAAGGCCTAACTAGTGTGTTTCGCGTGAGGGATTGGGGCAGGTAGAGCTGCCTGACTACACCTTCTAGTCGCGGGATGTCCTTGAAGCGCTCTAGTAGCAATGTTAGTTCGAGCCATCTCTTCCTGACGTAGTAAAGATAATGCTCATTTAGAATATCATAATTTAAAGTAATGTTTCAACGATAGTAAAAGTAATAAAATGAAATACGATTGAAAATGATATGTTAAATGCTGTGATAAGAATAACTTATGCATTCTAGATTTCAGTATTAAGTAAAGAAAACACTTTATTTGGAGAATAGTAGGTTGCTCGCATCCAACGCGGAAGTGGCCTGAGGAAGCTGTAGATCGTCCTCCCTCCAACATCCTCTTCTTCTTCATCCAGTACTTCATTGAGATCAAAAGGCATTACTGGCCTTTCTACTAGTTCTTCGGTCTCCGGGAAAGGCTGAGCCTCATTGTCTTGTTCAATCATCGGGCCCTCGTCCATATGCACTCATGTTGGTGCATCCATAACTTTCTCGACGGGTGCTGCCTCCATCGGGTCCGGTCCTCCCATATGACCTTGCTTTCATTGGTGATCGAGGACCCACACTCAGACTCCCATCTCATCGTCAAAAGGTCCCACACCATCACTCATCCTAAGACATTAGACCTTGCATCCAAATTGTGGGTCACAATCCCCGGTAGTGTTCACTCAAGTTCCTTGTCTTGAGCGACACTTGCCTGTTGCCGCGACATATAGATGCCTGGCACGGGTATAAGTATTTGTCACAATGTCTTAGTCCTAACGTTAGACATAGTACAAGGTGTTAGGCTCTGATACCACTAAATCTGTCACGCTTCGAGACGAGGCATGACCAGCCAGACGCAATTCCCTTCATTCAGAGAGCTGCAAGACCTAACTCTCAAGTACCAGAACATAAAGGTCACGTTTCAAGAACACATAATGATTAAACTTTACTTTTATATATCATCAAAATATAGTTTGCATATACATGATCGGGTCTAACATCTTAAAGATGACACCATCATACAAAAGTTCTCCTTTCTACATAAGTAATGGTTCAAAAATATGTAAGGCACTTATTTTATAGTCAAAATGTGTCATCATACTAAAAAATATACTACGTAAACCAAAAAGTCCAAACAACCATCTATCGGTTCTCACAAGGTCTTCAAGTAAATTCGGACCATTGCCTGTGATGTATGAGTCTGAAAAGAATGTTTAAATATATGGAATGAGCTACGCGCTCAGCAAGTAAATGAATCATATCTTAATACTCATGTCGATGTATTGATATAACAATAATAGAGAAAATATTGTTAACAACTCTAAAAAGGGAATGCAAGACCCACAATTTAAACATATACGATGAACGAAAAGAAAATTAAGCAATGTTATGAGGTACGAGCTCCCATTTACTCACCAATGTGTGGGTTGACCTACCGCGGCCCGCCTAAAACGACAAAAGTAACGTAAAATCTCCGAGCCTACAACAGCATATCCACGGGACGCTGGCACAGCTAAATCACACACGCAACAATATAAACTACTTAAATTTCTAGGTGTACACCTTTAATTTAACAATTATAGTATCAATGGATAATTATACATAACCGACAAAATGATAAGCATAACAGCACCAATATAATAGTCCATATGATAATTCGATCAATGATCATAATTATCCAATTTGTATAACATGCGACAATTCATAAAGAGTATGATATATAATAATCAACATGTAATAACAACATGAAATGGATATTTGATTGGTATTCAGATATTACGGTGAATAAGGAATCAAATGAATGAATCATAAATTTCAAAACACGATACATCCGCTTACCGAACTCCGAAGTTTCTAACGTCGTCGTCTTAGATTTCAACTTGATTTTTTTCTTTGCAAATGATTTCAAGAGAAAAGAAATTTTGAGAAGTGAGAAATTGTAAAGAGAAATGAGCAGGCTTGAGGTTTATATATACAAATATAGAGTAAGGAGGAGGTGGCACTTAGTAGGCATCATAAGAAATAATAACTAATGGTGAAGCTAACACTTCAAATTGATGAGTTAGCATTCTTACCGACTCGTAAAGCACGAGGCGTAACTTTCTTACCAAACTTGTACCGACTCAAAAGAGGATGAGGTGTACATCTCATATCAACTTACACCAACTCAAAATAGATAAGGTGTAAATCTCCACAGAAAAAAGTAATTAAGCTGTGTGTGTGTGTGGGCATTACAGTACAACAATTAATAACTAAGTTGTATGTATGATAGGATGGGGTTTTAAGTAGGACATATAAAGTATTGGATTTAGTAATTGACCGAAGTTTAGATACTTGGAAAGTTGGCATGATACCCCACAACATACTATGGACCGTGTTCGCTAATGCATAAGGTAGAAAGCAGATGCATATGTCTATTGTGCTGCTGAATGTCAACTGCATCCAAATAGAAAGCCAAAAGGCCGAGTTCCATGTGGTTTTGAATCGCATACGCATTTGCGGCACACAAAACACCAGCCTAAAAATGAGACACCATTCTTTACAAGCATCAATATGATAATGGAAGATAGTTCATAATTGTAATATAGACAATGAATTTAACATTTTTGGAGTAATATGTCTAGTTTCATCAAGAAGGTAGCTGAAAACATGATTAGAAAATCTAAAGATGATAAATTGATCTAATGATAGTTGGTAGTGCAATGGGGAAAGCCAAAATTTATTAAACCAATAACATCGAGTTCAGAAAACCTTCGTTTCGTCGTCAAAATCCATTTTCCAGATCTTCAAACTCTGTGATTCAAATCTGAATCTAGATTTTTGCAATGGAGTTTAAATCAAAATTCTTATTTAATCCTCTAGGAATTGAGTTTTTGTACAATGATTCATCACGAGCGTAAGGCATAGTTTAATGTCTTCCCCTTTTGTCAATGATTCATCATGAGCCTATCTTACCTTTCACTTTCGTCAGGACACTTTCTTATCTATGATAAATTCTTGTTTATCATGCACTTGCCTATTTGATAAATCGATCCTAATTCCTTGCCCCTTGATTGCTTTGTAATGGAAATTCTCATGAGTGCTTGTTTCATCTTCTCTCAGGTAGGTTAGCATTGGAGATTCACACTGCCGTTTCAGTACTTATAATTTGTTTTCATGCATTTATATAGGGTTTTCTTCTTGATTTAACTTAAGATCCTTTAGTTTTTTAAAAAAAAATCATTCATCTGTTCATCATATTTGTCATCTAGTTTCCCTATAGGTCCACACTGCATTAAATCTCTCTTAGTTCTTTGTTCTTAGATTCCTTTTATCCAGAGCTCCCAGTATTTTCATGGAAATTTTAACACCCCACAAGGAGAGCATCTGAGCATATGCTTTTATCTATGAGGGCATTGATTACATAGTGATAATATAGTTAAAATCTTGGCATTTCTGGTTTAGGTGTTAGTTTTGCCAGCACACTCGGTTATGTCTTCAACAGAGGCCAACACATGAATCACTGACAAGTTTGCTACTTGGTTTTTGCCACATGAATGACCGAGTGTTGCCCCCTGCCCCCTACTTTAGGAACACCACTTTTTGTCCTGCTTGTCATGTCTGTGTATTTACCTAAATCAAGATGCATCGATATGTTTTCTTGGGTGAAGATTTCTGTGTATATTGTCAATTGATTAATTATAGAATTCAGGTTTTATGAATGAAAGTGGAGAAGTGCTTAAACTGAAATTTTCTGAAATTAAAACCTGACAGGATAAAGAGAACACCAACGAGACTAAAAATCCATTTACTAGAATAGCATTTTGGGTTTGAAATCCCTTTCCGTTTCTTTTCACCCCATACTATTTGGATAACCGGATACTACATTAAAAGCTTTGTGCTTATACTGTTCTATTGTCTTTGGATTTGCAGCAAGAGGCTTCTTAAAAACCATTATCTTTGACCTCGGTCCTTTGCCTCGTCAAACAGAAATTCTTGATTGATTATGCATTTTTTTGTTTTTATTTTATCCTTATGGTTTGGGGAGGAAAATATGTATACATAATATGCATGGTACAAGTGGGCTGGCCGGCTTCCTGTTCAGCCTTTAACTAGTATGGATTTGTAATTTGTACCCAAATCCAACTAATTGTCTGTTAGGACAATGTCTCTCTGGGTCCGCATTTTCATGTTTCTCTACGTTAAGTATGATAAATGATTACGATACTTACTGGTTATACGCAAGTTTCTAAATGGAAAATTCTGACTTCATGGTGGCCAAGGAGATCACATTTTAGGTAGGCAATGTGGGGCAACATATCTGACATGAAATAAAGCAGAAACCATAGTGAATTGGAAAGAAGGTATTTCTCACATTATTAAATGCAGTATATTAAAAGCATTGAGTGTTTTGTGATGCTAATAAAGTACTACACACATTAATAATTCTATTACATGATAGAATCAGAGAGTTAATGGAACTTTTAAAAAGATTTCTTGACCATATTTTTAGATCGTCAGACATGCCATATCTATAGTTTAATCAGATGCACAATGAAAAAAAGAAGTTAGATATGCAGATTATTCTTTTAACGTAATATTTAATCATTTGCACCTGTCATAACATCAGGAAAAACTGATATTTACAGATGGAAATTTTAGAGCTTAAAGATCCTGACTTAATATTTGTCATTTGCGTATGCAATCATCTGAATATGCTCCTTCGTGTATGCTTTCTACATATGGGGTGAGTAAAATTTTGTTTTGCATACATATTTCTCAAAATCTTCTTTTTAAATGCAATCCTTTAAATTACATGTGTTTTGTGTACATCATGGCATTATAATTTTAGGTTATAGTCAAATGTTCCACTTGCAACAAACTAGCCCTTGCATATTTATTCAAAGAGGTCATGCTTTGTTTGGTTGACGCATTGCAATTTGGCTCTCTTTTGGTATTCTTTTTACTTATATGGATCAACCACCTAAGCGAGTGTGCCCACTTGTTATCGGCTTGCCAATCCCCTTTCCATTCCCTTATATTATTGGTACAATTTTTCCCCTTGTAACGCATGAAATAGTTCCAAAGTGCGTCAGGTGAGGTTGCATATTCCTGCACATGGTTTAGTGATCATGTTGCGACGTGAACAAAACAAGTTAATGGTTACAAATAGTCAAATTTGAGAAGCATTTATATCTTTCATATTAATGAAATATCTGTTTGAGAATTCTTTAGAAAACATTATCTTGCAAAACTGGTGAGGGCACCTTCGCAGTGCGTGGGTACGAAGTCCAAAGTCAAGAAAAATCATATTAATTTAAAATTGTTGTATGATATATAAGTAACAATGTCTCTTATTTATGAACTCCAATGTAAAATATATGAAAGATTAATTTGCCCGCGTTGAAAGCATAATAAAAAGATATATCTCATATATCAACTATAAAACATGGCTATTTCCATATAGCACCATTAAAACTTGATATTTCCATACATCATCTCCAAGTCCTCGTTCTTAAAATAAGTCCATACTACGAATGACATGTTAGTAACTTATCTTGGTCTCATGACTAGTTTAAATGCTTAAATTACAATCTTTTGAAAACCAAGACTCGAAGGATCATACTACCTTGCTAATAGCCTATGAAAATCGCGAAAAGTTTTAAAAAACTTAAAAAATGTCTTCGGCACACAAGAATCATGAAATGTAATAAAATCCTAAATTTTATTTGTTTTGTTCGAATCCTCAACATTTTGCAAGTTATGCAGCACACGAATATGACGAAATTTTTAAAAATCCAAAATTTTTGTTTTTTTTCAGTTTTCCAATTTTTTTTCTTGGTATATAGCACGTGGTATGAAGGCTTCTTGCATATGGCACAAGATATTATGAAATTGTAAAAAAAAAATTGTTTTCTTTGATTTTTCAATATTTTCCATAACATACAAAAACCGGAAAATTTTCAAAAATTTTAAAGTTTTCTAACATCTTAAAATTTTCTGTTTTCATTTTTTAAATATTATGATATACATGATCACACGAAAATCACGAAATTTTAATAAATCTCAAATTTTCTGTATTTTAATATTTTACATGCCATTGCACACGACACTAGTGAAATTCACAAAAATCCCAATATTACTTGTTACAATATATTGCACGCTACCATATGAAAATTGCGTAATTTAAAAAAAATTACAAACTTTTTTGTTTTCTTCGTTTTTTCAATATTTTACTTGTTATATCATATAAAAATTATGTTTTTCAAAAATCACAATTTTTTTCAATTTTTATGATTTTTCATTTTCTTAAATGCTATAAAAGCACATGAAAATCGCGAGATTTAAAAAATCTCAAAATTTTCGGTGCTTAGGTTTTTCAATATTTTGCTTCGTATATAGCACACAAAATTCATGATATCTTCAAAATCTTAATATTTAGCAGTTTTTGCGTGTTAAATATTGAGAAACCGAAGGCCATGAATTTTTTTCAATCTTTTTCTGTTTTTCAAAATTTTCAATATTTTGCATGCTTGCACATGAAAACCGTGATTTTCTTAAAAATTCAAAAAAATACCACTCTTCAAATTTTCAATATTTTGCATTCTATAGCAAACGAAAATCGTGAGAATTTCAAAAATCTCAATATTTTCTGTTTTATTCGGTTTTTCACCATTTCTCTTGCTATAGCACTCAAAGATCATGAACATTTCAAAAATATTAAAATTTTCCGTTTTTTCCATTTTTCAATATTTTATTTCTTATAGCACATGAAATCGATAAATTTTAAAAAATATTAAATTTTTTGTTTTGCGCATTAAATCATGTAATTTTCAAAAATCTTAAATATTTTGTTTCTTCGGTTTTTAAAATTATTTTGCTTGTTATAGAGCATAAAAATTGCAATAATTTCAAACATCTCAAAATTTTATGTTGTCTTCGATTTTTTAGCAATTTGCTTGCTATAACAAAAGAAAATTGCAAAATTTTTAGAAATGTCAAAAAGTTTCTATAGCCTTTCATATTTTGTATGATATGGCACATGGAAATCGCAAAATGTTCAAAAATCTCATAAATTCTTTTTTCTTCTTTACATTATTTTCCATATTATATATGCACTCGAAAATTATGAAATTTCAAAAGTTTCAGAATTTTCTGTTATCTTTAGTTTTTCAATTGTTTACTTGCCCATATTTTTGAAGAACTTCTCGGTATCATGAAGACAAAAGCTATATGAAATAAAAGAAGATAATATTGTCGATTAGTATTAAAAATCTAACAGAATAAAGAAATTGGGTCGAGTGACTGAGATTTCGAATGATTGAAAATCCCTGGCAACACACGAAAATCACGATATTTTTAAAAATCGCAAAAAAAAATTTTTTTCTTCAAAATTCCAATATTTTGCACGTTAGCACACGGAAAATGCGAATTTTTTAGAAATCTCAAAATTTTCTGTTTTCTTTGTTTTTTCAATATTTTGCTTGTATAGTATACGAAAATCGCAAAATCTTCAAAGATATCACGAGTTTTATTTTTCAATATTTTTTGTTTGCTAGCATAGAAAATCATGAAGTTTTCAAAAGTCTCAGTATCTTCCGTTTTCTTCTGTTTTTCTATACTAAACATGCTATAGGATAAGAAAATCACATACTCAGAACATCATTTTTTTTGTTTTCTTTTACTTTTCAATATCATGGATGTTATATAGCACATGGAAATCGTGAAATCTACAAAAATCTAAAATTAAAAGTTTAATATTTTGCATGTTATAGAACATGAAAATAGCGATTTTGTCAAAAAGAGAATTTTATGGTTTTTGTTTAATTTTTTGCAATACCAAAGAAAATCCCAAAAATTTAAACTCTCAATTTTCTTTATTTTTCAGTATTTTGCATGCTATAGAACACAAAAATCGTGAAATTTTTCAATATTTTGCGAGTAAAACGAAATAGTGACAGAAAAAATAAAAAGAGATTTTAAATGGGGGCAACCAGAATTTTTCCACCATATAAGCCTAGTTTGGTATAAAAGAGTGATAAATATCGAGTAGAGAGCTAATAATTTTGTCACGCCCCGCTTCCCAGAATACGGAATACGAGGGGTAGACAAGGCCAGCCATGCTCCTACGGTCAAGAAAATGTCCTGCCGTAGTCACACTTCGGCTTCTAGTTTATCATGGTAAACAGTAAAGATGCGCATATAATGAGAAATGCAGTAACTGAAAGGAACAATGTGAAGACTGACCTGAAGTGGAACAAACGAATGTAACTCGGAATGGCAAGACAAGAAGTCTGTGATGCACTGGTCCAGCCTAAATCTTCTCCTCATACTGAGCATGCATACTCAGGTCGTCAGAGCGACGCAACAACAATATTATTATAATAAGATAAAACAGGTAAGTGAGGTAATATTAGTATAAGAACAATGTAAGTAATCACGGTGTCACTATATGATGCAGAATATGTTATGTGTCCATATCGGTCTCTAGGTCATGTTTGAAATCACATAGTGGAAGGAGGATCATGTTTAACAGGAGTCTCGTACATACCCGAGACAACGGCCCACATGCCCGGGACATAACCCTGTCAGCCGGATCGCTAGATCCTGTCCTACACGTATAAGTATCACGGTTCGAATGATCATCCTCTAAACACGGTCCCGCTAAATACGATACTCTTTCCACTTTGATTTCCCCTTTTTCCCCAGGTTACACTATTTAAGATATTGATCTAGTTGTGTACAAGTATACCAATGGTACGGTTTTAACACTGTTCACTGTATTTATCACTGTCACGAATATTCACTTTCCATTGGGCACGGTTTTATCACTGTTCACTGTATTTATCACTGTCACGAATATTCATTTTCCATTGGGCACGATTTTATCACTGTTCACTGTATTTATCACTGTCACGAATGTTCACTTTCCATTGGTATACTCGTCACTCTTAAACCAATATCTATCGCGCACGATAATGCAATGTCCACACGCACTAACACTGAGTATATGGCAAGGGTATGATATATGTATGTATGCTACCAATAAGCTCTGTAAGTTATGAATCAATATGCATGTCATGAACTAAAATAAATTGCACAAATTAATATGTTACGAATTCGGCAAAAATGATGTAAGTAAGATATATAGAACAATCAGTCAGTAATTCATCAAAATTTGTTTCAGTTCAATCGGAGTTTCGGTTTTCAAGATATAACTGTTTCAGTTTAAGTGCTCGCGGCTGGAATTTCAATTTCAGAACTGAACGTCTGTTTCGTGGCACGAATTGCACCTAGTTGGGCTCAGAATTTAGCGATGTCACAGTTAAATGAAATTTAGGGTTTTCGATAAAGTATTCAACTCAATAGACGGATCCTCAATTGCATCTGTACGTTGAAAGTTATAACCAGTTTAATCTCAGGGTGTCATTTCAGAACCTGTTCTGGACAGATATACGTTCTGCCCTTTTAAATACATTTTAAAATAGCAAACGGCAATGAAATGGAATGGAACCACTTGGTTTGTTAAACTAATAGAAATATCTTTAATCTACAGTAGGATTTCGTAACATACGACTTCAAGAAACACAGTGGTGCAGATCTTTGAACAGAGCACAAATATCAGAAACGCTCTGGACTGCAGTCCAGAGTCGTGTTCCGACCCAGATATCATCATGATCACAGAACATAAATCATTAGGATTTTCCATAGGGTTAAAGTTCGTTAAGTCGGCTTCGATTTAAGCCCTAGAACACATCAATCCGTTATGCATATGATTTATAGTGATTTTATTCGTTTTCAGACACGAGAAAACAGCATATTTGGGGGTATCAATTTTTGTCACGAACGATCGTATTTTCCAGCAATATTTATACACAATATTCATTATCAAGTGGGCCAATAAAAGGTATCAGTTTCCGTCAAAATAAATTATTATTTCCATGAGAGACTAGCATCGAACACTTATGTCATATTATGTATCGGTATTCGGCAAATCCGTAAACTAGATATTTTAGGTTTGTACCACTATAATTTTAGCATGAAGCAAGTAAAAACTTGCCTGGTAACGTCTCGGGGTCGCGAGGCAGCAACGTTGTCACGAACGTGTAGGTGATGCATGCTCCCACAACTCTTGATGATACGGTCCTTCGGGTCTTCTCTTTGACGTCCCGATCTCCCGCGGAATGTCCGGTCTCCATCTCGTCGCCGGAAGGGCACCACATCGCCTACGTCTTTTACGGGCTCCCACCTCAATACAGAGGCAACTCGGGCATGAAGCTGGCAAGTCGACATGCCCAAGATGTGCTGTAGAATAATGTAGAACCTAGTCTCTTTTGGGGTTTTGTATAGTTGCCATGATGGAGGAATTTGTACAAAGGAATTTTGCATTGGTGGATGTCAAGAGAAAACGAACTCGGGCAGATAGAACCATCAGCCTCTGCACAAACATTTTGTGCTCACATAAAAGAATGGCTCTCTGCACAAAACAATTTTGTGCTGTGGAATGAAAAAAATATGGCTCGGCCAAATAAACCATCAGCCTCACTGTGTGCTCTCTGCTGCTGAATGTTGAGCTCTCTCTCTCTTTATATAATGTGCTCAATGTAGACCTTAGGGAATTAATTTAACCCCCCATCACAATGCCTTATTAATCCATCTCCACCATTCCAAAGTGGCCGGCCCATTAGAACTTCCTTTTAATTAATCAATCATCTTACCAATGCCAGCACACTCATGTAATGTTCTCTCCCTTTTGTGAATGAAAGTGTGAATAATTAATACCAAAGGAATTAATCAATTCCTTCACAGCACACCTCCAAACCCCACAGTGGCCGGCCCATCACTTAAACATGTTGCCTGCACTTTGATTCTCCAGCACACATTATTCCTCACTAATTAACTAATCTACACTCATTCTCAGCACACACATTATGTTTCATTCCATTAATTAATGCACCATCATCTCCATATTAAAATTAATTGCACTTACTCCATTCCCACTAGTGGCCGGCCCAAACCTCCACCAAACATATTAATTGCAAGAAATGCAATTAACCCCCTCCATCAAAAAGTCCGGCCGGGAAAGAACAAAGGAAAACCGGCCGGAACGGAATGCAAACTGGCAACTCCAGAAAACTGGTCCCGTAACAAATTACAGGAAAACCCCGATACTGTGCATACACACCCGCATATCACTCATGTTGCACTCCAGCACACAAAAGCATTCAGCACATTCCATTAATTAATCAAGGAAATTTTCCACCAAAAAAATAATAATCATTACTCCATACCCAAAAAGTAGCCAGAAATACCCAAAAATATAAAACTGGTATGAATGAACTAGGGTATTACATTATACCCAACTACAAAAAAATTTCGTCCTCGAAATTCCTAAAACAAGGAAAGGTAATCAAACATGAATTTACGAGAAGAGATGTGGAAACTTCTACCGAAACTCGTCTTCTCGTTCCCAAGTCGATTCTTCGTGCGAGCGATTCCTCCATGAAACAAGTACGAGAGGGATTATCTTGTTCTTAAGGACCTTTTCTCTTCGATCAACAATCGACATTGGCCGTTCTTCATAGGTCAAGTCCTCCCTTACTGTCCGCTCATAATGATCTAGCACGTGTGTTTCATCTCGAACATACTTACGGAGTTGAAATACATGAAACACGTCATGAACACTTGCCAAGATGGTGGTAAAGCCAATCAGTATGCTACTTTTCCAACGCGCTCGATGATATCGAAAGGCCCTACGAATCGAGGACTAAGCTTGCCTCGACTCCAAAAATGAATTACTCCTCTGGTTGGTGATATCTTCAAGAATACCAGATCACCAACTGCGAACTCTAAAGGTCTTCTTGCTGTATCGGCCCAACTTTTCTGTCTATCTTGTGCTGCCTTCATGTGATTCCGGATAATATTAACCTTCTCTACTGTTTGCACGATCAGATCCGGTCCCAACAATCTTCGTTCTCCAATATCGTCCCAACAGACGGGTGAGCGACACTTGCAACCATATAGCGCTTCGAATGGAGCCATCTGAATAGTCGCCTGAAAGCTGTTATTATATGAAAACTCCACCAAGTGTAGATGATCTTCCCATTAACCCTTGAAGTCTATCATGCAAGCTCTCAACATGTCTTCAAGAGTTTGGATTGTTCTTTACGACTGGCCATCTGTCTGGGGATGATAGTAGTGCTAAATTTCAATCGCATCCCCAAACTTTCTTGTAAACTCCTCCAGAAGTGTGATAAGAATCGGGTGTCACGATCAGAAACGATGCTCACATACACTCCATGCAATCTCACAATCTCCTGTATGAACCATTCGGCTAACGCTTTCGTCGACTGACTAACTCGAATGGTATGAAGAGAGCTGCCTTGGTCAATCGATCAACGATCACCCAAACTGCATTATTTCCCTTAGGACTCCGCGGTAAAGCTGTCACAAAATTCATGGTTATATGTTCCCACTTCCATTGAGAAATCGGAAGTGGTTGCAATAAACCAGCTACCCTTTGATGTTCAGTCTCAACTTGCTGACACACCAAGCACTTTGCTACAAAGGGGGCGATCTCCCTTTTCATGCCTTCCCACCAGAAATTTTGTCGCAGATCACGATACATCTTCGTGCCTCCTGGATGTACGGAATATGCGAAACTGTGCGCCTCCTTCATAACTTCTTCGTGAATGTCTCCTTTCGGCCCACACAAACGGCTACCATATCGCAACGAACCATCTTCATGAATCAACAAGTCCGTTCGAAATCCTGCTTCAACTTGCTCTCGAAACTTCTGAAATCTTGGATCGTGCGACTGTGCTGCTTTAATATTATCGATCAACGACGACTGTACTTGCAGCTGCATTAACTGTCCCGAAAATACAGTAGCAGGATCTCCAACTCGAATCTCCGAAAATCATCGATAAGCTCTCTGTGCTGTCAACATTCGTATTGCTGGCAACCGACTAAGCGTATCCGGCACAACATTAACTTTTCCCTGATGATACTTAAGATTAAGATCGTAATCAGCCATCAGCTCCAACCATCTACGTTGTCTTATATTAAGCTCTTTCTGTGTGAACACGTACTTTAGGCTTTTGTGATCGGTGAATACTTCTACCCTTTTGCCCAACAAGTAGTGTCTCCAAATTTTCAGAGCGAATGTTACAGCTGCTGGTTCCAAATCGTGAGTTGGGTAATTCTTCTCATGAGTCTTCAACTGTCTCGATGCGTAGGCTATAACCTTCCCGTGCTGCATCAAAACACATCCCAAACCTTTCCCAAACGTGTCGCTGTGAATCACCAATCCTCCGGAACCGTCGGGTATGGTCAAAATAGGTGCGGTTATCAACCTTTGCTTTAACGCCTCAAAAGCTAACGCACATCTATCCACCCATATGAACGGTACCTCTTTTCGCGTAAGCTTGGTCAAGGCTCAGCTAAACGCGCAAAATTCTTCACGAACCTTTTGTAGTATCCGGCAAGTCCAAGAAAACTTCTGATCTCTGCTACGTTCTTCGGAATCGGCCAATCTTGAACTGCTACAATCTTCTCAGGATCAACAACGATTCCATCTCCGGATACGACATGCCCCAAAAACTTCACTTCTTCGAGCCAAAACTCGCACTTGCTCATCTTCGCATACAATTGTTCTTGCCTCAACGTTTGCAGTGCGATCTTCAAGTGTTCAGCATGCTCTACCATACTCTTCGAGTAGACCAAAATATCATCAGTGAACACTACAACAAACTGGTCTAAGAATGGTGGAAAGATTCGGTTCATCAAGTCCATGAATATTGCCAGTGCATTCGTTACTCCGAATGGCATCACTAAATACTCGTAATGCCTATATCGAGTTCGGAACGTCGTCTTGCAAATATCTTCTGATTTAACTTGAACTTGATGATATCCGGATCGCAAATCCAGCTTCGAGAATACCCTCGCGCCATAAAGCTGCTCAAATAATCCGCCAATGTGAGGGAAATAGTCACCCGGTTAATTCTCGATAATCGATGCACATCCTCCTTGTGCCAACTATCTTCTTGACTAGAAGAACTGGAGCTTCCCAAGGTGAATCGCTGCTGCGAATCCAACCCTTTTCTCTAGCAATTCGGCAACCTGCTTCTTGACTTCCTCCAATTCCACTGGTGCCATTGGATAGTATACCTTAAGATTGGCGCTGCACCAGGAACAAGATCAATCGCGAACTCTATGCCTCGCTTCGGCGGTAAACCTGATATGTCTTCGAACACGTCCATGAAATCTCGAACAACAGTTGGCATATCTTCCTTATCCACCTCCATCGACGAAAGAACATTGTTTGTCGGCCTAGCCCTAAACTCGATTGGTCCTACAGAACTGCTTCCTCCAGCAGAACAAACTCCGGATGTCCGGGAATCTGGAGAATCACTTTCCTTTCCTTACAATCAATATGAGCGTGGAAAGTGCTGCGAAAATCCATTCCCAAGACAACCACAAACAAAGGGATGCATCAGAATTGAATAATTCTAATGCGGGGGAAAAAAAAAACAAGAACAAGTAAGATACCGAGATGACTTCATCCGATGTCAAGATACTGAAAAGGATTAAGCATGGTAAACAGGATTCAAGCTTGCGATAAAATATGAACTGGAAAGTAAGAGAATCAAGGCAATATGAAGACCATGGAACACGGAAATTAATCAAGACCAGGACTCCAAGTTACTTAAATAGAGTACCATATTGTGACCATGCTGCAGTTCATAGTTACAATCACATAACTCCACTCAAGTCGCCTAAATCCTAGTATTAGAATCAAGGAATATGGAGAAACAATAGAGAACCAAAAGGTTTCAAGTCGAGATGCAAAGTGGTTTGCATATCGTCGAGACGAAGGATAAAAGAAAGATATGATTCAAGAATCATGATAGCAATGTGGCACGACATATTCCTAATCACGAGTATTCTGATTCGTGTATTGGGTCCAATACCCAACTACAAAAAGAATCAAACTCGATTAACCTATATCCTATGCTCTGATACCAACAAAACCATGTCACGCCCCGCTTCCTAGAATACGGAATACGAGGGGTAGACAAGGCCAGCCATGCTCCTACGGTCAAGGAAATGTCCTGCCGTAGTCACACTTCGGCTTCTAGTTTATCATGGTAAACAGTAAAGATGCGCTGATAATGAGAAATGCAGTAACTGAAAGGAACAATGTGAAGACTGACCTGAAGTGGAACAAACGAATGTAACTCGGAATGGCTAGACAAGAAGTCTGTGATGCACTGGTCCAGCCTAAATCTTCTCCTCATACTGAGCATGCATACTCAGGTCGTCAGAGCGACTCAACAACAATATTATTATAATAAGATAAAACAGGTAAGTGAGGTAATATTAGTATAAGAACAATGTAAGTAATCACGGTGTCACTATATGATGCAGAATATGTTATGTGTCCCTATCGGTCTCTAGGTCATATTTGAAATCACATAGTGGAAGGAGGATCATGTTTAACAGGAGTCTCGTACATACCCGAGACAACGGCCCACATGCCCGGGACATAACCATGTCAGCCGGATCGCTAGATCCTGTCCTACACGTATAAGTATCACGGTTCGAATGATCATCCTCTAAACACGGTCCCGCTAAATACGATACTCTTTCCACTTTGATTTCCCCTTTTTCCCCAGGTTACACTATTTAAGATATTGATCTAGTTGTGTACAAGTATACCAATGGTACGGTTTTAACACTGTTCACTGTATTTATCACTGTCACGAATATTCACTTTCCATTGGGCACGGTTTTATCACTGTTCACTATATTTATCACTGTCACGAATATTCACTTTCCATTGGGCACGATTTTATCACTGTTCACTGTATTTATCACTGTCACGAATGTTCACTTTCCATTGGTATACTCGTCACTCTTAAACCAATATCTATCGCGCACGATAATGCAATGTCCATACGCACTAACACTGAGTATATGGCAAGGGTATGATATATGTATGTATGCTACCAATAAGCTCTGTAAGTTATGAATCAATATGCATGTCATGAACTAAAATAAATTGCACAAATTAATATGTTACGAATTCGGCAAAAATGATGTAAGTAAGATATATAGAACAATCAGTCAGTAATTCATCAAAATTTGTTTCAGTTCAATCGGAGTTTCGGTTTTCAAGATATAACTGTTTCAGTTTAAATGCTCGCGGCTGGAATTTCAATTTCAGAACTGAACGTCTGTTTCGTGGCACGAATTGCACCTAGTTGGGCTCAGAATTTAGCGATGTCACAGTTAAATGAAATTTAGGGTTTTCGATAAAGTATTCAACTCAATAGACGGATCCTCAATTGCATCTGTACGTTGAAAGTTATAACCAGTTTAATCTCAGGGTGTCATTTCAGAACCTGTTCTGGACAGATATACGTTCTGCCCTTTTAAATACATTTTAAAATAGCAAACGGCGATGAAATGGAATGGAACCACTTGGTTTGTTAAACTAATAGAAATATCTTTAATCTACAGTAGGATTTCGTAACATACGACTTCAAGAAACACAGTGGTGCAGATCTTTGAACAGAGCACAAATATCAGAAACGCTCTGGACTGCAGTCCAGAGTCGTGTTCCGACCCAGATATCATCATGATCACAGAACATAAATCATTAGGATTTTCCATAGGGTTAAAGTTCGTTAAGTCGGCTTCGATTTAAGCCCTAGAACACATCAATCCGTTATGCATATGATTTATAGTGATTTTATTCGTTTTCAGACACGAGAAAACAGCATATTTGGGGGTATCAATTTTTGTCACGAACGATCGTATTTTCCAGCAATATTTATACACAATATTCATTATCAAGTGGGCCAATAAAAGGTATCAGTTTCCGTCAAAATAAATTATTATTTCCATGAGAGACTAGCATCGAACACTTATGTCATATTATGTATCGGTATTCGGCAAATCCGTAAACTAGATATTTTAGGTTTGTACCACTATAATTTTAGCATGAAGCAAGTAAAAACTTGCCTGGTAACGTCTCGGGGTCGCGAGGCAGCAACGTTGTCACGAACGTGTAGGTGATGCATGCTCCCACAACTCTTGATGATACGGTCCTTCGGGTCTTCTCTTTGACGTCCCGATCTCCCGCGGAATGTCCGGTCTCCATCTCGTCGCCGGAAGGGCACCACATCGCCTACGTCTTTTACGGGCTCCCACCTCAATACAGAGGCAACTCGGGCATGAAGCTGGCAAGTCGACATGCCCAAGATGTGCTGTAGAACCTAGTCTCTTTTGGGGTTTTGTATAGTTGCCATGATGGAGGAATTTGTACAAAGGAATTTTGCATTGGTGGATGTCAAGAGAAAACGAACTCGGGCAGATAGAACCATCAGCCTCTGCACAAACATTTTGTGCTCACATAAAAGAATGGCTCTCTGCACAAAACAATTTTGTGCTGTGGAATGAAAAAAATATGGCTCGGCCAAATAAACCATCAGCCTCACTGTGTGCTCTCTGCTGCTGAATGTTGAGCTCTCTCTCTCTTTATATAATGTGCTCAATGTAGACCTTAGGGAATTAATTTAACCCCCCATCACAATGCCTTATTAATCCATCTCCACCATTCCAAAGTGGCCGGCCCATTAGAACTTCCTTTTAATTAATCAATCATCTTACCAATGCCAGCACACTCATGTAATGTTCTCTCCCTTTTGTGAATGAAAGTGTGAATAATTAATACCAAAGGAATTAATCAATTCCTTCACATCACACCTCCAAACCCCACAGTGGCCGGCCCATCACTTAAACATGTTGCCTGCACTTTGATTCTCCAGCACACATTATTCCTCACTAATTTACTAATCTACACTCATTCTCAGCACACACATTATGTTTCATTCCATTAATTAATGCACCATCATCTCCATATTAAAATTAATTGCACTTACTCCATTCCCACTAGTGGCCGGCCCAAACCTCCACCAAACATATTAATTGCAAGAAATGCAATTAACCCCCTCCATCAAAAAGTCCGGCCGGGAAAGAACAAAGGAAAACCGGCCGGAACGGAATGCAAACTGGCAACTCCAGAAAACTGGTCCCGTAACAAATTACAGGAAAACCCCGATACTGTGCATACACACCCGCATATCACTCATGTTGCACTCCAGCACACAAAAGCATTCAGCACATTCCATTAATTAATCAAGGAAATTTTCCACCAAAAAAATAATAATCATTACTCCATACCCAAAAAGTAGCCAGAAATACCCAAAAATATAAAACTGGTATGAATGAACTAGGGTATTACAAATTTTTTTCCATAACACAAATTTATTACGAGAATTAAATAGGGGCCAGCTACCAATTTTTCCATCAAAGTCCAAGCTATATTCCAAGGAATATTCTCTCATATCGCTTTATATATAGTATATAGATGCTTTATTTTATTTTGGGGATTGGGAAATACTCAACCATGAAATATAGGGCCCAAGTAGGTCATGTTGGCTTCGGATTTAAACATGAACCGTCTCTTGCTTAGGATTTAGACATAAACTCTATTCAATCATTTGTTAGGATAGTATGTTCCTGGGTTTTCTTCTCACATTTACTTAGGTTGATCTGCTTTTGGGGGTTATCCCTTCTCAAAGAACCCCGCTTAAGATTCAAGATTATACTAGGGCAACATGGAAGATCTCGTTAATGATTGGCTGCATTGAGGACATCAGTAGAAGAAATTGATCGCTAGAAGTACATTGATCATGTGGAGGCATGCTTAGATGATATTAGAATCATGCCGTGCGTTGACGCATGTATATGTACATGTGGTCGCATATATTTTTCTTGGAGATGCATGTATGCAATTGTAAGTGTGCGTGATAAGCAAATTTAGTACGAGGCTTATGTTTCCGCCTCAACAGACACATGCATTTTTCTGTGGCAACCAGCCATGTAGAGCTTAGATGGTTTCTCCTTTTTGTTTGACGAGCTAAATTGTGGGATATGTATTTTCTGGTTTCTTACAAGTGTTTCATTTCTTTTCCTTATTAACTCATTGGATAAGTGTTATAAATGTAGAAAACAAAAGAAGGCATGAGATTCTATAGCAGATGAATATGACAATCGAAGTTTATAAGATTTTTATCTCTTTATCAAGTACTGAGAAATTCTTTCTAGAACTTTTTCTTTACTACATGCTCTCATTTGATTCCTATTGCACTCATTTCCATCTAAAATGTCACATTTGACATGTTCTGTTTTTCCCCCCTTTCGATAACCATTAAACCCTATGTGTAGTGAGTTGCTGCCTTGTCTAGGTATGGTTCAGTGAAATTTGGGCCATCTACTAAAATGTTCCTTTATAATATTGAAGAACACCAACTCCACATACAACAGTAAGGAAACTGTTCTATGCGGTTAAAGAAGACGAAAAGAGCCCTGGCCCCTGGCAAATTTCCTATTTTTTCTCCAATGGTGGACTTGGTGTATGATGAATGATAAGGCAATCAATAGTTATAAGAAAGGCAACAAATTGTGAAAGAGTTACCGACTGATTTAAAATATTGCTATTAGATGGCTGATGCATATAAACTGCTAGAAGATATAATAAAGACTAGTGCACTATATAAAGTTATGAGTAAGAATCCAGAGTAGAACTACAAGAGTGCTTATTACTGTACATTTGTATAAGTAATAGAAACTCTAAGCAGCTATCACTTCTGCCCGAGAAACAGTAATCCTCTAACTATCAGGAATCTTAATATTTGAATAACTCCACACCGTTTCCCTTCACCAGCTTTGGTGATAAATACATTACTGAACTTCTCGGCAGGTAAATATCCTAATGCACTGTCGACCATTCAGTTTGCTATATAATAATACCCTGTAGTTGGATCTACATACCGAACACTTGAAATTTAGACACGTGGACATTTTGAATCCCCCACACGCACAAGAAAGGTAATTTGTTGACAATTTATCATTTTCATCTTCCCCAATCTTAATCCCCTTTAGGAAACTAATCTTAAAATTGACAACATAGGGAAAAAGAATCTCAGGAAAGAAGAAATAAGATCGCGAACATCCACATCTGTAAGGAGAACCCAGCAACAAATGCATCTTTGCAATGTCGACAGAGGTGAACCCATCTACACCTGCCTTTTAAAGCGGGAGACTAGATGATTACCCTTTTAAAAGAACTTTCCCTAAAGAAGGAATGGAGGGATTTAGCAAAACCAACATCCCGCACTTGGGTTTTATCCTCCTCTCATAACCTAAAACATATCTTTCAAAAATTGAGATATCCTCTCAAGATCATCAAAATCTACATCTTGGTCCTCTTCAAGAAAATTCGTATATCCTCTGCCTCCCGAAATCACCAAATTTTCTCATTTTGATTGTTGATACTTGGGATAGGGATGACCTTTAAATTAAATGTAAATTTGGAATATGTAAAGCGATTTGGGTTTTTACTTGTGTTAAATTGGATTTGATTCAGTGATCAAGGATGAACTGATACAAAACGGATAGCTCTAAGCCTTCATCAGTAAATATTTTTCTTAAACTACTGGTTTTTCAGTTCCTGAACTCCATAGTTTTGATTTTAAACCATTTAATTACAGCAAACGATAATATGATAAATTGATAGTTGCGCATTTGTTTAATCATCTTTTGTATTTTGCAAAAAAATTATGTTGGGTGTTACTTATTGGAATAAAAGTATAAGGCAGTTATGGACAAAGGCGAAATATTAGGTCGGTAGTCTGTAAATTGATTAATATAAACGGCACTTCTTAGTTATGCCTCCTTAGAGCGGACAACCTGGCATTATCCATCTTAAGTGCTGGCGAGATTAGTCTTTGGCATCTACTTTTCTTATTTGATTGAAGATCTAATATTGGATCCTACAATAGCGATCAAAACAAGAATTTTGTTTCTATCGTGTTGCTAGATCTGAACTGGACAGCTATGTTTCTTTAAAATATTGGTTTCTTGTTGTTGTGAGTACGATCTGTTCTTATACTACTTTTGGTTAATGTCATGAGTTACAGTTTTGGTTTCTTGAATGATACTCTTCATGAGAAATTGATAATATTATTCTGTGTAAGAAATTGCTTTCCACGGACATTGCCTACAAAAGTGGCTTTTTCTAGAGTCCCAGATACCCTAGGATTCTGGGATGAGAAGACCAAAGGCTTTGATCTTTTTCCCCCTTTTGGACTCTTCTTCCAAAACTTCGCATTTAACTACTCACCTTCCATTCTTAAAAATGAAAAGTAGAACCATACAACGCTTCTTAGTACATATCCTATATTTGGCATTGTGGCAAGTCTCGTGGCTTGTATATTTAGATAGTCTATATTTGTCACTGTGGTGAATCTCGTGGATTTTTTGTGTGGATATTGAATTCCGACTAAAGTCTTGCTATCGCTTACTATCTATTTGCATGAGTAAAATCCATCATCCGGTCACATTTGGCCTTAATAAATTACATCGTTTTGTGTTCTATAATCATCATTCATGTTTGTTCCAGCATTTTTGTGCTCAGCACATTGGGGTATTCAACTGTACTCTGGTGTTTTTGCTTTGATATCATATTTTTTCCGCACAGTATATTTCCCAAAGCACTCATCACTTGTGTACCACAAAGCTATCTGGTTTGCTTACAGATCACCGTTATAATTTCCACTTGTTTTCTTTCACACGTTGTTGTGGGTCCACAATTTACTCTTGTTTCTTAGTTTGACAAACTGGAGCTTTGAAGATATTAGAAATATTTTGTGCTTGCCTCATGCTATTTCTAGTATATTTGAATATCAACAGTAAATCCATATTCGATCTTATTATCAATATTCCAAACTGCTTGTTCTCGTGTAAAATAAAGATGTGTTTAGTATTTCTAAAGCTGCATTTGAATGCTCCTTTCAGTTATCAGTATCCTCTGTTGGCTTTACGTGTCATGCCATTTTGTATTTGAGGAACTCTTTTAAATGTTCTTAACAGATTAAATTTGCATATCCATTTTAGCGTGTTCATATTCTATCTGCATGCTTATCTGCTGATATTCGTTTACAACTGTCGTATTGTATCTCAGGTTTTTGATGCCCCTAGCTTATATGGGAAAAGGACCTTCCACAGACATCCCCATTAAGAGTGAAGAATTTCTCATCTTCTTCTCCATCATTCTTTTTCTGTGGTTGTAGTTCGATGTTCAAGGTACATGTCTCAGTTAAAATTACGCATCCCTTTTCTTGTTTAAGAACATATTGTCAATCCTTTTGTCGTCGAAACATAATCTGGTTATTATATTATATGAGCCAGTAGGTTTCAATGAAGAAGTTTAGTGTTAAAGCTCTATGGATTGGATCTGTAGTTACAATTGCCAAACACGACAATTTTCAACCTTCAAATTGCTATGATAATTGTTATTCCTTTATTTGGTATATGCCATATATGCATACCCGTCTCAAAATCTAGTGCTTTCAAGTTTTGTCCCTGATTTATGCCTAAATAATTTATCATCTTTTAACTAATGCTCGATTTCCCTCCACGTTTTATTATATTATCGTTATTTAGCATAATGCTTAAGTCGGTGGATTGAGCAATTGATTCTTGCTTTTATTTAAGGCAAAGAATGAGAAAGGAGGCACCTTATGCTATTCTCAAAAGGCATTAATTTATATAAACTGCAAATTGCAAGGCCGTGTTTTGCATACTTCCTCGAAATTTGGGGGTTGTCTCAGGGTGAAGCTTCTCAAATCCAACATGAGGTTTATATATAATTAGGCATTTTTGGGGTACAGGGACTGCTTGCTGCAAACTTGATAGGTCATTTACAGACAAAGAAAGTAGAGCAGCACTATAGTTGGTTTTTATTCTGCATATTTTTGGTAAGCTTCTGCTTTTACTTATTTGTCAGGTTCTGTTCGAGGCATAATATTAAGAGTAACATTCATTTGCAATGTCCGATTTCAGGTGTAAACAAGATTTTGTATGGGGAGTATTTGGACGATCACTACAATCCGAATCCAGCTGTTGGATTTTATATGAGGTATTTTTTAAAGCGTGGCTTTATACTCTGCATTCTCATTCATATCTGAGCCTCATTCCTGCCGACAAGACAAGAAAAAGTCAAAGTAAACAAGTAAACACAATTAACAATGATATCTGTTGCCAAGTGATATATATATATATTAAGTCTACGGCCATGAAATATTAAAAAGAAGACAGAGCAAGTAGAAGTGACGGGCAAGAAACCCACTAAACATCACCTCATGTCTGTTTTTTGCTCCCGGCAATTCTCTTCATTGAACAAAAGAAACGTGCAAAAAAAAGTAAGAAGGGGAAAAAAATAAAAATTTAATTATAATGGGTGTCACCAGATATGCTTAAATATGCATTATTTAAACCATTTTTATTTCCAACTGGTTTTCCGTGAAGATATGCCTCACAATAATGGAAAATTTCACATCAAGGGATTTAAAATAAAGATGCTTGTAGCCTTTGTAGAGGAACTTATAATGGTGGGCAATAGAAGTTTGTGGAGGGAGATGTGGAATCTTCCATTTAGTGGTTCGAAGAGGAGGACGCGGGACCCGTGAGCTTCGCTGGTGTCAAAAAAAAATACTACCACTATAAATCCTTATCTTGTTTACATATGGAAATTGGGATGGATCACTTTTGACTCAATCTGGATGTGCTTGATTGTAGCCTCATTTGGTTTATCTAATAAAAGACTGCATGTATGTCTTAAACGGCTCATATATAAACGGACTAATATTTCATGTAGAAAATCAAAACTCTCAGCCCGTGTGAGAAATTATTAAAACAAGAGAAAAAGAAAAGAAGGAAGGAATAAATTGAGGCATGTGAAAGAAGTTTGGTCGACCATGTCCTGATGACAATAATAAGCAAATCTGACCTCTTTTATTTCTTTTGTACTTTTTTCTGGCATGCAAAAAATATGCTTAGCATGAAAGGGAAATGAATCCGTAACCAGACGATCTTATTGTGGCAATTAACTATCTTGACCATTGACTTATAATGTTGTAGCCAACGCTTTTGGATGTCAAAAGTGAAATCAAGCATTAATTGAGATTCATTTTTGAATTAATTAATTAATTAAAAATCATTATCCTTGGTCTTGAATAGTATTATTAGATTAAGAACACAACTGTACCAGACAGGAAAAAGAGAAAAGAAAAGAACACGTTGTTGATTGCATTGAAGAAAAAGTTGAAGAAAAAGTCAACAAAAGTAGTGATCCTAATTTTTTCCCCATCTATATCGTCATCTAAGTTTTTCTCCATCAAAATGGTGCAAGGAATGAAACAAAACCTATTAGGCCTTGTTTAATTGGGAACGAAGTTATGTTTTCTAAACCGCAGTTTCATAAAGTTGGCAAAACTTAACTTCAAAATGCTAACTTTACAACTATATCAGCCTAAAACTTAAGATAACTACAGTTATCTCAACTCCAATGTGACCAAAGATTTGTAAACTTCATTTTTAGAGTTTGAAGCCTGCAAATCATAGTTTGCATCTTCTCTGTCTCCACTTAATTAATAAACTATGGATATCCTAACTCCATATCCAAACATATCCAAACAAGGACTTGCAATATGTCAAACCTTACAATCAAGCCGTTGATATGAGAAAATTTATTGTCAAGAAATATAGAAAAACAAGAATCTTACCATGTGATCTCCAAATTGCTTGAAACATTTCACATACGAAAAAGAATAATAAGCCAATGTTATTTGGGTCCGGTTCAGCTACAACTTTGGATAAATTAATTTATCCAACAAATCTAAACCATTTATTTTAACCGCTACTTAAATTAGCGGTTAAAATAAACAGTTTAGATTTAACCGCTACTTAGAAGATATGTTAAAATATTTAGATTCCATATTATATAAAAGAAGAAATTGTCCCAAAAGTTTCAACGGTTAAGGATTTTGAGATTGAAATTGAGCGATTTTTACTATGATTTGAACTGCAATTATTGCTGGGTATTCTTTTGATTCGATTTTATAAAGTAAATTAGTTAATTTATTTAATATAGAGTTTGTTATTTTTTGAAGGATTTTTGTAAGGGTTTTCAAATCTAAATTGGGGCTTTTTTCTGTGATTTGAATTGCAATTGTTGCTGGGTATTCTCATGTTTCTTGGATCGATTTTATAAAATAAATTAACGAGTTCTATTGTTTCTTCGTCTGTTTCTACTACTTTTCCTTTTTCTTCTTGTTCTTTCTTATACAACATTGATGTTAACCGATGTTTTATGTAGTGGTTCTGATTTGTTGGATTCTTTTTTATTTTAACCGTCTCTACTTTAAGTAACGGTTCTAATTTGACGGATTCTTTTTGCATCCAACATTGATGTTAACCTACTTCTAATTTGTTGGATTCTTTTTTATTTTAAGTAAAATAAAAAAGAATCCAATAAATCAGAAGGTTAACATCAACGTTGAATCAGAATCGCTACTTAAACTAGCGGTTAAAATAAAAAAGAATCCTACAAATCAGAACCGCTACTTAAACTAGCGGTTAACGTTAGATGAAAAAAGAAGAAGAAGAAGAAAGAATATTAGTGGAAACAGACAAAGAAAGAATAGAACTCATTGATTTATGTTATAAAATCGATCCAAAAAATATAAGAATATCCAGCAACAATTGCAATTCAAATCACATGAAAAAAGCCTCAATTTACATCTGAAAAGCCTAACAAAAAATAAAAAATCCTATACTAATTTACTTTATGAAATCGATAATACCCAGCAAGAATCGCATTTCAAATCATAGTAAAAATCGTCCAATTTTGATCTCAAAATTCTAAACCGCTGAAATTGTTGGGACCGTTTCTTCTTTTATATAATATGAAACGCTACTTTAAGCAGCCGTTAAATATTTTAACCTATCTTCTTAGTAGCGGTTAAATATGAACCGTTCGAATTTAACTGCTAGTTAAAATAACGGTTCAGATTTGTTGGAAAAATTAATTTATCCATTGTTGTATATTGTCAGTTTCCATGTTATTTTACCTAACTTTATTTGGAAGAAATGTCGCATCTCTCTTCATGAGAGCTGCATCCAGGGAATACACATGGCATCCAACTAAGCCCAATGATCTTGGCACCTCTTGTTCCTCCATCACTCGCATCATATCATTGTAGTATGTTTATTGCTTATCTGAATGCATGATCCAAATCTAATTTAATTTGACCATGATTGTTCACCATTCCAAGATTTGATAGATTTACTTTCCATTTGAGTAATATTAAAGGGACATTTATTGGATGATTGAATTCTAGCAAGTATCAACTTTTTCCATGATATTATTGTGTCTCATGATTGATACAAGACCAAGTTATGGATTTACACTTTGTTATTGTTCCGTGTAGGCCATTAGCTTATTCTCTTCCTTATGTTTGCTTGGAGTGATTGATTGGCTCAATGTTGTCAATTCAATGTCTACAATTTTGTGCTTTAGTTTTGCATTACAACACAAAAACATTGATTTAACTTTTTATTTATTTGCACTACAAGATAGTTGATCTACCGATGAACAATAGCCCAGTTGGCATGACACTTTCCCTTTTAGAAAAGATACTGGGTTCGATCCCCAGCAGGGGAAGTGGCTACGATTTAACGCTTTCGAGGCAAATTCATGAGATCTTGTGTATGTGGATGTGTTGTGTGCGTGAGTTAGGCTTACGGGCCAGTTAAAGAGAGAGAATACTTGATCTGTTATAATAGTTAGCTTTTCATTCTGCAGATTATATGTGTTCGTGTGGAGTTGATCCATTGAGTTCATGCCTCATTTTTTAAAATGAGGTCAATTCTCAAGCATCCAAATTATTGTGTATTTTACCGATCCATACCAATCATATGCGTTAGTTAGAGCGATGGGTCAAAAATTACATCCCGGTTGACCAAGTCAAAGTCAGTCAAGCTCCAGTCAAGTGAGTCCAAGTCCAAGCCCAAATCAAGACCGAGTGTGGAAGGGGCCGGCTCCATGCCAAAAAGAAGACGATAAATTAGTTTAAATACATTTTTTAAAGAATTAAATGTATGGAAAAATGGGTAAAAACCTAAAATTTTGTAAATCCCATGACTTATGTGCGAAAATAAATAAGCACACGAGGCATGAGAAGACACAAGTGCCATTTGGAAAAACCCAAGAGGCTATATGTAAAGAGCCTATAAAAACAAACTTGATGAGAAAATCAATAACTTTCATTCTCTTAAAATTTCTAAGGTTTGCGCCTCCATCTTCTCTTTCTCAAGTTTTTTTTCGTTTTCTCTTTATTTCCAATTAAATCAAGAGCTTAGCTCTTTTTTTCTCCAAACTAAATAAAGTTTCACCATAAAACTCTCGAAGGGGAGTTCAGATCTCCTATCAAATCCCTAAAAGGAAGATTTTTTAATCCTACCTCCCTTTTTCCCTAAATCTAGCAAAAAGAGAGGAGAAAGAAGATCCACCTCAAAAATCTCATTTTGGAAGAATCTAAGGCTCAAGGGAGAAAAAATGTGTCCCTTTGATCATTGTTGGGGTAAAAAATTCCACGCCGGTTGATCAAGTCAAAGTCAAAGTCAACTCCAAATCAAGTGGGATCAAGCCTCGATCAAGTGGGCCTATGTCTAAGTCGGACCCGAACATGAAAAGGCTGGCCTCTCTTATGCCAAGAAGAAAATTATGTAATAAATAATTTCGATGTAATTTTTATGAATAAAAATAGGAAAAATGGGCATAAAACCAAATTTTTGTAAAACCCATGGCTCATGTGCAAAAGAAATAAGCACATGAGGCTGGGTGGGCAAAATGCCATTTTTTAAAATCCAAAGGGTTATGTGTAAACTTGTAAGTCTATATAAGGCAACATGATGATGAAATAAAAAAAGAAGAATTCATTCTCCTCAAAAATTATGGTTCTGTGTCTCCTTCTCTTCTTTCAAGGTTCTAAACCTTCTTCTTTTTTTTTTAAAAATTAAATATTAAGAGTTTTACTCTTCTTTCCCAAAATGGAATAGTTTTTCATCATAAAACCCTTGAAGGGGAGCTCGGATCTCCTATCAAATCTCTAAAATGGGAGATTTTTAAGTCTCACCATCCTTTTCTCCAAGATCTAGTCAACAGAGAGGAGGAAGAAAGAGACCCATCTCTAAAGATCCCACTTTGGGAAGATCCAAACGAGAAGAAAGGGGCCCGTTTTCATCATCTCCGAAAATCTTTTGGAAGTTTAACTCCGAACAAGAATCTCCTCTTTAGGAATTTAATTCTAAACCAATCTTTGAGAAACTCAACTCCAAGATCCAAATTTTCGAAGGAGTTGAACCCCAAAAATCCAAATTTTTTAGTAGTTTAACTCTACAAAAAGATCCTTTTTAAAAAAGTTTAACTCCAAAAGTCATTCGGGAGTTCAACTCCCAGTTCGGGGGCTAATCCCTTTTTTTCGTGGGCGTTCAGCGCCCGCATGTAGGGCGCATGATTCGCCAGCGTTTAGCACCCACGTGCCATGCATGTGAACCGCTGGCGCCCAGCGTCCATGCGCCACGCACGTGAACCGCTGGCGCCCAGTGCCCACATGCCACGCACGTGGTCCGCTGGTGCCACGTGCCATCTCACGCGTCCTTAGGACGCTCCTTATCCTCTTTTTCCCGCACGCTCACTCAAAACACGTCCCCCGTTAGAAAAAATTTCTAACGGGGTGCTGCCCCGCACCCCGTAAGGGGGCTGCTAGCCCTCTTGACCCTCAGCCCGCTATCCGGGTAGCGGGACCCCCGTAAACTCTGCGAGGCCCCCCGATACGTTAAAGAACCCTTCAAAACACAACACATACACACTGCACATTGAGTTCGCATGACCAGTTTACCCGTCAATCGAAAGTTTTCTTGCTCCAAAAATGAGGGGTAATTAACGGCAGCTTAGTTCGCGGCTGCCGGAGATTTGGATCCCCACAATCAATAAACCCCAGCCTACCTTTGGCAGGGGGAATCTGTATACGCCTGACAAGTGACACGTATTCCCATTTCAATGGGGTGACGAAAAACACCCTACAATCATCTCCGAAGATCTTTGAGGAGTTCAACTCCAAGATCCAAATTCTCAAAAGAGTTTAACTCCAAATCCACATATTTTAGGAGTTTAATTTCAAATCCAAATCTTTTGGGAGTTTTACTCCAAATCTACACCCAATTCCTGTTCGGGAGTTCAACTCCAAGCCCAAAGGCTTAGTCCCTTCATCCGCTGGTGTTTCCAGTGGCCGCGTGCCGCGCACGTGACCCGCTGGCGTCCAGCGACCGTGTGCCGCTCACGCGATCCGCTGTCGCCCAGCGGCCCCGCGCCTGGCACACGACCCGTTGGCGTCCAACGGTCACGTGTTGTCTCACGTGTCTTTAGGATGCTCCTCACCCCTTTTCTCTCACACGCTCCTCACCCCTCTTTTTCTTACACGCTCCACACTCAAAACAATTGTCCTGTTAGAAAAAAATTTCTAACGGGGCGCTGCCCCACATCCTGCAAGGGGGCAACTAGCCCCCTTAACACCAGCCCGCTATCTGGGTAGCAAGACCCCCGTAAAGTCTATGAGGCCCCCGATACATCCAAAACACAATATACGCACATCGCACATTGAGTTTGCATGACTAGTTTTACCCGTCAATCAGAAGGTCTCTCGTTCCAAAAGCGAGGGAAAATTAACGGCAGCTTACTTCACGGTTGCCGGAGATTCGAATCCCCACAACCAATAAACCCCGGCCTACCCTAGACAGGGGGAATCTGTAAAACGCCTGACAAGCAACGCGTATTTCCTATCTCAACAGGGTGACGAAAAACACTCTACAGATTCTGGCACATCCGGTGTGACCTTTCTCTCTTTCCATATCTCGGGTCAAGCGTTCATGCAAACTCATTTAACATATATACCAATATTTGTACTTGTAGGGTGTTTTTCGTCATCCCATTGAGATAGAAATACGCGCGCTTGTCAGGCATGTACAGATTCCCCCTGCCTAGGGCAGGCGGGGGTTTATTGATTGTGGGGATCCGAACCTCCGGCAGCCGCGGACTAAGTTGCCATTAATTACCCCTCGCCTTCGGAGCGAGGGAATCTCCGATTGACGGGTTAAACTGGTCATACGAACTCAATGTGCAGTGTGCGTGTGTTGTGTTTTGAAAGGGTTTTGGATATATCGGGGGCCTCGCAGAGTTTACGGGGGTCCTGCTACCCGGATAGCGGGCTGAGGGTCAAGGGGGCTAGCAGCACCCTTGTGGGGTGCGGGGCAGTGCCCCGTTAGAAATTTTTTTCTAGAAGGGGACGTGTTTTAAGTGTAGAGTGTATGAAAAATGAGGAGTGAGGAGCGTCTTAAAGACGCGTGCATGGCACGTGGGCCCTGGTCACCGATGGGTCACGTGCCCGGCGCATGGGCGCTTGGCACGTGGGAGCTTGGCGCCCGCGGGTCACGTGCCCGGCGCGTGGGTGCCTGGCACGTGGGAGCTTGGCGTCCCCGAGTCACGTGCGTAGCGCGTGGGCGCTGGGCGCCCACGGGTCACGTAAGCAGCACGCAACCGATGGGCGCCAATGGGTCATGTGTGCAGGACGCAACCGCTGGGCGCTGAGCGCCCGTGAGTCGCATGAGGCGCACGCGGGCGCTTAGCGTCCGCGGGTCGCGTGCTCTGCACGCGACTGCTGGGCGCCCGTGGGTCATGTGCGCGGCACGCGACCGCTGGATGCCCACGGGTCACGTGCGCGACATGCGACCGCTGGAAACACCAGCGGAAAAGGGAGCTTAGCCCCTGGGCTAGGAGTTGAACTCCCAAGGGATTTTGAGTTGAGTTAAACTCCAAAAGATTTAGATTTGGAGTTAAACTCCTAAATGATTTGGAATAGGAGTTATACTTCTTTGAGGACTTGGGTCTTGGAGTTGAACTCTCCAAAGATCTTCAGAGGTGATCAAAGAGGACCCCTCTCTTCTCTCTTTAGCCCTGGAGCTTCTTTTGAGCCTTGGATCTGTCCAAAGTTGGATTTTTGGAGATGGGTCTCCTTCTTCCTCCTCTTGATCGACTGAATCTTGGAGAAAAGGGGGTGAGACTTAAAAGTCTTCCTTTTTCGAGATCTGATTGAAGATCCGAGCTCCCCTTTAAAGGTTTTGTGATGAAAAACTATTTGTTTTTGGAAAAAGGGAAGAGTTGGGTTTTGCCGGCGCCCTGGCCATCTACCGTGGCCAATGCGGAACAAAAATTGGCGTTTAAAAATTTTGGCGCAAACAAAACCCGCTTCAAGATCGAAACCATAAAACCTATAATAGCAAACTAAAGAAGCTAAACTAAAGGATTAGAATGATTATACCAAAAGAATCAAGTCCTTCGGTCTTCCGTCAACCTCCTTAGCTCCTTGAGGCGTGCTCGAACGAACTTGGCCTCCGGTCTTCCTCCGTCGAAAATGATCCACTCGAGAGATGTAGTCATGGCCCTAGCTCCACATCAAAGGATGTAAGTGAAGCAACTAGGGTTTCTATGTTGCTAATCTAGAAAGCGTAGGATGTAGTGAGTGAACTAAATGTTTAGCTATCTCATCTCACATTCTCTCATGATTCTCAACACATGAGAAGGTTGAGAGGATGTGGAAGATGAAGGTGGAGGAAACCATGAAACTCAAGAGAGGAGTGAAGCACACAATGGTGAGAGAAAGATGGCATGCTCAAGAGAAAGAACGATCTCACAAAAATAATGAGCTAACCTTGGAGAGAGAAAATGAGCATGCTTGGTTTTGTAAAACAATATGTTACATTTTTAAAATGTGCCCATACTTGAACAGTATGCACAAATGAATTAAGAATTCTTTTGTGCACACTATGCAAGCATGGTCCTCACCATACTCCCATCAAATCAATGCCACCTCATTTATCCATTTAAAAAATAAATGGTCAAACCCTAAAATGAGGTGTCTACCTTCTAGAATGTTATCTGTAAAAAATACGGATTACATTCTACTGTATATACATACCTGTATTCGCACCGAAACACGAATACCCGAATAGATAGAATTACACAAAGAACATAATACTAGAATATACGTATCGAAATACATATACGTAAATTATTAAATCAATACCTAATTTAATAATCCGGCTCAAAGCCGAGCCGGCTAGTATTATCAACTGTCCAATCGAAAGTCCAGGTACATAGTAAATCAATTGATCGGAACCCTGCACGTATCCAATACGGCTACTATATCATATCTCCAGAACCAGGAAAACCCTCTCTGTGGGACTCTAAAGACTCGTCAATACGCTGACAGTGGGTTTAACCACAAGCACGTCAGCGGCACTAGCTGTACGTAACGGCTACCCAGGTATTTGTCACGACCCAAAATTGGCCCGTGATGGCCCTAATACTACGCAACGCCTAAAGACGCAACGTAGTAAAAGAAAGCCAAACCCAGAAATCTAAACCATGAAAAAATACGGAAAAGATAATATAAGTTTTGAAACAATTGAAATCGCAACCCAAATTCTTTAAAAGTCTTTCTTTCTTTAAAGTTTTAGCAACACCCCCTTTTTGTAAAAATCAGCCAAGATGAATGCAACACAAAAATAATAACAGTAGAGAAAGCTATATATAAAAGACATCAAATCCACAATAATACACATAACGTCCTCACCAAGCCTCTATGTCAATAATACAATAGTAGATGGAGAGTACAAAATACAATGAAGGTACAATATGAAATACAGATAACCACCAACCACCTAAGCAAAATAGTACTGTGAGCTGAGGCGGTATCTGGAGCAAAAGATGATAGCTGGATAGCTGAATAGAGAAATAGCCTGCCTCGACTACTCTGGGGAACAACCTGAAACACCTGTGGTACAACGGGGGTGAGTTGCCAACTCGTGAATAGTATAAAACATATGCAGGTAATCGCAGGAATGCACGTACTGCATGAATCTAAGATATGCGATTACAGCAATAATATGTCATGTAAATGCAGAATAGTGGAAAGTACCCTAGCAGGTACAATCAATATGTGAAGCAATGATGGCATGATAATAGTATGCAATGACTATGCAATAGAGATATGAGAAAGCAAATATGCAACTATCATAAGGGTACACTACAAGTACTACCAATATATGAATCTGTGCATAAATAGATAAGGGTGAGGTATAGGGTGGAATATGTCATTTCCACGAAAACCTGACATCGTGGTAGGATCACAATCCATCAAGACACTCAAATCCCAAATCCTCAAATCAGCCCCCACATTGGGCTCTCACAATATATAAGTCTCACATCACCTCAATGTACAATATCGAATAGCTCTCCTATATCTCGAATGTACAAATCACCAATCACATAGGTATGTCCAATATCCAATCCCAATGAATCACCTAGTATCCCAAGTCCAATCTCAAGTAAGAATCTAACATCCTAAAGGTATATATATATATATATATATATATGTACAGAAATAAATATGATGGGGGCAATACACATATATTAGCGTCCCATTCCACTAATATTGGTGTAAGGGTATATATAATAACGGCTAAATCCCCTGTTATATATACAAAAGGGGTTAAAGAAATATCATGAAAGCAGTGTGCCAAGCATCGACACAGAAATCCTCGTACATCGGGCTCCGTCAGTCCGGATCGGCCCACGGGGTCCGTCTGCGGTATCGGCCCTCGGCCCCGACAGTACAGATCGTCCCGCATCCATCTCTCGACTCTGGCCAGTATCCTCCGGACAACTGCCAGGTCCAACCAATCACCGGTAGGTACTCGCCCGTCTCCAGGCTCAATCGGCAAACCCATCGATCTTCTTGCCGAGGGGAACCATACCGGGCCCCACCATGTACTCTCATACGGCAACCACACCTCGTATGGAGTATATAATCAGCACCGATAAAACTCATGGGGGACGCTCAAATATCATATCAAGGAAACCGGGTTGTTTCATGTATGCATAATTTCATGAACTCCCGCGGTTCCCAAATCCTGAAAACATCATACAAAATCCAGATAACAATGCGCAAATCCATGAATAAATGTATGCGATATATCTGAATGCGAGCAGGTAAACAAAAGTATATAGCTGAACCAGATGTATGCGAAATCAAGATAAGGTACAGCTAAGTAACATCAGTAAATGTAAATATGCGACAACAACTGAATATGTGTCTAACATACGGTGTAGCAAAGTATAGGTATCTACCTATAGGAACTGATGTCGTATACCCCCTGGGTATAAGTAACATATGTAGGAAATCCCTCCCGGTATAAGTAAAATATGTAGGAGGTATACCTGTAGCTGTATCGCAAGGTGAAAATATACCTATCACTAAAGGTATGATACACTATAGGTATACCGGTAATCTAGATGTCATGTGTGGTAGGAAATAGAATCTATAAGGGTTAGTGTGTGACATGGCAATTATTGACGGTGTGTGTGTAGCATACAATCCGTGCTCGTGCAACATGGACCGTCAATAATATGTGCAGTGTCCTACGACTGCTAGTCACAGTATAACAATATCTAAGGAAAAACAGTAAAGGGGCAATTCTACAATGACGTAGAATGTGCGACAGGTAATTGAATCCTAGCCCAGACGCATAACGCCATGCGGGCGATTCCCCTGTAGATGTTAAATCTACTCACCTACACTCCACGCTAGGTGAATCCTACCATCTGCTCCCCCTGTAGCCGTGTCCGTATTCCCTGTCTGCAAACCTGCAAATACGACATGAAAATCATATATAAGCCAAAATATCTCGCAAAACGCGATATCGAACCAAAACGAGAAACTCGCGTCGCGAACTAAACGCGCGTGTGCACGATACGCTGAATCGTGTGTGTACGCGTCTAAAACTATCGCGACACGCCGCGATACGCTGGATCACAGAACTCACTCACGTATCGCGCGTATCGCGCAAACACCACGAACACCAAAAACGATAAATAGTCCCAGATTTTCCTACAGGCCAGAACTTACAAAACTAGACATGCCAAAGCCCTACAATGCCCTGTAGACTACCCTCCCCAAAACCTCAAGACCCAACACCCTACCCTGGCCGCAATTTGCGGCCAAAAAGAAGAAATTGGCGGCCAGGATTTTGAATGAGGGGCTCGTGTTCTGGTGGTGGTATCTAGACCTAGGTAGCATGTTCCAGTTTCCTCAATTTTAACCTGAAGGTCCCGGGTCAAAAGCAGATTACAAATGTCACAAATATCACTTTAAAACACCAATTTTTGCACAAAACACAACCCTATGGTATTTTAGTGTAATCTGGCTAATATCTCAGTTGAAGTGGCCTTATTAACACTACACTGAGCTAGGTTAACCAACACGATCAAGACTTAACCAATTTTCCACACAATTTACCATAATTTAGCACTAATTTAGCCAATTAACACTAATCTAGCTAATAAACACACAAGCTAAGCAACTATGGAAATTGGGTTCAAAAATTATACCCAGTGGGATCCTAGAAAGCAGGTGAAGAAGTGTGTGAGGGGTTGCTACTGCTGCTGGGGCTCCTGCTGCTACAGTTGCTGCTGCTGCTGCTTGCTTCTGCAGCTGTTGCTGATGCTGGTGCCATTGCTGCTGCCACTGGTGTTGTTGTTGATGCTGAAGTTGTTGTTGCTGCTGCTGAAGATGATGATTGCTGCTGCTGCTGCTGCCTTGCTCTGGTGAGTGTGTGTGTGTTGTGAGTGTGAGAGAATGCGAGATGGAAAATGAGAGGGAGAATGAGAAGAACAAGCCAAGACCCCCTTCTCTCTCTCTCCCCTCATTAATGAGGCATGGTCTAAAACCATGTAGCACCATGCTCACTCTCTCATGGTCAACACCTCAACCCAAACAAAGAAATCAATTTAAAACCCTTATTATTTTTAACAACCATAACTATTAAACCCATCATAAAACTACTTAAGACAAAAGGTTAGCTAACCATGATTGCTAATCATGATTAACCCCAAAACAACCCTAGTTATCATGCACAAGTGTGTGTGTGCCTAACAAAATTCTAATAAAATACTCATTAAATAGGATAAAATATTTAAAACTTAATTTGGTAAACTTTTTATTAAAAACCATATATAAAAATATAATTAGCTACAAAACACATTCTAAGGTGTTACAATCTCCCCCCCTTAAAAGAAATTCGTCTCCGAATTTAAAAATATTCCGATACGCGTACCTTTAAAGAGAAGATTAAAATCCTCAAATCTCGCTCGCAGCCTTTCAAGTGACTATCTCACTATACGGCTACGTCCAAGGAAACCCTTCACAGATGGCAAGACCCTTGACCGATATCCCTCCACCCGTCGAGCCATTAACACACATAGCTGCTGGTGAACGAAAGATCGCGTCCAAGCTAAATGGTCTTGTGCCAAATCATGTGAGAAAGGTCATGAAGGTAATTGTAAAGTATCATCACAAGGAATACGGGGTGAAAATCCAATAATCTGGGCGGAAGTGCCAAATTTTAGGGCAACGAAACTAACTCGCTTATAGGATCTTAAAAGGATCTAGAATCCTGGGACAAGCTTCCCAAAATCCAACATGTCATTCATCGGAAAGTCCATAGGAATACATGATCTGGCCCTGCGAACTCGAGTCTATGACCAACACAGTCGGCATAAGACCTCAGTTCGCAATGGACAATTTCCATCCTGACCTAACACAGCTGGACTATCTCCGAAGTCTCTAGACATAGCTGGGGTCCAAAGTCCTACTTACGCAGAGTCAGAAGAACAACAGACTGGTGATCGACACGACCTAACCCCTAAGCCTAAGGGTGGCCAATTGGAGTGTCTCCTGATAACAGCTATCAAAGGAGAACCCTAACAATGGCGAGTGACGATCCCAAGCTGCTGACGACAAACAACACAAACACACAACTTTAACAAAACAACTGAGCAAACTGAGTATAACCGGATGACAAGAATCTGAATGGAGTCACACCCTACCCAAACTTGGGTAGAAACCATAACGAAATTCATGGAGATCTGCTCCCATTGCTACTTCGGAACGGTAAAAGATTGCAACTCTCCAGCCGGCCTCAGATGCTCGACCCAAGTACACAACAAGACTGACACTTTGGAACGAAACCTGAAACTTCTTTTTACATCCCTGTCCACTCGTAACTATCTCACAAGTCACGCCAAAGCTGGTGGAACTTGAATGCATAAAGAGAGTTGACAGATGTGCATGTTCTAGGATTGCACGTCTCTACCTGATAATGTCAGGTACAAAAACGCGTCCCTAACTTAGCACACCTTTGTCACAATTCAAGGTCTCCGAATCATTACCCAGCCGAGTATGCTCAAGTATCTCTGACGTACGAGCTTCGACGGGCGGTGTCTCGCGAAAACGATTTAAGGAAAGTGGTCGGGCGCGGACATGAGCAAGCTGTCCCCTCCGTAGAGACGAACTAAGCTATACTCAACGATCACACAAAACTGTAGATCTGCAGAAGACTAACACAACAATCCAAATCCGCTGCAGGAAGATGTACATTAAGCTCTGGTGGTCCGTGAAAACCTGACGTGACTCTCAAACAAGTAGTGTCCCCAAATCTCCAACGCAAAACCACCGCGGCCATCTCCAAATCATGAGTGGAATATTCTTCTCGTACTTCCTCCAAAGGTAGGGAAGCAAAAGCGATGACTCTGTAGTGTCACATCAGTACACCCTCGAGCCCACTCAAGAAACATTACAGTTAAACAACAAGGTCGCCCGAACCAGAGGCAAAGAAAGACTGATGCAGTTGTTAACAGAATCTTCAACTGCCGAAAACTCCGTACACATGCCTCAGTCCACAGAAAAGAAACCTCCATACTGGTCAATTCAGTCAACGGTGCAGCACTACTCTAGCAATCCTGCAAGAAACGGCGGTAAAAACCTGCTAAGACCAACCATCTGTGGATCTCCGTCCTGCACACAAGTCTGGGTCTAAGCTGTACGGCCACGATCTCCCTCGGAACCATACGGAACCGCCTCCCGTGATTACAAGACCTAGGAGTCAACACAAACAAGCCTGAAGAAACACTCCGAGAATTTAGCAAACTGCTGGGGCTCTCCCAGTATCTGCATAACAAATTCCTAAGTGTTACTCCTGTCCCTCAAGACAAATTAAGTAGACCAGAGTGTCGTAAATAACACAACAAAAACTGGTCGAGGAACGGCCCGCAGAAATCTGGTTCATCATATCTACGAATGCTGCTAGGGCATCAGGGAATCCAACGACTCACCGATACACACAAAGCCCGTAGCACACATAAGGCAGTCTTCGGAATGCCATCACTCCGAATCCGCAATAATGATGACCTGATCCCAGGCAAACTTAGAAAAATGTCTCGCACTCTGGAGCTGATCGAAGAAATCGTCACGGCGAGGTGAAGGATACCTATCCGCACCGTAAGCCGGTTCAATTGACGATCCGTCGATACACAACCTCCAACTGCCGTCTTCCTCCTGGACGAACAGAAATAGGAGTTTCCAAAAGCGAAACACTCAGACGCACAAAACTCCCCAAACCACAACTCTGCAGCTGATCCTTTAGCTCCCAAGCTTCGCCGGCTCACCCGGAACACGTCGGAAAAACTCTCGCACGAAAGGAACTCGGTCCAACAATCCCACTGTGGCTCCGGTATCACGAATGAACGCCAAGAATCCACGACATCTCCTCAGTAGCCGACTAGCGAAAAAGGCTGAATTCAAGCTGTGAGAGGCGGCACAACTATCCACCTGCACAACCAGAACTGACTTGCCGGGAAAACAAACCTGACTGTTTCCTCACGGTAGTCCACAGACGCCTAACACGTAGTTAACCAGTCCGTGCCCAGGAGAACGTCAAATCCAACATTTCTAGAAAGATCAAAACGACGGACGAATCTCTATCTCCTATCCGATTGGCACAAAACTGAAATACGTGTCGCGTAACAAAAGAATCGCTGACAGAAGTTAACACCACTACGACTAATCTACCCAACCACGGTACAAGCATGAAAAACAGCGAATACATCAAAAGAACATATAAACCAAGGGTACCTGAAAACTCCACATTGGACGTCTGCGCGTCCCGATGAGTAGAAGCAAACTCCTGTGTCTGCCCTCTACTCGCAGCTGGATGAACTCCTCTGGTAGACTGAGCCCTCTGAGCGAATCTTCCACGTCCACGGCTTCTCTGAAAACGATCCTGACGAGGTGCCAAGGAACAATTCCTGACGAAGTGCTGAAGGCTCCCGCATCGAAAGCATCCACGTGCTGACTGCTGACCATCCTGGGGATGAGAGCTGAGCGACGGTCCTCGTCCTAAGCCTCTGCTACTCCCGCGACGGTTACGAAATCTGTCCCGACGACCAAACCTCTGTCCTTGGGCTGGTATACCGGTACGAGTCCTCCACTGTCCTGGAACTCTCTGAGCCTCTGGAATATGTGCCTCGTCAACTGGAGCTGCAACCACTGGTGCCATGTAGGTGACGGACTGCTGCATACTGATCGTAAGGGATAGCTGAGTAACGGGGGTGACAACCTCCTGTCGTAGCTTCCGAACGACGTCAACTAAAGAACTCATCGTCTGGCGGAACTCCTGCATCTCTATTAAAAGTCTATCCATAGTATAGGTCGTAGGCTGATCCGTCTGCACCTGTGCAACTATAGTGCCATCCTGGTCAGTACTCGTCTCACCCGAGCCAACTCTGACCTCGGCCCTCGCTGCATCACTCTGAGTCCCCATAATCATCGGCGGCAAGGCTATAAATAGATATAAGATGAGATTCGATAGGAATAAGGAAATCGAATCTCAAGGATACGAATCATCAAGGAAGGAATGTCAAGCAAATTGTACTTAGGTCACTTTAGGCGAAGTATCGCATCGTGGGTATGCTGCAGACATACACACACTACGTTACTTTGCTTAAGCTACCTACTCCATCATACTAAGGTCATCCTACACTCCGAAAGGTAAAACCTAGCGCTCTGATACCAACTTTGTCACGACCCAAAATTGGCCCATGACGGCCCTAATACTACGCAACGCCTAAAGACGCAACGTAGTAAAAGAAAGCCAAACCCAGAAATCTAAACCATGAAAAAATACGGAAAAGATAATATAAGTTTTGAAACAATTGAAATCGCAACCCAAATTCTTTAAAAGTCTTACTTTCTTTCTTTAAAGTTTTAGCAACACCCCCTTTTTGTAAAAATCAGCCAAGATGAATGCAACACAAAAATAATAACAGTAGAGAAAGCTATATATAAAAGACATCAAATCCACAATAATACACATAACGTCCTCACCAAGCCTCTATGTCAATAATACAATAGTAGATGGAGAGTACAAAATACAATGAAGGTACAATATGAAATACAGATAACCACCAACCCACCTAAGCAAAATAGTACTGTGAGCTGAGGCGGTATCTGGAGCAAAAGATGATAGCTGGATAGCTGAATAGAGAAATAGCCTGCCTCGACTACTCTGGGGAACAACCTGAAACACCTGTGGCACAACGGGGGTGAGTTGCCAACTCGTGAATAGTATAAAACATATGCAGGTAATCGCAGGAATGCACGTACAGCATGAATCTAAGATATGCGATTACAGCAATAATATGTCATGTAAATGCAGAATAGTGGAAAGTACCCTAGCAGGTACAATCAATATGTGAAGCAATGATGGCATGATAATAGTATGCAATGACTATGCAATAGAGATATGAGAAAGCAAATATGCAACTATCATAAGGGTACACTACAAGTACTACCAGTATATGAATCTGTGCATAAATAGATAAGGGTGAGGTATAGGGTGGAATATGTCATTTCCACGGAAACCTGACATCGTGGTAGGATCACAATCCATCAAGACACTCAAATCCCAAATCCTCAAATCAGCCCCCACATTGGGCTCTCACAATATATAAGTCTCACATCACCTCAATGTACAATATCGAATAGCTCTCCTATATCTCGAATGTACAAATCACCAATCACATAGGTATGTCCAATATCCAATCCCAATGAATCACCTAGTATCCCAAGTCCAATCTCAAGTAAGAATCTAACATCATATATATATATATATATATATATATATATATATATATATATACAGAAATAAATATGATGGGGGCAATACACATATATTAGCGTCCCATTCCACTAATATTGGTGTAAGGGTATATATAATAACGGCTAAATCCCCTGTTATATATACAAAAGGGGTTAAAGAAATATCATGAAAGCAGTGTGCCAAGCATCGACACAGAAATCCTCGTACATCGGGCTCCGTCAGTCCGGATCGGCCCACGGGGTCCGTCTGCGGTATCGGCCCTCGGCCCCGACAGTACAGATCGTCCCGCATCCATCTCTCGACTCTGGCCAGTATCCTCCGGACAACTGCCAGGTCCAACCAATCACCGGTAGGTACTCGCCCGCCTCCAGGCTCAATCGGCAAACCCATCGATCTTCTTGCCGAGGGGAACCATATCGGGCTCCACCATGTACTCTCATACGGCAACCACACCTCGTATGGAGTATATAATCAGCACCGATAAAACTCATGGGGGACGCTTAAATATCATATCAAGGAAACCGGGTTGTTTCATGTATGCATAATTTCATGAACTCCCGCGGTTCCCAAATCCTGAAAACATCATACAAAATCCAGATAACAATGCGCAAATCCATGAATAAATGTATGCGATATATCTGAATGCGAGCAGGTAAACAAAAGTATATAGCTGAACCAGATGTATGCGAAATCAAGATAAGGTACAGCTAAGTAACATCAGTAAATGTAAATATGCGACAACAACTGAATATGTGTCTAACATACAGGTGTAGCAAAGTATAGGTATCTACCTATAGGAACTGATGTCGTATACCCCCTGGGTATAAGTAACATATGTAGGAAATCCCTCCCGGTATAAGTAAAATATGTAGGAGGTATACCTGTAGCTGTATCGCAAGATGAAAATATACCTATCACTAAAGGTATGATACACTATAGGTATACCGGTAATTTAGATGTCATGTGTGGTAGGAAATAGAATCTATAAGGGTTAGTGTGTGACATGGCAATTATTGACGGTGTGTGTGTAGCATACAATCCGTGCTCGTGCAACATGGACCGTCAATAATATGTGCAGTGTCCTACGACTGCTAGTCACAGTATAACAATATCTAAGGAAAAACAGTAAAGGCGCAATTCTACAATGACGTAGAATGTGCGACAGGTAATTGAATCCTAGCCCAGACGCATAACGCCATGCGGGCGATTCCCCTGTAGATGTTAAATCTACTCACCTACGCTCCACGCTAGGTGAATCCTACCATCTGCTCCCCCTGTAGCCGTGTCCGTATTCCCTGTCTGCAAACCTGCAAATACGACATGAAAATCATATATAAGCCAAAATATCTCGCAAAACGCGATATCGAACCAAAACGAGAAACTCGCGTCGCGAACTAAACGCGCGTGTGCACGATACGCTGAATCGTGTGTGTACGCGTCTAAAACTATCGCGACACGCCGCGATACGCTGGATCACAGAACTCACTCACGTATCGCGCGTATCGCGCAAACACCACGAACACCAAAAACGATAAATAGTCCCAGATTTTCCTACAGGCCAGAACTTACAAAACTAGACATGCCAAAGCCCTACAATGCCCTGTAGACTATCCTACCCAAAACCTCAAGACCCAACACCCTACCCTGGCCGCAATTTGCGGCCAAAAAGAAGAAATTGGCGGCCAGGATTTTGAATGAGGGGCTCGTGTTCTGGTGGTGGTATCTAGACCTAGGTAGCATGTTCCAGTTTCCTCAATTTTAACCTGAAGGTCCCGGGTCAAAAGCAGATTACAAATGTCACAAATATCACTTTAAAACACCAATTTTTGCACAAAACACAACCCTATGGTATTTTAGTGTAATCTGGCTAATATCTCAGTTGAAGTGGCCTTATTAACACTACACTGAGCTAGGTTAACCAACACGATCAAGACTTAACCAATTTTCCACACAATTTACCATAATTTAGCCAATTAACACTAATCTAGCTAATAAACACACAAGCTAAGCAACTATGGAAATTGGGTTCAAAAATTATACCCAGTGGGATCCTAGAAAGCAGGTGAAGAAGTGTGTGAGGGGTTGCTACTGCTGCTGGGGCTCCTGCTGCTACAGTTGCTGCTGCTGCTGCTTGCTTCTGCAGCTGTTGCTGATGCTGGTGCCATTGCTGCTGCCACTGGTGTTGTTGTTGATGCTGAAGTTGTTGTTGCTGCTGCTGAAGATGATGATTGCTGCTGCTGCTGCTGCCTTGCTCTGGTGAGTGTGTGTATGTTGTGAGTGTGAGAGAATGCGAGATGGAAAATGAGAGGGAGAATGAGAAGAACAAGCCAAGACCCCCTTCTCTCTCTCTCCCCTCATTAATGAGGCATGGTCTAAAACCATGTAGCACCATGCTCACTCTCTCATGGTCAACACCTCAACCCAAACAAAGAAATCAATTTAAAACCCTTATTATTTTTAACAACCATAACTATTAAACCCATCATAAAACTACTTAAGACAAAAGGTTAGCTAACCATGATTGCTAATCATGATTAACCCCAAAACAACCCTAGTTATCATGCACAAGTGTGTGTGTGCCTAACAAAATTCTAATAAAATACTCATTAAATAGGATAAAATATTTAAAACTTAATTTGGTAAACTTTTTATTAAAAACCATATATAAAAATATAATTAGCTACAAAACACATTCTAAGGTGTTACAGTATTGAGCAAAAGGAAAAGCCAACGACTAAGCTCATCCAAACCCCTACTGAGCATGTCCGTGACAATCTCCATACATTCTGGTCTGTTCGTTTAAGAGTATCGCATATCGAGTCTAAGGGGTGGATAAAGTCAGACCTTTAATAACACGACATTTCGTGTCGGTATGAAGCCTATCACCCACTGAGAAACTACTGATCTAAATCAGTAATTCTCGTCCACCTCGGCCGAGGATTTCTGGCGATAGGAACCCGTGCACAACACGACATCAACCCCCAAAACAGGGAAAGATGAATCCCTGACGATCCGCTCACTGCCTCCATGTGGCTCGGGACTGTACCCAACTAAAACTTGTTTGCACGACCCCTTTGAGTCGTGGTAGGGTAGTAATCAAAGCACAGTGGGAACTCACACGAGATAAATGACGATCTCAGGTCGACAGACTAATATGTACTCATGTCATCTGGGAACTGCTATCTGACAATAGGTATAATACTGTTAGTGTATATGCCCTATGGGCCATTATTGTATCATACTAGCTTGTATATTACTTAATGGAAGCTTGGGATATTCACAGTTATATTAACAGTCTTGCTAAACATGGTAGTATGCTACTTGGTTTTATCTATCTTAATATATGTGTATGTATTGATAGAGCCCTTAGGATCTTGCTTGACTACCAGCGTTGTGATGGCAGTCACACTAGTGGGGGCTGGGTAGTCTACAAGCACATCCTTTTTCAAGTCCCTAGTCGTAGGATTATCGAGTCAGGGCATCGATACTCCGGAGTAGACTAGTGTGTACGCTTCTCATCCCAGTTGGGGAGATGGTCTGTCCCACAGCCATCAGTACGTCGTACTGGAGATAGTATACAGGTGCTCGTTGGGTTACGGGTACACCGGACAAGACTCGCGGGGAACTGTTGGTTGGTATTATACCCGTTGTCAGTTAACAGTTCCCAGGTGACATGAGTACAATATAGTCTGCAGACTTGACACTGCTACTTCGCCTCGAGTGTGTCCCACTGTTCTTAGATTGCTATCCTACCACGGCTCAAAGGAGTCGTGCAAACATGTAGCAGTTGGGTGCAGTCCCGAGCACTTGGAGGCAGTGGCGGTTAGACTTGATTCGTCTCTACCGGTATTGGGAGTTGATATCGCGCTGTGTCAGAGAGCCATTACGCAAAGTCCCTGGCCAGGGCAAGTGAGATTTACTGGTAGGTTTTCCAGTAGTTTCTCAAGGTGTAATGGGCTTCGCTCCGACACGACTTATACCGCTTTTAGGGGACTGACGCTTGCCGCCCCCTAGGCCCGATATGCGATAGTCCTAAACGAACAGACCAGATTGTACGGAGATTGTTCCATCAGGCTCAGTAGGAGTTCGGATGGGTTTCTTCATCGGCCTTCTTATCGACATCTACCTGGGGACCGTTACGTACAGCTAGTGCCGCTTGTGGTCTGTGGTTAAACCCACTGCCAGCGTAGTAGTCGAGTCTTTAGAGGCCCACACAGAGAGTTTCCCTGCTCCGGGCGAAACGATATAGATGTCGTATGGTTTTACGACAAGTGTTTAAACGCACGTACGATGTTCGGACAGTTTTTACTAGCCGGCTTTGGTTTAAGCCAGATTCTAGTATCGGATTATTGGATTTATACAGTTTAAAGTTTTTCCGTGTTTTCACGGATAGGAGGGGTGTTCTCGTAATTTGGCGGGAAGCTTCTAGAAGGATGATGACTTGAGGGTTTAGGTGGCTTAAGCATTTATTGATTTAGTGACTCATTTGTGTGATTCATTCATGTCATTAATGATGCATTAAATGGTTAATGACTCATGTAATGAATCACACATAATGAATAAATGAAGCATGATGATTAATCATTTTATTTATTTATTTTGATAAATGATTATGCTTCATATATTCAAGAAGGATCATTATTTCATTATCATTCTCATCTTCACCTTCTCTCTCCTCAAGCTCTCTCTTTTCAAACCCTAATCCCACCCTCTCATGTGTTGAGATCAAGGATTAGCAAGACTAATTAATCCATATCCATACTCTATATCACCTAGGTGACTTTGATTAGCAACTAGAGAAACCTAGTTACCTCAAGATTAGAGGCAAAGCTTGGAGTAGAAGCTCTCGGGTGGATCGTCTATTACATAGAGGAGGCCGACGAGGAGGTGGATAACGAGAAGAAGAAGGACACGGTTCATTAGGTATAATCTTCTTCTATAGTAGTTAACAACTCCTTTGTTAGTGTTAGTTATAGTTTAGCAAAGATCCTTTCGGTTAGTCGATGTTGTTTTAAATAAAATGATTGTTTTTCATATTTCCGCCTCCCCGCAAGTAGTGCGGTGTACAACGTCGACTTACAGTGGTATCAGAGCCTCGCTAAACAATAACTAACTTATTAGCAAAGTCGTTAGAATTTCGAACGCAAAACGAACCGGAAAAAATATCGAAATTACCAAGTTTCTGTCGAATTTAAAATGAGGTCTAAAAATTTTTCAGGGACCTCTAAAATTACAAGCAGGGAATTATAAGACAACTGGAGAAATTTGGGTTCTTGAATCGGCCAACGCGCCGCGGAACCGCGGCCGATCCAAGCGATCGACCGCGGATCCGCGGCCGAGTTGGGGCCGAGTCAGCCCAAAATTCCCCAGAACTCTTCTATGATGTTTTTGTTCTTTCTGGAATGTTTAGTTTCTACTCAAGTCTCAGGTGCACAGAGAAGTTTTTGGAGTAGAATCTATTGTGTTTGCTCGATCGAAATTATACGATGTTTGGCTAATTAGATTATATCTGTGAATTTTATAATGTGTTCGTAAACCTCCCCTAACTGCTAGTATGTCGGTTGGCAGGGGGTTGCACATTTCTGTAATGATTTTACTGTTTGTGATTATGAACTTGATTGAATTGTTGTGATGATTAGCCGGGGTTTGAGATGGGTTTCCATATTCATTCATTCGATGTAATTGTAATATGTTGTAATATTATTTTGCGGGGCATATCTAGGTTGCGGTTGTAGCCACCGTTGTATTATTTCATTTACTGATTTTTTCTCCTAGGATAGACCCAAGGTGGGGTGCACAAACTACCGGGTACTTTGAAGTGTTTAGTGGCCTACTCACGTTGTTGAGGGAGACCGCTTCACTTCGGGTACTTGGCGGGTAGTTTGCCGTACCCGTAGGGGTCTAGGGTGGGGTAATGGCTATTCATCACAACTGTGTAATCCGTCTTTCGTTGCAGGCTCAAAGGAAACGCGGATTGCTTGTATATCCAATAATGTTCATCTGTGATCTGGAATGCCTATTATTGCGTCAGAAGAATATACAATATCTATATATGATAGCTATTTAGACGTCACTTATGTTTTACACCCGCGCTAGCCCAGCCCCCGCTCTGTCGTTAGTTAAGTAACCGAACGAGTGATAACGGGACCCAGTGGCGAATGCGGATGGCATAAGAGGACGTTGTATTTTCGTTGTTTTCTGCAATGATAGGTTAATGATGGGACGCATTATTATTAATGCAAAGAAAATAAACCAAAGTTGAATCGTTGGAACAGTTTAAAAGAAACCACTCGGTTATTTTTAAAACAGAAGATATTTTAATTGCGGAGCTTTAACCACTCCTTTTAAAAGCTATCAGGTTCCTTCGGTCATATCAAGTTCACTATGTTCACGGTTTCGCCAAAACCATTCGTAGCCCTCCGTCATTTCATTTGGGTATTCAGTAGTATTGAAGCTATGTATTTTGACCTAACGCCAAGGCATAGTGTTTGGTAGCTGCTGGGTATTCATTTGTTGCATAGATAGATGAGTTAGTTTGGGACAGTTGTATTATCATTTTGGCCTAACGTCAAGGATATGTACGGATGGGTTCAAATTAACAAGATAATGATGGGTAGAACTTGACATGTGACTTATGACATTTTGACCTAACGCCAAGGTCGTAAGAGCATGGGGCAAAAATTTATATCGGGAATTTCTAAAGAAACTGAAATTTGCAAAGAGATGCATACCATTTGGAGTGTGATGAATGTTGGTAGGATTCCTTCAGCATTATCACACGATGATATTTGGATCCCGATCCTACTGTGAGTATATGCTACTCATCAGGAGATTCGTCACTTAACGATCAATGCTATAAACCAAGTAGGTGCCGAGAAAGGTGTCAGCGGGGTTACGCCCCCAGAGAAAAGAGGTTATTTAATTAAGGAACTTCGCGAAAGCGTTGGAAAACCTCCCTCGAAATATCGACACCGACCTGGCTGAACGGTTAAGCAAGTATTGTACAGTGAGAATAGTTCTGACTAGTTCTTCCTTTTTAGTTTGAGGAGGGATTCGAAAAACAGTGGGAGCCATCCAGTTTAGATAAACTAAAAACCACTCTAAACTTGCAAGAGCATCATGCTAAAGTGTTCCCTCTCTCTCATTGCAGCGACCCAAAACATGACTGGCCTTAAGTTACTATTAGAGAAAAATATATTGACAGGGCCAAACTATAAAGATTGGCTGCGGAATGTCAAGATGGCTTTGACCTATGACAAATTGGGATATGTCCTTACCGCTAAGGGACCTGCTGTCCCTGGTCCCAAATCCAGTAATGCGGATAAGGAAATCCGCAAAACCTGGGAGTTAGATTGCGCGAGGGCCAAGTGCATCGTGCTTGCCTCGATGAATAATGAACATCAGAGGAGGCACGAGGATATGGATCTTGATGCCATATTTCTCCATACAAAGGAACTTTATGGAGGGCAATCTCGTATAGTAAGAAACGAGACCTCAAAGAACTTGTTTCAGGCGAGGTTGGCCGTCGGATCATCGGTAGGAGAACATGTCCTAAAGATGATTGACTATATAGAAGAGCTCACAGACCTTGGGATGACTTTGGAGAACGAGCTCTATACAGACTTGATTCTCTAGTCCCTTCCTTCCACCTACGCCCAGTTTATTCTGAATTTCAACATTCAAAGAAAAGAAGTTGAACTTCCAGAACTCCTTAACATGTTGAGGAGTGCAGAGGGCACCTTGCAGAAGGCAAGAGATACACCCGCTATGTTTGTTCGCGGTGCTTCTTCTTCCGGGTCTAAGGCTAGGGCCAAAGGAAGGAAGAATAAGGCCGCCACAAAACCTAGAGGAGGTGTTAGTAAGGTGGGAGCAAAGGGAAAGAAAAACGTTGCGGTGCCAGTAGTGGCAAAGGATGAGTGCTTCCATTGTCATAGGAAAGGGCACTGGAAGAAAGATTGCAAGGCGTGGAACGCCAAGAACCAGGAACCGAAGCAAGCTGTGGCTTCGACTTCAGGTGTGTTTGTAATTGAGAATTGTCTGTCAATCAACTCTACTTCCTAGGTATTGGATACCGGATCAGGATCTCATATATGCAATTCATTGCAGGTACTGAGAAACCGTAGAGTGCTGAAGGTTGGTGATATGACCCTCCAGGTTGCTAACGGAGCTAGCGTGGGAGCTGTGTCCGTAGGGGATTATCACCTTGGATTGACGAGTGGACATATTTTGGTTTTACATAACTGTTTTTGTGTACCCAGTTTAACGTGTAATATCATATCAGTTTCCTTGTTATCAAATAAAGGTTATGATTTCACGTTTGTAAGCGATGTTGTTAACATCCACCTTAATCATGGTTTGATTGGGTCCGGTACACTGGATAACGGTATATATGTCTTAAACCAATTACAGATTTTCAATGTCCAGAACATACTAAAAAGAAAGTCTCCAGATTTAAATAAAGCTTTCTTATGGCATTGTAGACTGGGTCACATCAATGAGACAAGGTTAACTAAGTTATATAGAGAAGGATATTTGGATTCGTTCGAATATCAAACTTATGCCACTTGTCAATCATGTCTCAAAGGAAAGATGACAAAGACTCCATTCACTGGACATGGAGGAAGAGCGAGCGAGCTCTTAGGACTCATACACAGCGATGTATGTGGTCCAATGTCTACACATGCAAGAGGTGGTTTTTCCTATTTCATTACTTTTACAGATGATTACTCTAGGTACGGATTCATTTTTCTGATGAAACATAAATCCGAGGCTTTTGAGAAATTCCAAGAGTATAAGAATGAAGTAGAAAACCAAACCGGCAAAAGTATCAAGACACTGAGATCTGATCGAGGTGGTGAATACTTAAGTGCCGAGTGCCTAGGTTACCTAAAAGAGAAAGGAATTCTCTCTCAGCTTACTCCTCCATACACTCCACAGCATAACGGTGTATCGGAGAGACGGAATCGAACCCTATTGGATATGGTACGTTCTATGATGAGTAATGCTGAGTTACCGCGATCTTTCTGGGGTTATGCGCTAGAATCAGCAGCATATCTTTTGAACATAGTTCCTACCAAGACTGTGCCTACCACGCCATATCAGATGTGGAGTGGGAAGAAACCCTATCTTCAGTATCTAAAGATATGGGGATGTCTAGCTTTTGTCAAAAAGCAGCATGCGGACAAACTCGAGGCACGATTAGTACAATGTAAGTTTGTGGGATATCCAAAGAACTCCATGGGGTATTATTTCTATTACGCAGAGGAACAAAAGGTTTTTGTTTCTCGTAATGCCCATTTTCTAGAACATCAGTTTTTAGAAAAGGAAACAAGTGGGAGCGAAATAGAACTGGAAGAAATTCCAGAACCACAAACTACTACTGAAAGTTTGGTAGAACCAGTAGTTCAAGAAGAACAGGACATTCCCGCACCCCTCCGCAGGAGTAGTAGGCCGTCTCATCCGCCTGAGAGATACTACGGTTTTCTCATAGATGAGGATAGAGAGGATTGCGTCATTGATAATGATGAACCTACTAGCTTCCAGCAGGCCATCCAGAGCGGGGACTCGGTACGATGGCTCGATGCAATGCGGACCGAAATAGAGTCCATGTACACCAGCAAAGTATGGACTTTGGACTTTGCTCCAGGTGGGGTAAAACCCATAGGATGCAAATGGATCTTCAAGAAAAAGATTGGTGTAGATGGACAGGTGGAAACCTATAAGGCTAGACTTGTTGCAAAGGGTTTTCGTCAAAGACCTGGTTTGGACTATGACGAGAATTTTTCTCCAGTGGCTATGCTCAAATCCATTCGGGTCCTTCTTGCTATTGCCGCCTTCCATGATTATGAGAACTGGCAGATGGACGTAAAGACGGCTTTTCTAAATGGTAATTTGGAAGAGTGCGTTTATATGGATCAGCCAGAAGGCTTCAATCAGAGTGGAAGCAGCGGGAAAGTGTGCAAGTTGCTTAAGTCCATTTATGGACTAAAGCAGGCATCGCGGAGTTGGAACATCTGTTTTGATGAAACGGTCAAAGAATATGACTTTATCAAAAATCCAGATGAACCATGTATATATATAGTAAAATTGTAGCACGAACTGTTGTATTCCTCGTCTTGTACGTGGATGACATTCTATTGATAGGAAATGACATTCCTATGCTACAATCTGTCAAAGGATTCTTGTCACACAGGTTCTCCATGAAAGACCTGAGTGATGCCTCTTACATTCTGGGGATCCAGATCTATCGTGATAGATCCAAGAGGATGTTGGGACTTTCGCAGTCCAGGTATATCAACACTATACTGAAAAGATTCAGTATGGAAGATTCAAAGTGCGGTAATCTACCGGCTTGTCACGGAATCACCCTCTCCAAAGAGATGTCTCCCAAGACTGATTTGGAAAGGGAACGCATGTCTATTATACCCTACGCTTCTGCGGTAGGCTCTATAATGTATGCGATGTTGTGCACCAGACCAGATGTAGCTTACGCACTGAGCGTGGTAAGCCGGTATCAGTCAGACCCAGGGGAGAAGCACTCGATAGCAGTATAGAACATTCTCAAGTACCTAAGAAGGACTAAGGAGATGTTCTTGGTTTACGGCGGAAAAGACCTCAAGATCGAGGCCTTTGCTGATTCCGGGTTCCAGAGTGATAAGGATGACTCCAAGTCCATGTCGGGTTATGTCTTTACCCTCAATGGAGGGGCGGTGTGCTAGAAGAGCTCCAAGCAGGACACCGTTGCAGACTCGACGATGGAAGCGGAGTATATTGCTGCTTGCGATGCCGCAAAAGAAGCGGTCTGGATGAAGAAGTTCCTAACAGAACTTCAGGTGGTTCCTACCATTGTTGATCCAATACCTCTGTATTGCGACAACAACGGAGCTATAGCTTTAGCGAAGGAACCCAGGTCCCATCAGAAGTCCAGACACATCTTAAGGCGGTATCACCTGATCAGGGAGATCATAGATCGCCGGGAGATCGAGGTCCGGAGAGTTCCTACAGAGGAGAACACTGCTGATCCATTCACAAAGGCCTTACCTCAGATTCAGTTCGAGAGGCTACTCGAGATGATCGGTCTTCGATATGCCAGTACATGGCCCTAGTGCAAGTGGGAGATTGTTAGTGTATATGCCCCAGGGGCCATTATTGTATCATACTAGCTTGTATATTACTTAATGGAAGCTTGGGATATTCACAGTTATATTAACAGTCTTGCTAAACATGGTAGTATGCTACTTGGTTTTATCTATCTTAATATATGTGCATGTATTGATAGAGCCCTTATGATCTTGCTTGACTACCAGCGTTGTGATGGCAGTCACACTAGTGAGGGCTGGGTAGTCTACAAGCACATCCTTTTTTTAGGTCCCTAGTCGTAGGATTATCGAGACAGGGCATCGATACTCCGGAGTAGACTAGTGTGTACGCTTCTCATTCCAGTTGGGGAGATGGTCTGTCCCACAGCCATCAGTACGTCGTACTGGAGATAGTATACAGGTGCTCGTTGGGTTACGGGTATACCGGACAGGACTCGCGGGGAACTGTTGGTTGGTATTATACCCGTCGTCAGTTAACAGTTCCCAGGTGACATGAGTACAGCATAGTCCGCAGACTTGACACTGCTACTTCGCCTCGAGTGTGTTCCACTGTTCTTAGATTGCTACCCTACCACTGCTCAAAGGAGTCGTGCAAACAGGTAGCAGTTGGGTGCAGTCCCGAGCACTTGGAGGCAGTGGCGGTTAGACAGGATCCGTCTCTCGCGGTATTGGGAGTTGATATCGCGCTGTGTCAGAGAGCCATTACGCAAAGTCCCTGGCCAGGGCAAGCGAGATTTACTCGTAGATTTTCCAGCAGTTTCTCAAGGTGTAATGGCTACGCTCCGACACGACTTATACCGCTTTTAGGGGACTGACGCTTGTCGCCCCCCTAGGCCCGATATGCGATAGTCCTAGACGAACAGACCGGACTGTACAGAGATTGTCACATCAGGCTCAGTAGGAGTTCGGATGGGTTTCCTCATCGGCCTTCTTATCGACATCTACCTGGGGACCGTTACGTACAGCTAGTGTCGCTTGCGGTATGTGGTTAAACCCACTGCCAGCGTAGTAGTCGAGTCTTTAGAGTCCCACACAGAGAGTTTCCCTGCTCCGGGCGAAACGATATAGAGGTCGTATGGTTTTACGACAAGTGTTTAAACGCACGTACGATGTTCGGACAGTTTTTACTAGCCGGCTTTGGTTTAAGCCAGATTCTAGTATCGGATTATTGGATTTATACAGTCTAAAGTTTTTCCGTGTTTTCACGGATAGGAGGGGCGTTCTCGTAATTTGGCGGGAAGCTTCTAAAAGGATGATGACTTGAGGGTTTAAGTGGCATAAGCATTTATTGATTTAGTGACTCATTTGTGTGATTCATTCATATCATTAATGATGCATTCAATGGTTAATGACTCATGTAATGAATCACACATAATGAATAAATGAAGCATGATGATTAATCATTTTATTTATTTATTTTGATAAATGATTATGCTTCATATATTCAAGAAGGATCATTTTTTCATTATCATTCTCATCCTCACCTTCTCTCTCCTCAAGCTCTCTCTGTTCAAACCCTAATCCTACCCTCTCATGTGTTGAGATCAAGGATTAGCAAGACTAATTAATCCATATCCATACTCTATATCCTAGGTGACTTTGATTAGCAACTAGAGAAACCTAGTTACCTCAAGGTAAGAGGCAAAGCTTGGAGTAGAAGCTCTCGGGTGGATCTTCTATTACATAGAGGAGGCCGACGAGGAGGTGGATAACGAGAAGAAGAAGGACACGGTTCATTAGGTATAATCTTCTTCCATAGTAGTTAACAACTCCTATGTTAGTGTTAGTTATAGTTTAGCAAAGATCCTTTCGGTTAGTCGATATTGTTTTGAACAAAATGATTGTTTTTCATATTTCCGCCTCCCCGCAAGTAGCGGGGTGTACAACGTCGACTTACAAATACCAACTAGCATGTTCCCGGCGAGTCCGTCCAGTGTACCCATAACCCAATGAGCACCTGTATACTATCTTAGGTGACTAACTGACACCAATGGCTTGTGAGACCGGCTACCGCCCCTCGTCGGGGTCTCGATAAGTATACACTAGTCTACTCCGGAGTATCGATGTCCAGTCCCGATACTCCCACGACTAAGGACATTTAAGGATGTGTTTATAGACCATCCTGCTCCCACGTATATGATCGCTATCATAATGCTGATAGTCAAGCAAGAATCCTATGGGCTCTATCAACATGTAATAGTGATCTGTAATACCACCTAATGCTGTACATGATGATAAAGACAAATCAGATAGCATACTATTATCTTGAGTAAGACTGTTCTTCCCGTATAGGTCCTCCCTCAATCATCATAATCGCGTGCCTGCGATTCAATAATTGAGTTGAGGGCACTATAATCAACAATCTTCCACTTGCACTTAAGGCTAATTATTGCGGTGTCTCATACTCACAGCCTGTGTGATACCGAACACCCAACTTCTCTACTAATCAGTCTCGCAAAGCCCGTTTGTGAAATTATTGCATTCGAGAAATAGCCTTAGTGAGTGGATCCGCTCCAGTGTTTCTTTATCTCTCTATATCTTAACTTCGCAGAGAATGACTATCTCCCGAAATGAGCGATACATGTCTTAGAATTTGTCTGGATTTCTGATGGGACCCAATTCATAAATGAACTCCAAATCCAATAAACTTCTTAGACTGTATCATTTACTGAATTTAATCAGTAACCTGCGTCATGTCCTCCTCAGTATCTGCTTGGACCACCTGTCCAACATACTGTCACTCAAAAGAGGGAAAACTATAATTCTGACAGCCACTCTATCATCCAGGTCATCCTGGAAGCCAAAAATGATAACCGCCTCCTGAAGAGGCTGCCGTTACCATATACCAAGAACATCCACTTGTGTTCATAACTGCTTCCCAACGTTTCTCCAGGATTGGATTAATATATGTTTATTGCAGCCAGTGCAAAAAAAATATCTGGTACTTGACATTTCATTATTAACTCAATTGCCTAGGCAAGTGATATGACAATCGTGCAAATCCCTCTCCTCATCAGTCTAGAAGACATCTCTTTAGAGAGGGTTACTCCATCACCTGCGGGTATACCACCATGTCAGGAGTCTTCCAGTCTAAAACACTTAAGAATAGTGTCAAAGTACCCAAATTGGGACACTTCCCAAATCTAGATCTAAAACTATAGATCTAGTGACCAGAATCCCTGATATTTTATCCAGATCCTATATGGAGAAACACCTTGTGACAACCACAGTATAACCGATCATAGTATAGGAATATCACTTCCTATTAAGAGCATGTCATCCAAATACCAGGACATTACTCCCTATTACCTTCTTACCAGATCCATCTGTTATTCTGATGAAGTCAAACTCTATGACCGTCACAACAAAAATAGACGATCTATCTCCGCTATATCTGCTTTAGTCTATAAATAGACATAAGCTACTTGCTCATTATGTTTCCGCTGCTCCCACTGACTACAACCACCCTCTGGCAGAGTCATATACACGTGCACTTCTAAAGCTAGTTTAGAATGAAGTTATACTCATTCTCCTGCCAGATCTCATAGTCTAGAACAGCAGTAGTGGCAAGTTTGGGTAATCAAAAACCTCTCTGTCACCGTCTTTGAGGAGACCGAAGTACCTCTCGGGTGGCTGAGGTTACCCACTAAATTTGCGGAGTGGATAATAGATTGTCGAAACCAATTGAATTTTTAGGTTCTATTAAATTTTCAGTAATCGTTTGTGGTTTTGGAATCACTTCCAGTTTTACCATACTCCCACTAATGTTTTCAAAAAAGAATCCATTTTACTAAAACCGGCGGCGAGTTAAGAACAATATAACTATTAATCTTCCAAATGGTAGAATGTTAACCCTCGTCAAAGCCCGGGATAACCCACAAACTGCCCTTACTGAAACGTGCCTAGAGTTTGTCCAGATTCTGGTTTTAAGCATCAGCCAGATTACTCCATATACCTTAATATTGTTAAGATATGAATCCATTCTATATCTCCAATATAGAAACAAATGCACTAATTTAATTGGAACCAGATTCAAAATTACATGCAGCCATTTCCAGTGCATATCAACCAAATGGAAGAACGCCAATGAGCATTACTCATCAAAGAAAGCATCCATATATGAATAACCTGAAAAAGAGAAGCAAGTTCTCAAAACCATTACTATCATCGGAATACCTAGCACAAGTATCTACATCTTCGATTACCTTGAATAATCCTGATACTTTGCAACATATGGTTCTCTACTTTATTCATATAGTTATAACATCTCAAAATTTGGACCTTGTATTTCAACGAAATACTTGTCTAAAACTAGAGAAGTCAAAAGTAAATAGAATATAGTACGAGTACCAATCCCTTTGTCCTAACGGACATCGGACACCATATAATACTCTGTATAAGTCCACTGAGTTCAATAACTCAAATCTTGTGTGTCGTAAGTTGAAAACTGTACTATGGTTAAGAAGAATTACACCGTTGTTGAATGCTCCTTACCTAATCACCAACTGATATAGGTAAATTTCATAGACATAATTTCAAAAAGTTATATCTCATTTTATAAAATAAATGTACAGATATATTAATTTGAAATTGGTGCATAACGACGAATATTCAAAACCAAATATTTGCCGTTAGGCAAAACCCAGGTGATTTCCTCAAATATCACCAATTACAAAGAATTCTGATATTGAGGATCTAATCACCCAATTCCCAATATCTTGCTCCCATTCAACATCTGTAACGCCATACAGATGTGAGAATGAAATCTGTTAAATGCATACCCTGGAGTCAGAATCTAATTGGGAAAACAGTTTTCAATTAACACTGCACAATCAAATTGAATCATGAAAATGTTTTGAAGGGGTATCCGGGTATTCCTATTAATGCCTCTTCCACTATCCAGATTCATGACAGTAACCGTATATTTTCTTGATCTCACCCCAATCCCTTTATATGTCTTTACTTATTACCTTCTGTACACGACACTTAGGCTAAATGGTTTTCTTCCTTCCCTATCTTTCGGCACCAGCCTAAGATTTGGAAGAAAACTATCCAATAAGCGTAATAGGTGTACTCTCATAACACCAGGAGCCTTCGCAACCTAAGAGAAGGTAATGGGAAAAGACAACCGAATAATCTTATTCAATTTCTCCAGAACCAGAAACCATTCTCGAACTGAAACAAGTTCCTTCGAGTTCGTATGTAACTATACGATGGCATATCCAAGAAATGTGTATCTTCGTAGTGATACGAAATGTTCCGGAGAAAAGCAAAGGTGAAGTAGGAGTGGCAGGGGTATACGCGGTTTCGTCGTGAATGATAGGAGTCGCAATTTCCTTTACCCTCACTCTAATCCTTTTATATGTCTTTACTTATTACCTTCTGTACACCACATTTAGGCTAATTGATTTTCTTCCTTACCTACCCTTCGACAAAAGTTTGGAAGAAGATTATACAATAAGCCTAATATGTGTACTTTCCCAATACTAGGAACTCTCGCAACCTAAGAGAAGGTAAAGAGAAAAGACAACTGAATAATCCTATTCAATTTCTCCAGAACCGGAAATCATCATTGAACTGAAACAAGTTTCATCGAGTTCGTATGCAACTATACGATGGCATATCTAATAAATGTGGATCTTCATGATGATACGTAATGTTTCGGAGAAATGCAAAGGAAAAGTAGGAGCGGCAATGAGTTATGCGACTAAAACAATCCAAAAGCCAAAATGTTTTAAAAAGGTTCGTTTAGCTTGGTTCATGACTTTTAGTTTAGGGTCGGGTCATGGTCGCTACCAGAGAGAGAGAGAGAGAGAGAGAGAGAGAGAGAAAAGAAACACTCAGCGTGCACTCTAACCTAGAATAGATTGGTTAATCATTTTATCTAATCTGGATGGCTCCCACCGTTATCTCGAATTCTCCCTCAAACCCTAAAAGGAGAATTAGTCGGGATTATCTAAAATCACCCGAAGAGTAAAACCTACTCATCAGTGGGAATCGGGATCCAACTATCATCGCATGATAACTTGATGGAAGTCATTCAAGTCACCACACTCCATAAGGTATGCGCATGCCTGGCAAGTTTCCTGTATGTTTGAAACTCTCGATGCGGTTTTTACCCCTAGGGCCCAAGTGACCTTGACGGAGTCAACAAATCAAAGAGTCCTAGTCAAGTTCAACCCGTCATTATCTTGATTGCATTAAACCCACCCGCATGAGCCCTTGACGGATTCAATAAGGCCGCACGACTATCCTAACCAATCGCATAATATGCTACAAACAAGCATCGCTTAGCTACCGTACACTACGCCTTGACGGAGTCAACAAACGCAGCACGAATACTAAACACTACTCGTAGGAAATGACGGAGGGCTACGGCTGGTTTTTGGCGAAAAACCTTTAACGTAATGAATTTGATCTCGTTGAAGGAACCGAGTAGTTTTACAAATATACAGTGACACAAACTTTTGCTAAAGAGGTCACTCCCTGTGAGGGGATCTCGGCTCTTTCCTCATCGAATGAGGTGCATGATATTCCAAACTGAATACCACGATGAAAAGCAAAAGAATCGACTATAGAGCAGTTATCACAAATACACAAACTTTCGCCCAAGAGATCACTCCCGATGAAGGGATCTCGGCTCTTTCCTTGTCGAATGAGGTGCTGGATATTCTGAACCGAATACCACTATGCAAAGCAAAAGGAAACGTCTTGCAACAACAGTTTTTCAAAATTGGTTCCAACAACATCAAATAGGTTTTTTTTTGCGTTAATCAGAATCAACGCAGTCCCATCAATTAATCCATATCACACCACAGAAAAGGAATGAAAATAAAATGTACGTATATACCTCCCACATTCGTCACTGGGCCCCGTCATCACCCATTATGTTACTTAACTAACGACAGAGCGGAGGCTAGACTAGCGCGGGTGAAAAACATATACAACATATACTAGTATATATATAAATATATATAATATTCGTCCCATGCATGATATAAGCAACATCATAGAATCTCAGCCAGCAACACGGAATGGTGGATGTAGGGTGTTTTTCGTCACCCCATTGAGATGGGAATATGCGCGCGCTTGTCAGGCGCATTACAGATTCCCCCTGCTTAGGGTAGGTCGGGGTTCAATGATTGTGGGGATCCGAATCTCCGGCAGCCGCGGACTAAGCTGCCGTTAATTACCCCTCGCCTTTGGAGCGAGGGAACCTCCGATTAACGGGTTAAACTGGTCATGCGAACTCAATGTGCAGTGTACGTGTGTTTTTTTTTGGAGGGGGCTTGGATATATCGGGAGCCACGCAGAGTTTTTACCGGGGTCCCGCTACCCGGATAGCGAGCTGGGGGTCAAGGGGGCTAGCAGCCCACTTGCGGGGTGCTGGGTAGCGTCCCATTAGAAATTTTTTTCTAACAGGGACAGTGTCGTGATGTATGTGTGTGTGCACATATGTATGCATATGTGTATATATCTATATGTATATATGTATATATATATAAAAGAAAGTGGGGGAAAAGGCATCCAAAGGATGCGTGGGGCCAGCGCCTTGGGCGCTGTGCGCCCAGGTGCTGTGCGCTCAGGCGCTAGCGTGCCACGTGTTGGCACGTGGGCGCTCTGTGCTTGAGCGCAGGGCGCTGTAGCGCAAGCGTGCCACGTGTCGGCACGTGGGCGCTCTGCGCTTGAGCGCAGGGCGGTGTAGCGCAAGCGCGCCACGTGTCGGCATGTGGGCGCTCTGCGCTTTAGCGCTGGGCGCTTGAGCGCAAGTGCGCCACGTGTCGGCACGGGGGCGACTTGCGCCAGAGCGCTGTGCGCTTGAGCGCAAGCGCGCCACGTGTCGGCGCTGGAGCGACTTGCGCTCGAGCGCTTGCGCTGGAGCGCAAGCGCGCCACGTGTCGGCACGTGGGCGCTTTGCGCTCGAGCGCAGGGCGCTGTTTTGCAAGCACGCCACGTGTTGGCATGTGGGCGCTTTGCGCTTGAGCGCAAGTGCGCCACGTGTCGGCACGTGAGCGCTCTGAGCTTGAGCGCCGGTGAGGAAAAGAGGCTTTTAGCCTAAAAAGATTCTCGGAAGAGAAATCAGAGTGGAGTTGGACTCCTAAGTGTGTTTTTGGGTTAATGGAAGGGGTTCTTCTTCTTCCTCCTCTGTTAGCTGGATCTTGAAGATCAAGAGATGTGAGATCTCAAAATCTCTCCTTTTAGGGATCTAAAGACAGATCCAAGTTCCCCTTTGTAGGTTTGGTGGTGAAAAACTATCTTGTTTTTGAAAAGGAAGAGTAAAACTCTTGATTTAATTTAAAAGAAAGAAGAAGGTTTGAGACCTTCAGAAAAGGGAAAGAAATACAAACCCTAGGTTTTTTTTTGAGACAATGAAATTTTTTTTTTATTCATCATCATGTTGCCTTTTATAGGCTTACATATTTACATATAGCCCCTTGGGCTTTGCAAAATGGCATTTTGCCTATCCCATGGCTCATGTGCTATTTCATTTTTGCACATAAGCCACGGGCTTACAAAATATTGGCTTTATGCCCATTTTGCATACATTCATATATAAAAAATTACATAAAAATTATTTATTACATGATTTTGTTGTTGGCATGGGGAGGCTGGCCGTGGGCTCGACTTGGGCATGGGCCCGCTTGACCTGGGCTTGGGCCTACCTAGCTTGACGGTTGACCTTGACTTTGACTCGGTCAACCGGGGTGTAAATTTTTACCCCAACAAAGTGCCCCCCATCAATGAATGCACACCGCATGCATGAGTTGTGTGCACGAAATTGATGGATCTTGAAGCTGGACTTCGAGGTGGAACATCATTCCGGGGGCGGTGCATCATCCCGAGGAGCATGATTCCTGGGGATCAGAGCATCATTTCGACGAGCGGAGCATGATTCCAGGGGATCGGAGCATAATTCCAGAGGATCGGAGCATCATTCCGATGAGCGGAGCATAATTCCAAGGATCGGAGCATCATTCCGAAGCGCGGAGCATAATTCCAGGGTCGGAGCATCATTCCGATTTGCGGAGCATAATTCCAGGGTTCGGAGCATCATTCTGAAGTGCGGAGCATAATTCCAGGGTTCGGAGCATCATTCCGAAGGGCGGAGCATGATTCCAGGGATCGGAGCATCATTTCGATGAGCGGAGCATAATTCCAAGGATCGGAGCATCATTCCGAAGAGCGGAGCATGATTCCAAGGGATCGGAGCATCATTCCGAAGAGCGGAGCATAATTCCAGGATTCAGAGCATCATTCCGAAGCGCGGAGCATAATTCCAGGGTCGGAGCATAATTCCGAAGAGCGGAGCATTATTCCAGAGATCGGAGCATCATTCCAATTTGCGGAGCATGATTCCAAGGATCGGAGCATCATTCCGAAGCGCGGAGCATAATTCCAAGATCGGAGCATCATTCCGAAGGGCGGAGCATGATTCCAAGGATCGGAGTATCCCTCGGGGAGCATGATTCCCGGGGGTCGGAGTATCTTTCCGATTTGCGGAGCATAATTCCAAGGATCGGAGTATCCCTCGGGGAGCATGATTCCCGGGGGTCGGAGCATCATTCCGATTTGTGGAGCATAATTCCAAGGATCGGAGCATCATTCCGAACGGCGGAGCGTGATTCCAGGATTCGGAGCATCATTCCGAAGAGCGAAGCATGATTCCAGGGGTTCGGAGCATCATTCCGAAGGGTGGAGCATGATTCCAAAGGTCGGAGCATCATTCCGAAGAGCGGAGCATGATTCCAGGGGTTTGGAGCATGCATCATTCCGAAGAGCGGAGCATCATTCCAGGGGTTCGGAGCATGATTCCAGGGGTTCGGAGCATCATTCCGAAGAGCGGAGCATGATTCCAAGGGTTCGGAGCATCATTCCGAAGGGTGGAGTATGATTCCAAGGGTCGGAGCATCATTCCGAAGTGCGGAGCATGATTCCAAGGATCGGAGCATAATTCCAGGATTCGGAGCATCATTCCGAAGGGTGACAGACATTCTAACCGAAGCATAATTTCGATCCGGAGGTTGATTCCCAGGTGAAGCATAATTCTGACAGAGAAGGCAAATACTCCGAGGCGAAGCATGATTTCGACACGGGGTACATTCTGAGACGGAGCATGATTCCGGCGCAGAGCTTGTTGGTTGACTTGATTCCGAGGCGAAGCATAATTTCGACAGGGAAGGAAGGTACACCGAGGCGAAGCATCATTTCGACACGGGGTGCACATTCTGAGACGAAGCTTGATTCCGACGCAGAGCTGGTTGGTTGATTTGATTCCGAGGCGGAGCATAATTCCGGCAGGGAAGGTAGATATCCCGAGGTGAAGCATGATTTCGACACGGGGTAAATTCTGGGACGAAGCATGATTCCGCCGTAGAGGTTGTTGGTTTGATTTGATTTGGGTTGACATCAACATCGCTACACTGGAATATGGTACCAGGAGCGAATCATCATTTGTCATGACAGGATTTGGGAATTGTTTTTTTTTTTTTGTTTGGCATCAGCATCGCTACACTGGAATATGGTACCAGGAGCGAATCATCATTTGCGTTTGCTTATTAGGAAACGATGGCTTAGGAGACAGGTTTAGATCCCTATCATCTAAGACTTTTCAATTTTGTGAGCCGTAAGGGTCTCACAAAGCATTTTCTCCTTACGGGTCGTAAGGATCCCGTAAGTGTATTTTCTCCTTGGGAGTCGTGGGGACTCCCAAGTGTGTTGCTCCTTTGTGAGTCGTAAGGATCTCACGCGGGAATTTTCTCCTCACAAAGTCGAGAGGACTTTGTGAGTGCATTTCATCTCTTTCTCACGAGTTTGCGCCCTTTCGGGTTTTCACAAACTCGCCGGCAGTCCTGCTGTTTTTACTCACGGAGCCCTTTCGGATTTTCATCCGTGCCCATTTTGCTTGTGGACATACCTTTTTTTTATTTTTATTTTATTATTTTTTTTGGAGAGATTGGGATTGTTTTACGCCCGTGGATTGTATACGGTTTTGCAGGATGTATGATCCAGACCGTAGGGCCATAAAAATTTTTGGGACTTTGTTGGCGTCTGGGGATTGGGGAGCGATGGCTTAGGAGACAGGTTTAGATCCCTATCACCTAAGACTTTTCAATTTTATGGGCCGTGAGGGTCCCATAAAAGCATTTTCTCCCTACGAGTCGTAAGGATCCCGCAGGTGTATTTTCTCCTTAAGAGTCGTGAGGACTCCTAAGTGTGTTTTTCCTTGGTGAGTCGTAAGGATCTCACGAAGGTTTGTTCTGCTCATGCATTGTGAGGACACATGAGTGGGTCTTTCCAATAAAGCATAATTCCAAAGGCGGAGACCAGCCGCGTAACTGGTGGTTGCGGTGGGACATGGGTATGGTGAGAATTATTTGAGCCCGTGGATTGTATACGGCAGTCAATTTGAGGACTAACCGTAGGGCCAGAAGAATTTTGGGAAACTGGATTTTGGTTGGCGTCTGCATCGCTGCACTGGAATATGGTACCAGGAGCGATTCATCATTCGCCTTTGTTTTGTTTGTTTTTTGTTTTGTTTTATTTTTGTTTCACCGCGATTGCTCTATCATTTCAGCTTTTCTTATCGCGAAGATCGCGATTGCCCTATCATTTCGGCTATTTATTCGCGGTTGCCCCATCATTTCGGCTTTATTTTCATTTTTATTTTCACTCGCTGATTTTTATTGCGAGTTGCCCCATCATTTCGGCTTTTCTTTATTTTTCTTTTATTTACACTTTTTTTTTACATTCCCAGTTTAACGACTTAGAGGTCGATTGTTCCCAGTTTAATGACGCGGTGGTCGATTGTTTTCATAGAAAGGCAGATGTCTGAGAGAATCAGTTTCACGAAGAACTTCGGTCTCCGTTTGTATGAAATTGGCGGTCGCATCTTGACTGTTTACTAACACGCCTTTGGACAGTTCTATCTCTTCTGCCTTGTATTGCTTTTCGACCCAATCTTTGAAGACGAAGCAGTCCTCAATGGCATGACCTATCACTCTGTGATAGGGGCAGTATTTGAGGTCGTCGGTTCTATTCGCTTCCTGCGGTCTTTTTGACTCTGGCAGTTGTAGACCGTTCTTCAGGGCGTCTTTAAATATTTTACGGATTTTGTCCCTTCTGAAGGAATAGACCTTATCCAGCTTCTCTTTCAGTGGAGATTCTCCTCCCTCTCCGAACATTGGCTTCCGAGGCTGGTTGGCGCTAGGCCCGCTCATCCCTTGCTTATTTTGGTTAGCCGAAGTGTTGAAAGATTCAGAATCATCGGAGTTTCCGCCTTTGCGATTATCGTCCTTTCGGTTTCTCCAGGACCTATTGTTATTTTGGGAATCCGAGGAAGACTCCTGTTTTGAGCGCTCCAGCATCTGAACTTTCCTGGTCAGCTCTTGGAATGTTTTGAGACCCGCGGTACATAGAAACGGGGCCATCCAGTTGTTGAGATTTCCGACAAGGAGACTGACAGATTGGTCCTGCTCTATCGGCGGTTCATATTTGACGGAGAGATTGCGCCATCGGGTTATAAAATCCGTGTTGCTTTCGTTTTTCTTGGGCTTGGTCCTTACGAGCTCGGCAATGGTGATCTTATCGCTGATGCTCATGAATCTTTGTCGAAATAAAGATTCCATTTGGACGAAAGTAGTAACGGAGCCATCCGGTATGCTCGCGTACCAGTCGAAAGCAACATTGGTCAAGCTATTAACGAACTGGCGGAGGAGAAGCGCATCATTGCCCCCAGTATTCCCGCATGAGGCTTTGAAGTGGGCGATGTGTTGATTCGTATTTCTCGTCCCATCGAATCTTTCGAATTTGGGGATGACATAGCCGCTAGGAAATTCTACCAGATCATACTGAGCAGGATATGGTCTCCCACTACTGCTGACACCTTTTTGCGCTTCGGCTTCGGCCACCAATGTTTTGACTTTGCTGGCAACCAAATCCATAATTTGATCTTGAGTTAGCAGGCTACTGTCATCGGCAGCCAAGACATTTCCCGAGATAGGATGCGGCTGATTTTCATGCGGTCCGCCCACTTTTGGATTTGAGGGAACAGGCGTTGGCTGTTTCGGGACACCGTTTCCCGGTTCATGAGAGCCCTGCGCCTGAATGGGCGGCTGAGAGGCAAGTTGGGCCGTGAGCTGTAAGACGACGTTTGTCAAGTCGTCAATTTTTGAATAGAGCTTGGCCATCTCCTTGTCTTTGCTTCTGAGCTGTTTTCGGAGCTCTTGAAGCAGCTCTTGCTCCGCGGTCCTGGGGCGGAAAGTCGGCTCTTCTTCGCTGTCCGAGCTTGACTCTTCATGGACCGAAAGGCCTTTCTGCCTATCATCCTCATTGGGAGGGTTTTCATCATCCAGTGGAGGCGGCTGTTCTTGGGAAGCGGCAACCACATTCAAGCCAGATTGGATTTGAGATGTGGTGTCCCCGTCCTTGCTCTTGCTGCTCGTGCCCACCATGTAGACAGTGTGGACCACATACCAGCCAATTCCCCATCTTCGGCGGGGTAACCCTGTTCTTCGAACCTCATGAGGTTTAGCCTGGCAGGAGCCCTAGCCCTTTTGTTGGCTCTATATCTGAGCCTTTTCTCCCTCAGCTTCTCGATTTTGAAGGCTTGGCGGGCATCCGCTACCCGGGAAGCCATTGTGAGTTGATCAGAGGGGAGCTTAGAGAAGACACCCGATCGAGCAGTGGTCAAGGGCACCGCTGGAGCTTGCTCGGGACGCGTTGTAGTTTTGTTGGTGTTGATGGCCTTGCCCCCAGCTGGGGCTAAGGAAAGTCGTTCAGACACCGACTTGCGTTTGGGTTGGGGCGCCTTCGAGATCACCACATTTGGCCTCTTGCCTTTCGAGACCGGTTTGTCTGTCACCGGGGCTTGAGGAGCTGGGATGGCACCAAGAGGCATGAACATAATAGAGCCGAAAGGTAGCAGCGGCTCCTCCCATTGTCGCCCGAGACTGGCCGGGAGGACCGTCCTGGAGTCCATCTTCATCGTGTATGAGATGGGAGCCGTGTTGAGAGCTGAGCAGGTTCTTGGAGACATCGTTGAGAAGTGATTGCTTGAAAACCTGCATGTAAGGGCATTATTTTAGTATAAATACAGATATGTACATTGATTGAGTTCGCATGAACGCTTAACCCGAAATATGGGAGGAGAGATTGGTCCCACCGGGCGTGCCAGAATCTGTAGGGTGTTTTTCGTCACCCTATTGAGATGGGAATACGCGCGTGCTTGTCAGGCGCATTACAGATTCCCCCTGCCTAGGGTAGGCCGGGGTTTAATGATTGTGGGGATCCGAATCTCCGGCAGCCGCGGACTAAGCTGCCATTAATTACCCCTCGCCTTTGGAGTAAGGGAACCTCCGATTAACGGGTTAAACTGGTCATGCGAACTCAATGTGCAGTGTACGTGTGTTTTGTTTTGGAGGGGGCTTGGATATATCGGGAGCCACGCAGAGTTTTTACGGGGGTCCCGCTACCCGGATAGCGGGCTGGGGGTCAAGGGGGCTAGCAGCTCCCTTGCGGGGTGCGGGGTAGCGCCCCGTTAGAAATTTTTTTCTAACAGGGACAGTGTCGTGGTGTATGTGTGTGTGCACATATGTATGCATATGTGTATATATATATGTATATATGTATATATATATAAAAGAAAGAAGGGGAAAAGGCATCCAAAGGATGCATGGGGCCAGCGCCTTGGGCACTGTGCGCCCAGGTGTTGTGCGCTCAGGCGCTAGCGTGCCACGTGTCGGCACGTGGGCGCTTTGCGCTTGAGCGCAGGGCGCTGTAGCGCAAGCGCGCCACGTGGGCGCTCTGCGCTTGAGCGCAGGGCGGTGTAGCACAAGCGCGCCACGTGTCGGCACATAGGCGCTTTGCGTTTCAGCGCCTGACGCTCGAGCGCAAGTGCGCCACGTGTCGGCACGGGGGCGACTTGCGCTTGAGCGCTGGGCGCTTGAGCGCTTGAGCGCAAGTGCGTTACGTGTCAGCACGGGGGCGACTTGCGCCAGAGCGCAAGCGCGCCACGTGTCGGCGCTGGGGCGACTTGCGCTCGAGCGCTTGTGCTGGAGCGCAAGCGCGCCACGTGTCGGCACGTGGGCGCTTTGCGCTCGAGCGCAGGGCGCTGTTGTGCAAGCACGCCACGTGTCGGCACGTGCGCGCTTTGTGCTTGAGCGCAAGTGCGCCACGTGAGCGCTCTGCGCTTGAGCGCCAGCGAGGAAAAGAGGCTTTTAGCCTAAAATGATTCTCGGAAGAGAAATCAGAGTGGAGTTGGACTCCTAAGTGTGTTTTTGGGTTAATGGAAGGGGTTCTTCTTCTTCCTCCTCTGTTAGCTGGATCTTGAAGATCAAGAGATGTGAAATCTCAAAATCTCTTCTTTTGAGGATCTAAAGACAGATCCAAGTTTCCCTTTGTGGGTTTGGTGGTGAAAAACTATCTTGTTTTTGAAAAGGAAGAGTAAAACTCTTGATTTAATTCAAAAGAAAGAAAAAGGTTTGAGACCTTCAGAAAAGGGAAAGAAATACAAACCCTAGGTTTTTTTTTGAGAGAATGAAAGTGTTTTTTATTCATCATCATGTTACCTTTTATAGGCTTACATATTTACATATAGCCCCTTGGGCTTTGCAAAATGGCATTTTGTCTATCCCATGGCTCATGTGCTATTTCATTTTTGCACATAAGCCATGGGCTTACAAAATATTGGCTTTATGCCCTGCATACATTAATATATAAAAAATTACATAAAAATTATTTATTACATGATTTTGTTGTTGGCATGGGGAGGCTGGCCGTGGGCTCGACTTGGGCATGGGCCCGCTTGACCTGGGCTTGGGCCCACCTAGCTTGAGGGTTGACCTTGACTTTGACTCGGTCAACCGGGGTGTAAATTTTTACCCCAACAATGGATATTCTTGGAGCCTCGGGTTTCATTTGAGCCGCAAGTGAGACCTGACGTTTCTTGTCGTGTGGATAGCATGTGCAATGAAAACCTGGACCCCTACGAGCGCGGAAAGTTACCCGCCAATCTCAGAAGTGAGGAAACTCCAATCAACAAAGTGAATGGGCCACCCAGCATTTCACGGAATCCGGTAACTTGAGCGCCCCTCCATGGGTCATCTATACCCCCTACGAGTGCGGCGAATAGCCCGCCAATTCTATAGTGCAGCCCCCTTCATCTCAACGCCATGAGATGCGGGCTTGTTGCCCTCTAGAACCTGGCTATTCGTGCACTCCACCGTGGGGTAATCTTCGTACAGAAAAGAAAAGATATATACAATGGCGACATTGACCTCAACCCGGTCGTTCCCCTATAAAAGAATATACAATCTGGCAGAGATGGCAGTCCACATGTCGGACGCTCGCCCCGCAATAACAAATATACAAATGAATCTGAACTGTACTACTAGCATTGCACTCCAGGCTATCCACCACGATAATCCAACCATAATATCAGCACAACACAGAATATCAACATGAATATTATGTTCGCAAACCCGTCTAATTGAATATATAGCAACTAGTCGGGTTGTACTGCTCAATAATATTAACGGTCGCAGATATCATCACATGTACTGATAATCACACAGTTTAAAATTTCGATCGACTAAAACTTTCCTGAATTGGCCCCAAATGCAAAACAACACTTTAAAAAAATCTGGGCCAAAACTAAATATACCAAAAATCAAATTTCCATGTCAGAAAGTGCCAGAAGTGATTTGGAGCAAAATGCCCACAAATCCGCCGCGCTTCTGCGGCCAATGGGCATGTTTTTTCCGCGGAACTGCGGCCAATTTGCATGTTTTTTCCGCGGAACTGCGGCCATTTGGTAGGGTCTTGTCTCCAAATTTCTTATGGTGCCCTAATTTTTCCTGCACAGATTTTTAAGATACACAGAAAGATTTTTTGAACACTTTTCGAAATCAACAGCGGGCATGAGAAAATGGAATTTTGATTCGGAAAAATTGGTCGATCGATATTCTAACCTTATGCAAACTAGCCAGTATTGGTTTATGGGTGGCTTTGATACCATTGCTGGGTTTCGCCGGCGCCTTGGCCATCTACAGTGGCCGATGCGGAACAAAAACTGACGTTTAAAAATTTTAGCACAAACAAAATCCGCTCCAAAATCGAAACCATAAACCTATACTAGCAAACTAAAGAAGCTAAACTAAAGGGTTAGAATGATTATACCAAAAAACCCAAGTCCTTCGGTCTTCCGTCATCCTCCTTAGCTCCTTGAGGCGTGCTCGAACGAACTTGGCCGCCGGTCTTCCTCCATCGAAGATGATCCACCCGAAGGATGTAGTCATGGCTCTAGCTCCACATCAAAGGATGCAAGTGAAGCAACTAGGGTTTCTAGGTTGGTAATCTAGAAAGCCTAGGATGTAGTGAGTGAACTAAGTGATTAGCTATCTCATCTCACCTCCTCTCATGATTCTCAACATATGAGAAGGTTGAAAGGAGGTGGAAGATGAAGGTGGAGGAAACCATGAAACTCAAGAGAGGAGTGAAGCACACAATGGTGAGAGGAAGATGGCATGGTCAAGAGAAAGAACTATCTCACAAAAATAATGAGCTAACCTTGGAGAGAGAAAATGAGCATGCTTGGTTTTATAAAACAATATCTTACATTTTTAAAATGTGTCCATACTTGAATAGTATGCATAGATGAATTAAGAATTCATTTGTGCACACTATGCAAACATGGTCCTCACCATACTCCCATCAAATCAATGACACCTCATTTATCCATTTAAAAAATAAATGATCAAACCCTAAAATAAGGTGTCCACCTTCTAGAATGTTATCTGTAAAAAATACGGATTACATTCTACTGTATATACATACCTGTATTCGTACCGAAACATGAATACCCGAAGAGATAGAATAACACAAAGAATATAATACTAGAATATACGTATCGAAATACATATACGTAAATTATTAAATCAATAGTCGATTTAATAATCCGGCTCAAACCCGATACTGCTAGTATTATCAACCGTCCAATCGAAAGTCCGGATACATAGTACAATCAATCGATTGGAACCCTGCACGTATCCAATATGGATACTACATCATTTCGCCAGAATCAGGAAAACTCTTTATGTTGGACTCTAAAGACTCGTCAATACGTTGGTAGTGGGTTTAACCACAAGCACATCAGCGGCACTAGCTGTACCTAACGGTTACCCAGGTATTGAGCGAAACGAAGGCCGGCGAGCAAGCTCATCCAAATCCCTACCGAGACTCTCCGTGACAATCTCCATACAGTCCGGTTTGTTCGTCTAAGAGTATCGCATATCGAGTCTAAGGGGGTGGATAACGTCAGACCCCTAATAACGCGACATTTCATATCGGTATGAAGCCCATCACCCACTGAGAAACTACTGATCCAAATCAGTAATTCTCGTCCACCTCGGCCGAGGATTTCTGGTGATGGCCACCCGTGCACAACGCGACATCAACCCCCAATACCGGGAGAGACGAATCCCCGACGATATGCTCACTGCCTCTATGTGGCTCGGGACTGTACCCAACTAAAACCTGTTTGCATAACTCCTTTGAGCCGTGGTAGGGTAGTAATCAAAGCACAGTGGGAACTCACACGAGACAAATGACGATCTCAGGTCGACAGACTAACCTATACTCATGTTACCTGGGAACTGCTATCTGACAATAGGTATAATACCAATTAGTATGTTTCCGGCAAGTCCGTCCAGTGTACTCATAACCCAATGAGCACTTGTATACTATCTTAGGTGACTGACTGACACCAATGGCTTGTAAGATCGGCCATCGCCCCTCGTCGGGGTCTCGATAAGTATACACTAGTCTACTCCGGAGTATCGATGCCCAGTCTCAATACTCCCATGATTAGGGATATTTAAGGATGTGCTTATAGACCACCCAGCTCCCACGTATATGATCGCCATCATAATGCTGTTAGTCAAGCAAGAATCCTATGGGCTCTATCAACATGTAATAGTGATCTATAATACCACATAATACTATACATGATGATAAAGACAAACCAGATAGCATACTATCATCTCGAGCAAAACTGTTCTTCCCGTATAGGTCCTCCTTCAATCATCACAATCGCATTCCTGTGATTCAATAATTGACTTGAGGGCACTATAGCTGTAACAACTCCAATTTCAATGTTTAGAAAATTGTTTAAAAGTTAATGTACAATTGGGGTATTTGCAAACCTGTGTATGCTATAAGTATTTGTTTTATTTTTGAACAGCAAGCAAGAGCTTGTAGCTTACTGGTAAAGGCATTGCACTGTTAAGACATAGCACCTGTGTTCAAATCCCATCAGCCACATTATCTTTTTATTTTAATTTCTTTTAATTTTTTAGAAGCCCAAATGTTTGCACATTCACAACACGTAGAATGAAAAGCCACAGATTATTTAAACTTGTGCACGAGGGTATACGAGGCGACACCAACATGTGACACCCAACCCCAACACCCCCGTCGGTAAAGACCCGACGAAATGCACAAAATCCCCGGTACCACCGGTCAAAACCGTCGGTAATGCCAGGAACTTTTGCCCCCTGCACCCTTTGTCCTACCCCACTACCTCTAGGCTGTTTGTATTCTTTGAAATTATCTAGAGAACAATAAAACACCAATAAATCCAAATTTTAATGAAAATTTTAAATGCATTCTTTAACACACCAAATCCTAATTTTTCCTATAAATACCATACCCCATTTCACACATCCTCACTCAGAATTCCCTGCCAAAACTCTAAAAAACATTCAAGTCTCTTTTGTGTACAAGTAGAGTTAACAAAGGGTGAAGTTCCGGTGACGATCCAAGGAGATTCCGACGACAAAACGACGTCCCGACGCTTCTCTAGTCTTCTCCTACCCCTCTTCTTTCCCAAAAGCCAGTAAGTCTCTTCTTCCCTTCTCTTTTTCTATTCTAAAACTTTTCTATTTCAAAACTCGTCGGAAACGGAGTTAATCCGACTTCCGATTTCTTTTTCTTCAAAAATACAACTTTTCTTAATAACAAACCTCCAAAATCTTAATATATTGTTTAGTAATCATAACAAAGATAATAAAATAAGTTTGACATTAAAATAATAATCATAGCAAGTTCTATTTCATTTTTACATTAAAATATCCTTATATTTAGATTTGACATTACTTATTGTATTTGACCCTTTTACCTTAGAAAACTCACGAGGTAATGACCCACCTCATCATAACACACATTTCTTGACATAGCACGATGGAAATTTGGGAACATAGTTATGGTATAATACGATGTTTCAAACAAATACCATTAACTTATAAAACCATTTCTTTAAAAAGATGTATTAAACAATTTCTTACAATTGTGCCTCTACAACCCATTTTTGGGGATTCCGTTCGGGATGGTGCGGATTATCGCACATTCTCGGGCCTAGTAGAGCAAGATGCAGACCTCCAAAAGGAGCATTTGATCTCGATGGAATTTTTATGCATTTTTCTTTAAAAATGAGATTTTTACAAGAAAATAAATAAAATTATTTTCATTAAATATATATATATATATATTATCAAAATATTTAGTTTAATTATATTATATAAATATTCCAAGTTTTCAAAAGGAATCACCATTACATGAAAATACCATCCAAATACAAAACAATTCCAATATTTCAAGAAAATACCATATACTATGAAAATTCGGTTCTACTCATTAGAAATTTCACTTTTATAAAACATACAACTAAGAAAACCCTAAAGACGATAATTAAATGCTTGAGGTGTATTGTGAAAATTATATCAAACTATTTTTACATAAAACCCGCTCATGTTATACTAAATTACATTAAGGACCATAGTAAACATAGGTTTAAGCGGGACCAATCTCTTGAGCCTCAGGGAGCCGGAGATATGAGTGCTTGCATATCTAAGGTAGACAATCTAACAAACGATATTATCAACACGGTAATTGTCTTAAAAAAAGACACAAATTCTGCCGTCCATGTGCAGCAGTTATCGATAACATCAAAACTAATTTATGATTTCAAGCTCTTTTCAAAGTGTCTGACTCAGACTGAGTTTCAAGCTAATCAATCTGACTTGAATGTGATTCAAGTATAAACTACAATTCAATATGAATCCGTCTATTCAATCTATATCAATTTATATTGACTGAACCGAACCATGGATATACCCCGTCTACATGACTCTCCATTTATATCCATTCCATCTACTGATATCATAGTTTCGGCAAGTCATCCATCTATATAACAAACAATACAATCAATACAAAAGACATTGCGGGGTTTTATAAGGGGTAGATTGGTACGGAAGGTGTTAGAAGTGGCACGAGACTGTAACCATAATACACCTAACCTGAATATCCATTGCCGTTGTATCGTGGTTGAACGGTTCTTTATGCTCCGTATACCTTAGTCTCCGGAATAGCGGGACTCCTCTCGTATACACTGGCATTTTCTGTACCAAGCTACAAACAACAGCGTTAACAATATAATCAACCATTATAAGATATATTCTCTCTCTGTCTATTCCATCTCTACTTATTTTTGGGACTTACCGAGCGATTGTTCGCTGACGACATTCCTTTTTTCTTTCTTTGGAATGTTGTTAGGTGATTCGGACTCTCTGTAGATCGAGCTCAGCACTGAAGATTTGGAGCAGATACCTTTTGACCCGGAGCTTTAAACACTAGTACATATTTATTCCATTTCAGTTATGCCATTGTTTAGGCATCGCTTTCTACTCATGTATTTACCTTTCAGTTGTACTTGTAAAAGAATGTTTAATAAATAAAGTTACTGTTTCATTTACATTCCTGTCTCTTGTGTATTTTATCTTATATTGCTTAGTTACGCTTAGCGTATTTATTTCTGAGTAAATACGTAGCGGCCTCATCGCATCCTCTGCCCGTACACTGGGAAGCGGGGCGTGACAGGTTTTGTTGGCGGCCCATGCAGGTCAGCTCTGTATGGACATGCGGGTCAGTTCTGCATGGACATGCGGGTTAATTCTGCATGAAATCCTAAGCAATATAACACAAGAACCGGCAACTAAAAAAAACATTCTTTATATATTTCTTGAATCTTCCAATTTCATATATTTTGAATCTGTCATAACCCAAAATTTTCTTTCAAGGTTATGGATTTCCAAAACAACACTAGCACCAATTTCATCAATACTCTACCACCACTACCGCTTACACCTACCGTCGCTGCTCCAATCAATGAGCAGACGGTACTGCTTGAGGCGATCCTTAGCCTCCTGGTGGGACAGCAACAACAGACTGCTATGTTGATGAACCGCCCATAAGCGGAAGCCATGAGCGTAAAGCAATTCCGGGCTTTGCACCCCAAGCAATTCTCAGGAAAAGATAGCCCTCTGGAAGCTGAGGAGTGGGCTCAAAGTATTGAAGACGATCTGGCAGCGGCACAAGTGCCAGAGATAGCTTGGGTTTGAGTTGCAAAGTTGTAGCTCACTGACAATGCACGGGTCTGGTGGAAGGCGGAAGAAAACCGTCTTGACCAACCGATCGAATGGAGGACTTTTCGCGACATGTTTGATGCGAAATACTTCCTCGAGACTGCCCGATTCGACATAGAGCAACAATTTATTCATCTACAACAGGGTTCGATGTGGACCAAGTCAGTAGATGAATATGACGCTGAGTTCACCATGCTCAGTAGGGAAGATATGTCTCAATATTTGATTTCCTAATATCACATACTACACAGCTAACACAATACCTTAACAGATTCGTGGCATACTTGATACCGACGGATGAGATCAGAGCCTGTCGATTTCAGCAAGGGTTAGATCCGGAGATCCAAGCTGCGTTAGCTACAGGGGATTTCCCAACCTACGAATTGGCCCTGAAAGCTGCCTGTCGATATGAGGCAGTGGTGAAAATGAGGGGCAGACCCCAATCTGCCGGAGTGAAGCGTTCTGCCAACCAGATGGCAGGAGGAGCCTCTTCAAGGCCACCATTTGTGCCCAGGAGACCGGGAGTACTGAACAACTGGCTCAACCCAGCATTTTGTACCTAATGCAGGAGAGATGGACATTTGGTGAAAACCGCCGGCGTGCAAATCTCCTTTGCTTAGTCTGCGGCTCAGCTACTCATGATATTGGGTCTTGTCCTCGTAGACACAACCCACATGCTGCACCCAGACCAGCAATCACTTACCAGCAGCGCCTAGCCATCCAGGCACCTGCTCCATGACTCGCACTATCTGCTCCACCTCCTCGTGGACCAACTGCACCTCCTCCTCGTCAGTTCCATCAAGCTCAACGGAATGTACCTCAAGGACCAATGATCGGACAGAGGAATGCTCCTCCAGCAAGGAGGGATGTGCCGAGGCGACAGGCTTTCACAATGACTGTGGAAGAGGCTGAAGCCATCGGCCAAGTCATCACTGGTAACCTTTTCCTTCAAGCTTTACTTTCCCATCTATATATACATATCCATATATTTTCCTTATACCTAAAACCTATCCCACATAACTTAGGTACAATCTTAGTAGCCTCACTCCCTGCACTAGCACTCTTCGATACTGGAGCATCTCATTGCTTTATGTCGCAACGGTTCGTCCGAACTCATGCGATTCCAGTCAAACCCCTCGTATCCAGCTGGAATGTCAGTTCAGGGAACGACATTCTAAAGGCAGTAATGGGATACAATCTGTGTCCAGTGGTCGTCTGCAGCAGAGAATTCTATGCTTACTTCAAGGTGCTGGACTTACCGAATTTCGATGTCGTCTTGGGTATGGATTGGCTCGGAACATTCTATGCTATCATTGACTTCGTTAAAGGAGGGTAGTATTCGAGATTCTAGAGCATCCGGTCTTCTATTTCAAAAGTGGAGACCGTACCCTGGAGCCAAGTACGTACAAGACGAAACCGAAGAAGGCAGTGATCGCAGCAATTCAAGCGGAGGAAGGATCAAAACCGAAGATAGTTCGAGAGTTTGAGAGTTCGACGATGTGTTTCCTGAAGACATATCAGGTTTGCCTCCCGATTGAGCTTTTGAATTCAGTATTGATTTAGTACCAGGAGCACAACCGGTGATCAAATCACCATATCGATTAAGTCCGGAAGGATTGAAGGAAGTCCGAACTCAATTGGACGAATTATTGACGAAAGGATGGATTCGTCCCAGCACTTCAAGTTGGGGATCACCTGTTCTTCTTGTGAAGAAGAAAGAAGGTTCATTTCGAATGTGCATTAATTATAGAGCCTTGAACGATATAACTATACAAAACAAGTATCCACTCCCGTGCATCGACGATCTGTTCGATCAGCTAAGTGGATCTTGCGTCTTCTCCAAGTTAGATCTTCGTTCGGGTTATCATCAAGTGAAGGTCAAAGAATCTGATATCCATAAAACGACATTCAGAACTCGCTGTGGACATTACGAATTTCTTGTGACGCCATTTGGAGTGACCAACGCACCAGCTATATTCATGAACCTAATGAATCAAGTTTTCCGAGAGTACCTAGACAGGTTTGTTGTCATCTTCATCGACGGCATCCTAGTGTATTCTGTGAGTCGGAAGGAACATGCCGAGCACCTACGAATTTTCCTGGAAACTCTACGACAATATCAACTCTATGCCAAGTACAGCAAATGCGAGTTTTGGTTAGATCAAGTTGGTTTTCTTTGACATATTGTATCAAGCGATGGAATCTCTGTGGATCCAGCTAAAGTTTCAGCAGTAAGCGAATGGCCGACACCGAAGTCAGTGAAGGACATTCGAAGTTTCTTGGGTCTAGCTTGATATTACAGAAGGTTCGTTGAAGGATTTTCAAAGATTGCAACACCCCTGACCAAGCTCACACGTAAAGATGAAGAATTCGTGTGGTCAGAAGCATGCGGACAAGTTTTCGTTGAACTCAAGTCAAGATTGACATCAGCGCCTATTCTCGTTATACCGGACCAATCTGGAGGTTTTGAAGTGCATTGCGATGCATCCGGTAAGGGATTAGGATGTATTCTACATCAGCACGGTAAAGTTGTAGCCTATACTTCACGATAGCTGAAGATTCACGAGCGCAATTATCCGACGCATGATTTGGAGTTGGCAGCCGTAATCTTTGCTCTTAAGATTTGGCGCCATTATCTTCTTGGTGAATGAGTGGACATATACACAGATCACAAGAGTCTGAAATATGTGTTTACTCAGAAAGAGTTGAATATGCGGTAAAGAAGATGGTTAGAACTCATGGCGGACTTTGACATCAACCTGCAATATCACCCAGGGAAGGTGAATGTAATACCTGATGCTCTGAGTCGCCAACCATTAGCATTAAATCTCACCGCACAGTGAAAGCTTCAACAAGACTTGCATCAAACGGAGATTGAAGTAGTCATACCAGGTAACGCTTCAAGTTTGATGAACTTACAAGTTCAATCTACCATTGTCAATCAGATCAAAGCAGCTCAAGCAAGTGATGCTAAGTTGCAAAAGATCAGAGAACAAGTGGAGAGTGGACTTCGAATAGACTTCATCATCCATGAAGACGGATCTTTGAGATACAGAAGTAGATTGTATGTACCAAAAGGTTTTGTGCGAGAAGAGTTGATGAAAGAAGCTTACTGCTCTCCTTATTCAGTACACCCTGGAGGTACAAAGATGTACGAAGATCCGCGTCAAAATTACTGGTGGCATGGAATGAAGCGTGAAGTAGCCAGAAGCGTCGCTAAATGCTTGGTGTGTCAACAAATAAAGGCTGAACATCACAGGACTGCTGGATTACTTCAACCGTTACATATCCCAGAATGGAAGTGGCAACACATCACAATGGATTTCGTGACTGCCTTTTCTCGCAGCACGAAGGGTAACGATGCGTTATGGGTTATTGTGGATCGACTCACAAAGTCGGCTCACTTCATCCCATTTCGAGTTGGCCAATCTACTGAGACACTAGCAAAGAAGTACATGGAGGTAATAATCTAAGTAAGATTTAAACTCTTCAATATGTACTATCTCTGATACCCATGAACTCATGCAGGAAATCGTGAGATTACATGGAGTACCGGTTTGTATTGTCTCCGATCACGACACCAGGTTCCGATCACAATTTTGGCAAAGTCTGCAAGCGAGCTTGGGAACAAGTCTGAACTTCAGCACGACTTATCATCCACAAACAGATGGTCAGTCTGAGCGAACTATTCAGATCTTAGAAGATATGCTCAGAGCGTGTATGCTAGACTTCGGAGGATCGTGGGAAGATCACATACATCTTGTGGAGTTTTCATACAACAACAGCTACTAAACAAGTATAGGAATGACACCTTTTGTAGCGCTTTATGGAAGGAAGTGTCGATCGCCATTAAGTTGGGACGACATCGGAGATAGGGAACTCTTAGGACCTGAGATGATAGTAGAAACTGTTGATGTAGTTCGTACTATCAGGGAACGAATGCGCATAGCCCAAGATCGACAGAAGCACTGGGCTGATGCAAAACGCCGTCACTTGGAGTTTCAACCGGGAGAACATGTATTTCTGAAGATATCTCCAAACTGTGGAGTGATACATTTTAGAAGACGGGGTAAGCTTAGTCCAGGGTACATTGGACCGTTCGACATACTCGAACGAGTCGGTGAAGTGGCTTATCGCTTGACAGTTCCACCTTCATTGGAAGGAGTGCACAATGTATTTCACATATCCCAGCTCAGAAGGTATGTAAGTGACTATAGCCATATTCTTGATCATTCCGAGCTCACTGTACAGCCAGATTTATCTTGTGAGCAACAACCTGTTGAGATCCTGTATAGAAAGGTGAAATCACTTCGGAACAAGGAAGTCAACTTGGTTCGAGTGATATGGAGAAATGACACACTGGGAGAATCAACATGGGAAAAGGAAGATGAGATGCGTGCGAGATACCCTGATTTATTTGTAAACTAGTTCTTAAAATAAATTGTAAATTTCGAGAACGAAATTTTTGTAAGGAGGGTAGACTGTAACAACTCCAATTTCAATATACAGAAAATTATTTAAAAGTTAATATACAATTAGGGTATTTGCAAACCTGTGTATGCTATAAGTATTTGTTTTACTTTTGAACAGCAAGCAAGATCTTGTAACTCACTGGTAAAGGTATTGCACTGTTAAGACATAAAACCTGTGTCCAAATCCCATCAGCCACATTATCTTTTTATTTTAATTTCTTTTAATCTTTTAGAAGCCTAAAAGTTTGCACATGCACAACACATAGAATGAAAAGTCACAGATTATTTAAACATGTGCACGAGCGTATATGAGGCGACACTAACACGTGGCACTTAACCCCAACACCCATCGCCGGTAAAGACCCGGCGAAATGCACAAAATCCCCGGTACCGCAGGTCAAAACCGTCAGTAATGCCATGAACTTTTGCCCCTGCACCCTTTGGCCTACCCCACTACCCCTAGGCTATTTGTATTCTCTGAAATTATCCAGAGAGCAATAAAACACCAATTGTAACAACCGAGCCCAATGCTACTAGTTTCTGTTACCGTATGAATGGTGTATGGTATTTATTTCATTAATCCTAATTGACTGTTGCTAGTATAAATTTTACCCGACAATTCACTTCTGCATATAACAATTTAAGGCAATCAAAAATAAAATTAAAAATATTTGTCATGGCATGCTTGGCACCCCTAACCCTGTTGTAGCGTTCTTGCATCGTGTTCTCGTCCCGTTCAGTGAAACGGGCGAGTTTGGACGGCTACGCGCACGTACGTGTGTCCGTTTTGGGGGTATGCTTTTTGATTGTAAAATACTTCATTTTAAATTTTGGATCCCGCCTATAATTTTCTTATTTCAAATTCAAATTTTTGGACCCGACCCGGGCGCAATTCTGGAATATTTTGCATTTGCGCTAAATCCTTTTTTTTAATATTTTTTTTTAACCAACGAAAATAAAATATAACCCTCAGAAAATATTTTTCCATTTCTTTAAAAATCTTTCCCTAACTGTTCTAACCCCCACAAATCTTTCTTTTCTTTTCCTTGTTGGCCACGAGCCAATCACAATTCGTTTAAATCCTTGCACTGTTCCTTGGGTCCCACCTCCTCAACCAATTGAACGCCTTCCTCCACGCCGGGCCCACACCCATTTTTCCCCCTCAGCTTTCTTTTTCTCTCTCTCCCTCCTCCATCGCAGATTCCTTTCTCTCTCTTTCTTCTTTCTCTCTCCTCTCGCACCTTTCTCTCACCTCTCGCGATCACTGTTCACTCCTCGGATCGCGTCACCACCTCCTTGCTACGCTCACCTCCCCTCACGTTTTCTCTTCTTCCTCTCTTTATAACTCCGCGTCTCCTTCTTAAACCCATCGCAGTAAAACCCTAACCCTAGCCGCTCCTCTTCCTACCCGAGCTGACCTCGTCAACACCTCGATCCCATCCTCTCCTCATCCTCTTTCTCCTTCCTCCTTCATTCTTCTCCTTCTCCCGAGACCCTGCACACCCACTGCACCCCAGAACCCATCACCGCCACCGTTCCGTCGCCGCCGACTCCCCTTCTTGTCGTCACTATCTCCCTCTCCCTTTGTTCTTGCCCTCTGATCCTTCCCCGAGCACTTAACCTGCAACCCTAGCCGAGTCTTCCCTGCAGTGTGGACCCTGTCACCTTGCCTTTGAGCTCGCCGGCGATCCCTTGCCGTCGACTTCTCACCTTGCAACCTCATACTAGACTTCTTCCAAACCCAGTGAGATACCCTTCTCTCTCTCATTTCTTCTCTTCTCTTCTTTCTATTCTTCTTCTGTTAATGTTTTCTTTTTCTGTTTTCTTGAAAAGGATTCCTCTGTCGATCATCGGATTTCCGTCGATCTCATCTCCGTTGGCCTGGCCACCACCGTTAGCATCCCAGTGAGTGATCTTATTCCCATTTCGCCTCTTATTCTTCTCTTTTCCTTCTTTCATGCATTCTTGTAATTTAATGTTTACTGTTTTTGGGTTCGCCGGAATCCGACCGTGCCGACGACGATTCCTGACGATCCAGCGAGGAACCCTGACCCGTGTGGCTCCACTGTTCATCGTTTGGGTTCTTTCCGTGAACCGTGCGCACGTCGCGAGATTTCCCCGCCGACGTTAACGTTCCGTTTTCCCGATTCGCGACCCGTCGAGGCAAGTACCCTTGCTACATGCTAAATAATATTTACATATACATTGATAATACCCTAAACCTGCAGTTTAACTTTAGTCCTATAATTTCCCATTTTCATGTTCAATGTCGTGTTATATCATTTTATCTTCCAAGCTTGAAACCTACCGTTTGCAATTACTGTTTTAAACCTAATAACCACATTTACATGTTTTAATCGCACTTTCACTATTGACGTAGCCTATGGCACTTTCTCTATAGTTTTACTTCATTCGGACACTCGTGTACATTTAACCTGTATTAGCTGTGATTTCATCCATTGAACCTATATATATATATATATATATATATATATATATATATATATATATATATATATATATATCATTGCATCCATAAAATTCTTAAACTTGTTAACAGGATTTAACGGCCATAACTGTCATATTGTATTCTTATAACGTTGAAATCATCTCTGAAACACGACTGATAACTGTGCTGCTAATTAATTGAAGCTTCTTTATTGTTTAATTCGTTGCTTAGATTTATGTTGTTGATAACCATGCTTGATTATGTAACTGAGTATGAGCACACCCATGATATCGTTTACATCTTGACCTGACTTGCTACATACATATTGATTGACCCGACATGGTACCGTATACTGCTTGACCTGACCTGATGTACCATGACTTGACCCGTTACCTGATCTTGTGTCTAATGCCAACAAACCTGACATGTAGTCCTCATGGACCGTTCCTGTTGTCTATCCAGACAAACCTGCTTACCTGATCCTGTGTTGGCATTAGTTCTTGATTACTGAACACTTGACTTGACATACACATATAACCTGGGAGTATGGGGAAATCAAAGGTGAAACCTGACCTGTAACTCAACAGTTCGCTACTTGTTCTGATCAGTTTAGAGGCTAGGCCAGCCTTGGGATGATGCTGCTGACATCATTCATCTGTACACATTCCTGTTTAGTGCCTAGCGGCATGTCTCGGTTTCAGCCCGAGAATCTGAACCGTGGTCCCGGGTATGCACGGGATACTATTGAGTTACATCGATGATTCATCAATTTGATTTCAAAGACTTTAGAACAGAAAACCTGATAGAACAGTTTAGTTTACCCACTGTACACTACCCTGCACTGCTCTGATTTATATTATTGTTACCCTTGTTTTATTCTTGTTTATATTCGCATTGCCTGTTACCCTGATTATATGTTTATTACTTGATGTCACGACGCGCTGACGTCTGGGTTTTGCATGGCCCAGATTCTGTACTGCTGTTGTAGTCCGAGCAGGAGTACTTCTGCCAACAGGCTGAGCTGTGAGTGTCAACAGTAGTTAGTTTTTCTTTCCTGCATTTTATTCATGATGTGAGCCCGCATTATGGGACATACATTCCAGTTATTTGTATTGGATCTTTCGCTTCCTCATTTTATTATTCTTGACTCATGTTATCTTGGATTATGGACATGTTTTAGATAGTTTTATTTTGTTCTTGATATCTCTACAGCCGTAATGTGACTGTGGATGGATACTTCCTACCCACAGGTAGCATGGTTGGCTATGTCACGTGCCCTTTTTAGCGTACTCTGGGAAGCGGGGCGTGACATGGTTCTTTTGGTATCAGAGCCATAGGATAGTCGGGTTGATTCTTTTGTAGTTGGGTATTGTACCCAATACACGAATCAGAATACCGTGTTTAGGAAACATGTCCTGCCACCTTGCCGTTTACCGTTCTTGAATCAAGTTCTTCCTGGTTATATATTCTACGATGTGCAAACTTCCTTTGCATATCGACTCGAAACCTGATTCCTTGTTATCTCTAGGACTTAGGCGACTTGGGTGGAGTTATGTAATTGTGGCTATGATACCGCGGCATAGTTACAATGCGGCACTCTATTAAGTAACTTGGAGTTCTAGCCTCGATCTATATTTTGAATCTATCATCATGCTAATGTTGGGTGTTTTGATTTCAGGAATATGGCAGATAAGAATTTGAAGACGTACCAAAAGCGTGTGGACGAAGCCGCCATGCTTGGAGTGATAAGGGGAATGCTGGAGAATCAAAAGAAACAGACCGAGCCGATCCAGCAGCAAGCGGAATCGTTTCAGGAAGGTTTGCAGATCGTTCAGCAGTCTGTGAACAATGTTGGAGCTAAACCAGTTGACCGAGTAGGGACCGTAGCAGATTTCAGGCGTTTGTGTCCGTCTGCATTTACTGGTTTGGAGGAGCCGTTGCCAGCGGAGCAGTGGCTAGTTGACACAGAGAACTTGCTTATTGCGGCACAGATTCCAGATGAGAAAAGAGTTGATGTGGTACGCATTCAGTTAGTGGACTACGCCCGAGAATGGTGGCTTGTGGAGGAGACCCGCTTGCCCAAGCCGATCAAGTGGGCGGATTTTTCAAAGAGTTTCCTAGAGAAGTTCTTCCCGCGGACCGCACGGGAGGAAATGGAAGAGAAGTTCATCGGGCTAAAGCAGAATGGAGCACCCGTAGATGTGCATGCAGCAGAATGGACAAGACTCAGTAGATTCGCTGGACCTTTAGTTGCCAACGATGCAGACAGGGCACGGAGGTTCATGCGCAGCTTGGATGTGGACATCCAGAGGCAGATTGTCTCTCTGGGTTTGACCACTTTCTCACAAGTACTTGCGGCAGCCCGAGAGCAGCAGAGTTTATCTGGGATGAAGGGGAGTTTGCAGCAGACAGCAGTTGCGGTAAGGAAGCCAGCATTTGTACCAAACCGAGCTCATGGTCGCAGAGGTATTCCAGTGGACCGTCGAGGCGTAGCACCCATGAAGAAGCCTGTTGTCATCGATCGAAGAAAGAGCATGACTTGTAACTACTGCAATTTACCTGGCCACGTGCAAAAGGATTGTCGAAGGAGGCTGGGACTCTGTTTAGTTTGTGGAGCGGCAGATCACGCTGTCAGCGCTTGTCCGTCGAAGCTTCGTACGAGGGATGATATTCAGAAGCCTCTGCAGAGACCGTTCCAGGGACAGAAACAGCTGACTCAAGGACCTAATCAGGCTCGAGCTTTTACCTTGACAGCTGAAGAAGCTAAGGCGTCAGGAGAAGTTGTTTCAGGTACTCTACTCGTTCATGGTTTTGCCGCATTAGCGTTATTTGATTCTGGTGCATCCCATTGTTTTATGTCATCCAAGTTTATAACTACACACTCAATTGACTGCAAGACCCTGTCTAGTTTCTGGGACATACACACTGGGAATGGGAAAATCATAGCTAGTAAGAAATGTAAAGATTGTACAGTTGTTGTGTGCGGACGGGAGCTTTTTGCAGATTTCTTGGTGATTGATACGGGCAGCTACGAGGTTGTCTTGGGAATGGATTTTCTTGGCACTTTCCACGCTCACATTGACTGTAGGGTAAGGAAGGTAATTTTCCAGATTCCCGGACATCCCGAGTTTAGCTTCACTGGAGGAAGCAGTTCTGTCGGGCCAGTCGAGTTTAGGGCTAGGCCGACAAACAATATTCTTGCATCAATGGAAGTTGATAAAAGTGAGGAGCCAGTTGTCGTTTGTGATTTTATGGACGTGTTTGAAGATATATCGGGATTACCGCCGAAGCGAGACGTGGAATTCACAATTGATCTTATTCCTGGTGCAGCGCCAGTATCCAAAGCGTATTATCCAATGGCACCAGTAGAGTTGGAAGAAGTCAAGAAACAGGTTGCTGAATTGCTTGAGAAGGGTTGGATTCGAAGAAGTAACTCACCTTGGGGAGCTCCAGTTCTTCTAGTGAAGAAGAAGGATGGCACAAGAAGGATGTGCATCGACTACCGATAATTAAACCGGGTGACTATTAAGAAAAAGTACCCGATCCCTCGCATTGGAGAACTTTTTGAGCAGCTTAGTGGCGCGAGGGTATTCTTGAAGCTGGATTTGCGATCCGGATATCATCAGGTCCGAGTGAAAGCAGAAGATATTTGCAAGACGGCGTTCCGAACTCGGTATGGACATTACGAATACTTAGTGATGCCCTTCGGAGTAACAAATGCGCCGGCAGTATTCATGGACTTGATGAACCGAATCTTTTCACCATTCTTGGACCAGTTTATCATGGTTTTTATTGATGATATTCTGGTTTACTCAAAGAGTTTTGAAGAGCATGCAGAACATTTGAAGATCGCACTGCAGACGTTGAGACAGGAGAAGTTGTATGCGAAGATGAGTAAGTGCGAGTTCTGGCTGGATGAAGTAAAGTTTTTGGGGCATGTTGAGTCTGGCGATGGAATTGCCGTCGATCCAGAAAAGATTGCAGCAGTACGAGATTGGCCGATTCCAAAGAATGTTGCGGAGATAAGAAGTTTTCTTAGACTCGCCGGGTATTACAGAAGATTTGTGGAGAACTTTGCTCGTCTGGCGGAGCCGTTAACTAAGCTTACGCGCAAGGAGGTACCTTTTGTATGGACGGACAAATGTGCGTTAGGTTTTGAGACGTTGAAGCAGAAATTGATAACCGCCCCTATTCTGACCGTGCCAGACAATTCCGGAGGATTGGTGATTCACAACGACGCATCTGGGAAAGGATTGGGATGTTTTTTGATGCAACATGGGAAGGTTGTAGCGTACGCATCGAGACAGTTGAAGACCCATGAGAAGAATTACGCAACTCATGACTTGGAGCTTGCGGCTGTGATTTTCGCTTTGAAGATTTGGAGACACTACCTTTTAGGCGAAAGGGTCGAAGTTTTCACTGATCATAAGAGCTTGAAGTATGTGTTCACACAGAAGGAGCTTAATATGAGGCAACGTAGATGGTTGGAGCTGATGGCTGACTACGATCTTGATCTTAAGTACCATCCGGGGAAGGTTAATGTCATGCCGGATGCGCTTAGGTAGTTACCAGCAATTCAGGTGTTAACTACGCAGAAGGAGCTCGTTGAAGATTTTCGAAGATTTGACTTGGAGGTTGTGCTACCGCATTCTTCGGGACAGTTGATGCAGCTGCAAGTACATTCGTCATTGATCGAGAATATTAAGGCAGCACAATCGCAGGATCCTAGACTGCAAAAGTTTCGAGAACAGGTTGAAGCCGGACTACGAACAGATTTATTGATCCACGAAGATGGTTCGTTGAGGTATGGTAGCCGTTTGTGTGTGCCAAAGGGAGATATTCGTGAAGAGCTTATGAAAGAAGCATACAGTTCAGCTTATTCTGTACATCCAGGAGGCACAAAGATGTACCGAGATATTCGACAGCATTTCTGGTGGGAAGGCATGAAACGGGAGATTGCTCGCTTTGTGGCAAAGTGCTTGGTGTGTCAGCAAGTTAAGGCTGAACATCAAAGGGTTGCTGGTTTATTGCAACCACTTCCGATTCCTCAGTGGAAGTTGAAACATATAACCATGGATTTCGTGACGGCTTTACCGCGGAGTCCAAAAGGCAACAATGTTGTATGGGTGATTGTTGATCGTTTGACCAAGGCAGCTCACTTTATCCCTTTCCGGGTTGGTCAATCAACAGAGACCTTGGCGGAGCTGTACATGCAGGAGATTGTAAGATTGCATGGAGTACCGGTGAGCATCGTGTCCGATCGGGACCCTCGGTTCTTATCACACTTTTGGCGGAGTTTACAGGAAAGTTTGGGGACTCGATTGAAGTTTAGCAAAGCTTATTATCCTCAAACTGATTTGGTTGTGCAGACAGTTGAGAAAGTTAACACTATCAGAAATCATATGAAAGCAGCTCAAGACCGACAGAAGAGTTGGGGAGATACGTCGAGAAGACCTCTAGAGTTCGCCGTGGATGATTTGGTATTCTTGAAAATATCACCGACTAGAGGGGTGATTCGCTTTGGAAGTCGAAGAAAGCTCAGTCCTCGATTTGTTGGACCTTTTGAGATCTTGGAGCGTGTTGGTGAGGTAGCGTATCGTTTGGCGTTACCGCAGTCCTTGGCGAATGTGCACGATGTGTTTCACGTATCTCAACTCCGTAGGTATGTTCGAGATGAAACGCATGTATTGGATCATTCGGAGCTGACAGTACGAGAAGATTTGACTTTTGAGGAGCGACCGATTGAAATTGTGGATTGAAGGGAAAAGGTTCTTAAGAACAAGATTATCCCTCTTGTACTTGTTTCTTGGGGTAATCGCCCGCATGGAGAGTCCACTTGGGAACGAGAAGATGAAATCCGTCGGAAATTTCCTCATCTTTTCTGGTAGTGGTTTGTCATCTATCTTTGTATTCTTGGAATTTCGAGGACGAAATTCTTTTGTAGTTGGGTATAATGTAACAACCGAGCACAATGCTACTAGTTTCTGTTACCGTATGAATGGTGTATGGTATTTATTTCATTAATCCTAATTGACTGTTGCTAGTATAAATTTTACCCGACAATTCACTTCTGCATATAACAATTTAAGGCATCTAAAATAAAATTAAAAATATTTGTCATGGCATGCTTGGCACCCCTAATCCTGTTGTAGCGTCCTTGCATCGTGTTCTCGCCCCGTTCAGTGAAACGGGCGAGTTTGGACGGCTACGCGCACGTACGTGTGTCCGTTTTGGGGGTATGCTTTTTGATTGTAAAATACTTCATTTTAAATTTTGGATCCCGCCTATAATTTTCTTATTTCAAATTCAAATTTTTGGACCCGACCCGGGTGCAATTCTGGAATATTTTGCATTTGCGCCAAATCCTTTTTTTAAATATTTTTTTTAAACCAACGAAAATAAAATATAACCCTCAGAAAATATTTTTCCATTTCTTTAAAAATCTTTCCCTAACTGTTCTAACCCCCATAAATTTTTCTCTTCTTTTCCTTGTTGGCCACGAGCCAATCACAATTCGTTTAAATCCTTGCACTGTTCCTTGGGTCCCACCTCCTCAACCAATTGAACGCCTTCCTCTGCGCCGGGCCCACACCCATTTTTCCCCCTCAGCTTTCTTTTTCTCTCTCTCTCTCCTCCATCGCAGATTCCTTTCTCTCTCTCTTCTTTCTCTCTCCTCTCGCACCTTTCTCTCACCTCTCGCGATCACTGTTCACTTCTCGGATCGCGTCACCACCTCCTTGCTACGCTCACCTCCCTTCACGTTTTCTCTTCTTCCTCTTTTTATAACTCCGCGTCTCCTTCTTAAACCCATCGCAGTAAAACCCTAACCCTAGCCGCTCCTCTTCCTACCCGAGCCGACCTCGTCAACACCTCGATCCCATCCTTTCCTCATCCTCTTTCTCCTTCCTCCTTCATTCTTCTCCTTCTCCCTCTCCCGAGACCCTGCACATCCACTGCACCCCAGAACCCATCACCGCCACCGTTCCGTCGCCGCCGACTCCCCTTCTCGTCGTCACCATCTCCCTTTCCCTTTGTTCTTGCCCTCTGATCCTTCCCCGAGCACTTAACCTGCAACCCTAGCCGAGTCTTCCCTGCAGCGTGGACCCTGTCACCTTGTCTTTGATCTCGCCGGCGATCCCTTGCCGTCGACTTCTCACCTTGCAACCTCATACTAGACTTCTCCCAAACCCAGTGAGATACCCTTCTCTCTCTCATTTCTTCTATTCTCTTCTTTCTATTCTTCTTCTGTTAATGTTTTCTTTTTCTGTTTTCTTGAAAAAGATTCCTCTGTCGATCATCGGAGTTCCGTCGATCTCATCACCGTTGGCCTGGCCACCACCATTAGCATCCCAGTGAGTGATCTTATTCCCATTTCGCCTCTTATTCTTCTCTTTTCCTTCTTTCATGCATTCTTGTAATTTAATGTTTACTGTTTTTGGGTTCGCCGGAATCCGATCGTGCCGACGACGATTCCTGACGATCCAGCGAGGAACCCTGACCCGTGTAGCTCCACTGTTCGTCGTTTGGGTTCTTTTCGTGAACCGTGCGCACGTCGCGAGATTTCCCCGCCGACGTTAACGTTCCGTTTTCCCGATTCGCGACCCGTCGAGGCAAGTACCCCTTGCTACATGCTAAATAATATTTACATATACATTAATAACACCTTAAACCTGCAGTTTAACTTTAGTACTATAATTTCCTATTTTCTTGTTCAATGTCGTGTTATATCATTTTATCTTCCAAGCTTGAAACCTACCGTTTGCAATTACTGTTTTAAACCTAATAACCAAATTTACATGTTTTAATCACACTTTCACTATTGACGTAGACTATGGCACTTTCTCTATAGTTTTACTTCATTCGGACACTCGTGTACATTTAACCTGTATTAGCTGTGATTTCATCCATTGAACCTATATATATATATATATATATATATATATATATATCATTGCATCCATAAAATTCTTAAACTTGTTAACAGTATTTTACGGCCATAACTGTCATATTGTATTCTTATAACGTTGAAATCACCTCTGAAACACGACTGATAACTGTGCTGCTAATTAATTGAAGCTTCTTTATTGTTTAATTCGTTGCTTAGATTTATGTTGTTGATAACCATGCTTGATTATGTAACTGAGTATGAGCACACCCATGATATCGTTTACATCTTGACCTGACTTGCTACATACATATTGATTGACCCGACATGGTACCGTATACTGCTTGACCTGACCTGATGTACCATGACTTGACCCGTTACCTGATCTTGTGTCTAATGCCAACAAACCTGACATGTAGTCCTCATGGACCGTTCCTGTTGTCTATCCAGACAAACCTGCTTACCTGATCCTGTGTTGGCATTAGTTCTTGATTACTGAACACTTGACTTGACATACACATATAACCTGGGGGTATGGGGAAATCAAAGGTGAAACCTGACCTGTAACTCAACAGTTCGCTACTTGTTCTGATCAGTTTAGAGGCTAGGCCAGCCTTGGGATGATGCTGCTGACATCATTCATCTGTACACATTCCTGTTTAGTGCCTAGCGGCATGTCTCGGTTTCAGCCCGAGAATCTGGACCGTGGTCCCAGGTATGCACGGGATACTATTGAGTTACATCGATGATTCATCAATTTGATTTCAAAGACTTTAGAACAGAAAACCTGATAGAACAGTTTAGTTTACCCACTGCACACTACCCTGCACTGCTCTGATTTATACTATTGTTACCCTTGTTTTATTCATGTTTATATTCGCATTGCCTGTTACCCTTATTATATGTTTATTACTTGATGTCACGACGCGCTGACGTCTGGGTTTTGCATGGCCCAGATTCTGTACCGCTGTTGCAGTCCGAGCAGGAGTACTTCAGCCCACAGGCTGAGCTGTGAGTGTCAACAGTAGTTAGTTTTTCTTTCCTGCATTTTATTCCTGATGTGAGCCCGCATTATGGGACATACATTCCAGTTATTTGTATTGGATCTTTCGCTTCCGCATTTTATTATTCTTGACTCATGTTATCTTGGATTATGGACATATTTTAGATAGTTTTATTTTGTTCTTGATATCTCTACAGCCGTAATGTGACTGTGGATGTATGCTTCCTACCCACAGGTAGCATGGTTGGCTATGTCACGTGCCCATTTTAGCGTACTCTGGGAAGCGGGGCGTGACACCAATAAATCCAAATTTTAATGAAAATTTTAAATGCATTCTTTAACACACAAAACCCTAATTTTTCCTATAAATACCATATCTCATTTCACACATCTTTATTCAGAATTCCCTGCCAAAACTCTAAAAAACTTTCAAGTCTTTTTTGTGTACAAGTGGAGTTAACAAAGGGTGAAGTTCCGACGACGATCCAAGGAGATTCCGATGACGAAACGACGTCCCGGCGCTTCCCTAGTCTTCTCCTACCCCACTTCTTTCCCAAAAGCTAGTAAGTCCCTTCTTCCCCTCTCTTTTTCTATTTTAAAACTTTTCTATTTCAAAACTCGTCGGAAACAGAGTTAATCCAACTTCCGATTACTTTTTCTTCAAAAATACAAACTTTTCTTAATAACAAAACTCCAAAATGTTAATATATTGTTTAGTAATCATTAAAAAAGATAATAAAACAAGTTTGACATCAAAATAATAATCATAGCAAGTTCTATTTCATTTTTACATTAAATTACCCTTATGTTTAGATTTGACATTGCTTATTGTATTTGACCCTTTTACCTTAAAAAACTCACGAGGTAATGACCCACCTCATCACAACACACATTTCTTGACATAGCACGATGTAAATTTGGGAACATAGTTATGGGATAATACAATGTTTCAAATAAATACCTTTAACTTATAAAACCATTTCTTTAAAAAGATCTATTAAATAATTCCTTACAATTGCGCCTCTACACCCCACTTTTGGGGACTCCGTTCGGTATGGTGCGGATTATCGCACGTCTTCGGACCTAGTAGAGCGAGATACAGACCTTCGAAAGGTGCATTCGATCTCGATGGAATTTTTATGCATTTTTCTTTAGAAAATGAGATTTTTACAAGAAAATAAATAAAATTATTTTCATTAAATATATATATCTATTATCAAAATATCTACTTTAATTATATTATATAAATATTCCAAGTTTTCAAAAGAAATCACCATTACATGAAAATACCATCCAAATACAAAACAATTCCAATATTTCAAGAAAATACCATATACTATGAAAATTAGGTTCTACTCATTAGAAATTTCACTTTTATAAAACATACAACTAAGAAAACCCTAAAGACGATAATTAAATGCTTGAGGTATATTGTGAAAATTATATCAAACTATTTTTACATAAAACCCTCTCAGGTTATACTAAATTACAATAAGGACCCTGGTAAGCATAGGTTTAAGCGGGATCAGTCTCTTGAGCCTAAGGGAACCGGAGATATGGGTGCTTGCCTATCTAAGGTATACAATCTAACAAACGGTGTTATCAACATTGTAATTGTCTTAGAAAAAGACACAAATCCTGCCGTACATGTGCAACAGTTACCGATAATATCAAAACCAATTCAGGATTTCAAGTTATTTTTAAAGTGTCTGACTCAGACTGAGTCTCAAGCTAACCAATCTGACTTGAATATGATTCAAGTACAAACTACAATTCAACATGAATCCGTCTATTCAATCTATATTTGACTGAACCGAACCATGGATATACTCCTTCTACATGACTCTCCATTTATATCCATTCCATTTACTGATATCATGGTTTCGGCAAGTCATCCATCTATATAACAAACAATAAAATCAATATAAAAGCGGGGGTTTTAAGGGGTAGATTGGTACGGAAGGTGTTAGAAGTGGCACGGGACTGTAACCATAATACACATAACCTGAATATCCATTGCCGTTGTACCGTGGCTGAACGGTTCCTTGTGCTCCATATACCTTAGTCTCCGGAATTGTGGGACTCCTCTTGTATACACTGGTATTTTCTGTACCAAGCTACAAACAACAGCGTTAACAATATAATCAAATATTATAAGATATATTCTCTCTCTGTCTATTCTATCTCTACTTATCTTTGGAACTTACCGAGCAATTGTTCGCTGACGACATACCTTTCTTCTTTCTTTGAAATGTTGTCAGGTGATTCAGACTCTCTGGAGATCGAGCCCAGCACTGAAGATTTGGAGCAGATACCTTTTGACTCGGAGCTTTAGACACTTGTACATATTTATTCCATTTCAGTTATGCCATTGTTTAGGCATCGCTTTCTACTCATGTATTTACCTTTCAGTTGTACTTGTAAAAGAATGTTTAATAAATAAAATTGCTGTTCATTTACATTCCTGTCTCTTGTGTATTTTATTTTATATTGCTTAGTTACGCTTAGTGTATTTACTTCTGAATAAATACGTAGCGGCCTCGTCGAGTCCTCTGCCTGTACATTGGGAAGCGGGGCATGACAATAGCCAACATTAAGAATCCCCACGATTCCTAGGGAGAAAATATAATGCGGGCTCCTCTCGACTTGTAGAGAGAAAATGCTTTTTTAAAACCTGAACGACTCATAAAATTGAAAAGTCTTAGGTGATAAGAATTTAAACATGTCTCCTAAGCCATCACTCCCCAACGGGCAACGGCAAATGATGTCGCTCATGGCATTATACTTCAGTATTAGCGGTGTTAATGCCGACCCAAAATCCAAATCCCAAATCTTCCCAGGGCAAATGGTGAGTCGCTTCTGGTATTGCTTCAGAGTTAGCGGTGCTGAGCTGCTCTTGGCACTACGTTTCAGTGTTAGCGGTGTTGATGCCGACCCAAAAAACCAAATCCCAAGTTCTTCCAGGGTAAATGATGAGTTGCTACTGGTATTATTCCAGTGCAGCAATAATGATGCTAAATAAAATCCAAATTCCTCTCAAATTCAAAAGTCCCGCCAAATAAGGTATAAATCAAACAGATCAAATCAACGTCCCACCCGGTAGCACTTCCAAGTTCAAAATCCCTGCTGGACGTGTAGGGAACTCCCAAAACAAATCAAATCAAACAAGTCAACCAATCACCTCATCGGTGGAGTCAAGCTCCACCTCGGAAACAAATCAATCCTAACACCGCAAAAAGCGGAGCAAGTCAATTTCAATCCCGACACCGCAGAAAGCGGAGCAAGTCAAATCAAATTCCGAAACCACAAGAAGCGGAGCAAGTCAAATCAAATCCCGACATCGCAGAAAGCGGAGCAAGTCAAATCAAATTCCGACACCGCAAGAAGCGGAGTAAGTCAACATCAACCCCGACACCGAAAGAAGCGGAGTAAGTCAACATCAACCCCGACACCGAAAGAAGCGGAGCAAGTCAAATCAAGTGTCGACCGTCCAAATCGCAAAGATAGCAGCACCGACCGTCTAAGTCGCAAAAATGGCAGCACCAACCATTCATGTCGCTAAAAGGGCATCATCGACCCTCCACAGGAAACCAAACCAAATTAATCTGCATATAGAACAAGATCCATCAATTTCATGCACACAACACATACAAGCGTGTGCATTTATTGATGGGGGCACTTTGATGGGATCAAAAATTACACCCCGATAGATCAAATCAAAGTCAGTCAACCCCCAGCCAAGTGGGCCCGAGCCTAACCAAGAAGGCCTAAGCTTAAGTCAAGACCGAGCGTGGATGGGGCCGGCTCCATGCCAAAAAAAAGGCGATAAATTAGTTTAAATACATTTTTTAAGAATTAAATGTATGGAAAAATGGGCAAAAACCCAAAATTTTGTAAACTCCATGGCTTATATGCAAAAAAAAAAGCACATGAGGTATGAGGAGTCACAAGTACCATTTGGAAAAACCCAAGGGGCTATATATAAAGTGTGTAGCCTATAAAGACAAACATGATGAGAAAATCAATAACAACTTTCATTCTCTTAAAAATTCTAAGCTTTGTGTCTCTATCTTCTCTTCCTCAAGTTTTTTTTCTATTCTTCTTCATTAACAATTAAATCAAGAGCATGGCTTTCTTTTTCTAAAAAATAAATAAAGTTTCACCATAAAACCCAAGAAGAGGAGTTCCGATCTTCCATCAAATCCCTAAAAGGGAGATTTTTTAATCTCACCTCATTTTTTCTCCATGATCCAGCAAAAAGAGAGGAGGAGGAAGAAGAACCACATCCAAAAATCCCACTTTTGGAAGATCCAAGGCTCAAGGGAGAAAAAAAAAGGTCCCCTTTGATTCTCTCCGAAGATTTTTGAGGAGTTCAACTCCAAGATCCAAATTTTCAAAGTAGTTTAACTTCAAATCCAGATCTCTTAGGAGTTTCACTCCAAAACCAAATATTTTGGAGTCTAACTCCAAATCTACACCCAATTCTTGTTCGGGAGTTCAACTCCTAGCCCAAAGGCTTAACCCCTTCTTCCGCTGGTGTTTCCAGCGGTCGCGTGCCGCGTACGAGACCCGCGGGAGCCTAGCGGCCGCGCACGCGCCAGTGGTCACGTGTCCTTAAGATGCTCCCACCCTTCTCTTTCTCACACGCTGTAACGACCCCAATATTACTATAACTTCGTGTTTTCTTTCTTTAGTAAAATATTGTATTTATTTATTCTTAATATTTTTCCGTATATTTTGTTTTCTATTAAATATATTATTTTATTATTCCATCTATTTTTCCCAAACCCATTTCTTTAAACTAAATCTTAATCTATTTCAAATTAAACGCAAGACCTGATCCAGCCCATAACCCAAATCCAATATTATTTTCATTTTCTTTTATAAAACTATGAGCCCAAAAGACCACTTTCTTTTCAAGCAACAACATATATTTAATTCTAATTAAATATGTGCATGAACATCTTGTAGCTCATTGGTTTAGTTCTTACATTGTTATTCCATAAGTCACATATTCAAATCTCTATTCTTACAATTATTTTTATCTATTTTTTTAAACTCTCTCATAATCTACAAATGAGATCTTTCATTTCATATTTCATTTAACTCTAAAAAATGAATGCATATAATAATTAGTATGGTTATGATTATGAATTATTATAATAATCATATTAATATTATTTTATACGCTCTCTCCTTCATTGTCCATTCTCTTTCAAAAAAATATTTCAAATCTTCATCCTTAGAGCACTCAAAGTTTCGGCGCCATCGGAGCTCACTTCGTCCTTAGGAATTCAAGACCGAAGTATTGTACCACTCACAAACTTCGTAAACACCGCTTTACATTTCTTTTCTTTCCTCTTGAAATCTACATTGAGAATACTTTTAGAAACTAGTTTGATCCTTGTCTTGGTTGCTCGAGCCTAGATCACCTAGACATTTTTTTTGCCGCTAGAATCGAATCGGTGAACCGGTTGTTATACTGACTCACACAATCCGTAAGTCCTCTCTCTTACTCCTTTTCTCTACTTGAAATTCATCCCCTTACCATGCCTCCATCATGTCGAATCTTAAGATAACTAGTTAGTCTCATGATAATTTTTTTTGTTAAATTAAAAAAATGGTTGAAATAAAGCATATATGTTTAGTTATAAAATCTTACATGCAATGGTTGATAACATGTTAAGTATTATTGTTTTAGACGGTTAATCATGACCAGATCATATGTTTGCTTCACATATGTTAATTCATGTTATTTATCGCTAAAATTTTAATTATTTATATTTATTTTTGTATAAAAGAAAATAAAGTTATTAATAAATATCATAGATTTATCATTTTCAAATACGATCTTACAAAACCTATATCTTTAAAATAATTTTTATAAATTAATTTCCACTTCCGGAAATTCTTGGAATATTAGGATAAAATAATATATATTATTCCAAATTTACAGTAAAAATTTCATATCAAACTGAATAAGGGTTTAGAAGTTATTTAGTTTTTTATTCACTGTTTTTAAAACTAGAAAACTGCCAATAAGGGTCTTTTTCGAGAGACCATAACTCTATAATTGTTGATCCAAATTAATTGTTTTCAGATGTTTTGAATATCTACATCAAAATATCTAGATTTTCTTAGTTTTAAGTTTTTACTGAAAATCGACGTAAAATATAGAAAACTGTGTTACAATATTAAACGACGGATCTGGACAGAATCGTCCTGATTCGCACACTGTTTTTAAATATGACATAACTCGAACACCCGATGCCGTTCGTGACAAAATTTAGATGTGTAGATACACAATTGATAGAGCTATAATTTTCTGTATATTAGATTACTTAGAAACGAATGAAACAACCCGATATAGGTTTTGCAATATAACATATAGTTGCTTTCCAGAAATCTGAATTTCTGTTTTAAATGCTGATATTAAAATGATCATAACTAGAGCTTTAAAAATCCATATCACGTGAATCTTGGTGTTTTGGATAATTACATCGAAAGACCTACAATTTTCTGTTAATTTTCGAACCTGAAACTTGATGAAAATTAACTCAAAATGCGTTTTAAAAATATATGATGGTGCTGAACAAATTCTGATCTGATTTGCTCGACGATACGAAAACTGGTATATCTCCCAAACCAGTAGTCGTATTTAGGCGAGACTGGAACTCACACGTGTACAATACATAGATCTATATTTCTGTTTATATTCCGAAATTTATTTACTTGATTGATTAGTCGTACACAACATTATTTACAACATTATTTTTGGTCGTTACTTGTATATTTATATCATGTTCTATGATTGCTTATCTATTTTTATCTATATGACTTGTGATTAAACCATTACATGCTAGAATTTACTTGATCTTGACATGACTCAATCGTGAATACTTGAACCCAATATGTATACTTGACTCGACTTGATCCGAACCATAAATACGTAATGACTTAACATGAACACTTGACATGAATACATGAACAATTGACTTGAATACTTGAACTCGACTCGATACTTGAATTGCACTCTCTTATGTATTCATGAATTTGGGCAAAACTTGTAACTTTAATCACAGACTAATATACGCAGGGTGTTGGGATAGTTTGAGTATGAATCCAACAGAATCTCAGGAGTTCTATTACTAAAATAACGTTGTTGTAGTACCGGGTTGAAACGGTACAAATAACGTTGCTGTGGTACCGGACTGAAACGGTACATCACGAATTCATAATTGAGAGCCCGTGTTTCCAAGCTCCTAGATGATAGCCTGTCGGGTTTGGAATACTTCAATAACAATTGAAGTCCCGCTATTTTGGGCCCGTAATTCCTTCCGCCTGGACGATAGCCTTGGGTTCGAAAATACTCTTGAGATTGGTTGACATTCATACTTGAACTCGCGTTAGTTAATTTTATCCTTTAAGAGACCTTTTAGGACACTTATATTCACTCCATGTTCACTATATCTACACTCCACGGCCATGTTATACTTGTTTGACATACTGATATAGTTGACATATATATTACCATGCATGATGCTATACTTGTTTACATGTTCATGATTTATATTCATGCTATATCATATATCACATTGCACCTTGCATTTCATTTATATACATCACATCATCCTTTTGAGGACTTACCGAGCGTTAGTTCGCTGACGGACATTCCATTAATCTTTCTTTTTTACTTAGAATGTTCGTCATGTGGTATTGAGACAGGGAAGATAGAAGCGGTCGAAAAGAAGCACAACCAGTTCGCTTCATAAACAGACGTCTAGTTTCATTCACGTTTTCATTTCATTTCAGCTTATTTATGTATGCCTCTTTGTTAAGACTTATCATGTTATCGTATCTTATATTCAAATATTTTGTTAATTGTGAATCTTGAATGTAATAAATCAAAAATTGGATTTTATTGTTTTGCTTATTCTTGTTAATTTATGTTGCTTATAGATACTTAGTGTATTTATTTCGAGAAATGACCTTCTCAAAATAAATACGTCGCGGATTTCGTCACGTGCCGTAACCACTCTTTTGGAAAGCGGGACGTGACACACGCTCCACACTCAAAATACTTTCCCCGTTAGAAAAAATTTCTAACGGGACGCTGCCCCGCACTCCGCAAGAGGGTTGCTAGCGCTATCCGGATAGCGGAACCCCCGTAAACTCTACAAAGCCCCTAATACGTCCAAAACACAATATACAAACACCTTACACTGAGTTCGCATGACTAGTTTAACTCGTCAATCAAAGGCTCTTTTGCTCCAAAACCGAAGGATAATTAACGATAGCCTAGTCTGCGGCTGCCGAAAATTCGGATCTCCACAAGCAGGAGGAATATGTAACATGCCTGACAAGCAATGCGTATTTCCATCTCAATAGGATGATGAAAAACGCTCTATATAAAGTATATCAAAATTCATAAGATTTGAAGACTTCTAATAAATCTATCAATATTGAAATGATTAATGGATCCATACACTGCCACAGGAAGACATTATTTATTTCAAAAGAAATGCTAGGTTTTTGACCCGTTTGTAATGTTTTGGTTCAAAAGATATATGGAAAAATATATAATGGTGTTGCCAATTTTTTTTTGCTAATGAAGCACTCACCAATGAATACTTTATATCTTATCCATCATTTGCTAAGCCTAAAAGATTAGAAAATAATGATACTTGTGTTTAAATTGTAATAGGAGTACCATTCCTTCATGTCAGCCTTAAATGAGGTCATTTTTAAAATAAAAAACACATCCATCAACTAGACTAAAAATTAACCATTAACCGCCGTCGATGCGTAGTTAGTTCTAACAGTGAGACAATCCTGACAGACCTTAGGCTTGGACATCATCATGAAATAGGGAGGAGATTGAAACAAAATCTACTTTAGGAGTTGTAATTGATGTAGGAGGGATAATTATAAACGATTGCAAATTGATTGATTCATGAGGATCTTTTAACCGGTTAGGAAAGTGAGGTCTTTTTAAGAAATAATAATATTGGCCCCATCCGGAGAGATCAATAAAATCTCCATAAATTTATAAATTTAAAGAAAATATTCTTGGCCTAAAATTTAGAGACTGGTTTGTTTTTAGCAGTTATTGGCATCAACAAAATGTTTTTCAGGAGAATATTTAGAGACGGTTATTAAATTCCATCAACTAGCCCACGTATATACTTGATCACAAGATTTTTAATTAGGAGCTGATGTCGAAGATTTTTTAGGAGCTGGGGGATGGCCGCCCCTGCACCCCCCTCTTGGCTCCTGGCTCCATCCATGGTGGTTGGCGATGGCCATGATGATGTTGGTGACAGTGATGGCGATCATAAACATTGTGACGGCAAATCGATCGTCCATGAGGACAGCGATGGCAAAGATGACACGACAATTGCCGGTGTCATGACAATGACAATGGTCATAAAAATGATAATGGCCGCAATTTACGATCCCCATATGCTGCAATGTTGGATATCCGCAATTCTGAGGACATCATAACCTATATTAAAAGTAAACACGGACTTCATATTTCCGAATATTCTAGCTCTCTGACACCAAAAACAAAAAAAAATACTTGCTTACCGATATATCGGCTCATGACATGTATTTGTATTTATTGTTATAGCAGTCGGTAATAACCGGTGGAAAGATCGGTATTGGCTGATATATCGGTATCTGATGAATACGGACAAGATTGAACCCGATGCCCAACTTATGTGGGACCCAGTCCACTTGTACCAACAATGAGAGGATCAAATAAAGGAATTTGGAAAAGGCTGCAAAAATTTTTATCCAAGGAGAACAATCAAGGAAGTAGAGAGAGCCGTTGGAGCATCTTCTTCCTCCTCCTTTATCTCAGCCCCTGTTTGGGTCCCACTTCAATTTTTGCACGCAATTCCTTTTCTTACGGTCCCATGCAAATTATAGAGTTTAACAACTCGATTACATGAGAGAACTTAGCTGTCAAAGATCAGTTGAGGTAGAGAGATTATTAATCAAAAAGGCAAATGATACAAAAAGTTCAAGAAGCTTTTGTTGGATCAAATCACATAATCTCCAAGAAAAGTGATTGGTTATGGTGATTCCATCAAATTGAGAGAGATGTATTGAGAAGATTCCGTTTCCTATATATATATATATATATATATATATATATATTTTGTGTACATATTTTTTGGCTAGGGTCATGTTGCATTTCAAGGAATTCTAAAGGGATATTGATTGCAACAATTAAGTGAGTTTTTTTTTAAAAAAAATTATTTATTTTGATCAAATCAAAGCTGGTCCATTTCCCATGAGAAAGTTTTAAAAATAATAATAATAATAATAAATATATAGAAACCAAAATAGAAAGTGGAAAAAATTGATCTATTGCATTATTCAACAAGCAACCCACTCATGTCCCTACCCCCTTTCCACATATAAATCCACCCCCAATGACTTGTAGCCCTTGGTGAGTTCTACCTTTAATTTGCTTCTTTCTTTCATATATACCTCTCTCTCTCTCTTCGCTCTCTCTCTTCATGCCAACCTCCTCCTCTCATTTCACTAGAAGATCAAAAACCAACACCACCACCAAGCCACAAGATCAACTGAATACCGTCGAAAACAAGCCGATGAAACCTTCTTCCAACGGCTACGTAGCAATGAAGAAAGAGAAGGTCGTCCAATACAGAGAGTGCAGGAAGAACCATGCAGCAAACATCGGGGGATACGCCGTCGACGGATGCAGGGAATTCATGGCTTCCGGCGAGGAAGGGACCAGCGGGGCCCTCAAGTGCGCCGCGTGCAGCTGCCACAGAAGCTTCCATAAGAGAGAGGTCAAGAATAACGAGGTCGCCGTTTGCGATTGCTCATCCAACTCCAATTCTTGAATTGATTGATATTCATATCAATATTGGGATTGGGATTGAAAAGCACGTAGAGAGAAACTGAAAGAGATCAGGGGGATATATATATCTTGATGTGAGTATATATTTATATAGGTATATATATACATATGTATGTAACTTTAATTTGCTTGTGTTTTTGGCTTAATCAAAGAAAATTGTAGTGGATGTATAATTTTAATTAATGAGTCTCTAGCTAGGGTTGGATTGATATATGTAATTGGTGATGCAAACATATATTTGGTTTGTTTTGGCATGATTGATTATTTAATTGGTGTTTCTTGATAAGGAGCTCTTTTGATGAGATGCATGGACTATATATATTTTTTTGGGGATGATTTATTTAATTATCTCCTAATCTCCAAGGTGGCAATATTCTTAGTTTCCTACCAAGTTATGCAAGTATACATTTGTGTGATAATTTGTGTACTAGAGAAGTACTAATTTCATTACACACACACACACACACACGTACACACCTAGGGTTTATGTTTCCTTCTCTTTCTCTTTTGCCAAAATGAGATATCAAAGTCATGGGAATGATCTCACAACAATTTTGAAGTTATTTGATCAAGCATAATTGTTAATTTTTGTCATCTTGTTATATATTTGTTTCCAAGTCTAGAATCTTATTGTATATCTTGAGAGAATTAGAACAAGGAGTACTTAAGCTTAGAAGAAGTACATATTTAATTCTACTAATAATTTAGCTCAAAATTTTTCTTAATCAATAAAGGAATAAAGGATTCATAAATTGCTGAAAGAGTTGCATGGTATAAGAGGTTGCGGGCGGGTTCCAAAAATATCGAAAGTAAATTGCGAAAGATTAATTCACAAGCATATTCCGAAAAAGAAAAGAAAAATAAAATTGTTGAGAATAATTTCACTCTTTCCATTTATCATATATCAACTTCAAGGAAAGAAGTGAAAGCAACGACTATTGCTATTCAAATGCGACAACTCCATGAAGGATTTATTAAGAATGTACGTACGGCTGATCATATATATAGTTTTCATAACTTACATTCATTCGCGTCGTAAAATTAATATAGGGTTCATTTTCTTATATGACTCCTTGTATATCTTCTGTTTACTGGTCCTTCTCCGCTATAAATATGCAATCTACTCATTTGAAATATAAAGATATGCATGCCGTTGAAATTGAAGAGACAGGGTGGGGTTAATTAAGCCATTTATGTCACTTTAGTCCCACTGTTAGTTTTCAACAAACTAATTAATAATCCTTCCCAAAAGTTCCTACAAATAGTACGATTTAGGGGGTATAATTTGGAAATTCAAACTTTAATGGATGGAAAATAACTAATGATATAATTCAGAAGTAACGTAACTTTAAAAAGCAAAAGTGATGCATTAGATACAAAGGTTGACTTTCGATTTACTTTCCTACCAATTTATTCAAGCCCATTAATTATCAAGGGCATTAAAATACCTCAGCTATCTTATAATACATGTTTTCCCTCACTTGATTGATTATTTTTGGCTTGAAGCTAGCTATTTTTTCTGGTTAAAGCTTTAACTACCCCTACTAAATGTTGCCAATCATTTTTAATCATAAGGATGATCTAGAAAAATTAAGCATATTAATGAAATATTCAAGAAAATATAGTATATGACCATTTACCAAAAATAGGCCAAAAATGTTAATTTTGGCACAACTGCAAGTGATTGGCATCAGCAACAGAAACCTAACAAAGCCAGTGCATGCCGACATGTGCCCATTTTTAGGCTGCCTTTATGATTAGATGAAAGACATGAATCATAAATGAATTTTTTTTCTTCTTTTTTCTTTTTGCAGAAATTGCAACTGGGTAACAGATCAGATTGCTTCTTATGCCAGTGACAAAAATGATTTCCTCCACATTTCTTTTGTTTGTTCCGAACAGAGCAAACCATAGATTGTTTTATGAAAGCACTTGTGTTGTGAAACCAAAAGAAGCTATATACATGTGAAAAAGAAAACTTTTGGCTTGAAAAAAATGTTTAAAGGATGGAAAACACATCTTAGTGTAAAATATAGATTCATTTAAAATGATACATGTGATCAAAACATAGATTCATATTTTTGAAGATATAGTCAACCAAAGCATATATTTTTTGTATGATTCATAAATAGCAAAAGTTTGCATATTTTTTGTTTGAACCACTTAATTGCCAAACTCATGCACACAACACTAGACACACAAGAGACCCATGGATTAACTCCGAAAGTATTAAATTGCACCCGCTTCCCCTCCCGCCCAAAAGAGGAAGTGCTATACCAACCGAGCTATTGCTCGTTGGCGCAAAAGCTTAGATTCACATTTTGCAAGAGGATTACTCCTCAAAATCTATCCCCATCCAAATCAATCACCATTATTAATATAATTAGTTCAAGTTAAGTCGTTGAGCTCAAATTAATTAGGCCAAAATGTGCAAGGGGTCATGCAATTCAATCTACCCTCACCAACCATTCATTGACTATAGATCAGGGGGTCATCAAAAGGCTAGAAAAACAACAACAGTTTCAAACAAACAAACAAACAAACACAAAACCCTCCTAAATGGCCAAATTAAAGAACCTAGCTAACATCATCAACCTTTCAAAAACTAAACATCATCGACCTTTATATAACCATCATATATCCATGTCACAAGAGGAAGTTAAGGAGGTTTAAACAAGTGGGCCCCTCACTAAAACCCCTTTAACAAATATTTAGATTATTATATCTAATATTAATATCATCATAAGCTTTGAAATTTCAAAGAGGCTACCAACAAATGACTTGCTTTTCTCTAGCTAGGCCTCCAACGTGCACAAAAGCTAAGGCAAGTAGGTGCAAGAAAATGACTTGAAACTGACTTTAAAAATTAAAAGAAAAGATAAGGTAGATAGATAGATAGATAAAAAATTAAAAGATAAAAATAAAAAATACAGGTGAGCTAAAATGGAGGCTTTTGAATTGGAGATAGGAGGTCCCAATAATGTTTAGAAAGAGAGGCCTAACTTTGGCCCTTGAACCATGTGGATGGTCCCTGGCCAGAGAGGAGCGTGTCGCCGGCGATGGGCGCCCACTACGTACATGCCGTGTCGATACACGAGTAGGGCATGTCGTCGCTTCGACGCATGAGTGGACGTGTGTATGGTCCCCCGCCATGGCTCGAGGGCGCCACCTTAATGTGACTGGATTTCTCAAAAGTGGTCGCAATTTCTTTGTACATTTGACTTTGTTAGCACACCAGAAATGACCATTATTTTTTTGCTATAATTTAAAATGTAAATTGAAAATAGTGTATGCTAAATAAAATGGGGGAAAAAATGTTCGAATTTTGTGCTATTTATTGGCATTTAAATATGTTTATGGTTGATTTTGGTATTTTTTTAAAGGTTAATTAAAGTTTCAAATGAAAAATGTCAATAGTTCATGTTACTTGTTGGAAAATCTTATGGTAGTATATTGTTTCTAGGTTGCAAAAAAGATAATTAGTTAATGATTTAAGGATCCAGAGCGGCTGCTATTAGACCCATAACAACGTCCATGCTATTAGATCCAACGGTCCAGATTCATCAAAACACGCAATCAATGATCGAGTTTTGTGTAAAACAGGGCGTCCTTTGGTATTGGTGCATCATAAAAAAAAATCTTTGAATCGGCCACACAAACTCATTATATGATGACGGACAAATCCACCGACAAAACAAATAATCCTAAAAAAACGATTCCAAAATCCCCACGAAAGGGAAAAGAAAAAGGGTTTTTTCTTGAAATATGGTGGTTTTGATTTAAAATTATTGAACTCGGAGGGTTTAAATTTAAATTGTAAAAATATGACGGTTTCTCGTCCCACCCCCACCCCAGTATAGGGGACGGGTTTTAGGAACCCGCCCCCTATATAAATATAGAATTTTAAATTAAAATTTGAATAATTTTTTTTAAAAATAAATAAATCGAAAAATGAAAAAAATTTGAATAAAATAATAAAATTTTATTATATAAATGTGGTGTACAAAATGAATCCGTCAAATTTACAATACAAAAAAATCCTATCTGTTTGTAAAATGTAAATTCTATCTCGACGGTCAAATTTATAATAACAAAATAAATCCGTCAAATTTATAATACAAAAAATTCTTCCGGTGCACTTGTCACGATCTCGAAGGTCCCGCCCTTGATGACTGTTCTAGACATCTGGTCTTATAATGGCCTGGTTGTTTGCATAGGCTACATCTGGCGTGCCTTTGTTGAGAATCAGCATCCATTGTCATTCGATCTCGGCGCACCTTAGGTCTTCCGGGCCCTATATTTTTTTCCGGCAGTAATACAGTCGGTATTTGTCTGTTCCCAGTATAATAGTGCCAATAGCGACTGTCCGGTATAAAATGAAATTTTGGATCGTATGCGCCTTGGTAATTGGAAACCGTATAGTAATGGGAAGGAAAATTGTAATGTGAGTTATGCATGCTGCTCGCAGCAGCAATTGCGTGGGCACAAGGTAAATGTTGTTGCTGGAAAACACCTCATGTACACGAAGAGAGCCATTCATCTCTAAAGTTCACGGTATATTGATTCCCATTACTCCCCGTTACTTGAAACTTCGCCGTGTCAAACCTTTCGGATCTGTAGTATTATCCTCTGCGCTCTCTTTTCTGGAATATATCTTCGTAATACGCGGTGAGCCGATTCTCTATCGCCAAGGACTTTTCTCTTCTTTACACAAAGTAAGTATTCATCCGAAAAAATGTTCGAACAATCAACCCCTGTATCGGTAAGCCTCTAACACCTTTAAGGACCCCGTTGAAGCTTTCAGACATATTAGTGGTCATTAGTAGATATCTGTACCCATTATCATGTGCTTGTGACCACATGCGTACTGGATACTCATCTAACCACGCTTTCGCGGCTTGACTCATCTCCCCAATTTTCGTCATGTACATGTCATGAACATTAGGGTCAGATGTTTCACCGGCTTTGTACATAAGCTTATATAGATCTGAATTTTTAAATTTTCTATCAAAATTTTGCCTGAAGTGCCGCAGGCAAAACCTATGTGGGGTCGTCGGAAATACAGATCTCATTGCAGCTAGTATTCCTAGATGTCTATCAGATATGATGCATAAATCTGTTTTATCAATAACAGATGAGATATTTTTGAGTTGACGGAAAAACCATGACCAGGATGATGTATTTTCACACTCGACAATAGAAAATCCCAACGGAAATATACCGTTATTAGCATCAACACCTGTAGCAATTAACATGCAGCCTCTGTACTTACCGTATAGATACGTCCCATCAACATACAATACCGGCCGACAGTGTGTGAAACCAGCTGCACATGGAACAAAGCACCAGAAAATTCTTTGAAACCTGACAGAGCTATCAACATCTGTTTCTATGGTTTTTAACCGGTATACGGTCCCCGGATTTGATACTTTCATGACTTCCATAAAAGAGACTAGTGAGTTGTACGAGCTTTCCCAGTCCCCAAATATCTTGCATAAAGCCTTTCTACGAGCATCCTATGCCTTCACATACGAAATCTGAATTTTGTGCTCTCCGCTAACGTAGAGCCATATCTCTCGGGGAGTCATCGCCACATCTGTACGGATTAGTGGCATGATTAGTGAGCAAATGTAAGATGAAGTACAATTCCGGTGATCTTGTAACATAATAGAATTGATGCAAGTATGTTCTTGGTTGTATTTCGTGACCTTTCAAGCTTTGGCTCTTTTGGAACAACATGCATGCAATCTCCACTTACATTCAGGAGCTTTCGTACATACCACGGTATAGTACGTCTTATTTGACTCTTCGGTTTTAAATGTAACGTTTTGCTGAATAGCCCACGACTTCAGCTTACAAATAAGATCTCCTTTTTCTGAAACAAATCCCCGACACTGACGCAATCTTCGCTTGCTACTGTCGCTTCCAACTAGGGTGCCGTATTTACTCTGCTACGGCTAAGTCTACCCAACTATCATCTTCCAGCGGATCGAGGCCGGGATCTTCTAGTTCGACAAAATTATTATTCGCAACCATACCATCAAACAATGCTACCTCATTCAATCCAGCAGCATATTCCACGCTATCCTCCTCTTGATGACCTTCACCGGTTTCATCATCATCACTGCCACACATATCAATGTCACCCGTAGCAACATAAGGCTCGGGTGCACTATATGATGGTTGTGGTCAGTGTAATGTGGATGGTTCGGGGTGAGAAGACCAGAAAGATGTGGACGGACATGCTTGGAATGCACTACTTGGATCGTATTGGAATGATGCGGAAGTATGGGAAAATCTGCGTTTAGTATATAAATTGTTATTATACTATTATTTCTTAATATTTTCGTAAATAAATCACCACTTGTTTCAGATTTATTTACCTGTGGAAGGTTGTGTATGGTAATTCTTGTTGTTCTTCTGGGGTGCATGTAACTGTAGCAGTCGATTGGGAGAACCTGTATTCAATATATAAAATATATTAGTATTTTGGTATTACTAAAATGTTTGAATATGGATTTATAAAATGTTTACCCTTGAGTTTGAAGTTTTGAATAATGTTGTGTATAGTCATATCCACCGAGACTGACGGTATCATTGTTAACCATGTGACCGTACCCCCAGGAACTACCTCCAGCATTACCATCAAAATTACCCGTTGGAGGGACATCTGATACTTCCAATTGTTCCTTCTGAACCAAAAGTTCAAAAGAATACTGGGTGTTTGACAGACCGAAGTCTATCATCGAAGATATTGATGCATCGTCTATAATTTCAATCAATGCATTTGCACTAAACATAGGCCATATACAACTTAACTTAAGCCTAATTTCACGGGGATCGTATTTCGTGATTTTGAACATTTTATTCTCGATTTCATTATAAGTCGTTGATGGTTCTAATCGCATGATTCTTGCGGACCCGTCCATATACTCGGGACCTTGTGCACTTGTGATAATCCGGCCATCGTATTTATATACAATAAATAAACTTGAACTTGCCATAATCTGCATCAAACAATATCAAGCCAACAATAAAAAAAGCGTTAACAACTTCATACAATCACAGTCAAAACATGCACAATCATATCTAGAGCTATGGTCTTCAAAGTCCACTAGACTGCTTTTAACTGTTCCAAAATGACAAGTTGTGAGATAACCCTCAAATCGTCTCTACACTGCCAATTGTGGCCAGGTAAGCACAAATGAGGAAAGGAGGGTTCCGCTCACGAATCACCGTGAGACGGGCCTTTTAAAATTACCTTTCTCACTTGTCTAGCCTAGGCACCACAAAGTCAAGTTTAGATAAACGATCGAATGCCCACAACCTTCTTCTGTCCTATTAAGCACGGCAGTCCTTGGTTGGCCGAGTCTACATATTTTTTTAATAAGCTCAAGGGTAATGCGTATACTTTTAGTGATTTTTGGGGTCTTAGGAAGGGTGATGAAATCCCCACCCAATCTGAATTGGTGTTATAGCCCCTTAAAGTCCGTATTATTTATGCAAAACAGTAACAAACATAAATCGAAAACACTTGCAAACAACTTATTTGGCGGCGGCGCAAAAAATCCTGCACAAAAACAGTTTTATTGGAGAGAGGAAGAGAGTTTGTGCAAAGAATGCTGCAGGAAGAATAGTTCAGAGGAGTTCAGAGGAGAGGAGAAGATGAGGGAAATACTCACAGAGAATTTGGAACTTCAAATTTATTCCCTGTGCTTATTTTGGTCTCCTCTTCCTGTTTAGAGCCCCCGAACCTTGGTTTGGTCACTGAATTTGCTCCAGAAATTTACAGCAAGCCGTGATTCCGTCTTGATCCTATCCAGCAGCTCCTCACGACTATGGTACTGAACTTGACCTTCTTCCTAAACTCCACACTTGCAAAAAATAAGGGTAAATAGAGAGTTGTTGTTTCTTCCTAAACTCCACACTTTCACAAAATAAGGGTAAATGGAGAGTTGCTGTATAGTAGAGAGCTATTTATAGGAACACGCCGGCATTTAATTACTGTAATAGATAATATGAGGGCGGGTTCCTGGAACACGCCCTCATTTAATTATTGAAGAGGGCGGGTTTTAAGAACCCGCGTATAATACAACTGAAAACTGATGTGAGAAGACACTATAATACAACTGACAAATATGAGGACGGGTTCCTGGAACACGCCCTCATTTAATTATTGAAGAGGGTGGGTTCTAAGAACCCGCCCTTTTCGTTCTGATAATACAACTATAATACACTATAATATAAAACAATAACAAAATGATGTGACAAGACACTATAATACAACTGACAAAGTGATGTGACAAGACACACCGGGACAAATATGAGGGCGGGTTCCTGGAACACGCCCTCATTTAATTATTGTAGAGGGCGGGTTCTAAGAACCCGACCTCTTCGTTCGATAAAAATACAAAACAATAATAAAATGATGTGACAAGACACAAAATGATGTGACAAGACACTATAATACGGGAATCCACAACAAATATGAGGGCGGATTCCTGGAACACGCCCTCATTTAATTATTGAAGAGAGCGGGTTCTTAAACCCGCCCTCTTTCATAAAAATACAGACTTGACAATCCCGGGATAAAAAACTGATGTGACAACAATACTAAAAAAATAAAAAACTGATGTGACAACACTAACGTTGAAGAGGGCGGGTTCTTGGAACCTGCTCTCCTTTCCCTATAAACCCCGCCCTCTTCAGTGTGGTTTTCGTCAAATTAACTCTTTCGTCAAATTAACTCTGTCCAAAGTCCCTTCTCATATCTAAAATCGTCTCAATGGAGAATCAACTATTCGACAAATCTCTGCTCGCTTATCAAAACGAACACAGATCTTTTAATATATTACATGGAGAGGAAAGATTCAAAACTTTTTAATTTTTTTTAATTACCCCTTTATTTTAATTCTAATAATTGAAAATAACATTATTTAATTTTGCAGGATGGAGATAATTTCACCGTCGTCACCCATAGTTCTGACAAGTGGATAGTTACCGACCAGCGAATAACTGAGCGGATTCGAAGGGCCGGATTTTATGAAGCTTCATTACTTCGTCATATCCAAATCGACCACGCTCTCATTACCTCTCTACTTGAGCGCTGAAGAAAAAAGACCCACACTTTTCTTCTAAGATGGGGTGAGGCCACTGTCACACTCCAGGATATTGGCCTCTTACTCGGTTTACGAGTCAATGGGCTTGGATTGGTCGGAGGAAAAATTGTTGGTCCAGATACCGACCACCCATACTGAGATACATATACCGAGTCTGCTCTCGGACAGGTAAAAAAATTCATTTTGTTTCCCCTCTTTAGTGTACCAATTGCATGTAGTACATTATTTTTAGCTTTAATATTTCACAAAAAATGCTAATATCAGGCACCAGGAGGTTACAGTAAGGGGTATAAGATCAGTTTAAACTGGCTAAAAGATACATTTACTAATATCCCTGATGAAGCCACCGATGAAGTCTTGGATAGATATGCACGTGCCTACATTCTGTACATGATCGGTTCTTAGTTGATACCGAACCAATCGGCAATGCGTGTCCATTCGTTATACCTTGGCTTCCTTACGGACTTTGATGTGTGTGGTCAATATTCTTGGGGAGCAGGGGTCATGGCCTTTCTTTACAAGGAACTCGATAAGGCATGTGCTCTAATGAAGAATAAAATTTGTGGCTGCATTACATTACTTCAGATAAATTCCTTATTTTTCACAGCTAGAAATTTGCAAAATTGTAATATTGGTTCTCTCTCTTATCATCTGACATTTTATTTATAAATTTGGTCATGGGCGCATATGTGTATGGGAAGACCGGATCGAGTTAAAATAACTGTCTTGGATACCCCTGAAAAGCCGCTCGGCTCTTGGTGGAGTGGCAATAAAGCGTATAAGGCTTCTCGTCGAGTACTTAGGTACTATAGAGATGAGTTGGATCGCATGGAGGCGGCTCAGGTAACCTTAACTTAGGTAATTAAGTTTGTTTTAAAATTTCGAAATACCTTCATCACAATTTTTGTACTATATTATTTGCGCAGTTCACGTGAACGCCTTATACAGCAGATCGTCTGCAAAAATTACCCAGCATCTGTATCGAAGAAGAGCTGATTTGGCGGGCTCGATGCCCACTCCTCTGCATTAATATCGTTGTCATGCACCTCCCGGACCGGGTGTTGCGACAGTTTAATAGATCGCAACATATTCCTGTCCCGCCGTCTTCGCCTATGACAATAGAGGGAGGCATGCGAGGAGTAAAGGCGGAGCGTGATTGGAGGGAGCATAATCATCAATATTTGCTGAGATAGGAGGATAGGCAGCGTAATACCTAACAGCAAATAGGTGACCAAACAGCCACCGACGCTATCGAAGCATATCTACAGTGGTATAAGCGTGTCACCATAAGATATCTTTCTGCTCTTCCTAACGACTTCCCAAATATCGCGCGGTATGAGCCTAGAGGCCACGTGGAACGAGATTTGGTAAGTTGAATTTTTTATATTATATTACTTTTTAACATCCGGCGGTATGAGTTAATACTTATTTCTTATTTCTAATGTAACGACAGGCTCATGGGTTGCATCTTATACAAACAATGGTGCAGGATCCATACCCGACTGATGCTGGTCCGGATACTCAGGCTCTATTTTCAAGTGTAGACCAATTAATTGGTGGTGTATTCGGTTCATATAATATTGTTCCACATTTATCGCCGGCACCAGAGCAGCAGTATGAACCGGCACCGGAGCAGCAGTATGAACCGGCACCAGAGCCGCGGCATGAGCCGGCACCAGAGTCGTAGCATCACGGAGATCCAGCGCAGCAGGATCAGTGGTTTGGATCACCATACCGTCAGCAGCAACCCTGGCATACCGGACAAGCGTAACAACCGGAGGAACAACAGTTTTAGGGGATCGGTTTTGCGCAGCAACACCAGTCTTGGGGGTCAGGTTTTGCAGAACAGTCGTCTTGGGGGTTAGGTTTTGCGCAACAACAGCAATCTTGGGGGTCAGGATTTGCGCAGCCATGGGGCCCAGGTTTTGTGCAACAGCAGCCGCATGAAACCGGGACAGGTTCTTCGCTACAACTGCCCAGTTGGGAGACAGATTTTTCGTCCTACGTACAGTTGTTGAGAGGCAGCACATATCCGACACCTGTCCCACATTCAGGATTTGCGGAACAACAGCCTGTTCAAGACGCTGCTGAAGCCGAAGCTGAAGCCGAAGCCGAAATAGAAGAGCAGACGCCGCCGCCGCCGTCATCTATCCAAGAAACGGGTGGGTCCTCCAGTCATCTCAGGAGGCATAGGCTTATGTCTAGCCTCCTCGGATTTCATAAGGGAAAGGGAAAAGGAAAACGATAGTTATTTACATTTTACAAACTGATAGGATTTTTTGTATTGTAAATCTGACGGATTCATTTTGATATTATAAATTTTACCGTCGAGATAGAATTTACATTTTACAAACAGATAGGATTTTTTTGTATTGTAAATTTGACGGATTCATTTTGTACACCACATTCATATAATAAAATTTTATTATTTTATTCAATTTTTTTTTTCATTTTTCCGTTTATTTATTTTAAAAATATTTTATTCAAATTTTAATTTAAAATTCTATATTTATATAGAGGACAGGTTCTAAATATAGAGAGGGCAGGTTCTGGGAACCCACTCAGAACCTGCCCTCTCTATATTAATAGAGAGGGCGGATTTCCCGAACCCGCCCTCTCTATATTTATATAGGAGGCGGGTTCTAGGAACCCGCCCCCTATACTGGGATGGGGGGTGGGACGAGAAACCTTCCTATATTTACAATTTAAATTCAAACCCCCCTTTTAGAACACCCAGCCCCCCCTAAATAATTCTAAATCAAAACCATCCTATTTCAAAAAATAAACCCAAAGAAAAAACACTTAAGGCGTTCGAAAGAAAACTTAACATGTTGTCAGGAAAACTGAACCGATCTTGATCAATCATGAGCAATCCAACTACAAGGTTCTCGAATCATTAGCAAGATAGTAAGCTACTAATTAGTAATTACTAAGATAAAACTATATTGTTTTTATTATGGATAATAAATAGATTTTAGATTACATTTAATATATTATTAACAAATTACTATTAGCAATTATTATTGGTGAGTTAATACTTACATGGATTGTTATGTAAAATAATTAACCTTTTGTTAAATTATTAAATATTTAAATTGATAAAATACTATTAAATCCTACTTGTTCTTAATAGTTTAGTGAAAAAACACGCAATACTTTAGTACATTCACTACTACAATATTCAATTGCCCCAACGGATTTAGCCGTAGAGGTAAAGAGATGCCCCTACGGATATATCCGTAGGGAAATAAAATGTCTCCGTAGGTTGAAAGGCCGCAGGTGCAAGTCTTCTCCCTGATCGATGATGTAGTGGCTTGCGGAGCCGATGCAGTGGCTTGCGGAGCCGCAGCCGATGTAGTGGCTTGCGGAGCCGCAGCCGAAGGAGATGCATGTGGAGGCTCGGCCGATATACCCTGTCGCGTCTGGACCTACGTGTGTAATAAGCGAGTAAGAACTGTGTATTATTCGAATTCGTATCATTATCAAGTTATTTCGAAACCCCAATCGATATATACTTAGGGACTTAGATCTCGTTTGGATATCTAATTTGGAAAACCGTAGTTTATTTTAATTAGATATGTATGTATGATTAATCAAAGGTAAGTCTACAACCAAATAAGCTCAGGCTACGTACTAATATTGGATATGTTGCTATCTATAATATGACATAATATTTTACTATTAAGTAGTATACATACCAGCATCTCGTTCAACTCCTGAACGGTGACCTTCAAGCTCTCTAGTTCCTGCTGGAAACGTCGCTCACTGGAGACGGAGGAAGTAACCGCCGGGTTGGAGTCCAATCTCATATGGGCCCTGCTAGGGCCCAGTCCCCGGCCTCTCTCCCAACCTCCTTGGTGCCCTCCGTGTGCGGCGTCCAGGACTGGGGTCAGCAGCATCGGATCGCTCTGTCCGGTAAAATCGATCCCCGATGCCTCGGCCTGCTCAACCACCCGCTCCTACACCACATTAACCATTAAAATATAAGTATATCATTTAAATTTGAACCTTTCAAAACTAAAATTTCAAATAGGGGTTGAATAAATATTAACACTTACGCAATACTCCTGGGTAGCGACGTCGGGGTATCGAAGCTCGCCCGTGGCGGGATCTGTCGAGGTACCGTGGACGGCAAGATATGCGGACAACACGCTCGGTGTACCACCTTGCGCCAGGGTATGAGCTCTCTGCAATATTAGAAAATAACTCTTAATATTAGATATATTAGAAAATAACTCTTAATATTGCATTATATCACAAAGGCCGGTCTATTGTAATTTACCGATAACTCCATGGCTCGAGTAATATTTCTCGAGCCACCTGTATAAGTGGGGCGACCCCTCTTCGTCGACTTCCTATTCTCTATATTTTGAGCGGCCTGTTTCTGCACAACACATTCGCATTTAGTTTTCTAATTAAGGAACACAAAAAAAAAATTATATACTAAACAATGAATTACATTTAAAATACATACCTGTTTGCGTTGAGAGTCGAAATATTCGCACAATAGAGGTCATGTCTTTACGTCGACTCTCGCAAAGGCCGGAGTAGATAGGAGGGCCGCTCTCTCTGCCTCGGGGGTCGCCATCCACAGGGAGTAGCAGTCGGCCTTCAGCTCATTCCTGTTATATCGGACTTGGTTTGCATGTTCTTCATCAGGCCATTGTACAGAGCATGAAGGTCGAGCACCCTCCCAGGGTGATCAGGGTCGGGTACAGGCTGAAAATCGTAATCCAACTGAAAATAAAAAAAAACATTGTTATTAGATTGCAAGTGTTAATAATAAATATATTGGATAAATCAAATGAAAATATATATTAATACCCGAGCCTGATCAAAGAAGAGGGCGAATGAGCGCCGGTGCCGGTCGCCCCACTCAACGTGAAGTGGATAGTTCTTCATGAGCCGGCTCTCATCCCTCATATACCGGTCGAACCTCTCGGCATGAGGACCGGTATAGAGATAATCAAGGGTAACAAAAGAGGGGAAATGCTGCCTCCCCCTAGCTCTGTCAGTCCTCAGCCTGTGGGACTGATTCGGGCCTCGAGTCCCCCTCTGGGGGTGGGGAGGCCCTGCGTCTGCAAGAAATATCAAGACAATCAATATTAAGACAAAGTTGTATTAAGAAATCAAGGTTAAACGAAAATTGAAGTGTGATATATATCTCCGGTGACTAAAGCACGAGCCTGGGCCCGGGCAGCAGCACGAGCGGGACGATAGTTCCTCCGGTGAGGAACAGCCGGTGTCCCGGATGCGGATGCATCCCCTCCAACTAGAAAATAAACATTGACGCTAAATTTCCATGAAATTCATATTTATTCTATAGAGGATATGTAAAATGAATAAATATTTTATATTTATTCATACTAACCTACAGACGATGCGGAGGGTACGGAAGTAGCAGGAGTGGCCCCTGCGGCAGATGTGGACGCACCACCTATAATTAGACAATTAAAAATAGATTATATAAGTAATTGCAAAAAGAATGTGTAGATCAATAATATAACATTCTAAATCAATATGTATGCACTATAGGATATATAAACATACCCGCAGGTGCGGTGGTGTCACCACCTACAGCTAGACAATAAAAAAAATTACTATCTAAGTAAGAGCAAAATGAATGTGTGTATATTTATGATATAGCATTATAAATCAATATACATGCACTATATGATATATAAACATACCTGGAGGTGCGGGAGTGGCCTCTGTCCCTGATGTGGACGCATCACCAACAACTAGATAATCAAACATTGACAATATAAGTAATTTTGACATGAACATGCATGAATATATATAATATTACATTCAAAATGGATATGCGTGCAATATACCTGGAGGTGTGGCAGAGTCCACACGGAAGGAGGCATCCGAAGGGGTCTCCGATCTGGGTGCAAGACCGGCCCTCTGAAGCTCCCTACGCAGCTCTCCGCGCGGCAGAACCGCTCTGCCTCTGCCGGTGCCGCGGCTGGAGCTCCTGCCGCCCCTCGCTGCTCCCGTCACCGTCATCAAATCTAGATAAACGGTTCGTGGACGCATTAGACAATCATTACAAGTATTGACTATATATGTATAGATCGTAAAATGTGAAGTAATAATATAACATTACTGATAACCTCTAATGACACGTTTGTTGTGTATTCTTGTTGTATGTGTGTGTTTCGGCTGTCGGGGGTAAGGCTTCTATCCCATTAAGAATGTATAGAGTGAACACCCATTCGCTTGTGCTTTCAACCGTTTCGAGTAAATTTCGGCAGCACCTCCCCGCTGTTCTCCGAGTACACTGTAATAGAATAGATAATCATTTCAAAGCTGTAAAACAACGTTGAAATGAACATCTAATCTATCTTTGTACACGGAGAACCAGCAGAAAGGTACCGACGAAATATCTCGAAACGGATGAAAACACAAGTGAATGCAGGTGTTTGCTTTATACATTCCTAACTTGTCCACACGGGACAAATCTATCGGTTATCATACGATTGAATATTCTCGTCACATAGACTATACGACAGTTGTTAGTATCGAGCTATACCGTCCGATATTTAACAACCTTCGTATAGTTCTATGTCACGACGAATATCGAACGTATGTTAACCGATAGACGGGGACTAAGTGGCGCTTTTAGTTTCATATATGAGTATCGATGAGAATCTGAAAGCTTCATATTATCATCGAGTATCATATATTGGTTTTAACTTGAATATCTTGAATCACTCTCTAATGATGCGTTTGTTGTGTATTCTTGTTGTATGTGTAACATGATTTTAAACTTATGAAATAATACTTGCTTAGTTACTTGCAAATTGCAACTTGAGAATAAGATATATGAAGAATTGAGCATTAAAGAACTAAGATGCATTAGACTTGAGATTGAGATACATACCTTCACCATAGAAAAGAAATCAATAAACAAGATGAATATAATATAAATTCAAGTTGAAAGAATATATATCCTCCTTTCAAATGCAATTAAGTCTCGATGATGCTGAAGATGTTACCAGAAAAACATCTTCTGCCAACCTTTATGTGTGAAGGGGTGTGTGTGAGAAAATTGGGTACACGGTGTCAGAAAAGTTTTCTCCTGCCATGTAGCAATCAAAATTCAATTCTTCGTTATTTTTTTTATAACCACCGACACTGTTCAATTGACCTTCATGGAGTAGCACATACATATCGAACTTTCTTCCTTTCTATTTATCTAATGATATACGGATAGAAAATGTTCCGTATTGACAGAAAATCAACTTTGCAAGTATTTGATACATACGCAAAAAGGTATTGAAATATGATGTTTTTTTGTTTTATATTTGTCTTAGGCCCTGTGTGTATGCATGCATGTGTGTGTGCATGTCTATGTAGAGAGGACAATGCATATTTATGTATTAGGTCGTGTGTATGCGAGCATGTGTGGTGCATGTGTCCGTAGAGAGAATGAAAGTGCAAATTTATGTATTATGCCCTGCGTGTATGGGCGCGTGTATGTGTGCATGTCAGTGAAGAGAGGACGACACCACACAGGCTCTCTTACGGCAGGTCCATGTTTTTCGATTCCTACAAACTTTTAGCATCTTAAGTAAGATCCATTGTTTTCATGTTGTTTACTTCCCTCAAATATTGCAATGTTTTACTTGCGCATCAACTAGTCTCGAAGTCTACGGCTGAACTTCGAACCGTATAAGTTACTTAACGATATCTTGCCTATTTATTAACTAGTTTAAAATTCTACAACTGAAAAATATAGCTATAATTGTTTGAAAATATAACTAAGTTATTATATCTCATGTAAGATCATGAATGAAGTTAGATAAGATAGAGTTGTTGTAACTTCTTTATATAGGGTGGTTCCTTTGTAATTGTATCAAAATGTGTAATCTATGTCATTTTAAGAATTAGGAAATAGAGAAATAATATTGCCTCCTTTTATGGTATGAGAGCAGTGAATTATATACTCACTGATTCTATAGATTTCTCTGGTCCCTTATCCACTCCATTTCCCTCCACCAATATCTCATTAGCCCTAACCCTAACCGCCCTAATCCTAACCCCAGCCCCAGCCCCAGCCGAACCCCAACCCCAGCCCCAGCCCCAGCCCCAGCCCCAACCGCAACCCTAACCGAATCCAACCCCAACCGCAACCCTAGCCGAACCCCAACCCCAACCCCAACCGCAACCCCAACCCCAACCCTTAAAATAATCAAAAAAAATTTTAATTGAAGATTTAATTACTTACCTGTTCGATGGAGGAGACAATCGACAATCGGCGACGAGGAAGAACACGGCGACGAGATCGGGAACGAGAGAGAGAGAGAACGGAGACGAGATCGGGAACGAGAGAGAGAAAACGGTGACGAGATCGGTGAGATCGGTGACGAGATCGGCGACGAGAAAAGGGGGAGTTTCGCGCACTCGAGCGAGAAAGAGGAGAGATAATCAGCGCGTAGGGAAATTATGTGCCTTTTCTATTAAATCCATATTTAGATGCCCTACGGATTTGTCCGTAGGTCCTTGGTTTGCGGCTCCGTAGGGGCAAACAACAAATTAAGATTTAATATTTTTAAATTAAACGTCTTGGACCGTAGGGACAACCGTCTGGCCCTACGGACTAATCCGTAGGGCCAAAATAAATCTGCCCCTACGGATTTCAATATCCGTAGGGGCAACCCTCTATTTTAGTAGTGATCATTCCCCTACGGAGTAATATTTGCCCCTATGGCTTATGCCGTAGGGGAAAGTATGCCTACGGATTATTCTGTAAGGACATAATCTTTATTTAATTTATCTATTTATAAAATAAAATAATTGCTCCTACGGAGTAATCCGTAAGGCCTTCTATATGCCTCTACGGATTAACCCGTAGGGGCACGTTTTGTCCCAATTACTGACTCTATAGGGACAAAATATGAGATATTCTGATATCTTGTCCCTACGGAAAAATGTGTAGAGGCAAAACTTGTCTTTACGGATTAATGCATAAGGATATTATATCAGGTTTTAAAAAAAAAAAGTGGCTTCCCTTTTTTTCACTGTCTTGTGCATAATAATATATATATATCATATAGCTGAATATAGAAATATTCATAAATAACATTTCACGGATAATATATAAAAGAAATAAACAAAAAGAATACGAAATCAATTTAAATCGTTGTAAACATACAAACAACCACCAATATCGTCCAAAATATACAATACGTATCAAATAAGTACATACTTCGTCAAAAATATAAATAAATCTACCCTAACTCGGTCCAGCTTCTCCACCTCTGATAATTGCCGTAATCTGGCGCATCTGCTTCTCGATGCAATCCTGAGTCGTCAAAAACTTGACTAATGAAGGAGCGGACTGTGCAGGCTGTGGAGCTATAAGAGTGGTCTGCGCAGTCGCAGCCGAGACAGTGGCTTGCGGAACCGCAGCCAAAAGAGATGTATGTGGAGCCGCAGCCGAAATAGCCTGTCGAATCTTTAAAATTTTGTGTTTGTGTAATAAACGAGTAAGAACGGTATATTAGATTTTAGTCGAATTCGTATCATTATCAGATTATTGCGAAACCGCGAATTTATATTTGCTTTGTTGAGATTCCACACGATCTGTTGAAATTCATATGTTATGTAAGGGAATTTATACATGTTGAAATTCCATACATTCAGGATTATGCTTTTATACCCCAATCTAAGAATACTTAGGGACTTAGGCCTAATTTGGGTATCTAATTTGGAAAACCGTAGTTTATTTTAAGTGGGGGTAGAAATGATACTTACTCTAATTTGTAAGCTCGTATCTCTCCTTAATTGTTTAGCTTTGATTGGATACTTGGTTTTGGAGTTATCTAATTTACAAAGAAATGTTTTCTTCTCAAGTTTTGAATTTGGATAATCACAACTTTTTAAACTTCAAAATGAAAAAAAATGTGGCATGGTTATGATTATAGAATTCAGTTTAATTAGATAGTTTTATATAAGTCTGATTAATCAAAATTAAATCTAAAACCAAATAAGCTCAGACTACTAATATTGCATATGTTACTATCTATAATATGATATAATATTTTACTAATAACTAATATACGTACCAACATCTCCTTCAACTCCTCGACGGTAGTCTTCAAGGCGGCAACATCATACTCCAGACGTCGTTCACGGGGGGTAGGGGAAGTAATCGCTGGAGTGGTGACCAACTTCATATGGGCCCTACTAGGACTAGGTTCCCGGCCTCTCTCTCACAACCTCCGTAGTGCCCTTCGTGTGCGGTGTCTAGGACTGAGGTCAGCAGGATCGGATCGGTCTGTCCATTAAAATCGATCCTCCATACCCCCGCCATCTCCACAACCCGCTCCTACACCCACATTAACCATTAAAATATAGGTATATCATTTAAATTTCAACTTATCAAAACAAAAATTTCATTCGAATTAGAATAAATATTAACACTTACGCAATACTCCTAGGTAGCAGTGTCAGGAAATCGAATCTCGTCCGTGGCGAGATCTGTCGAGGTACCGTATACGGCAAGATACGCGGTCAACATGCTTGATGTATCACCCTGCGGCAGAGTCTGAGCTCTCTACAATTCGCCAAAAATTTACATATATTATAAAATAACTCTTAATATTGCATTATATCAAAATAAATCTATTGTAATTTACCAATGCCTCCATGGCATGAGTAATGTTTCTCGAGCCACCTGTATAAGTGGGGCGACCTCTCTTCGCTGACTTCTTATTCTCCTTATTTTGATCGGTATATTTTTACACAACATAATCAGATTTAGTTTTCTAATTAAACAATACAAAAAAATAAATTATATACTAAACAATGAATTATATTTAAATTACAAATTTGTTTGCACTCAGAGTCATAATATTGGCACAAGAGAGGCAATGTATCTATGTTGACTCTATCAAAGGCCGAAAATATAGGAGAGACGATCTCTCCGCCTCGGGGGTCGCCATACATACCAAATAGCAATCGATTTTCAGCTCGTTCATATTATATCGGACCTGTAACGACTCTGAAATTTCTGTACAGAATTTTTTGTTTTAATGTACAGAAAAGAGTTTTACAGCCTGAGTTTGAGTTATAAGTTACTTCGTTTAAATAAAATCTAAAGACCTTGCACTGCTGTGACATAACCGTTGTGTTCGATTCCTATTAGGCACAATTATTTTTTTCTGAATTTTTTTAAATTTTTGGAAGCCCAAAAGATTGCATGTGCAATACAGGGGAAATGAAAAGTTCAGAAAAATCAAACATGTGGAAAATGGAGTAAACATGGATTTAAACAGCTAGCACGAATCTCGATGCCAGATGGCACAAATCGACCGGCCAAAAGCACAATATAGCTGGCGGGGATGGGTTGATGGTGGCCAAATGGCCCCGGGCTTTGCACACACACATTTTTACCTACCCCTAACTCTCCTGCACTGTTTGATTTCTCTGCAATCAAACAGAGACCCATCATTTCACAATTAAACATCATTTTAATGTTTTTTAATCCACCATTTTAATTCCAAAACCCCAATTCTCTATTATAAATACCACCCATGCCTGAAAATTCTAGCCAAAACCCTCTAAAAAGTTCTTAAGTGCAAGTGGAGTAAAGTGGAGTTACCGAACAAGTTTCTTCCGTCGAAAATCGAAACCGATTCCGGAGCTCCCTAGACATCCTGAAGCATCCCTCCTCTTCCTTAACCCCTTCTTGACATTTTCAAATGGTAAGTCCCTTCTAAATCTCTTCCTTTCTATTGAAAATTCTATTTAAATTTTTATCGGTAAAACTAGATTTAAAACTGACATTTTCTTTTCTAAGACACATAACTCCCTTTTCCTTTACAATTTAGTCAATCTAATTTTACTACATCACTTGTAATCTTAAATCCTAATATTTAGAATCAAATTTTATCAAAATTTTCATGTGAAATAACAATAGTAGAATTTTTTCGTTAAAATACCTTGAACTTTATAAACACCTCTTTTAGTATTTGTTAAAATAATACCTTAGAAAAACTTCACGGAGTAACGACCTACCCCATACATACACTTGGTTTTATAGCACGATACTCATTGTATGCATTTTCATTTCGAGGAATAATATTATAATAAAATACCACATAAATTTAAAAACCGGATTTCTTTAAAAGCGGTATTTCGTATCCTTTACAATTAAGCATCTACAACCCTATTTAGGGTATCCGCTAATGGATGGTGCGGATTATTGCACATTCTTGGGCTAGTAGAGCGAGATGCAGACCTTCTCACGGAGCATTCGATCTCGAAAGGATTTAAAGACGGTTTTTAAGAAATATGAATTTTCTAAATAAAATAAAATTTGTTTTTAAAATTAAAATTATATAAAATTATAAATACATATTTTCAAAATATAATAAACCTATGTTTTTTTTTCAAAAATGAAAATATTAACAATTGTCAATAAACTACGATTAAGATACCAAAAAGGCAAGTTTTATAATAAAATACCATGAACTTTCCAAGCTAAGTACTTATCACTAAAATACCCCAAATACTTAAAATCCATGCTCATGACAATCTCAAATAATACTAATCACCCTCGAGATTTACTTTTAAACTATATTAAAATATTTTTTCATAAAACCCCCTCGAGATATATAAAATAATATTTTAGGAATTTAGTAAATATAGGTTTAAGCGAGATCAATTCTCTTGAGTCCTAGGGAGCCGGAGAAAGTGAGTGCTTCTCTATTTAAAGTAGACAACTTAACGAAATTATCAATGATAATTGTCTTGGAAAAAGACACAAATCCTGCCGTCCATGTGCAGCTGTTACCGATGACTCCCAAATCTAATTCAAGAGCTAAATCAGTTTATAAGTGTCTGACTCAGTCTGAGTCAAATTCAAAGCTGAATCCAAGATCAAACACGAATACCTAATCATGAACTTGAACAGTTGAAATCAAATATCAAACTCAACCATGTATACTTGACTTGACTTGACCAAACCCTGGTTATAATTGGACATGAATTTAACATGAATACCAGAACACAATGGTTGCTATTGAAACTGACTTGACTCGAACCATAAATACAACTTGACATGAATACATGAATACTTGAAACAAATACATGATATTGACATGAACTCAATCTTGCTATTTGATGTATTCATGGATTCAGGCAAGACTAGTAATTTTAACTGTAACATAGAATACACGGGGTGTTGGGGTAGTTCATGTATGAATCCAACGAAATATCAGGAGTCTCTTAGATCATAAATCCATGTCTACTAACACAAGCAAGCTATCATGAGGGCCCGTGTTTCCTTACTCCTGGATTATAACCTGTTGAGTTTGGAATACTTCAACATTAGGTTGAAGTCTCGTCACTAACACTTGATTCGAGCCCGTGGTTTCTTACCTCTGGATTATAGCCTGTTGGGTTCGAGAACGCTCTTGAGATTGGTTGACATTCACCCTTGAACTTACATAACATTAGTTGACCCATGTAAAGACCTTTTAGGACATTTACATTCACTTCATATTCACTATACCTATACTACACGGCTATGCTATACTATGCTCATGTTATTTTGTCATGATATATATATAGAACTGCATGTTATACAGAATTGCCATGCTTATATTAAATAACACGTTTCAACACCATATCTCCTAGTCCATTGTTTCATGATATACATTTTCTTTATCATTATATTGTTATACTTCACACCCATTTCTTGGGGACTTACCGAGCGAAAGTTTGCTGACGGGCATTCCACCCATTTTTGTTTTCTTGGAATGTTCGTCAGATACTGTGGAAACTGAGGAGGTGGACACCACCGAGGAGGAGCAAAACCATATCACGACTCAGGATTAGACTAGTTATTTCTCTCTGTTTATGTATGCCACCTGTTAGGCATCTCTCTTCTTGTATTGTATTTATTTCTAGTTGAACTCATATATTGTAAATGTTTCAAGTTGAATGTAAATAAAGTTGTTGAAGTTGAAATCTCATGTTTATTTCTTGTCATTTTATATTGCTTATTTTACGCTTAGTGTATTTATTCCGGGAAATGACATTCTCGAAATAAATATGTCGCGGGCTTGCTACATCACCTATTGGGAAGCGGGGCATGACAGGTTTTGTTGGTGGCCCATGCAGGTCAGTTCTGCATGAAGTCTTAAGTAATATATTACAAGAAATAGGACATTCAACAACTTTACATTCTTTGCAATTCATTTTCCATTGAATCTATCCTAATTTTTCTTCTCTATCTAAGGTGATGGATTCTCTCAATAACCCTAACACCAACATCAATGGAAGTACACCACAACCTACCCTTACCGTTATACCACCTTCAACTACCGTAGCCGCTTCACTCACAGAACAGACGATACTTTTGGAGGCTATCAAAAGCGTACTTGAGGGTCAGCAGGCACAAAACACGATTTTGCAGGATCTCCTTCAACAGAGTTTCATCCGCTCTGAAGCAGAAGCATAGGGAGTGAAACAATTTCGAGCATTACACCGAAAGAACTTCTCAGGGAAAGAGAAACCGTTTGAAGCCGAGAAATAGACTCAGAGCATAGAAGACGACCTAGCCGCAGCCCAAGTTCCAGAGGTGGCTTGGGTCAGAATAGCAAAACTCCAGCTTACCGACAATGCCAGAGTCTGGTAGAAGGCCGAGGAGAGCCATCTTGAGCATCTGATTGAGTGGAAGACTTTCCGTGATCTCATTGACGCCAAGTATTTTCCGGAAAACGCGCACTTTGAAATGGAACAGAAGTTCATTCACCGGAAACAAGGATCCATGTGGGATAAGTCGGTGGATGAGTATGATGCAGAATCAACCATGCTCAGAAGATTCGCCGCCCATCTAATTCCTACTGCCGAAATCAGAGACAGGCGCTTCTAGCAAGGATTAGACCCTGAGATCCAGGCCGCCCTAGCAACGAGAGAATACCTAACACATGAAGCAGCTTTGATGTCAGCACGTCGCTATGAAGCTGTCATTAAGAAGAAGGGAAGGCCACAGTCGGTCGGTATGAAACATCTTGCCAATCAGATTACTGGAGGAGCCTCTTTTAGGACAACTCTCCCAGCGCCAGCTATGGGGTCAGGAAGATCATTTTTCGAGACTGAACAAAACTTCTGTATCTATTGTAAGAGGACTGGACACCAAGTCAAGAATTGTAGTCGAGCGAATGGTGTTTGTCTGATATATGGATCACCCTCACACACTATAGGAACTTGCCCACACAATCAAACTGGTCCAGCTCCCGCAGCTAAACCAGCTATTCAAGCTCCATCTACTCGATTAGCCCTTCCTCCAGCACCTCCACACGGACCACCTTTACCTCTTCAGTCATCGATGTACCAGCATGCACAGAGAAATGTGCAGAGACATCAGGATTTCACTTTGGCGGCTGTAGAGACCGAAGCTATAGGTCAAGATAACACTGGTAAATTCCCTTCCATCTTTTTCAGCCTTTTCAAATTCTTTCATCTACCCAAATATTTTTATGCACTTTCAGTACAATATCAGTAGTTCCTTTAGAACTACTTTAATCACATTTTTTTTATTGAATCTTGTAATTACTCAAATTTCAGTGTACAGAAAATTGTTCAAAAGTTAATGTACAATTGGGGTATTTGCAAATCCTGTGAATGCTATAAGAATTTATTTTGCTTTTGAATAGCAAGAAGGAGCTTGTATCTCATTGGTAAGACCTTGCACTGTTGAGACATAGCACCAGAATTTAAATCCCATCAGCCATATATTCTTTTTATTAAAATTCCTTTTAATCTTTTTAGAAGCCCAAGAGTCTACACATGCACTACACGTAAACTGAAGAGTCACAGTTTAAATAAACATGTGCACTGAAGAAGCCAAAGCGACACAACACGTGGCACCCAACCCCACCCTAAACCGTCGGTAAAGTCCTGGTGAAATGCATGATTTGGCCGGTACCACCGGGCTAACCGTTGGTAAAGCCCCTCATTTTTTGCCTATTGTAACCTTTCAGCTACCCCACTAACCCTATATTGCTTGTTTACTCTGAATTTAACCAAAGTGCAATAAAATGCCCCTTTAATCCTTTAAAATACAAATTTTTAATGCATTTCTTTCACTCCCTAAACCCTAATTTCCCCTATAAATACCACACCATATTTCATCCCTCCTCACTCAGAAATTTCTGTCAAAACTATACAAAATTCTCAAGTTTCTTTTAGTGTACAGGTGGAGTTAGCGAAGGGAGAAGCTCCGACGAAATTCCGAGGAGATTCCGGCAACGAAACGACATCCCGACACTTCCCAATCCTTCTCCTACCTCTTCCCTCTCATTGAAGCCAGTAAGTCCCGTCTTCCCCTCTCTTTCTCTATTCTAAAAATCTTAAATACTAAAACCCGACGGAAGTGGAGTTAATCCAACTTCCGATTCGGTTTTTATTTAAAACTCCTATTTTTCTTAAACAAGAAAATACCAAACTTTCATATCATGTTCAATAAACATTAGCATACATATTAAACAAGTTTCACATCAAAAGAATTTATATTGCAATTTTTATCGCAGTTTTACAGTAAAATACTGCATACTTTAGTTTACCGAAATAAAACAATATAAATTTGTTTTACCTTTAGATAGTTCACGAGGTAATGACCTACCTCATTACAATACACATCTTTAACATAGCACGATGAAAATTTTGGGAACATAGTTATGGGATAACACGACTTTGCAAATAAATACATTTAACTTTCAAAACCATTTCTATAAAAAGATATATTAAACATTTTCATGCAACCGCGTCTCTACAACCCACTTTGGGGACACCATTCGGGATAGTGCGGATTATTGCACATCATCGGGCCAAGTAGAGCGAGATGCAGACCTCCACAAGGAACATTTGATCACGATGGAATTTTTATCATTTTTCTTCAGAAAATGAGATTTCTACAAGAAAGTAAATAAATTATTTTCATTAAATATAAACATGCCTATTATCAAAATACCTATTTTAATTATATACATATTCCAATGTTTTCTAAAATCAAAGGAATCACTATTACATGAAAATACCATCCAAATACAACACAAGTACAATATTTCAATAAAATACCATATATTATGAAATTAGATTCTACTCACTAGAAATTTCACATATATAAAATATACATCTGTGAAAACCCTAAAGACGATAATTAAATACTTGAGGTGTATTTTGAAAATTATATCAAACTATTTTTACATAAAACCCTCTCAAGTTATACTAAATTATAATAAGGACCCTAGTAAACATAGGTTTAAGCGGGACCAGTCTCTTGAGCCTCAGGGAGCCGGAGATATGGTTGCTTGCCTATTTAAGGTAGACAATCTAACAAAATGTGCTATCAACAAGGTAATTGTCTTGGAAAAATACACAAATCCTGCCGTCCATGTGCAGCAGTTACCGATAACACCAAAAGCTAATTCAGGACTTTAATTTCTTTTCTAATTGTCTGACTCAGACCGAGTCTCAATCTAATCAATCTGACATGAATATGATTCAAGTATAAATTACAATTCAATATGAATCCATATATTCAATCTATACAACTTGACTAAACTGAACCATGGATATACTCCATTTACATGTCCATCCATTATATCCGTTCTATTACTGATATCATGGTTTCGGCAAGTCATCCATATACAATTTACAATACAAGACAAAACAATACAATCAAGATATCGCGGGGTTTATAAGGTGTAGATTGGTACGGAAGGTGTTAAAAGTGGCACGAGACTGTAACCATAACACACCTAACCTGAATATCCATTGCCGTTGCACCGTGGCTTAACGGTTCCTTGTGCTCCATATACCTTAGTCTCCGGAATAGTGGGACTTCTCTCGTAAACACTGGCATTTTCTGTACCAAGCTATAAACAATAGCGTTAACAATATAATCAAATCTTATAAGATATATTCTCTTTCTGTCTATTCTATCTCTACTCACTTTTGGGACTTACCGAGTGATTATTCGCTGACGACATTCCTTTCTTCTTTCTTTGGAATGTTGTCAGGTGGATCGGACCTTTTGGAGACCGAGCCCAGCAGCGAGGACTTGGATCAGATAACCTTCGACCCAGAGCTCTAGATTACTTGTATATATTTTCATTTCTGTTATGCCATTGTTTAGGCATTGCTTTCATTCCATGTATTTACATTTCAGCTGTATTGTAACAAGAATGTTGAGTAAATAAAGTTGTTGTTCATTTACATTTCGTCTCTTGTGTACTTTACCTTATATTGCTTAGATCTGCTTAGCGTGTTTATTTCTGAGTAAATGCGTCGTGTGACCCATCACGTCCACTGCCCGTACACTGGGAAGCGGGGCGTGACAGGTTTTATTGGTGGCCCATGCAGGTCAGCTCTGTATGAACATGCATGTCAGTTCTGTATGGACATGCGGGTCAATTCTTCATGAAGTCCTAAGCAATATAACACAAGAATCAACAACTAAAATCATTCTTTACAATTCACATTCTTTGAATCTTATAATTTCATATACTTTGAATCTGTCTTAACCCTAATTTTTCTTTCAAGATTATGGATTCCCCAAACAACATCAGCACAAATGTCAACAACACTACCCCACCTTTACCGCTTACACCTGCCGTCGCTATTCCGATCAACGCGTAGATGGTTTTTCTTGAGGCGATCCGCAGCCTTCTGGAGGGACAGCAGCAGCAGGCTGCTATCTTGATGAACCATCCAGAGACAGAAGCACCTGGGGTGAAGCAATTCAAGGTTTTCCACCCTAAGAAATTTTCGGGAAAAGAGAACCCTCTAGAAGCTGAAGAATAGGCTCAAGGTATTGAAGATGATCTAGCAGCGGCATAAGTGCCAGAGATAGCTTGGGTTCGAGTTGCGAAGCTGCAACTCACTGACAATGCACGGGTCTGGTGGAAGGAAGAAAACCGTCTCACCCAGCCAATCGAATGGAAGACTTTTCGCGATATGTTTGACGCGAAGTACTTTCCTGAGACTGCCCGATTCGATATGGAACAACAATTCATTCACATACAACAAGGTTCAATCTGGACTAAATTCGTGGATGAATATGATGCTGAGTTTACCATGCCCAGTCGGTAAGATATGTCTTAATATTTCGATTTTCATATATTGCATACTACACAGCTAACACAATACCTTAACATATTCGCGGCACACTTGATACCAAAGGATGAGATCAGAGCCCGTCGATTTCAACAAGGGTTAGATCCGGAGATCCAAGCTGCGTTAGCTACAGGGGATTTCCCGACCCACAAATTGGCTTTGAAAGCAGCCCGTCGATATGAGGCGGTGGTAAAGATGAGGGGCAAACCTTAATTTGCCGTGATGAAACGCCCTGCCACTCAGATGGCAGGAGGAGCCACTTCAAGGCCACCATTTGTGCCCAGAAGACCAGGAGTACCGAACAACCGGCCCAACCCAGCCTTTTGTACCTACTGCAGGAGGAATGGACATTTGGAGAAAGACTGCCGGCGTGCAAATCGCCTTTACTTATTCTGCGGCTCAGCTACTCATGACATCGGATCTTATCCTCAGAGACATAACCCAAATGCTGCACTCAGGCCAGCAATCACTTACCAATAGCGCCCAGCCATCCAGACACCTGCTCCATGACTTGCACTACCTGCCCCACCTCTTCGTGGACTGATTGCACCTCCTCCTCGTCAGTTCCAACAAGCTCAACGGAACGTACCTCAAGGATAAAGGAACGGACAAAAAAATACTCCTCCAGCAAGGAGAAATGTGCCGAGGCGACAGGCTTTCACAATGATTATGGAAGAGGCTGAAGCCACCGGCCAAGTCATTACTGGTAACACTTCCCCATCAAGCCTTATTTTCCATCTATACATACTTATATACATTTTCCCTTATACCTAAAACATATCCCACATAACTTAGGTACAATCTTAGTACCCTCACTTCCTGCACTCGCACTCTTCGATACTGGAGCATCTCTTTCTTTTATGTCGCAACGGTTCGTCCGAACTCATGCGATTCCAGTCAAACCCCTCGTATCCAGCTGGAATATCAGTTCAGGGAACGGCGTTCTAAAGGCAGTAATGGGATACGACATGTGTCCAGTGGTCGTCTGCAGCAGAGAATTCTATGCTGACTTCAAGGTGCTGGACATACCGAACTTCGACGTCGTCTTGGGTATGGATTTGCTCGGAACATTCTATGCTACCCTTGACTGTCGTCAAAGGAGGGTAGTATTCGAGATTCTAGAGCATCTGGTCGTCTATTTCAAAAGTGGAGACCGTACCCTGGAGCCAAGTACCTACAAGGCGAAACCAAAGAAGGCAGTGATTGCGAAAATTCAAGCGGAGGAAGGATTAAAGCCAGAAGTAGTTCGAGAGTTCGACGATATGTTTCCTGAAGACATATCAGGTTTGTCTCCCGATCGAGCTCTTGAATTCAGCATTGATTTAGTACCAGGAGCACAACCGGTGATTAAAGCACCGTATCGGTTATGTCCGGAAGGTTTGAAGGAAGTCCGAACTCAATTGGACGAATTATTGGCGAAAAGATGGATTCGTCCCAGCAATTCAAGTTGTGGATCACCAGTTCTACTTGTGAAGAAGAAGGAAGGTTCATACAGAATGTGCATTGATTATAGAGTCTTGAACGAAGTAACGATAAAGAACAAGTATCCACTACCGCGTATCGACGATCTGTTCGATCAGCTAAGTGGATCTTGCAATTTCTCCAAGTTAGATCTTCGTTCGGGTTATCATCAGGTAAAGGTCCAGGATGCTGATATTCATAAAACAGTATTTAGAACGCGCTATGGTCATCACGAATTTCTTGTGATGCCTTTGGAGTGACTAACGCACCAGCAATATTCATAAACCTAATAAATCAAGTTTTCCGGGAGAACCTAGACAGGTTTGTTGTCATCTTCATCGACGACATCCTGATGCATTCTAAGAGTCGGAAAGAACATGCCGAACACCTACGAATTGTCCTGGAAACTCTACGACAACATCAATACTATGCCAAGTATAGAAAATGCGAGTTTTGGCTAGATCAAGTTGGTTTTCTTGGACATATTGTATCAGGCGATGGAATCTTTGTGGATTCAGCTAAAGTTTTAGCAGTAAGTGAATGGCCGACACCGAAGTCAGTGAAGGCCATTCGAAGTTTTTTGGGTCTAGCTGGATATTACAGAAGGTCCATTGAAGGATTTTCGAAGATTGCAACACCCCTGACCAAGCTCACATGTAAAGATGAAGAATTCGTGTGGTTAGAAGCATGCGAGCAAGCTTTCGTAGAACTCATGTCAAGATTGACATCAGTGCCTATCCTTGTCACACCGGACCAATCTAGAGGTTTCAAAGTGCATTGTGATGTATCCGGTAAGGGATTAGGATGTGTTCTACATCAGCACGGTAAGGTTGTGGCTTATACTTCAAGACAGTTGAAGATTCATGAGCGCAAATATCCAATGCATGATTTGGAATTGGTGGCCGTAACCTTTGCTCTTAAGATTTGGCGCCATTATCTTTTTAGTGAACGAGTGGATATATACACAGATCATAAGAGTCTGAAATATGTGTTTACTCAGAAGGAGCTTAATATGCGGCATAGAAGATGGTTAGAACTCATGGCAGACTTCTACATGAACCTGCAATATCACCCAGGGAAGATGAATGTAGTACCTCATGCCCTTAGTCACCAACCATTAGCATTGAATCTCACCGTACAGCGGAAGCTTCAACAAGACTTGCATTAGATGGAGATTGAAGTAATCATACCAGGTAACGCTTAAATTTTGATGAACTTACAAATTCAATCTACCATTGTTAATCAGATCAAAGCAGCTCAAGTAAGTGATGCTAAGTTGCAAAAGATCAGAGAACAAGTGGAAAATGGACTTCGAACAGACTTCATCATCCATGAAGACGGATGTTTGAGATACGACAGTAGATTGTGCGTACCAAAAGGTTCTATATGAGAAGAGTTGATGAAAGAAACTCACAACTCTCCTTATTCAGTACACCCTGGAGGTACAAAGATGTACAAAGATCTACGTCAAAATTACTGGTGGCATGGAATGAAGCGTGAAGTAGCCAGAAGCGTCGCTAAATGCTTGGTGTGTCAGCAAGTAAAAGCTGAATATCACAGAACTGCTGGATTACTTCAACCGTTACCTATCCCATAATGGAAGTAGCAACACATCACAATGGATTTCATGACTGCACTTCCTCGCAGCACGAAGGGTAACGATGCGGTATGGGTTATTATGGATCGACTCACAAAGTCGGCTCACTTCATCCCATTTCGAGTTAGCCAATCTACTAATACATTAGCAAAGAAATACATGAAGGTAATAATCTAAGCAAGATTTAAACTCTTCAATATGTACTATCTCTGATACCCATGAACTCATACAGGAAATCGTGAGACTTCATGGAGTACCGGTCTGCATTGTCTCCGATCGTGATACTAGGTTCCGCTCACAATTTTGGCAAAGCCTGCAAGCTATCTTGGGAACAAGTCTGAACTTCAGCACAGCCTATCATCCACAAACAGATGGTCAGTCTAAGCGAACTATTCAGATCTTGGAAGATATGCTCTGAGCGTGTATGCTAGACTTCGGAGGATCGTGGGAAGATCACCTACATCTTATGGAGTTTTCATACAACAACAGCTATCAAGCAAGTATAGGAATGACATCTTTTGCAGCACTTTATGGAAGGAAGTGTCGATCGCCATTAAGTTGGGACGACATCGGAGATAGAGAACTCCTTGGACCTGAGATGATAGTAGCAACTGTGGACGTGGTCCACACTATCAGGGAAAGAATGCGCATAGCCCAAGATCGACAGAAACACTAGGCTGATGTAAAGCGCCGTCACTTGGAGTTCCAACCGGGAGAACATGTATTTCTGAAGATATCTCCAAACCGTGGAGTGATTCGTTTTGGAAGACGGGGTAAGCTTAGTCCAAGGTACATTGGACCGTTCGACATACTCGAACGAGTCGGTGAAGTGGCTTATCGCTTGGCACTTCCACCTTCATTGGAAGGAGTGCACAATGTGTTCCACATATCCCAACTCAGAAGGTATGTGAGTGACCCCAGCCATATTCTTGATCATTCCGAGCTCACTGTACAGCCAGATTTATCTTGTGAGCAACAACTTGTTGAGATCTTGGACAGAAAAGTGAAGTCACTTCGGAATAAGGAAGTCAACTTGGTTCGAGTGACGTGGAGAAAAGACACATCAGGAGAATCAACATGGGAAATGGAAGATGAGATGCGTGCAAGATACCCTCACTTATTTGTAAACTAGTCCTTAAAATAAATTGTAAATTTCGAGGACGAAATTTTTGTAAGGAGGGTAGACTGTAACAACTCCAATTTCAGTGTACAGAAAATTATTTAAAAGTTAATGTACAATTGGGGTATTTGCAAATCCTGTGAATGCTATAAGAATTTGTTTTGCTTTTGAACAGCAAGAAGGAGCTTGAAGCTCATTGGTAAGATCTTGCACTGTTGAGATATAGAACCAGAGTTCAAATCCCATCAACCACATATTCTTTTTATTAAAATTTCTTTTAATCTTTTTAGAAGCCCAAGAGTCTGCACGTGCACTACACGTAAACTGAAGATTCACGGTTTATATAAACATGTGCACTGAAAAAGCCAAAGCGACACAACACGTGGCACCCAACCGCACCCTAAACCGCCGGTAAAGACCCGGTGAAATACACGATTTGGCCGGTACCACCGGGCTTACCGTGGGTAAAGCCCCCCATTTTATGCCCACTGCAACCTTTCAGCTACCCCACTAACCCCATATTGCTTGTTTACTCTGAATTTAACCAGAGTGCAATAAAATGCCCCTTTAATCCTTTTAAATGCAAATTTTTAATGCATTTCTTTCACCCCTTAAACCTTAATTTCCCCTATAAATACCACACCATATTTCATCCCTCTTCACTCAGAAATTCCTGTCAAAACTATACAAAATTCTCAAGTCTCTTTTAGTGTACAAGTGAAGTTAGCGAAGGGTGAAGCTTCGACGAAATTCCAAGGAGATCCCAGCGACGAAACGACGTTCCGATGCTTACCAATCCTTCTCCTACCTTTTCCCTCTCATTGAAGCCAGTAAGTAAACCCACCGTTGCCGGTCCCAAGTCCGGATAAGAAAGGGTGATGGTTGTGGTAGGCTTGTGACAGCCAACGTAAAACTTTGTCACATTCTATGACATGAACCATAATAAGAATATCGTTGGTGCATCCCTTACTCAGCGATGCGCTACATCGGATCCCGGGTGTAGTGTTAAGTATGCAAGGGCTTCTAGGTCGTCGTCCAGATGCGGTGCGCTACATCGGACCCCGGGTGTAGTGACAAATAAGCAAGGGTCGTCGTCTAGAAACGGCGCGCTACATCGGACCTCGGGTGTAGTGACAAATAAGCAAGGGTCGTCGTCCAGAGACGGCGCGCTACATCGGACCCCGGGTGTAGTGACAAATAAGCAAGGGTCGTCGTCCAGAAATGGCGCGCTTCATCGGACCCCGGGTGTAGTGACAAATAAGCAAGGGTTTCATAGGACCCGTCTAGCTTCCTGGAACATAGGTTCCCTTACGGTAGACTAATAGAATTAGTGGAGGTGATGATTAGGAGGAGAGTTGATATTTTGTGTTTGCAAGAAACTAAGTGGGTAGGTGAAAAGAGTAGAGTCATAGAGTCTTGGGGTTATAAGTTTTGGTATACGGGTAGAGATAAAAATCGTAATGGGGTAGGCATAATCATAGATAGACGGTTGCTTGAGGATGCAGTTGAGATTAGGAGAAAAGATGATAGAATTTTACTGGTTAAGTTTATTCTAGCTGGAGAGATCCTTAATATTATTAGTGCTTATGCACTACAGATAGGTCTTGATGACACTAGTAAGCGTCTATTCTGGGAGGATTTAGACGAGGTGGTGCAAAGTATACCTAGTGGAGAGAAGTTATTTATTGGTGGTGATCTTAATGGACATATAGGTACTAGTTGTAGTGGGTTTGATACTATCCATGGAGGTTTTGGTTTCGGACAAAGGAATGAAGTAGGTGACTCGATTCTAGATTTTGCCTTATCTTATGACTTGATCTTAGCAAACACCTGGTTTAGAAAAAGAGAGTCCCACCTTATCACTTTTAGGAGCGGATCAAGTGCTAGTCAAATAGACTTTTTTCTGATGAGAAGAATAGATAGAGGTTGTTGTATCGACTGTAAGGTAGTGCCAGGTGAGAGTGTAACTACTCAATATAGACTTTTAGTTCTAGATTTTCGATTTAGAAGAGAACCTAGGAAGATTAGACGTAAGGTAGAGCCTAGAATTAAATGGTGATGATTGAAAGAAGGTAACCAAAAGGCTTTTATAGATCGTGTAGTCCAAGAAGCGGATTGGCGGTCGGAAGATGATTCAGACAAAACATGGAACATAATGGCTAGTTGTATCAAGAAGGTAGCCAGAGATCTACTTGGTGAGTATAGAGGTGGTGCTCCACCATCTAAGAACATATCATGGTGGAATGAAGATGTAAAGGCTGCTATTAAAATTAAAAGGGATTCTTATAAAGATTTGAAGAAAAGTAGAGATGTGGAGAGATTTGAGAAGTACAAAATGACTAAAAAGGAAGTTAAGAAAGCTGTTCGGGAAGCTAAATCTAAGGTCTACAAGGAGGTGTACAAGAAATTAGACACTAAAGAGGCTACAAATGATATATACCGGATTGCTCGGATGCGGGAAAGGAAGACTAGAGACTTATGTGCGGTGAAGTGTGTCAAAAATGAAAATCAGAAGGTTTTAGTTCGAGATGAGGATATCAAGAAAAGATAGAGAGATTATTTTGACAAATTGTTCAATGAGAGCTTTACTAAGAATTTGGATGGACTTGTCATTCAATCTCAAGATATAAACCGTGATTTCATGCGTAAAATAAGACTACCTGAGGTTAAAGAAGCTTTGAACAGAATGAGTTTAAGAAAAGCGGTTTGCCCTGACGGGATTCCTATCGAGATTTGGAGATGCTTAGGAGAAATAGGCGTTAAATGGCCGACAAATCTGTTTAATAAGATTTGGCAGACAAAAAAGATGCCAAATGAATGGAGAAAAAGTATTCTTGTACCTATCTACAAGAATAAGGGTAACATTCAAAGTTGCTCAAACTACCAGGGAATAAAACTTATGTGTCACACCATGAAACTTTGGGAGAGAGTGATTGAACACAGGCTAAGGAAGGATATTAAGATAACAAAAAACCAGTTTGGGTTCATGCCTGGACGATCAACGACAGAGGCTATTCATTTGCTTCGTCAACTTGTCGAGCGTTTTCGAGAGAAGAGAAGAGATTTGCATATGATATTTATTGATTTAGAAAAAGCGTACGACAAGATACCTAGAAAGGTATTATGGGGGACAATGATGAAGAAGGGGGTCCCCGTCAAGTATATTGACATAATCAAGGATATGTACGATGGAGTAGTGGAAAATGTCAGAACTTGCGGTTGCTTAACGAGTGATTTTCCGATTACTATTGGTTTACATCAAGGATCTGCATTAAATCCATTCCTGTTTACCATCGTGATGGATGAGCTTGCTAGAACTATCCAAGATGAGATACCTTGGTGTATGCTATTCGCTGATGATATTGTTCTAGTAAATGAGACGAAAGCTGGGGTTAATGCCAAATTGGAATTATGGAGGCAAACATTGGAATCTCGGGGATTCAGATTGAGCAGGTCCAAGACAGCATATATGCATTGCAAATTTAGTAACCAGAGAAGTCAAAACCATATTGGTATAACATTGGAAAGGCAAGAGATATCACCGAGCGACCAGTTTAGATATCTAGGTTCCATCATCCAAAAGAATGAGGTGATCGATAGTGATATTAATCAAAGGATCCAAGATGGTTGGTTGAAATGGAGGAGTGCAACAAGGATTTTATGTGATCGTAACTTTCCGTTAAAATTGAAAGGGAAGTTTTATCGGAGCGCTATACGGCCTGCCTTATTATATGGTACAGAATGCTGGGCTCCTAAGAAGCATCATACACAGAAGATGCACGTAGCGGAGATGCGCATACTTCGTTGGATGTGCGGTAACACTAGAAAAGATAAGATGCGAAATGAGGATATTCGTACAAAAGTTGGTGTCGCACCTGTGGAGGAGAAGATGCGGGAAAACCGGCTAAGATGGTTTGGTCATGTGCGACGCAGACCTATGGAAGCACCGGTCTGACGAATAGATACTCTCGATATGGGCAATGGCAAAAGGGCAAAAGGGAGACCAAAGAAAACATGGATGGAGGTGATACGAAACGATATGGTTGCCAAATGACTCAATGAAACTACATTGTTCGATAGGAGTGAGTGGAGGCAGAGGATTCATGTGCTGGGCCCGGCTTGATTCTCATGTTGGTTCATGTAGCCTACCCCATATGCTTGGGATAAAAGGCTCAGTTGTTGTTGTGAAGCCAGTAAGTCCCCTCTTCCACTCTCTTTCTCTATTCTAAAAATCTTAAATACTAAAACCCGACGGAAGCGGAGTTAATCCGACTTTCGATTCGGTTTTTCTTTAAAAATCCAATTTTTCTTAAACAAGAAAATACCAAACTTTCATATCATGTTCAATAAACATTAACAAATATATTAAATAAGTTTCACATCAAAAGAATTTATATTGCAATTTTTATCGCAGTTTTACAGTAAAATACTACATCTTTAGTTTACCGACATAAAACAATATAAATTTGTATTACCTTTAGATAGTTTATGAGGTATTGACCTATCTCATCACAACACACATCTCTAATATAGCACGATGGATATTTTAGTTCTAGATTTTCGATTTAGAAGAGGACCTAAGAAGATTAGACGTGAGTTAGAGTCTAGAATTAAATGGTGGCGAATGAAAGAAGATAACCAAAAGGCTTTTATAGATTGTGTAGTCCAAGAAATGGATTGACAGTCGGAAGATGATTCAGACAGAACATGGAACAAAATGGCTAGTTATTTGAAGATGGTAGCTAGAGATCTACTTGGTGAGTCAAGAGGTGGTGCTCCACCATCTAAGGACACATCATGGTGGAATGAAAAAAGTAAAGGCTGCTATTAAAATTAAATGGGATTCTTATAAAGATTTGAAGAAAAGTAGAGATGTGGAGAGATTTGAGAAGTATAAAATGGCTAAAAATGAACTTAAGAAAGCTGTTCGGTAAGCTAAATCTAAGATCTACAAGGAGGTATACGAGAAATTAGACACTAAAGAGGCTGAAAATGATATATACCGGATTGCTCGGATGCGGGAAAGAAAGACTAGAGACTTATGTGTGGTGAAGTGTGTCAAAAATGAAAATCAGAAAGTTTTAGTTCGAGATGAGGATATCAAGGAAAGATGAAGAGATTATTTTGACAAATTGTTCAATGAGAGCTTTACTAAGAATTTGGATGGACTTGTCATTCAATCTCAAGATATAAACCATGATTTCATGCGTAAAATAAGACTACCTGAGGTTAAAAAAGCTTTGAACAGAATGAGTTTAAGAAAAACGGTTGGTCCTGACGGGATTCCTATCGAGATTTGGAAATGCTTAGGAGAAATAGGTGTTAAATGGTTGACAGATCTGTTTAATAAGATTTGGCAGACAAAAAAAATGCCAAATGAATGGAGGAAAAGTACCCTTGTACCTATCTATATGAACAAGGGTGACATTCAAAGCTGCTCAAACTACCGTGGAATAAAACTAATGTGTCATACCATGAAACTTTGGGAGAGAGTGATTGAACACAGGCTAAGAAAGGATATTAAGATAACAGAGAACCAGTTTGGGTTCATGCCTGGAAGATCGACGACAGAGGCTATTCATTTGCTTCGCCAACTTGTCGAGCGTTTTCGAGAGAGGAGAAAAGATTTGCATATGATATTTATTGATTTAGAAAAAGCGTACGACAAGATACCTAGAGAGGTATTATGGGGGACAATGATGAAGAAGGGGGTCCCCGTCAAGTATATTGACATAATCAAGGATATGTACGATGGAGCAGTGGCAAATGTCAGAACTTGCGGCGGCCTAACGAGTGATTTTCCAATTACAATTGGTTTACATCAAGGATCTGCATTAAGTCCATTCCTGTTTACCATCGTGATGGATGAGCTTACTAGAACTATCCAAGATGAAGTACCTTGGTGTATGATATTCGCTGATGATATTATTCTAGTAAATGAGACAAAAGCAGGGGTTAATGCCAAATTGGAATTATGGAGGCAAACATTGGAATCTCGGGGGTTCAGATTGAGCAGGTCCAAGAAAGTATATATGCATTGCAAATTTAGTAAACAGAGAAGTCAAAACCATATTAGTATAACATTGGAAGGCCAAAAGATATCACCAAGCGACCGGTTTAGATATCTAGGTTCCATCATCTAAAAGAATGGGGAGATCAATGGTGATGTTAATCAAAGGATCCAAGCAGGTTGGTTGAAATGGAGGAGCGCAACAGGGATTTTGTGTGATCATAACTTTCCGTTAAAATTGAAAGGGAAGTTTTATAGGAGCGCTATTCGGCCTGCCATATTATATGGTACAGAATACTGGGCTCCTAAGAAGCATCATATACAGAAAATGCACATAGCGGAGATGCACATACTTCGTTGGATGTGCGGTAACACTAGAAAATATAAGGTGAGAAATGAGGATATTCGTGCAAAAGTTGGTGTAGCACTTGTGGAGGAGAAGATGCGAGAAAAACGGCTAAGATGGTTTAGTCATGTGCGACGCAGACCTATGGAAGTATCGGTTCGACGAATAGATACTCTCGATATGGGCAATGGCAAAAGGGCAAAAAGGAGACCGAAGAAAACATGCATGGAGGTGATACGAAATGATATGGTTGCCAAAGGCCTCAATAAAAGTATATTGTTCGATAGGAGTGAGTGGAGGCGGAGGATTCATGTGCTGGACCCAGCGTGATTCTCATGTTGGTTCATGTAGCTTACCCCATATGCTTGGGATAAAAGGCTCAGTTGTTGTTGTAGTATGGGATAAAACGACGATACAAATAAATACCTTTAACTTATAAAACCATTTCTATAAAAAAAATGTATTAAACATTTCCATGTAATTGCGCCTCTACAGCCCACTTTTGGGGACTCCGTTCGGGATGGTGCGGATTATCGCATATCCTTGGGCCTAGTAGAGCGAGATGCAGACCTCCGCAAGGAGCATTCGATCTCGATGGAATTTTTATACTTTTTTCTTTAGAAAATGAGATTTCTACAAGAAAGTAAATAAATTATTTTCATTAAATATAAATATACCTATTATCAAAATATCTATTTTAATTATATACATATTCCAATGTTTTCTAAATCAAAGGAATCACCATTACATGAAAATATCATCCAAATACAACACAATTCCAATATTTCAATAAAATACCATATATTATGAAGTTAGGTTTTACTCACTAGAAATTTCACTTTTATAAAATATACATCTATGAAAACCCTAAAGAGGATAATTAAATGCTTAAGGTGTATTTTGAAAATTATATCAAACTATTTTTACATAAACCCCCCTCAAGTTATACTAAATTACAATAAGGACCCTAGTAAACATAGGTTTAAGCGGGACCAGTCTCTTGAGCCTCAGGAAGCCGGAGATATGGGTGCTTGCCTATTTAAGGTAGACAATCTAACAAACGGTGTTATCAATACGGTAATTGTCTTAAAAAAAGACATAAATCCTGCCGTCCATATGCAGCAATTACCGATAATACCAAAAGCTAATTCAGGACTTCAATTTCTTTTCTAATTGTCTGACTCAGATCAAGTCTCAATCTAATCAATCTTACTTGAATATGATTCAAGTATAAACTACAATTCAATATGAATCCATATATTCAATCTATACAACTTGACTAAACGGAACCATGGATATACTCCATTTACATGTCCATCCATTATATCCATTCCATTACTGATATTATGGTTTCGGCAAGTCATCCATATACAATTTACAATACAAGACAAAACAATACAATCAAGACATCGCGGGGTTTATAAGGGGTAGATTGGTACGGAAGGTGTTAAAAGTGGTACGAGACTGTAACCATAATACACCTAACCTGAATATCCATTGCCGTTGTACCGTGGCTGAACTATTCCTTGTGCTCCATATACTTTTGTCTCTGGAATAGTGGGACTCCTCTCGTATACACTGGTATTTTCTGTACCAAGCTACAAACAACAGCGTTAACAATATAATACAAATTTAAAAGTTACATTCTCCTTCTGTCTATTCTGCCTATACCTATTCTTTGGGACTTACCGAGTGATTGTTCGCTGACGACATTCCTTTCTTCTTTCTTGGGAATGTTGTCAGGTGGATCGGACCTTCTGGAGACAGAGCCCAGCAGCGAGGACTTGGATCAGATAGCCTTCGACCCAGAGCTCTAGATTACTTGTACATATTTTCATTTCTGTTATGCTATTGTTTAGGCATTGTTTTCATTCTATGTATTTACATTTTCAGTTATATTGTAAAAAGAATGTTTAATAAATAAAGTTGATGTTCCTTTACATCTTGTCTCTTGTGTACTTTAATTTTTATTGCTTAGATATGCTTAGCATGTTTACTGCTGAGTAAATGCGTCGCGTGACCCGTCGCGTCCTCTGCCCGTACACTGGAAAGCGGGGCGTGAAAGGTTTTGTTGGTGGCCCATGCAGGTCAGCTCTGTGTGTACATGAAGGTCAGTTCTACATGGACATGCGGGTTAATTCTACAATAAGTCCTAAGCAATATATAACACAAGAACTAACAACTGAAAACATTCTTTACAATTCATATTTCTTAAATCTTCCAATTCCATATATTTTGAATCTGTCCTAACCCAAATTTTTCTTTAAAGGTTATGGATTCCCCAAACAACACCAGCACAAATGTCAACAGCACTCCCCTACCTCTACCGCTTACACCTGTCGTCGCTGCTCTGATCAACGAGCAAACGGGCTTGCTTGAGGCGTTCCGCAGCCTTCTGGAGGGACAACAGTAGCAGACTGCTATATTAATAAACCGACCAGAGGCGGAAGCACCTGGGGTGAAGCAATTCCGGGCTTTACACCCCAAGCAATTCTCAGGAAAAGAGAGCCATCTAGAAGCTGAGGAGTGGGCTCAAGGTATTGAATATGATCTTTTAGCGACATAAGTGCCAGAGATAGCTTGGGTTCGAGTTGTAAAGCTGCAGCTTACTGATAATGCACGGGTCTGGTGGAAGGCAGAAGAAAGCCATCTTACCTAGCCGATCGAATAGATGACTTTTTGCGACATGTTCGACGTGAAATACTTCCCAGAGACTGCCTGATTCAACATGGAGCAACAGTTCATTCACTTACAACAAGGTTCGATGTGGACCAAATCCGTGGATGAATATGATGCTGAGTTTTCCATGCTCAATTGATTCGCAGCAAACTTGATACCGACGGATAAGATCAGATCCCGTCGATTTCAGCAAGGGTTAGATTCGGAAATCCAAGGTGCTTTAGCCACAGGGGATTTCCCGACCCACGAATTGGCCCTGAAAGCTGCGTGCAAATATGAGGCAGTGGTGAAAATGAGGGGCATACCTCAATCTGCTGGGGTGAACTGCCCTGCCACTCAGATGGAAAAAGGAGCCTCTTCAAGGCCACCATTTGTGCCCAGGAGACCGACAGTACTGAACAACCAGCCCAACCCAGCCTTTTCTACCTATTGCAGGAGGGATGGATATTTGGCGAAAGACTGCCGGCGTGCAAATTGCCTTTTCTTAGTCTGCAGCTCAGCTACTCATGACATCGGGTTTTGTCCTCGGAGACATAACCCAAATGTTGCACCCAGGCCAGCAATCACTTACCAAACGTGCCCAGCCATCCAGGCACCTTCTCCATGACTCGCACTACATGTCTCACCTCCTCATGGACCGACTGCACCTCCTCCTCATCAGTTCCATCAAGCTGAACGGAACGTACCTCAAGAACAAAGGAACAGACAGAGGAATGCACCTCCAGCAAGGAGGAATGTGCCGAGGAGACAAGCTTTCACAATGACTGTGGAAGAGGCTGAAGCCACCGGCCAAGTCATTACTGTTAACACTTCCCCATCAAGCCTTATTTTCCATCTATACATACTTATATACATTTTCCCTTATACCTAAAATATATCCCACATAACTTAGGTACAATATTAGTAGCCTCACTTCCTGCACTCGCACTCTTCGATACTGGAGCATCTCATTGTTTTATGTCGCAATGATTCGTGCTAACTCATTCGCTTCTGTAACATTTTCAAAAATATAAAATATTAATTTTGGGAATTTTTATGATTTGATATTATTTTATTGATTATTTTAATATTAAATTAATAATTAATGCAAATAAATGGAGAAAAATTATGAAAAATTATGGAAAATTTTAAAATAGGTTATTTATTGGAATTATGACATTTTTAAGTTTTTGTGATTAGTTTGACACTAATTTAGTGCTAATCGCGATTAAAAATCGCTAATCGGAATTTTTGGCTTTTTGTGCAAAATTATGCACATATCATTTTGGACTTGTGTTACATTTTTCTAGCCATGGTTTTCTTTTGGGGTTACTATTGATGTGAGAAGGTTTGGATTAGGGGTTTAAAAGAAAAGGAAAAGAAAAGAAAAAGAAATGAAATGAGGGTAGGTGAGAGAGGGGTATGGGTTGCATTTGACCTTGAGACTTAGCCTTTTTCCTCCAATCATTTTCCCTCCCTCCTCATCCTCCTCCTCCTCCTGCTGCTCCCTTCTTCCTCTTCCTCCTTCTTCGAATCCCCCAAGAATACACCACTAAAACTAACTCAAAACCCCACTTCCATTTCACAAAACATGCACACAAGCTCACAAGCTAGAGGTTGGACCAAGAAAGGTGGTGTTTTGGTGCTGTTGAGGATTCATGAGTCTCTTGTGAGGTAATTTCTTCACATTTAGAGTGTTTAATCTTGTGTTTAGGCTTTAGTTGAAGTTTCATATCGATATCGGGTGATTTGGTGCACTTTGGGCAAAACTAGAGAGGATTAGGGTAATTTTGAGTTAGGGCTATGCAATTGGACTCTAATGGAGACTTTAGACCCTATATTGACTAGAAACCCAGACCAACCCACTGGAAAACTAAAAATACGGAATTTCGGGACTTTCATGTCGGTTTTTGAGAACCTGAAGCTTCCAGGGAAATCTGGAATACACTGAGACTTTTCTAGGAAAAAGTAGCAATACCAGGGACCCAATTGAGACCATAGGAGGCCACCCTGACCAGACGGACCCCATTGGAGATAGGGGGCCGGCCAGGCCGGTTTTTTCATGGATGTGGCCGGCCAAGTTGAGGTGGATTGCTTCGGGGTTGGTCCAGTAGCTCAAGTACACCCGGCATAGCACCCTAGAGTTGTTTATTTGAGCTGATTTGGCCTGAGACGAAATCTGGGATCGTTTTCTAGGGTTGCTGCTTTGAGTTTAGTTTTGGTTTTGCGTATTTTGATTTGGTGATTTTGATATTTGTGTGTTATCTCGATCGTGTGACGTTTGTACGTCTATATCGAGTGATTCCGGGTTGTTTTGCGAAGGCTAACCGTAGGTTCTAACCTATAAGCCTTTTGGCGTATCGTGTTGGTTTTAGCGTATCGTTTTGGATTTAGTGTGTCGTTTCAAGTGTTGATTTGGTTTTGATGCGATGCGATACGTGTGATATGTGTAGGTACACCGCGACGATCCGAGGCGATGCGGAAGATGACGGTGACATCGACACCGACACGCAGGATACAGGTGAGTAGATTATATCTACAGGGGGAAGTCGGGTGGATGGCGTATAGCACCCCCGCAGTCCGTAATTAGTACTATGTAGTATAGTTATATGTGTGATAGCTATAGTGTGTATGGTTAGTTAGGGGTAGAAATAACTAGCATAGCTCCTAGTTGCGAACCATAGGATAGATTTGCACCCACACGTATACACTTGTGTGTTTCTTGTACTTGCACTGTGGTTGATGATATGGGATGACTTTGGAGATGAGTCGATGATGTGGGCTTTGTGCCGCGAGATCGGTGATTTGATATGATTCTTTTTTGGGATACGAAATGTGATTCTTGCGGGCTTGGGATATGTGTTTACCCCCGCATGCTACTTCATTGATGGTATCGATTTGTACTAGACATAGAGTAGTACCCCCAGACTATATGATCTGATGATAGTGATACCTGTTATGTAACGAGATAATGAGATGTTGACCCGTACCCAGCTATTGGGATGTCGTACGACGATTTACCGTACGAGCCTATATTGATGATAGATCCGCGCTCATGACTCGAGGATGTCAGATGATATACTGTATCGTACGCGATACTATTGAGGCGGGACCACCGACTTATATATATTTATATATATCGACTCAGATGTTAGGCGGTTTCCTTACCTGTAGTTCAGCTTGCTAGTTCAGCCGTATAGTTTAGTGTAGTTGTTAGAGTAGCTTAGACTTCTTACCTATTTCAAAAACTGACGAATCGTGGGTATTTTTAAAGACAGCTCAAGGGAACCTACGGATATTTCAAAAACGACGTATCTTTTCATAAAAACACCGTAGCCCCTATTTTCAAAACCCCATGATTCGTGTTATTTCAAAAGGCACCATTCATAGGACTTATATTAGATTAATGCAGTTAAGTTTTGGTTACGTCTAGTTTCAGCTCCCACTCCCTTTTTGTGGTTCGGTTTGCATCGCATTCTTATTTTATGTTTCATACTCCATTATTAATATTATGCTGATAGGACACCAGCACCATTACCGATGATGCGTATGTACCACGTACACTTACTTGCCGGCTCACACACATCTTCATCGGTAATTGCCATACCACGTACACTTTAGAAATACTATTGCATTGATATAGGTTGTTAGCTAATAATTTAGACAGGTTGTAAGTGTACTCGCCTTATATGCTAGATTAGACATTGTAGTTATTACCTGCTACTTCCTGCACACTGTTATTCATTGTTATGCCGCATTCATGGATTCTCATGCATATATTCATTATTTTACGTGCTATCGAGGTTTGGATTTGGATTTCTATGAGATTTTCTGGATTTGGGGGAAAACCGCAAAGGCACAAATAATCTTATTCTCTCTTTTAAAATAAAAAGTGCGGTTTTCCCATGATGTATGAGTCGTCCACCATGAGTTTGCTGATGGATTTGGAAACCCGATTCGAGGAGACGGATTAACCGTTTCGGGTACATGGTGGACCCGGTAAGGTACCACGGGGCAAGAAGCGCGTGGTGATGACGATGTGAGCCTGGCAGGGGAGCACTACCTACCGGTGATTTTACCCGACGCGTCGGATATCCGGAGGATACCGTCGTGGTCTTGAGATGGATGGTAGGGGCCGGTCTGGACTGACGGCGCCCTAGATATTGTGGTTGAGACTTTGAGATATCGAGATATTGGGATTTCGTTTGTGCCGATGCTAGGCACAGTTTTATGTTGATTTCATTATGGTACCTCATTTTAAAAATACAAGGGAAATCTCACTAAAGTATGAAAACAGTTGCTTCATGTAAATGTATTCTGTTTTCTCGCATTCATATCTCATTCATATGCTATATTGTTATCTGAGGCACTGACACAGACACATGAGATTGCACTCGGGTTAGATATTTACCCTAGCCTTGCTATAGGCTGCATGTTTTATATTGAGGATTTCTTTACTGATCGTATTGACCTAGGATTATGTCTTGCTTTCGGTTTCTGCTTGTAGATATTTCTATTCACGAGTTGGCAACTCACCCCCGTTGTGCCACAGTTCTTGCAGGTTTTGCCGTGCAGGTTCCTTGCAGCATTTCTGGCACATTGCTTCCTTGAGGGTGAATTGCTTTTGGTAGGTGGTTTCTTTTGCTTCAAGAACCACCATTGTATTTATTTATTTCATTCTATCTAGAATTTCCATCAACCAAAACTTGTATATTGCTTCAGACCTAGACTTTAGTGTTGTATATTTCGACCTTAGAGTCGCGCTTAGTAGTATTGCGGTTTCTTGTTGCTTTTGAGCTTTCTTTTGGATTTGATCGTCGCCACTTGGCGTTGTATATTATTGTTGCATGTGTGGTTGTGACCGTCTATTGACGAAGAGCTAGCTCCCGCTTGGGGATGCCTTTATCATTGCATATATATTGTTATTTTGTTGTACCCCATTCGGGGCCAGTTTTACAAAAGAAACTCTGCCGAGATTTTTAGAAAAGACTTACTGTTTTTAAAACGCACCTTCGGCTTAGTTATTTAAAAACCTTGATTTCAAACATGTTTTCTTCACTTCTTTAAACCAGTTTCCTTACTTATTCTTAAAAACGGTTTTAGATTTCTGGGCTTTTGGCTTACTTGGATCAGATGGAGTCCTATAGGCTTCATATGGTTCAAGGGCCAGTCACGTGACCTTTCGGGTCGTGACAAAGTTAGTATCAGAGCGCTAGGTTGACCTTGGTTCGAGTCTAAGTTTGACTATGTGGAGCCTGGGGCGTTTATATCTATACGGAACTTAGGCTTGACCTTACGGAACTTAGACTTGGTCGAGGGGGTATTAGACCCGAACTTTCGTCGCGTAGGATGACCCTTGGTTGATGGAATAGGTGACTAAAGTAGAGTGACGTACCGTTGGTATGTTCCGCGGCATACTTACGACACGCCACTCCGCTTAAGGAACCTTAGGCTGTTCATATTTTTCGAGATCAGTGATTCTCCTTATATCCAGGATCATACATCCATTTGAGATTCCCGATTCTACTAGTTTCATGATCATACCCTTATTGATGCTGTTCCTTCCTATGATCATGTATCCACTCTGGATCTGTTGTTTCCCTTTCTTGCCATTGATGTGCTCTCTGTGATACTCGATTTAGGTTCCTGTCGCCACGTTTGAGCGCAGTTTGGGCTGCTGCTAGGGTTACGGCCGGTGTGAGCTCGTCTGGTACGAGGGCCGACCATTGTGTTTTCTGGTGACATGGGAACGTCTCGAGTTAGTGTTGGTGATTGTGACCTCTAGTGGAGGCGAGTGCTTGGTCTTGCACCGGATGATCGGGCCATTGTTAGAGCTGCCAGTTGAGAGAGGACTGTTGATGTACAGCATACCTCAGAGATTGTGATGTCGCCTACCGTGCAGACAGATGGACCAGCTGTGGCTGAGATTGACAGGATGTTGCTTTCGGAACTTACGAGCTGAGATTGCCGGAGCTTTCAGACAGATATGAGACAGATGATAGCTAGTCTACCCGATTTGAGAGACGAAGGTGATTCGTCCGGTTTTTGCGCCGGAGCGGGCCCGGTTGAGTAGAAGATTTCCAGTATGGAGAGTCTTACTCAGATCTAGAGCAGACCGATTCAGAGATGACCGCCAATGTGTTGCCTTTCCTGGAGGATTGAGGCGTTGTTCGGCGTACAGGCGTATGAGCCAGTTGCTGCTGCAAATGACGAGATATCGCCCAGATGGTTGGAGCTACTGCAGCATGAGCATGTTCTTAGAGAGATGTAGCGAGTCGCTAGTCACCTGAGGATAAATGACTAGGACATGTGGTTCGTTCGTTTACCGATGCGAGGTCATCAGATAGATTGTTTCCAGCCAGAGACGACTTCACGCAGGTTCGTTGAGAGTCGATAGAGACGATCGAATGTCAGGAGCCCATTTTCCAAGTTTAAAGTATACGGAAAGACATGCAGGTGATTCTATGGACCCTCTAGAAGAATGAAACCCTAACTCGACTTAATGACCGTGTGAAAGCCTTTGAACCTTCGGGTTTACGGCGGTTCCTCGGCGCCATTAGTGAGGCTTGGGTTTGCCCTTCTACGGCTGGACCACCGACGCTGTGGCATGTACTCGATACTATTAAACTGTACCCGAGATGCGAGCTCTTGGGGGATTATGAGGATCTGACGAGTCGATCGGATGGTTCAACATCTTTCGGATATCGTGATGGGACACTGCTTGGGAGACTCCAGATGCGAGCATAGCCGTCGGAGCGCAGTTCGTGTAGCCATAATGAGGCGAGTCCGAATCAGTCGACATTGACGCAGGTGGAGTAAAGAGTTCGTACGAGATTTCGACGAGATGACGTCCCACTCCGTTGACATCAGAGATGTGATACGCACCCAGAGGCGTGGTATATGGATATATTTTCCAGAAAGAAGCGCGATAAGTATGCAGCCGTTCCGGAATAAGATTTAGCTTCAGCATTGGATGATGACTTCCGGGCTTTTCGGCAGGATTGAGATTTGAGGAAGAAACCTCGACAGGACCCTTCGGGAAACAATACGAGAAGACCTGGACCAGGAGTGGTCGTATTGCGCGCACCCGGCAAGACAGAGTTCAGCCTTGTCGACGAGGTAGTTGACCAGGTTCGGATAAAGGAACTTACCCAGATACGTTGCGATTTGATCAAGGACGGACAAGTGATGAGTATTCCTCCGATGGTTAGGACGCGTTCCCGAGGACCAGTTCGGCCTGACATCTGCTACAGAATGATGAAGCTACAGAGTACACGACTTTGAGTCCGTGCGAGAGACTTCAGATAGACCGTGGCCGAGAACAGTGCAGTGCATGGTAGCTTGGCGTGACGTCATAGTGGACGACGATAGAGATAGGTGGAACCAGAGGTTCGAGCGAGACGCTGACGAGCTGTCATTACTTTCCGTCGAGGCCAGAGGTCAGACATGCTTACAGAGGCATTGGGATACAACCAGATTCCGAGAAATATTGTGCTAAGGACACAGATGTCTATTGAGCGAAAGGAGATTACGCAAGAGTACCAGCCTTCGTACAGTTCGGCTTAGGCATGATTGGAGGAGACCCTGAGCAGGATTCCTTCCCGGACATTGCTGCAACGATGCTTGCACCCAGGATCAGATGTGTGACGTGCATTCAGAGAGCCAGAGGCCGACGCCAGTGATATGCTGCCTTATGAGTGGTCGTGAGGTTTGACCGAGAGGTGACCAGAGAAGTGCCAGAACGGAATCGTCCCCGTTAGCACACCTGACAGGGCCGATGAGCCGATTGACCGCGAGATAGGAAATCCGCAAAGAAGATAAGGACCCAGAGTCAGAGGACGCCAGACCGTGAGCAAGAGACAAGTAGATATCCTGCGCTGCTAGCAGTGGATGCACCGACTCCTTCTCGACCTCGAAGGAGGAACTACCGACGACGGTATTTATGATTTGTGATTTTGTGATTCGGTCATCACGTATCCGTCATTTTGGATTTCGGTATTTTGGGCGTTCTGTTGCATGATGTAGTTTTGATGACTGAGTTTCAGGATATTGGTTTCATGCACCCACTGGATATTTATATACTTTGCGCAGAGTTATTACATTTGAGTATTGATTGAGATTTCATGCCTACCGTATGCAGTGATTTGATTTGCACTTCCAGTGTGGTTTTCATGCACCTTTAGTGTTTTGTTACACGATTTTGGTGCACGCCAGATGCACTAAATCGGGATTCTTCGTGCATGTCACATGCACCTGATTTTTCTGTCAGGCACACACGTTGCCTACAACAGATGTTTCGTGCACACCCGTTGCACCTAGATGTTGTTTTGTACACCTGTTTGACACATATATGGATTTTGATTCCTTGCGCACCAGACGCATAGGATATTCTTATATATGTAGTTTGGGATTGATTTCTCTTATAGAGCAGTACGTTTTTATGATATTGCTATGTGTTTTCGTACTGAGCAGGACTAGTCAGAGGACAGTACCTGAATATATTTTACATGTATAGTTTCGAGTTATATCATATTGGTTTTGCTTTGGATTTGGTATTGATGTCTTCCCCATGACTCCGATGATTGCGGGATGCTTGACGGAGTTCTGATTTGAGTTATATGCTCATTTTTCATGCGCATGCGTTGCGCTACGATTGTTTTATGCATTGCTATTTTCGGAGCCCCGACAAAATGGATTATTACTGGAATTGTTTTAGTAGTGGGGGTTTAAATTTAAATTCGGGGACCGAATTTCTATAAGGGGGGTAGATTGTAACATTTTCAAAAATATAAAATATTAATTTTGGGAATTTTTATGATTTAATATTATTTTATTGATTATTTTAATATTAAATTAATAATTAATGCAAATAAATTATGAAAAATTATGAAAAATTATGGAAAATTTTAAAATGGGTTATTTATTAGAATTATGACATTTTTAAGTTTTTGTGATTAGTTTGACACTAATTTAGTGCTAATCGCGATTAAAAATCGCTAATCGGAATTTTTGGCTTTTTGTGCAAAATTGTGCACATATCATTTTGGACTTGTGTTACATTTTTCTAGCCATGGTTTTCTTTTGGGGTTACTATTGATGTGAGAAGGTTTGGATTAGGGATTTAAAAGAAAAGGAAAAGAAAAGAAAAAGAAATGAAATGAGGGTAGGTGAGAGAGGGGTATGGGTTGCATTTGACCTTGAGACTTAGCCTTTTTCCTCCCATCATTTTCCCTCCCTCCTCATCCTCCTCCTCCTGCTGCTGCTCCCTTCTTCCTCTTCCTCCTTCTGTTAGTGTTTATGCCCTAGAAGGCTATTACTGTATCATACTAGCTTGTATATTACTTAATGGAAGCTTGGGATATTCACATGTATATAACAGTCTTGCTAAACATGGTAGTATGCTACTTGGTTTTTCTATCTTAATATGTGAGTGTACGTATTGATAGAGCTCTTAGGATCTTGCTTGTCTACCAGCGTTGTGATGGCAGTCACACTAGTGGGGGCTGGGTAGTCTACAAGCACATCCTTATTCAGGTCCCTGGTCGTTGGATTATCGAGACAGAGCATCGATACTCCGGAGTAGACTGGTGTGTACGCTTCTCATCCCAGTTGGGGAGATGGTCTGTCCCACAGCCGTCAGTACGTCGTACTGGAGATAGTATACAGGTGCTCGTTAGGTTACGGGTACACCGGACAGGACTCACAGGGAACTGTTGGTTGGTTTGATACCAGTCGTCAGTGAACAGTTCCCAGGTGACATGAGTACAGCGTAGTCCGCAGACTTGACACTGCTACTTCGTCTCGAGTGTGTCCCACTGTTCTTAGATTGCTACCCTACCACGGCTCAAAAGAGTCGTGCAAACAGGTAGCAGTTGGGTGCAGTCCCGAGCACTTGGAGGCAGTGGCGGTTAGACAGGATTCGTCCCTCCCGATATTGGGAGTAGATATCGTGCTGTGTCAGAGAGCCATTACGCAAAGTCCCTGGCCAGGGCAAGCGAGATTTGCTGGTAGGTTCCAGTAGTTTCTCAGGGTGTAATGGGCTTCCCTCTGACACGACTTATACCGCTATTAGGGGACTGACGCTTGCCGCCCCCCTAGGCCCGATATGCGATAGTCTTGGACGAACGGACCGGACTGTATGGAGATTGTCACATCAGACTCAGTAGGAGTTCGGATGGGTTTTCTCATCGGCTTTCTTATCGACAACTACCTGGGGACCGTTACGTACAGCTAGTGCCGCTTGCGGTCTGTGGTTAAACCCACTGCCAGCGTAGTAGTCGAGTCTCTAGAGTCCCACACAGAGAGTTTCCTACTCCAGGCGAAACGATATAGAGGTTGCATGGTTTTGCGACAAAGGGTTCGGACGCATACGTGCGTTTACGCGCGTACGACTTTCGGACAGTTTTTACCAGTCGGCTTTGGTTTAAGCCAGTTACTGGTATCCGGTTATTGGATTTATACAGTCTAAAGTTTTTCCGTATTTTTACGGATCGGAGGGGCGTTCTCGTAATTACTCGAGAAGCTTCTAGAAGTGGTGACTAAGGAGGTTTAGGTGTCATTTGCATTAAATGAGTTTAGTGAGTCATGAGGGTGATTCATGCATATCATTAATGCATGATAAATGCTTAATGAGTCATGGTTATGAATCACCACTAGATATTTATGAAACTTCATTATTCATCATTTAGTTTTTCTTTTATGGATGAATATTAAAGGTTCATATATATTATGATAGATTTACTATTCTCATGAGATTCATTCTCACCTTCTCTCTCCTCAAGCTCTCATCTTCAAACCCTAATCCTTACACCTCATGAGTTGAGATCAAAGGATTAGTTAGACTAAACAATCCATAACCATCACTCTATCTCATCCTAACTTCTTTGATTAGCAATCCAAGAAGGTTAGTTGCCTCAAGTTTAGAGGTTTAGCTTGGAGTTTTGCTCTCGGGTGGATCGTCTACTACCTAGAGAAGGCCGAGGAGAACAAAGAGATCGTAAAGACGAAGGACTAGTTTTCATTAGGTATAATCCCTTAACACTATAGTTTAGTATAGCTATGTGTTCGGTTATTATTTGTTTAGCTTCGATTCAAGCGGTTAGTCGATGTTCTTTCTTTAAACTTGATCGTTTTTGAAAATTCCGCCTCCCCACAAGTACTGGGGTGTACTACATCGACTTACAGTGGTATCAGAGCCACGCTAAACAATAAATAACTTGATTGCAAATTTGTACGAATTTCGAACGGAAAAACGAAGCCGAAAAACCCTAATTCTGTCAAGTTTCTGTCGAAGTTAAAATGAAGTCCAAAAATTTTTCTGGTGTGTTCAGAGAGCTTGACATGACACCAGTAGAACGCCCAAGAAAAACAGTCGCCTAAATCGTCTAACGCGCCGCGGAACCGCGGCCTCAGCCTACTGAGTCGCCGCGGTTCCGCCGCCGAGTTGGCGAGTTAGGAGCCGAGTTTTCTTCTGTTGCTTCTCTGTGAAATTTGGGGTTTTCTGGAATATTTAATATTTGCTCAGGTTACTGTTTAACAGAGCAGATTTTGGAGCAATATTGATGTTGTTTAATCGATCGAAATTGTACAGTATTTGCATATTGGATTATATCTGTGATTGTTTAATGTGTTCGTAAACCTCCCCTAACTGCTAGTATGTCGGTTGGCAGGGGGTTGCACATTTCTGAAATGGTTATATCTGTTTGTGCATATAAACTGTATTGGACTGTTGTGGTGTATAGCCGGGGTTTGCAATGGGTTATTGATTAATTCATTTGTTGTAAATGTAATTTGTTGTAATATTATTTTTGCGGGGCACTTCCAGGTTGCGGTCGTAGCCACCGCTGTATTATTTCATTTTACTGTTTTTGCTCCTAGGACTGACCCAAGGTGGGGTACACAGACTACCGGGTGGGTAGTTTGCCGTACCCGTAGGGGTCGAGGGTGGGGTAACGGCTATTCATCACAACTGTGTAATCTGTCTTTTCTTGCAGGCTCAAAAGAAATACAGATTGCTTGCAAATCCAATATTGTTTATCTGTGTTCTGGAATGAATATCATTGCGTCAGACGAATGTAAAATATCTATATTTATGATAGCTATTTAGACGCCACTTATGTTTTACACCCGCGCTAGCCCAGCCCCCGCTCTGTCGTTAGTTAAGTAACCTAACGGGTGATGACGGGACCCCGTGGCAAATGCGGATGGCATAAGAGGACGTTGTATTTTCGTTGTTTTCTGCAATGTTAGGTTAATGATGGGACGCATTATCTATAATGCAAAGTAAAACAAACCAAAGTTTAAATCGTTGGAACAATTTAAAAGAAACCACTCGGTTATTTTTAAAACAGATATTTTTAAATGCGGAGTCTTAACCACTCCTTTTAAAAGCTATCAGGTTCCTTCGGTTATATCAAGTTCACTACGTTCACGGTTTCGCCAAAACCATTCGTAGCCCTCCGTCATTTCATCTGGGTATTCAGTAGTATTCAAGCTATGTATTTTGACCTAACGCCAAGGCATAGTGTTTGGTAGCTGCTGGATATTCATTTGTTGCATAGATAGATGAGTTAGTTTGGGACAGTCGTATTATCATTTTGGCCGAACGTCAAGGATATATACGGATGGGTTCAAATTGACAAGATAATGATGGGTAGAACTTGACATGTGACTTATGACATTTTGACCTAACGCCAAGGTCATAAGAGCATGGGGCAAAAACTTATATCGGGAATTTCTAAAGAAACTGAAATTTGCAAAGAGATGCATACCATTTGGAGTTTGATGAATGTTGGTAGGATTCCTTCAACATTATCATACGATGATATTTGGATCCCGATCCTACTGTGAGTATATGATACTTATCAGGATATTCGTCACTTAACGATCAATGCTATAAACCTAGTAGGTGTCCAGAAAAGTGTCAGCGGGGTTACGCCCCCAGAGAAAAGAGGTTATTTAATTAAGGAACTTCGCGAAAGCGTTGGAAAACCTCCCTCGAAGTATCGACACCGGCTGGCTGAACGGTTAAGCAAGTATTGTACGGTGAGAATAGTCTTGGCTAATTCTTCTTTTATGGTTTGAGGAAGGATTCGAGAAACAGTGGGAGCCATCCAGTTTAGATAAACTAAAAACCACTCTAAACTTGCAAGAGCATCATGCTAAAGAGTTTTCTTCTCTCTCTCCTAATTGCAGCGACCCTGAAAATGACTGGACTTAAGTTACTTTTAGAGAAAAATATACTGACGGGGCCAAACTATAAAGATTGGCTGCGGAATGTCAAAATGGCTTTGACCTATGACAAACTGGGGTACGTCCTCACCGCTACGGCACCTGCTGTCCCTGGTCCCAAATCCAGCAATGCGGATAAGGAAATCCGCAAAACCTGGGATTTAGATTGCGCGAGAGCCAAGTGCATCGTGCTTGCCTCGATGAACAATGAACATCAGAGGAGGCACGAGGATATGTCCCTAGATGGCATATTTCTCCATACAAAGGAACTTTATGGAGAGCAATCTCGTATAGCAAGATACGAGACCTCTAAGAACTTGTTTCGAGCGAGGTTGGCTGCCGGGTCATCGGTAGGTGAACATGTCCTACAGATGATCAGCTATATTGAAGAGCTCGCAGACCTTGGGACGACTTTGGATAATGAGCTCTATACATACCTTATTCTCCAGTCCCTTCCTCACACCTACGCCCAGTTTATCCTGAACTTCAACCTTCAAAGAAAAGAAGTTGAACTTACGGAACTCCTGAACATGTTAAGGAGTGCAGAGGGCACCTTGAAGACATCAAGGGAAACACCCGCTATGTTTGTTGGCGGTTCATCTTCTTCCGGGTCCAAGGCTAGGGCCAAAGGAAGGAAGAAGAAGGCCGCACCCAGACCTAGAGGAGATGTTAGTAAGGTGGGAGGGAAGGGAAAGAAAAAGAAAGCAGTACCGATAGTTGGTCAGGATGAGTGCTTCCATTGTCACAGGAAAGGGCACTGGAAGAAGGATTGCAAGGCGTGGAACGCCAAGAACCAGGAACCGAAGCAAGCTGTGGCTTCGACTTCAGGTGTGTTTGTAATTGAGAATTGTCTGTCGATCAACTCTACTTCCTGGGTATTGGATACCGGATCAGGATCTCATATTTTCAATTCATTGCAGGCACTGAGAAACCGTAGAGTGCTGAAGGAAGGTGATATGATCCTCAAGGTTGCTAACGGAGCTAGCGTGGGAGCTGCGTCCGTCGGGGATTATCACCTAGGATTGACGAGTGGACACATTTTGGTTTTACATAACTGTTATTTTGTACCCAGCTTAACGTGTAATATCATATCAGTTTCCTTGTTATCAAATAAAGGTTATGATTTCACGTTTGTAAGAGATGTTGTCAACATCCACCTTAATCATGGTTTGATTGGGTCCGGTACTCTAAATAACGGCATATATGTTTTAAACCAACTCCAAATTTTCAATGTCTAGAACACACTAAAAAGAAAGTCTCCAGATTTGAATAAAGCTTTCTTATGGCATTGTAGACTGGGTCACATCAATGAGAGAAGGTTGACTAAGTTGCATAGAGAAGGATATTTGGACTCGTTCGAATATCAATCTTATGACACTTGTCAATCCTGTCTCAAAGGAAAGATGACAAAGACTCCATTCACTGGACAAGGAGTAAGAGCGAGCGAGCTCTTAGGACTCATACACAGCGATGTATGCGGTCCAATGTCTACACATGCAAGAGGTGGTTTTTCCTATTTCATTACTTTCACGGATGATTACTCAAGATACGGATTCATTTATCTGATGAAACATAAATCCGAGGCTTTTGAGAAATTCCAAGAGTATAAGAATGAAGTAGAAAACCAAACCGGCAAAAGTATAAAGACACTTAGATCTGATCGAGGTGGAGAATACTTGAGTGCCGAGTTCCTAGGTTACCTAAAAGAGAAAGGAATTCTCTCTCAGCTTACTCCTCCATACACTCCACAGCATAATGGTGTATCGGAGAGACGGAATCGAACCCTATTGGATATGGTACGATCCATGATGAGTAATGCTGAGTTACCGCGATCTTTCTGGGGACAAGCGCTAGAATCAGCGGCATATCTTTTGAACATGGTACCTACCAAGACTGTGCCTACCACTCCATATCAGATGTGGAGTGGGAAGAAACCCCATCTACAGTATATAAAGATTTGGGGATGTCCAGCTTTTGTTAAAAAGCAGCACGTGGACAAGCTCGAGGCACGATCAGTAAAGTGTTTGTTTGTGGGATATCCAAAGCACTCCAGGGGATATCTATTCTATTACGCAGAGGAACAGAAGGTATTTGTTTCTCGTAATGCCCATTTTCTAGAACATCAGTTTTTAGAAAAGGAATCAAGTGGGAGCGAAATAGAACTGGAAGAAATTCCAGAACCACAAGCTGCTACTGAAAGTCTGGTAGAACCAGAAGTTCAAGAGAACAGAACATTCCCGCACTCCTCCGCAGGAGTAGTAGGCCGTCTCATCCGCCTGAGAGATACTACGGTTTTCTCATAGACGGGGATAGAGAGGATTGCATCATAGATGATGATGAACCTACTGACTTCCAGCAGGCCATCCAGAGCGGCGACTCGGTACGATGGCTAGATGCAATGCGGACCGAAATGGAGTCCATGTACACCAACAAAGTATGGACTTTGGACTTTGCTCCAGATGGGGTAAAACCCATAGGATGCAAATGGATCTTCAAGAAAAAGATTGGTGTAGATGGACAGGTGGAAACCTATAAGGCTAGACTTGTTGCAAAGGGTTTTCGTCAAAGACCTGGTTTGGACTATGACGAAACTTTTTCTCCAGTGGCTATGCTCAAATCCATTCGGGTCCTTCTTGCTATTGCTGCCTTCCATGATTATGAAATCTGGCAGATGGACGTAAAGACGGCTTTTCTGAATGGAAATTTAGAAGAGAGCGTCTATATGGATCAGCCAGAGGGTTTCAATCAGAGTGGGAGCAGCGGGAAAGTATGCAAGCTGCTTAAGTCTATTTATGGACTAAAGCAGGCATCGCGGAGTTGGAACATCTGTTTTCATGAGACAGTCAAAGAATATGACTTTATCAAAAATCCAGATGAACCGTGCATATATAGTAAAGTTGTGGCCAGAAGTGTCGTATTCCTCGTCTTGTACGTGGATGACATTCTATTGATAGGAAATGATATTCCTATGCTACAATCTGTCAAAGGATTCTTGTCACACAGGTTCTCCATGAAAGACCTGGGTGATGCCTCTTACATTCTGGGGATCCGGATCTATCGTGATAGATCCAAGAGGATGTTGGGACTTTCGCAGTCCAGGTATATCGACACTATACTGAAAAGATTCAGTATGGAAGATTCTAAGCGCGGTAATCTACCGGCTTGTCACGGAATCACCCTCTCCAAAGAGATGTCTCCCAAGACTGATTTGGAAAGGGAACGCATGTCTATTATACCCTACGCTTCTGCGGTAGGCTCTATAATGTATGCGATGTTGTGTACCAGACCAGATGTAGCTTACGCACTGAGCGTGGTAAGCCGGTATCAGTCAGACCCAGGGGAGAAACACTGGATAGCAGTAAAGAACATTCTCAAGTACCTGAGGAGGACTAAGGAGATGTTCTTGGTTTACGGCGGAAAAGACCTCAGGTTGGAGGCCTTTGCTGATTCCGGCTTCCAGAGTGATAAGGACGATTCCAAGTCCATGTCGGGTTATGTCTTTACCCTCAATGGAGGGGCGGTGTGCTGGAAGAGCTCCAAGCAGGACACCGTTGCTGACTCGACGATGGAAGCGGAGTATATAGCTGCTTGCGATGCCGCAAAAGAAGCAGTCTGGATGAAGAAGTTCCTAACAGAACTTCAGGTTGTTCCTACCATAGTTGATCCAATACCTCTGTATTGCGACAACAACGGAGCTATAGCTTTAGCAAAGGAACCAAGGTCCTATCAGAAGTCCAGACACATCTTGAGGCGGTATTACCTGATCAGGGAGATCATTGATCGTCAGGAGATCGAGGTTCGGAGAGTTGCTTCAGAAGAGAACATTGTTGATCCATTCACAAAGGCCCTTCCTCAGATTCAGTTCGAGAGGCTACTCGAGATCATCGGTCTTCGATACGCCAGTACATGGCCCTAGTGCAAGTGGGAGATTGTTAGTGTTTATGCCCTAGAAGGCCATTACTGTATCATACTAGCTTGTATATTACTTAATGGAAGCTTGGGATATTCACATGTATATAACAGTCTTGCTAAACATGGTAGTATGCTACTTGGTTTTTCTATCTTAATATGTGAGTGTACGTATTGATAGAGCTCTTAGGATCTTGCTTGTCTACCAGCGTTGTGATGGCAGTCACACTAGTGGGGGCTGGGTAGTCTACAAGCACATCCTTATTCAGGTCCCTGGTCGTTGGATTATCGAGACAGAGCATCGATACTCCGGAGTAGACTGGTGTGTACGCTTCTCATCCCAGTTGGGGAGATGGTCTGTCCCACAGCCGTCAGTACGTCGTACTGGAGATAGTATACAGGTGCTCGTTAGGTTACGGGTACACCGGACAGGACTCACAGGGAACTGTTGGTTGGTTTGATACCAGTCGTCAGTGAACAGTTCCCAGGTGACATGAGTACAGCGTAGTCCGCAGACTTGACACTGCTACTTCGCCTCGAGTGTGTCCCACTGTTCTTAGATTGCTACCCTACCACGGCTCAAAGGAGTCGTGCAAACAGGTAGCAGTTGGGTGCAGTCCCGAGCACTTGGAGGCAGTGGCGGTTAGACAGGATTCGTCCCTCCCGGTATTGGGAGTAGATATCGTGCTGTGTCAGAGAGCCATTACGTAAAGTCCCTGGCCAGGGCAAGCGAGATTTGCTGGTAGGTTCCAGTAGTTTCTCAGGGTGTAATGGGCTTCCCTCTGACACGACTTATACCGCTATTAGGGGACTGACGCTTGCCGCCCCCCTAGGCCCGATATGCGATAGTCTTGGACGAACGGACCGGACTGTATGGAGATTGTCACATCAGACTCAGTAGGAGTTCGGATGGGTTTTCTCATCGGCCTTCTTATCGACAACTACCTGGGGACCGTTACGTACAGCTAGTGCCGCTTGCGGTCTGTGGTTAAACCCACTGCCAGCGTAGTAGTCGAGTCTCTAGAGTCCCACACAGAGAGTTTCCTACTCCAGGCGAAACGATATAGAGGTTGCATGGTTTTGCGACAAAGGGTTCGGACGCATACGTGCGTTTACGCGCGTACGACTTTCGGACAGTTTTTACCAGTCGGCTTTGGTTTAAGCCAGTTACTGGTATCCGGTTATTGGATTTATACAGTCTAAAGTTTTTCCGTATTTTTACGGATCGGAGGGGCGTTCTCGTAATTACTCGAGAAGCTTCTAGAAGTGGGGACTAAGGAGGTTTAGGTGTCATTTGCATTAAATGAGTTTAGTGAGTCATGAGGGTGATTCATGCATATCATTAATGCATGATAAATGCTTAATGAGTCATGGTTATGAATCACCACTAGATATTTATGAAACTTCATTATTCATCATTTAGTTTTTCTTTTATGGATGAATATTAAAGGTTCATATATATTATGATAGATTTACTATTCTCATGAGATTCATTCTCACCTTCTCTCTCCTCAAGCTCTCATCTTCAAATCCTAATCCTTACACCTCATGAGTTGAGATCAAAGGATTAGTTAGACTAAACAATCCATAACCATCACTCTATCTCATCCTAACTTCTTTGATTAGCAATCCAAGAAGGTTAGTTGCCTCAAGTTTAGAGGTTTAGCTTGGAGTTTTGCTCTCGGGTGGATCGTCTACTACCTAGAGAAGGCTGAGGAGAACAAGGAGATCGTAAAGACGAAGGACTAGTTTTCATTAGGTATAATCCCTTAACACTATAGTTTAGTATAGCTATGTGTTCGGTTATTATTTGTTTAGCTTCGATTCAAGCGGTTAGTCGATGTTCGTTCTTTAAACTTGATCGTTTTTGAAAATTCCGCCTCCCCACAAGTACTGGGGTGTACTACATCGACTTACACCTTCTTCGAATCCCCCAAGAATACACCACTAAAACTAACTCAAAACCCCATTTCCATTTCACAAAACATGCACACAAGCTCACAAGCTAGAGGTTGGACCAAGAAAGGTGGTGTTTTGGTGCTGTTGAGGATTCATGAGTCTCTTGTGAGGTAATTTCTTCACATTTAGAGTGTTTAATCTTGTGTTTAGGCTTTAATTGAAGTTTCATATCGATATCGGGTGATTTGGTGCACTTTGGGCAAAACTAGAGAGGATTAGGGTAATTTTGAGTTAGGGCTATGCAATTGGACTCTAATGGAGACTTTAGACCCTATATTGACTAGAAACCCAGACCAACCCACTGAAAAACTAAAAATATGGAATTTCAGGACTTTCATGTCGGTTTTTGAGAACCTGAAGCTTCCAGGGAAATCTGGAATACACTGAGACTTTTCCAGGAAAAAGTATCAATACCAGGGACCCAATTGAGACCATAGGAGGCCACCCTGACCAGACGGACCCCATTGGAGATAGGAGGGCCGGCCAGGCCGGTTTTTTCATAGATGTGGCCGGCCAAGTTGAGGTGGATTGCTTCGGGGTTGGTCCAGTAGCTCAAGTACACCCGGCATAGCACCCTAGAGTTGTTTATTTGAGCTGATTTGGCCTGAGACGAAATCTGGGATCGTTTTCTAGGGTTGCTGCTTTGAGTTTAGTTTTGGTTTTGCGTATTTTGATTTGGTGATTTTGATATTTGTGTGTTATCTCGATCGTGTGACGTTTGTACGTCTATATCGAGTGATTCCGGGTTGTTTTGCGAAGGCTAACCGTAGGTTCTAACCTATAAGCCTTTTGGCGTATCGTGTTGGTTTTAGCGTATCGTTTTGGATTTAGTGTGTCGTTTCAAGTGTTGATTTGGTTTTGATGCGATGCGATACGTGTGATATGTGTAGGTACACCGCGACGATCCGAGGCGATGCGGAAGATGACGGTGACATCGACACCGACACGCAGGATACAGGTGAGTAGATTATATCTACAGGGGGAAGTCGGGTGGATGGCGTATAGCACCCCCGCAGTCCGTAATTAGTACTATGTAGTATAGTTATATGTGTGATAGCTATAGTGTGTATGGTTAGTTAGGGGTAGAAATAACTAGCATAGCTCCTAGTTGCGAACCATAGGATAGATTTGCACCCACACGTATACACTTGTGTGTTTCTTGTACTTGCACTGTGGTTGATGATATGGGATGACTTTGGAGATGAGTCGATGATGTGGGCTTTGTGCCGCGAGATCGGTGATTTGATATGATTCGTTTTTGGGATACGAAATGTGATTCTTGCGGGCTTGGGATATGTGTTTACCCCCGCATGCTACTTCATTGATGGTATCGATTTGTACTAGACATAGAGTAGTACCCCCAGACTATATGATCTGATGATAGTGATACCTGTTATGTGACGAGATAATGAGATGTTGACCCGTACCCAGCTATTGGGATGCCGTACGACGATTTACCGTACGAGCCTATATTGATGATAGATCCGCGCTCATGACTCGAGGATGTCAGATGATATACTGTATCGTACGCGATACTATTGAGGCGGGATCACCGACTTATATATATTTATATATATCGACTCAGATGTTAGGCGGTTTCCTTACCTGTAGTTCAGCTTGCTAGTTCAGCCGTATAGTTTAGTGTAGTTGTTAGAGTAGCTTAGACTTCTTACCTATTTCAAAAACTGACGAATCGTGGGTATTTTTAAAGACAGCTCAAAGGAACCTACGGATATTTCAAAAACGACGTATCTTTTCATAAAAACACCGTAGCCCCTATTTTCAAAACCCCATGATTCGTGTTATTTCAAAAGGCACCATTCGTAGGACTTATATTAGATTAATGCAGTTAAGTTTTGGTTACGTCTAGTTTCAGCTCCCACTCCCTTTTTGTGGTTCGGTTTGCATCGCATTCTTATTTTATGTTTCATACTCCATTATTAATATTATGCTGATAGGACACCAGCACCATTACCGATGATGCGTATGTACCACGTACACTTACTTGCCGGCTCACACACATCTTCATCGGTAATTGCCATGCCACGTACACTTTAGAAATACTATTGCATTGATATAGGTTGTTAGCTAATAATTTAGACAGGTTGTAAGTGTACTCGCCTTATATGCTAGATTAGACATTGTAGTTATTACCTGCTACTTCCTGCACACTGTTATTCATTGTTATGCCGCATTCATGGATTCTCATGCATATATTCATTATTTTACGTGCTATCGAGGTTTGGATTTGGATTTCTATGAGATTTTCTGGATTTGGGGGAAAACCGCAAAGGCACAAATAATCTTATTCTCTCTTTTAAAATAAAAAGTGCGGTTTTCCCATGATGTATGAGTCGTCCACCATGAGTTTGCTGATGGATTTGGAAACCCGATTCGAGGAGACGGATTAACCGTTTCGGGTACATGGTGGACCCGGTAAGGTACCCCGGGGCAAGAAGCGCGTGGTGATGACGATGTGAGCCTGGCAGGGGAGCACTACCTACCGGTGATTTTACCCTACGCGTCGGATATCCGGAGGATACCGTCGTGGTCTTGAGATGGATGGTAGGGGCCGGTCTGGACTGACGGCGCCCTAGATATTGTGGTTGAGACTTTGAGATATCGAGATATTGGGATTTCGTTTGTGCCGATGCTAGGCACAGTTTTATGCTGATTTCATTATGGTACCTCATTTTAAAAATACAAGGGAAATCTCACTAAAGTATGAAAACAGTTGCTTCATGTAAATGTATTTTGTTTTCTCGCATTCATATCTCATTCATATGCTATATTGTTATCTGAGGCACTGACACAGACACATGAGATTGCACTCGGGTTAGATATTTACCCTAGCCTTGCTATAGGCTGCATGTTTTATATTGAGGATTTCTTTACTGATCGTATTGACCTAGGATTATGTCTTGCTTTCGGTTTCTGCTTGTAGATATTTCTATTCACGAGTTGGCAACTCACCCCCGTTGTGCCACAGTTCTTGCAGGTTTTGCCGTGCAGGTTCCTTGCAGCATTTCTGGCACATTGCTTTCTTGAGGGTGAATTGCTTTTGGTAGGTGGTTTCTTTTGCTTCAAGAACCACCATTGTATTTATTTATTTCATTGTATCTAGAATTTCCATCAACCAAAACTTGTATATTGCTTCAGACCTAGACTTTAGTGTTGTATATTTCGACCTTAGAGTCGCGCTTAGTAGTATTGCGGTTTCTTGTTGCTTTTGAGCTTTCTTTTGGATTTGATCCTCGCCACTTGGCGTTGTATATTATTGTTGCATGTGTGGTTGTGACCGTCTATTGACGAAGAGCTAGCTCCCGCTTGGGGATACCTTTATCATTGCATATATATTGTTATTTTGTTGTACCCCATTCGGGGCCAGTTTTACAAAAGAAACTCTGCCGAGATTTTTAGAAAAGACTTACTGTTTTTAAAACGCACCTTCGGCTTAGTTATTTAAAAACCTTGATTTCAAACATGTTTTCTTCACTTCTTTAAACCAGTTTCCTTACTTATTCTTAAAAACGGTTTTAGATTTCTGGGCTTTTGGCTTACTTGGATCAGATGGAGTCCTATAGGCTTCATATGGTTCAAGGGCCAGTCACGTGACCTTTCGGGTCGTGACAGCTTCCAGTCAAACCCCTCGTATCCAGCTGGAATGTCAGTTCTGGGAACGGCATTCTAAAGGCAGTAATGGGATACGACCTGTATCCAGTGGTCGTCTACAGCAGAGAATTCTATGCTGACTTCAAGGTGCTGGACATACCGAACTTCAACGTCGTCTTCGGTATGGAATGGCTCGGAACATTCTATGCTACCATTGACTGTCGTCAAAGGAGGGTAGTATTCGAGATTCCAAAGCATTCGGTCTTCTATTTCAAAAGTGGAGACCGTACCCTGGAGCCAAATACATAAAAGGCGAAACCAAAGAAGGCAGTGATTGCGGAAATTCAAGCAGAGGAAGGATCAAAGCCAGAAGTAGTTTGAGAGTTCGATGATGTGTTTCCTGAAGACATATCAGGTTTGCCTCCCGATCGAGCTCTTGAATTCAACATTGATTTAGTACCAGGAGCACAACCGGTGATTAAAGCACCGTATCGGTTAAGTCCGGAAGGTTTGAAGGAAGTCCAAACTCAATTGGACGAATTATTTGCGAAAGGATGGATTCGTCCCAGCACTTCAAGTTGGAGATCACCAGTTCTACTTATGAAGAAGAAAGAAGGTTCATACAGAATGTGCATTGATTATAGAGCCTTGAATGAAGTAACAATAAAGAAAAAGTATCCACTACAGTGCATCGACGATCTGTTCGATCAGCCAAGTGGATCTTGCATTTTCTCCAAGTTAGATCTTCGTTAAGGTTATCATCAGGTGAAGGTCAAGGAAGCTGATATTCATAAAACAACATTCAGAACTCGCTATGGTCATTACGAATTTCTTGTAATGCCATTTGGAGTGACCAACACACCAGCAATATTCATGAACCTAGTAAATCAAGTTTTCCGGGAGTACCTAGACAGGTTTGTTGTCATCTTCATTGACGACATCCTGGTGTATTCTAAGAGTCGGAAAGAACATGCCGAACATCTACGAATTGTCCTGGAAACTCTACGACAATATCAACTCTATGCAAAGTATAGCAAATGCAAGTTTTGGCTAGATCAAGTTGGTTTTCTTGGACATATTGTATCAGGCCATGGAATCTCTATGGATCCAGCTAAAGTTTCGGCAGTAAGCGAATGGCCGACACCGAAGTCAGTGAAGGACATTCGATGTTTCTTGGGTCTAGCTGGATATTACAGAAGGTTCATTGAAGGATTTTCGAAGATTGCAACACCACTGACCAAGCTCACATGTAAAGATGAAGAATTCGTGTGGTCAGAAGCATGCGAGCAAGCTTTCATAGAACTCAAGTCAAGATTGACATCAGCGCCTATCCTTTTCATACCGGACCAATCTGGAGATTTCAAAGTGCATTGCGATGCATCCGGTAAGGGATTAGGATGTGTTCTACATCAGCACGGTAAGGTTGTGGCTTATGCTTCAAGACAGTTGAAGATTCATGAGCATAATTATCTGACGCATGATTTGGAATTGGCGGCCGTAATCTTTGCTCTTAAGATTTGGCGCCATTATCTTCTTGGTGAACGAGTGGATATATACACAGATCACAAGAGTCTGAAATATGTGTTTACTCAGAAGAAGCATAATATGCGGCATAGAAGATGGTTAGAACTCATGGCGGACTTTGACATCAATCTGCAATATCACCCAGGGAAGGTGAATGTAGTACATGATGCCCTTAGTCGTCAACCATTAGCATTGAATCTCACCGCACAGTGGAAGCTTAACAAGACTTATGATTTGTTGACCATAGTTAAGGTCATAAGTCACTAAGGGTAAAATATTATTGGGAATTTCAAGTGTTGAAATTTGCAATGAGATTGCATACCTTCTATGAAATAGTTGGATCCCGATACCCGCTGTGAGTAAGAGTTACTCCTGGGAGAGTTTTACACATTACAATTAGCCGATCAAGTAGGTGTCTAGAAACGTGTTAACGGGGTTATGCCCCTGGGAAAACGATGTTTATTTTAATTAGGTCCGTGCAAAAGCACGGGGAACCTCCCTCAAAGTACCGGCACTGGCCTGGCTGAAAGATTGACGAACTTGTAGAGTGTAATTAATCCCGGCTAGTCTTTCCTTTTAGGGTTTGAAGGAAGATTTGACTAAAACAGTGGGAGACATCCTGATTAGATAAATTGATAACCAATCTAATCTTGTAAAAGCGCACGCTGAGTGTTTTTTTCTCTCTCTCTCCTGGTTGCGACTATGTCACGCCTTAATCAAGATAATAATACGGATGTATTGACCAAACCCGCTTGTTATACTGCGCTAAGGAACGTTGGTCCCGCTCCAACTTATAATTGTTATAAGACAGAGCAGGAAATTGGGGATTACCAGAATTCCCGTGCCGCCCAAACGAAGAAAGTGCATGCTGATGCATCTTCTTCGGGTGTGTTCATTACAGAGAACTGTTTCTCAGTATCCTTTACGTCCTGGGTATGAGATACCGGATCAGGATCCCGCATATGTAATTTGTTACATGGGCTACAGATAGGTAGAGAACTGAGAACGGGTGATAAGTTTCATGAGATAGAAACGGTGCAAGTGTTGCAGCCAAGTCTGTTGGTAGTTATCACCCTGTATTATCAGAATACATTGATTCTGAATGAATATTATTAGATACCGAACCTGATATACAACATCATATCAGTCTCTTTATTAGTAAAGAAGGATATAATTTTGTATTGTTGGATAATGTTTTGAACATTTCCTATATCAAGAGTTGATCGGTTCAGGCACGTTATCTAAACGCAATGACGTTCTAAATCAAACTACGGTTCTTAGTATACAGAACACACACAAGAGGAAGAGTTCGGAAATGAACGGATCCTTCTTAAGGTATTATAGACTAGGTCAAATCAATGTGACCCGACTAGCTGAAGTTACATTTAGATGCATATTTAAATTTGTTTGAATTTACATCTTGTGAAACTTGCCGGTCATGTCACAAAGATAAGATGACCACAGCTCTGTTTATTGGAAACAGAGAAAGAGTTAGTGAACTCTTGGGATTGATACATGCTGATGTATGAAGGCCCCCTGTCTACACATGCCAAGACTGGTTCTTTGTACTTCATTATATTCACTGATCATCTCTCAAGATTTAGACATATGTTCCTGTTGAAACACAAGTCCGAAACTTTTGAGATAATCACAGAATATAAGTTAGAAGTAGAGAACCAAAAATGGGAATAAGTATTATGTCCTTTGATGAGATCAAGGAAGAGAATACTTGAGCACGAAAATCCTGGACTATTCTAAAGGAGAATGAGATTCTCTCTCAGCATTACTTCTCCGTATACACCATAGCACGATGGTATATCGGGGCGGAGCAATTGCACCCTATATGATATGGTGTGCTCTATGATGAGTACTACTGAGTTTCCTATTTTTCTTTTGGGAGTTATGCACTTGAGAAGCTGCATACCTATTGAATTAGGTTCCAATCAAATCAGATGCCTACCACTTCATATGTGATATGGAATGGGAAGAGCCCATATCTTAAGTAAGTTAAGATTTGGGGTTGTCCAGCCTATGTCTAAAAGCATAATCTGGACAAGCTCGAGGCAAAGTCAGTTCTATGGAAGTTTGTTGGATATCCCAAGCATTCGCAAGGGAATATCTTCTACTTAACCGAGGAACAAAAGATGTTTTGTTTCTCAACATGCCACCTTTGTGAAAGCGAATTTCTTGTGAAGAAATTAGCGGTCATGAGGTAGAACTGGAAGGAGTTCCAGCTATACAAACTGCAGCTGATGATTTGGTAGAACCGGAGGATTCAATAGTTTCTAACGAACCTCAGCCTCTCCGCCGATCTAGTAGGGATTCTCATCCACCTGAGAGATACTTCGGTTTCTCTATGACAGTGGGAGCGAGGATTACATCATGAGATGATGACCCTACTTGTTTTGAGCTGGCCATCAGGAGTGAGACTCTGTAAGAATGGCTGGATGCTAAGTGATCTGAGATGGAATCCTTATACACCAACAAAGTATGGACTTTGGTTGCTTTATCTGAAGGGTTAAATCCCCATCAGAAGCAAGTATATCTTGAGAAGATTACTTGGTGTACATGGAAAAGTTGAGACTTTCAAAGCTATGCTTAAGTCCATCCAGATCCTACTTGCCACTGCTACATACCATGACTACGATATCTGGTGGTTGGGTGTCATGACTGCTTTTCTAAATGATATTTTGGAAGAGAGCGTCTATAAGTACACAGCCAGAGGGCTTCATAGATAGTGGGAGCAGCGGAAACGTGTGCAAGATGTTTTATGTGATAAAGCAGGCATCGCGGAGTTGGAACATCTGTTTTGATGTTGTAGTCAAAGAGTTTGACTTCATCAAAATGGTAGATGAACCTTGTATATACAAAAAGATAGTAGGGAGTATGGTGGTGATCCTCGTAGAGTACGTGGATGACATACTCTTGATAGGGAAGGAGTTTCCTATGCTACGCTCGGTCAATCTCCGCTTATCACAAGGATTCTCCATATAGGATCAAAGTGATACCTCCTAAATCCTAGGTTTTATATCTATGAGATAAATCTAAATGGAAGTTAGGATTCTCACTAGTTGTAGTGAGATGGTATCAATAGATCCTGGGGAGAATCACTGGAAAAGTTCCAGAGTGATAAGGATGACTGAATGTCAGTCGCAGGCATTGTCTTTATCCTCAGTGGAGGGACGGTATGTTGGAAGAGTTCCAAGCTAGATACCGTGACTTACTAGACGATTAAAGGCAAGATACATCGTTACCAAGAATCTACCAAAGAGGCAGTCTGGATATATATAAGTTCATGAGATGAACTTCGTTCCAACCATTGTGTGACAATGGAGTTATGGCTTATGCCAAGGAACCCTCGTCCCATCTGAAATCCTGATATAATTCTTAGGCAGTATCACCTGATCATGGAGATGGTTGATCTCCAGGGAGATCAAGGTTAGGAGAGTAGACACAGAGGACAACAGCACGGATCCACTCACAATGGCCTTTTTCCCGGTAGAGACTTTTATGGGATGGTTGAGTATGAGATATTTCAACCGCAGCTAATTATTGGGTATGTGATACCACAACAGATGGCCCTAGTGCATGTGGGAGATTGTTAGTTATATGTATGCCCTAGAGGCCATTACTGTACATACGATGTATATTGTAATGGATGCTTGGACATATATAGGGAGGACTTTCTTGCTCGACATGGTAGTACGCTATCTGGTTGCTCTTTATCTTAATATGTACTCTGATTGTCTCTATGTTACATGTTGATAAAGCCCTTAGGATGAGTACTTGACTACCAGGACTATGATGTGGATCATACTAATGGGGATAGTGTAGTCGCCAAGTACATCCTTCAAATGTTCCTAGTCATGGGTGTATCGAGACAGGGCATCGATATACCAGAGTAGACTAGCGTATGCGCTTCTTGACCCATATGATGGCGATGGATGATCCCATATCCATTGGTGTTTGACATCAGAGAAGGTATACGGGTGCTCAGTGGAGACTGGGTACACTGGACGGACTCACCGAGAACTCCCAGATGGTATTACACACCACGTCAGATGGCAGTTCTCTGGTGACACTGGTACAGAGTAGTCTGCAGACCCGAGATCGTCATAGAGTCTTGTTTGATTCCCACTGTACTTTGATTTCCATCATACCACGTCTAAGAGGGCGTGCAAAACGGTGGCTTTTGGGTACAACCCCGAATCACATGGAGGAAATGAGCGATAGGAGGGGATTCATCTCTCCCGGTATAGGGAGTTGATGTTGTGCTGTGTTCGATTGGCTATAACTGGAAATCTCTGGCCAGGGTTGCTGAGATTTACTGGTAAGTGTTATCAGTAGTTTCTCGAACTGTTATAGACCTCATATCGACACGACTTATCAAGCTGCTGGGGTCTGACGTTTATCCCCCTAGGCGAGATATGCGACATATCAGACGAAGAGACCAGACTGTACGGGAGTGTTACCGACTGAATTCGCAGGAGAATGTATAGGCTTGCTTGTTGATCTTCTGATCGCTAAATACCTGGGTGGATGTTACGTTTAGCTGACTGCTTGCAGCTTGTGGGTGTTTGATATGATCATCACCTACTGCCGGCGTATTGACGATTCTTTAGAGTCCTACACAGAGGTTTCTTGGCTCAGGCAAAACGGAGTAGGAGCATATATATGATATTTGCGGGACCGAGAACAATGCGTGTATGTGATACCGTATTAGATTCTCACGATATGAGATATCGGCCGGGTATATATGATATAGCCGGGTCATCGGATCAAGATTTGATTCGATGAACTGATACAGATTATATTAGTCGGTTATTTCTGAAATAGCCGGATTATCGGATCAAGTGTTGATTCGATAATTTAATGTATAATTATATATTTGATATATTATATTACATTAACTAATATAAGCTCACTAAAAGATTCTTTTTCTCACTCGGGTAATACATTGATATATATGTGATATATGTTAATAGTATTATTTTATTTTGTTACAATAAATATTGTATATGTGATATATAATATTGTAACATGTTATGGTTATAAATGCAACATGTTTTGTGGAGTTTAATTGAGGTTAGGGTTTGGATTAGGGTTAAGTCTTCATGAAGCTTTCAAGAAGTTTCTTGAAGCTTTGACTTTGACTTGGATATTTTGCAAAGATATTTTCTTAACCCAACCCAACCCTTTACCCTAGTTAAATCTCTACATGGGTTAAGTCTTCATACTTAACCCATGGTTGCAATTCTAACCACACATGAGTTTCATTATTCATCACAAAAGGATTCTTCTTCTTCTTCTTTGAGTTCTTAATGGAAAAGCTTACTAGCTTTTTCATTAGTGATGATTTTGAGTGAGATTAAGAAAACAAATGAGAGCTAAAATCCTACTTCATCATCCTAATATATCCTAGCCATTTAGATTAGGGTGTTCACTTCATTAGTGAGTGAGAGCTTGTGTTAAAGAAAGTTCAAGGTAGATCATCTTTGTTATCGAAGATCGGAAGCAAGCATGTATCTTTCTCTTCGTGGAGCCTCTCTAGAGTCCGGGTACTCGATGATCGCAGCGAAAGGACCACAACACGGATCTTATGAAGTGAAGGACCGGACTACAAAGGTTGTAATCCCAAACTCTTAGATGTTAAAGTGTTTAACATGCTTTGTTTCGCCTAATCTATAGTTTAAAGATCTTGGTTAGGGTTGTTCGGCACGTCTAATTTTTAAATCGGGCATGGTTGATGCCTTGTAGACCCTTGTGAGAGTGCCTAGTAACCCTACACTCCCTGCCAGAACAACGCTCCATCTCGGAAACAAGTCAGCCAACGACTTACTTGTCGGAACAACGCTCCGTCTCGGAAATAAGTCAGCCAATGACTTCCCCGCCGGAACAACGCTCCATCTCGGAAACAAGTCAACCAATGACCTCCTCGCCGGAACAACGCTCCGTCTCGGAAACAAGTCAACCAATGACCTCCTCGCCGGACCAATGCTCCGTCTTGGAAACAAATCAACCAATGACCTCCCCATCAGAGTAATGCTCCGACTCAGAAACAAGTCAACCAATGACCTCCCCCTCGGAGCAATGCTTCGACTCGGAAACAAGTCAACCAATGACCTCCCAATCAGAACAATGCTCCGACTCGGAAACAAGTTAACCCACGAACCTCTAAACTTGCACAAAAGAAAATTCTCTTGCGAGATCCTTACGACTCTCAAAAGAAAACGCACTTAGGAGTCCTCACGATCCCTAAGGAGAAATCACACATGCGGGATCCTCATGACTCGTAGGGAGAAAAGTCTTTATGAGACCCTCAAGGCTTATAAAGTCGAAAAGTCTCAGGTGGCAGATCTAAACCTGTTTCCTAAGCCATCGCTGCCCTGCAAGTAGGTCCAAAATGGACTATTGTATACTATCCATAAGCCACACTCTCTAATGGATCTCTGGATCTCCTTCAGATGTTATCTTCCGTTGATCTCTTCGCGTGCAGACGGACGGCTGAGATTGAGTTGGAGGGTTGCCTCCTGGAGCGTGTGGATCTTAATGGGTTTTTAGTGGTTATGGCCGAGCTACCTGCAAAGAAGTCCCGGGATGGTCGTGCCACCGAGGACCCTCCGACGATCAAGTTAGACAGGGTATTTTGGCAGAGTAACGGCCCAGTGGAGTAAAAAATGGCTTACTTGAGTCGTCTAGGAGAGGGGTTTATATAGTGGCAGCAATGGGCAGGCGGCCGCGGGATTCACGCCGGCCGTTACGCCCCTGGCATCACGCCCCAAGCATTATTCCCGCATGATAGGCGGGATTCCCCATTAAAGACGAGATATGCTCGTTAATGGGGGATTATGATGGCATGGAACGCGGGATCATAGGCGAAGCCATGGTGGAGGCGCCTGTGATCGGTGCTGTGGGTCGGTCGGTAAGACCGAGGAAGATATTCTCGGCGGGAGGCTCAGGAATGAGCGGGAGGCTGAGGCATCTTGGTTCTGTGATAGCTCTGAGATGAGCCAGGAGGGTCGAGGAGACCCATCGTGCAGGAGGCTCGGAGGCGAGCCAATGGTTGTTTGTAAGGCGAGCATAGGAGTGGTCTGGACGACCACTGAAGGTCGGAAACATCCTCGGGTCAAAGGCCCGGGGCATGCTTCTAACGTACCGTTGTCGCTCCATTCCCGTGAGCCATGGGACTCGTCAGTCACCGCGTGTCGTGATCTCAGGAAATACCACTTCTGAGCATCATCATTAGCCCCCACTCTCGTTCTGACCTATTTATGGGTCGGGTCGAGACTGAACTATACGGAGAATCTTCTGCTTGGTTTGGCACCGAGAATCGTTATGTCGATTGCCCAGGAATGAATGGAGGCGTCGTTTCGTCTGTCAGGGCTAGTTATCGACCGAACTCGAGCTCTCCTATTTTTTGCTTACTTGAGCCATGTTGGGAGCTTGCCTTCTTCGGGTGCATGCGCCGGGCAGAGGCTGGCTAGCTGGTTCAATGTGAGGCTCAGGGATCCACCATTGAGAACGAGCATGAAGATGTCTGGCGGCTTCGTGACGAGGGCCTTGATCCATCTCTTTGTAGGGTAGGAAGCTGCCTGGAGTGGATGGACCGAGTAGGAGAATGCCCGGTCGCCTCTTGAGGAGGGCTTTCGATCTTTGGCGTCGAGGGGAAGGTAGCTGCCCATCAGGATGAACCGAGCACGAGGATACCCGGTCGCCTCATGATGAGGGCTTCGATCCTCAGTGTCGTAGGGCAAGAAGCTGCCCGCCAGGATGAACCGAGCAGTGTAGATGCTCTGTAGCCTCTTAATGAGGGCTTTGATCCTTAGCGAGGGAAGGCATTGAGAGGCTTGCTAAGGATAGACCGAGCAGGGTAGCTGCTCGGTGGTCTCTTGATGAGGGCTTTGATCCTTGGCGTCGTGGGGTAAGAGATTACCAGCCAAGGATGGACCGAGCAGGGTAGCTGCTCGGTGGCCTCTTGATGAGGGCTTTGATCCTTAGCGCGAGAGGGCATTGAGAGTCCTGCTAAGGATGGACCAAGCAGGGTAGCTGCTTGGTGGCCGCTTGGCGAGGGCTTTGATCCTTGGCGTCGTTGGGTAAGAGATTACCAGCTAAGGATGGACCGAGCAGGGCTGCTTCCCGGTGGCCTCTTGGTGAGGGCTTTGATCCTTGGCGTCGGTGGGTAGCGAACTACCATCCATGGATAGACCGAGCGGGGTTGCTTCCCGGTGGCCTCTTGGTGAGGGCTTTGATCCTTGGCATCGGTGGGTAGCGAACTACCATCCATGGATGGACCGAGCAGGGTTGCTTCCCGGTGGCCTCTTAGTGAGGGCTTTGATCCTAAGCATGGGAGAGCATGGAGTGGCCTGCTAACGATAGACCGAGCAGGGTTGCTGCTCGGTGGCCTCTTGATGAGGGATTTGATCCTTGGCGTCAGTGGGCAGTGAACTACCAGCCATGGAAGGACCGAGCAGGGTTGCTTTCCGGTGGCCTTTTGGTGAGGGCTTTGATCCTTGGCATCGGTGGGTAGTGAACTACCAGCCATGGATGGACCGAGCAGGGTTGCTGCCCAGTGACCCCTTAGTAAGGGCTTTGATCCTTGGCATCGGTGGGTAGTGAACTACCAGCCATGGATGGACCGAGCAGGGTTGCTGTCCGGTGGCCTCTTGGTGAGAGCTTTGATCCTTGGCGTCGGTGGATAGCGAACTACCGGCCATGGATGGACCGAGCAGGGTTGCTGCCCGGTGGCCTGTTGGTGAGGGCTTTGATCCTTAGCGTGGGAGGGCATGGAGTGGCCTGCTAAGGATGGACCAAGCAGGGTTGCTGCTCGGTGGCCTCTTGATGAGGGCTTTGATCCTTGGCGTCGGTGGGTAGCGAACTACCAGCCATGGATGGACCGAGCAGGGTTGTTTCCTGGTGGCCTCTTGGTAAGGGTTTTGATCCTTAGCGCGGGAGGGCATGGAGTGGCCTGCTAAGGATGGACAGAGAAGGGTAGCTGCTCGGTGGACTCTTGATGAGGGCTTTGATCCTTGGCATCGGTGTGTAGTGAACTACCAGCCATGGATGGACCGAGCAGGGTTGCTTCCCGGTGGCCTCTCGATGAGGGCTTTGATCCTTAGCGCGGGAGGGCAAGGAGTTGCCTGCTAAGGATGGACCGAGCAGGGTTTCTGCTCGGTTGCCTTCTTCTCCTCCCTGACCATTTTCTTCTGATCGGCTTGCTCTGTCCGGGGCAAGTTAGCGTTCACCTCGGACTCGAGCTGGATCTCATGTTCGGTCCAGGCCTTTACCTCGGTCATGGTCTTAGGTTGCGCTAATGTAAAGGAGCGTAGCCACTCCTTGTGCCTAAGACCCGACCTAAGGGCCATAATGACCGTCTCGTTCCAGTGTTCTGGGACCTCAAGGAGGACATTGTAAAAGTAGGTGATGTATCCTTTGAAGGATTCTTTGTCCCCGCTCTTTATGGTGAAGAGATGGTCAACGGTCCGCTTTTACCGTCTGTTCCCGACGAAGTGGCCAAGGAATTGGGTGGCCAGCTTATCGAAGGTAGAGATTGAGCATGGCATGAGTCCTCGAAACCAATCTCATCCAGAGCGGATGAGAGTGGCGGGGAAAGCGCGACATTGAGCGGTGTCGGAACAGTCCTGGAAACTTATCCCGGATGTGAACGCGTCTAAATGGTCCTTCAGGTCGGACTTCCCTTCGAAGAGTGAGACTTTCAGGGGCTTGTTCCGGGAGGAGACGTGGACGGCGAGTAGCTCTTTGGTGAAGGTCTTCGTGAGCGAGTCGGCGACATATTTAGCCCCGTCACTTGAAGGACGATTTTCCCGATGCATGCCTTTGATCTTCTTTTTGAGGGCGTCGAGTCGGCCATAGTATCCCGATGATTCGGCACATTCTGATTTTTGGCCTCTGCTGCTGGAGACCTGCGCCTGGCCATGGACCCGGTTCCATTAGATGAGGTCCCTTAGGTCCCCTGGCGAGGTCTTCTTCGAGATGCCGTGGCGAGTCCCGTGCACGTGACCTCGTCGAGGGAGGGGGTGCCAGTCATGCATGGGCGCAGGCGAGCTAATCGACACCTCCTCGGGAGGGACATGGGCGTGATGGGTCTCAGGGAGAGGCGTTCTGGCGTAAGACCTCAATGTTAAGCTGTGCCGCGCCCACCGAGTCATTGAATATGTCGGTCTGGGGGATCTACGGCTGCCAGAGACAGCGAGACGGTGATCGGTCGTGCCAATGCGGGTAGAGTCTTCTCTCCTTATATAGGGGTCCTAGTCCGGAGGTAAGGTAGCGACGACCTAGGGAGTTTGCCCGGCAGTTTGGACATGGACGAGTGCATCCACGATGGACGCGAGTCGATCTATTCAACCGGATAGGGCATGAATGGCGTTCGGGGGAGGAGGGGATTCTCACTCGTCTCCATTGCGGGGAGGCCGACGACTGGTGCTTTGATCGTCACGATGACCGCTTTCCATGAAATCGAGATCGGAAGATGAACTTTCGTTGAGTGGAACTAGCGAGTTCCCATAGACGGCGCCAACTGATGGATCTCTGGATCTCCTTCAGATGTTATCTTCCGTTGATCTCTTCGCATGCAGAAGGACGGCTGAGATTGAGTTGGAGGATTGCCTCCTGGAGCCTGTGGATCTCAATGGGTTTTGAGTGGTTGTGGTCGAGCTACCTTTAAAGAAGTCCCGGGGTGGTCGTGCCACCGAGGACCCTCCGACGATCAAGTTAAACGGGGTATTTTGGCAGAGTAACGGCCTAGTGGAGTAAAAAATGGCTTACCTGAGTCGTTTGGGAGAAGGGTTTATATAGTGGCAGCAATGGGAAGGCGGGCGTGAGATTCACGCCGGCCGTTATGCCCCTGGCGTTACACCCACGCGATAGGCGGGATTCCTCATTAATGACGAGATATGCTCGTTAATGGGGGATCGTGATGGCGTGGAACGCGGGATCATGGGAGGCGGATATCTCATGCCTGGCGAGATTCACGGAGCCATGGCGGAGCCGCCTGTGATCGGTGTTGTGGGTCGGTCGGTGAGACCGAGGAAGATAAGCTCGGCGGGAGGATCGGGAACGAGCGGGAAGCCGAGGCATCTTGGTTCTGTGATATCTCGGAGGCGAGCCGGGAGGGTCGAAGAGTCCTGTCGTGCAGGAGGCTTGGAGGAGAGCCGACGGTTGTTGTAAGGCGGGCATAGGAGTGGTCTGGACGGCCATTGAAGGTTAGAAACATCCTCGGTTCGAAGGCCCGGGGCATGCTTCTAACGTACTATTATCGCTCCCTTCCTGTGAGCCATGGGACACGTCAGTCGCCACGTGTCGTGTTCTTAGGAAATACCTCTTCTGAGCATCATCACTCTCCAAAGTCGAATATCGACAAGGAGGAAAAAAACTACTTACGAGTCCTATCGACTTGTAAGGGGGAACATTCTCTTGTGAGATCTTTACGACTCTCAATAGAAAACGCACTTAGGAGTCCTCACGACTACTAAGGAGAAAATACACCTACGGGATCCTCCTGACTCGTAAGGAGAAAAACCTTCTTGAGACCCTTATGGTTCATGAAGATGGAAAAAGTCTTAGGCTACAAGGACCCTAAACTTATCTCCTAAGTCATCAATTCTCTGGTTACGCATAACATTGCACTATTTCACCCACGTACATACTTACGTGGGCAAAGTAGTAGGGGGCATTTGTTCCCGCAAAAATTCTGGCTCAAACTTGCTCCCTTAAAAATAATAATAATAAAATAAAAATAAAGATAAAGGAAAAACTCCACATGCAAAGCATGTAGGTACTGACTCAGATAGAATTAAATCTTATGATGACGCCTCACGCGGGCGCAATGTGCAAAGCACAAAAAGAAATCTATTAAATAAGAGTTGAACTCTTAGGAGGCAGCACCTCACGTGCCTTGCACGAGGGTGTCAGCGCCAGGAGTTAAAGACTCTAAGGCAGCACCTCACGTGCCTTGCACGAGGATGCCAATGCCCAAGAGTTAAAAACTCTGAAGCAGTGCCTCACGTGCCTTACACGAGGGCGCCAGCGCCAGATCGAAATCTCTTTGTTAAACAGAGCCGTTGGATCAAAGATCCAATGGAGATGATAAATCATCAGAATACAGAATTAAATTCTGTTGAGGAAATATTCCTCAAATCTTTCTAAACAAGAAAGATTGCTCTCTGTAAAATAGAACACCGTTGGATTAAAAATCCAAGGGTGATTAAAAATCACCAAGCTACAGAATAAGCTCTGTATGGGAAAATATTTTCCCAATCTTGTTAAGAACAAGAAAAATATCTTCTGTAAAACAGAAGGCCTAGGATTAAAGATCCAACGGTAGACAAAATCCCCAAATCAATTAAGAAATCTCTCAATGAAAGATTTCCTTAACTGAATCAACAAATCAGCCTCCACTATATAAAAGACCCAAGAATTTAAGTCTTGTACAGAGGAACCCCTCATAAACTTTAAGTTCAAAAAGAAGAGTAAGCCAAAAGAGCTTGAAGAGAGAAGAAAGAAGAAGAACTTTCTTTAAGGTAAACAGAGATCATAGTATCTCATCGGCATACCTGAGAGTTTAACCCTTATAAAAGAACATAGTTCTTTCCCTGGATCTGAGATCCATGAGAAAAGTCTCCCACAAATGAGAATTTAATTCTCGTAGGGATGAATTTGTTCTCGGGGATTGAAGATCCATGGGAGAACAACGAATTGAACTCTTCAGAAAAATGCATAAAGAAGGAAATAACACAAAGAATTGAACTCGATGGTTGGCGCCCGGCGCTGAGCCCCCTTCATGCTTCTCACGTGGGCATTGTTTAACATAAAGCGCTCTGTAAATATAGCCCAGCGCCATAAAGAGTGTTTAACACTCAATAAAAAAACAAAAAAAGGGTGAGCATCAAGGCCTATATCAATGCTCGGCATTGTTGAACAAAAAAGACCGAGCCCAAACAAGTGTTTAACACTTTATTCAAAAATTGAGTGGGTTGAGTCCAAGCTGACCAAAAGTCCCTGATTCAGATCAACCGAGCCTACGGGCTCACAATTTTTATAAATTTGATCTTAGTCCTAAACCCAACTACAGATCTTTCAACTGACATTGGTTCAAGGGTACATCTCCCCACATCATATATGTCGTTGTAATTCTTCAACGTCTTCGGAGAGGTGGTGGGTCCCGACAATCAACAAACCCAATGGACCGCAACATCCTTAAACTAAAAATGGACCGCAACGTCCTTAAACTAAGCCTTCACCTCAAAAATGGTGATCTGTGGACCGCAACGTCCCTAAGCTAATAACGGACCGCAAAATGCTCTTTCGTTGGATCTAAATGATCTTGAAACCTTGTTAAGTAGATCTTAGTCTAAAATTAGACTAACGTATTCTTAACAAACATTTAAGTTGATCTTAATCTCAAACGAGATTAATGATCCTTAAATCCAAACAAACCCAAATCTTAGGAAATACGGATTTGGACTAATCCCCGCCCTACGGGTGACAACATAAATTAGTCTCTGTATACAATCCATAGGCAACTATAAATAAAACAAGCACACACGACACGAAGTGAACATCTGGAGCAGGAGAAAGTGGTTATCGCTACGCGGTAACGTAATTAACTGTAGGGTCTTGCGCCTGTAGGGAAGAGCGTCCCCACAATTAAAAAACCTCTCGCCAACAAGGAGGAATCTGACGAAGTCTGCTACAACGGCTGCATCTGTTTAAACTTTTGATCCATGGTGCCATAAATCAACTTGGCATCTTCGGAAAGGTGGACGGATAAATCCAAATAGCATCTGTCCCCAAATTCAGGCAAGACGTTTATCTTCTCGGTTTTCGGCGGTAAACAAGGATCTTAGTGTAACGACTCTGAAATCCCTGTACAAAAATTTCTTATTTATTTTACAAAATGGGGTATTTCAGCCTGATATGAAACTATAAGTTATTTTTGTTCAATAAAAAAAAAGTAACTTGTAGCTCACTGGTTAGACTCTCCACTGTTGTGCTATAGCCTGTACGTTCGAATCCTATCAGACCCTATTACTTTTTTTAGATTTTTCTTTTTAATTCTTGGAAGCCTAAGAGTTGCACGTGCAATACACGAAGAAATAAAAAGTTTGAGAAAAATCAAACAGGCGTAATGAGGTTTACATACCCAACTTGACATATGTCACAAATCTCGAGGCAGGACATTCAAATCCGACCGCCCATTCTCCTCTTTTGGCTGGCACCGACGGTCGATCTTGCTCCATTTGCCTCCGTGCTTTGCATACTTGTCCCTTCGACTCCCCTTAACTCCCCTGCACTGTTTGATTTTCCTATAATCAAACAGAGACACTTCAATCCACCATTTAACACTTTTTTAATGCATTTTAATCCAAAATTTTAATTCCCAAACCCTAATTCTTCACTATAAATATCACCCCATACCCTAACTCCCCTCTATTCTGAAAATTTCTAGCAAAATCACCTCAAAAGTTCCTAAGTGCAAGTGGAGTCAAATGGAGTTAGCAACCAAGCTCCTTCCATCGAAGGTCGAAACCGTTTCCGGAGCTTCCGTGACGCCACGAAGCCCCCTCCCTTCTTCCTTACTCTCTTCTCGATATTACTAAGCCGTAAGTCCCTCTCATCTCTTCTTCTTTTCATATCAATTCATCTCCTAAACATATATCGGTAAAGTGTACTTCAGATACATTTCTTTTTAAACTTAGAATTCTCTTTTCCTTTATACATATGACAAAAAAAAATTTCCACCCTGCTTGTAACTTCGATTACAATTTTTTAGTTTCGAGTTTAACCAAGATTTTCATGTGAAATAAATATAAACGAACTTTTTCATTAAAATACCTTGAACTTTAGTATAAACTTCTTTACGATAATTGTTAAAACAATACCTTAGGAAAACTTCACGGGGTAGCGACCTACCCCACACGCACACTTGGGTTTCATAGCACGATATCCCTCTCTCTCTCTCTCTATATATATATATATATATATATGTATATATATATATGGTTGGTTTAAAGAATATCTTTTACATTAAAATACCACGTCTTTTCAAAATCGGGTTTCTTTTAAAGCGGTATTTTGTAATTCTTGACAATTATGCCTCTACAACTCTCGTTAGGGGACCCGCTAATGGATGGTGCGGATTATCGTACATCCTTAGGATAGTAGAGCGAGGTGCATAACTCCTCACTGAGTATTCGATCTAAAAAGGAAATAAAATACGGTTTTTAAGAAATGCGACTTTTCTAAATAAAACTAATTTTTGAAAAAAATTATATAAAAATATAAATCTGTATTTTTAATAAAACATATAAACTATATTTTTTTAATATGAAAGATTAAACTTCTAAATAAAATATTATCAAGTTACCAAAAAGGACTAGTTTTCAATAAAATACCATAAACTTTTAAAAGTTAAGTTTTTATCATTAAAATACCATAATAATTAAAATACATGCTTATGAAAACCCTAAATCTTGCAAATCACCATCGAGGTTTATTTTTAAACTATATTAAAGTACTTGTCATAAAACCCCCTCGAGATATGCAAACAATACTAAGGACTTTAGATTCATATAAGTTTAAGCGGGATCAATTCTCTTAAGCTCTAGGGAGCCAGAGAAAGTGAATGCTTGCCTATATAGGTTAGACAACTTAACGGAGTTATCAAATGGCAATTGTCTTGAAAAAAGACATAAATCCTGCCGTCCATTAACAACAATTGCCGATTACTCCCAAACTTAAGATATTCAAGAGCTAAATCCTTTCATAAGATATTTACTTTAACCTAAATACAAACTCAAACAGGATCCAAACTTTAACATAAGCTTGAACCTTTGATCATAAACCAGAACACTTTAAAGTGAATATCGTAAAACTTGAATATTAGAATACTATGGCTTGATATGAACTTAATATGAATACCAAAACACAATGGCTGCTATTAAAACTGACTTGATTTGAACCATGGATACAACTTGACATGAATACATGAACACTTGACACGAATACATGATATTGACATGAACCCAATCTTGCAACTTGATGTATTCATGGATTCGAGCAAGACTTGTAATTTTAACTGTAACCTAGAATACACGGGGTGTTGGGGTAGTTCATGTGTGAATCCAACGAAATCTCAGGAGTCCCCTAAATTATGAATCCATATCTACTAACACAAGCAAGCTATCATGAGAGACCGTGTTTCCTTACTCCTGAATTATAGCATGTTGAGTTTGGAATACTTTAACACTAGGTTGAACTCCCGTTACTAACACTTGATTCGGGCTTATGGTTCCTTACCCCTGGATTACAGCCTGTTTGGTTCGAGAACACTCTTGAAATTGGTTAACATTCACCCTTAAACTTACGTTACATTAGTTTACCCATGTAAAGACCTTATAGGATACTTACATTCACTTCATGTCCACTAGACCTACACTACACGGCCATGCTATACTATGCTCATGTTATTTTGCCATGATGTGTGTGTGTGTGTGTAGAACTGCATGTTAAAAAGAATTATCATCCTTATATTAAATGACATGTTTAAACACCATATCTCCTAGTCCATTAATTCATGTTATACATTTTCTTTATCATTATACTTTTATACTTCACACCCTTTTCTTGGGGACTTACCGAGTGAAAGTTCACTGACGGGCATTCCATTCATCTTTGTTTCTTGGAATATTCGTTAGATACTATGGAGACTGAGGAGGTAGACACCACCAAGGAGGAGCAAGATCAGATCGCGACTCAGGCCTAGACTAGTTATCATCTCTTTCAGTTTATGTATGCCACCTGTTTAAGCATTTCTCTTCTTATATTTTCTTTCAGTTGAACTCATGTATTGTAAATGTATCAAGTTGAATATAAATAAAGTTATTGAAGTTTAAATCATATGCTAATTTCTTGTCATTTTATATTGCTTATTTTACACTTAGCGTATTTACTCCGGGAAGTGACCTTCTCGAAATAAATACGTCGCGGGCTTTTCACGTGCCTGTTCTCGTCTTTTTGAAAGTGGGGCATGACACCTAGATTGCATGTTCTTCATGAGGCTCAGGTAAAGAGAGTGAAGATTGAGCACTCTGTCAGGATGATCAGGGTCGGGTACAGGCTAAAAGTTGTAATCCAACTGCAAATACAAGAAAATAATATATTTAAATTATAAGTGTTAAATAATAATAAATTTATTTGATAAGTCAAATGAAAATATATATTAGTACCCGATTCTGATCCCAAAAAGGGCAAATGAGCGCCGGTGCTGATCATCCCACTCAACGTGAAGTGGATACTTCTTTTGGATACAGCTCTCATCCCCCAAATACCGGCCGAACCTCTCGGCATAATCGCCGGTATAGCGATAATTGGGGGTAAAGAAGAGGGTGAATGGTGTCTCCTCTAGCTCTATCGGGCCTCATCCTGTGGGACTGATTCAGCCCTCGAGTCCCCCTCTCAAGATGGGGCTGTCCTGCATCTAAAAGAAATATCAAGACAAGCAATATCAAGATAAAACGGTATTTAGAAATTAAGAATTAACGAAAATTGAAGTGTGATATATACCTCCGGCGATAGCAGCACGAGCCTGGGCCCAGACAGCAGCACGAGCGGGACGATAGTTTCTCCAGTGAGGAACAGCCGGTGACTTGGACGTAGACGCATCCACTCCAACTAGAAAATAAATATTGACAATAAAATTACATGAAGTTCATGGTTATTCTCAGAGGATATGTAAAATAAAAAATATTTTATATTTAAGAATACTAACCTGCAGACTACGCGGAGGATACGGAAGTGGCGGGAGTGCCCTCTATGCCAGATGCGGATGCACCACCTACAATTAGACAATTAAATATAGATTATATAAGTAATTGAAAAAAGAATATGTCTATATTTATAATATAACATTCTAAATTAATATGCATGCAATATAGGATATATAAATATACCTGCATGTACGGTGGTTGCCTCTGACCGGGATGTGGAGGCACCACCTACAGCTAGACAATCAAAAATTGATTATATAAGTAAGAGCAAAAAGAATGTGTGTGTATTTGTAATATAACATTCTAAATTAATATGCTTGCACTATAGGATATATAAACATACATGCAGGTGCGGTAATGACATCTGCCTCTAATGTGGACGCACCACCTACAGCTCGACAATTAACATTGTCTATATAAGTAATTTTAAAATAAATATGCGTGTATATCTATAATATTACATTCGAAATGAATATGCGTGCAATATACCTGGAGGTGTGGCAAAATCCACACGGAAGGAGTCATCCGAAAGGGATACGGATCGGGGTGCAAGACCAGACCTCTCGAGCTCCCTACGCAGCTTCCCAGACAGCAAAACCGCTCTGCCTCTGTCTTTGCCTCTGCCGCCGCTGGTGCTCCTGCAGCCCCTCGCTGCTTTAGGCGTCATCATTTGACCTAGATAAGAGTACAATCATTACATACGCATGCAATATATGTATAGATCATAGAAATGTGAGATAATAATATAACATTACTGATAAGCTTTTTCGTTTCGTAGACGCATTAGATATATCTACTTGGATTTCATCATCGATATCATTCCTAACACGCGTAACTTCATGATCATCCGAAGACAACCCGTCTTTGAAAACAGACTCTACGGTGTTTTTTGTCACCCCATTGAGATGGGAATACGCACGCACTTGTCAGGCGTATACAGATTCCCTCTGCCTAAGGTAAGCCGGGGTTTATTGATCGTGGGGATCTGAATCTCCGGCGGCCGCGGATTAAGATGCCGTTAATTATCTCTCGCTTTTGGAGCGAGCGAATCTCCGATTGACGGGTCAAACTAGTCATGTGAACTCAATGTGCCGTGTGTGTGTGTGTTTTGAAAGGGTTTTGGATATATCGGGGACCTCGCAGAGATTACGGGGGTGGAGTGCATGGAAAATGAGGGGTGAGGAGCATCTTAAAGACGCGTGCATGGCGCGTGGCAGCCAGGCGCCCGGGGGACACGTGTCCTGCACGCGACCGCTTACAGGAATCAGAATACCCGTGTTTAGGAAACATGTCCTGCCACCTTGCCGTTTACCGTTCTTGAATCAAGTTCTTCCTGGTTATATCTTCTACGATGTGCAAACTTCCTTTGCATATCGACTCGAAACCTGATTCCTTGTTATCTCTAGAACTTAGGCGACTTGGGTGGAGTTAAGTAATTGTGGCTATGATACCGCGACATAGTTACAATGCGGCATTCTATTTAAGTAACTTGGAGTTCTAGCCTTGATCTATATTTTGAATCTATTATCATGCTAATGTTGGGTGTTTTGATTTCAGAATTATGGAAGATTAGAATTTGAAGACGTACCAAAGGCGTGTGGACGAAGCCGCCATGCTTGGAGAGATAAGAGGATTGCTGAAGAATCAAAAGAGACAGACCGAGCTGATCCAACAGCAAGCGGAATCGTTTCAGGAAGGTTTGCAGATCGTTCAGCAATCTGTGAACAATGTTGGAGCTAAACCAGTTGACCGAGTAGGGGCCGTGGCAGATTTCAGGCGTTTGGGTCCGTCTACATTTACTGGTTTGGAGGAGCCATTGCAAGCAGAGCAGTGGCTAGTTGACACAGAGAACTTGCTTATTGCGGCACAGATTCCAGATGAGAAAAGAGTTGATGCGGTACGCATCCAGTTAGTGGACTACGCCCGAGAATGGTGGCTTGTGGAGGAGAACCGCTTGCCCAAGCCGATCAAGTGGGCAGATTTTTCGAAGAGTTTCCTAGAGAAGTTCTTCCCACGGACTGCACGGGAAGAAATGGAAGAGAAGTTCATTGGGCTAAGGCAGAATGGAGCACCCATGGATGTGCATGCAGCAGAATGGATAAGACTCAGCAGATTCGCTGGACCTTTAGTTGCCAACGATGCAGACAGGGCACGGAGGTTCATGCGCAGCTTGGACGTGGACATCCAGAGGCAGATTGTCTCCCTGGGTTTGACCACTTTCTCACAAGTACTTGCGGCAGCCCGTGAGCAGCAGAGTTTATCTGGGATGAAGGGGAGTTTGCAGCAGACAGCAGTTGCGGTAAGGAAGCCAGCATTTGTACCAAACCGAGCTCATGGTCGAAGAGGTATTCCAGTAGACCGTCGAGGCGTAGCACCCATGAAGAAGCCTGTTGTCGTCGATCGAAGAAAGAGCATGACCTGTAACTACTGCAATTTACCTGGCCACGTGCAAAAGGATTGTCGAAGGAGGCTGGGACTCTGTTTGGTTTGTGGAGCGGCAGATCACGCTGTCAGTGCTTGTCCGTCGAAGCTTCGTTCGAGGGATGATTTTCAGAAGCCTCCGCAGAGACCGTTTCAGGGACAGAAACAGCTGACTCAAGGACCTAATCAGGCTCGAGCTTTTACCTTGTCAGCTGAAGAAGCTAAGGCGTCAGGAGAAGTTGTTTCAGGTACTCTACTCGTTCATGGTTTTCCCGCAGTAGCGTTATTTGATTCTGGTGCATCCCATTGTTTTATGTCATCCATGTTTATAACTACACAGTCGATTGACTGCACGACCCTGTCTAGTTTCTGGGACATACACACTGGGAATGGGAAAATCATAGCTAGTAGGGAATGTAAAGATTGTACAGTTGTTGTGTGCGGACGGGAGCTTTTTGCAGATTTCCTGGTGATTGATACGGGCATCTACGAGGTCGTCTTGGGAATGGATTTTCTTGACACTTTCCACGCTCACATTGATTGTAGGGCAAGGAAAGTAATTTTCCAGATTCCCGGACATCCCGAGTTTAGCTTCACTGGAGGAAGCAGTTCTGTCGGGCCAGTCGAGTTTAGGGCTAGGCCGACAAACAATATTCTTGCATCAATGGAAGTTGATAAAGATGAAGAGCCAGCTATCGTTCGTGATTTTATGGACGTGTTTGAAGATATATCGGGTTTACCGCCGAGGCGAGACGTGGAATTCGCAATTGATCTTATTCCTGGTGCAGCGCCAGTATCCAAAGCGTATTATCCAATGGCACCAGTAGAGTTGGAAGAAGTCAAGAAACAGGTTGCTGAATTGCTTGAGAAGGGTTGGATTCGAAGCAGTAACTCGCCTTGGGGAGCTCCAGTTCTTCTAGTGAAGAAGAAGGATGGCACAAGAAGGATGTGCATCGACTATCGAGAATTAAACCGGATGACTATTAAGAACAACTACCCGATCCCTCGCATTGGCGAACTTTTCGAGCAGCTTAGTGGCGCGAGGGTATTCTCGAAGCTGGATTTGCGATCCGGATATCATCAGGTCCGAGTGAAAGCAGAAGACATTTGCAAGACGGTGTTCCGAACTCGGTATGGACATTACGAATACTTAGTGATGCCCTTCGGAGTAACGAATGCGCCGGCAGTATTCATGGACTTGATGAACCGAATCTTTTCACCATTCTTGGATCAGTTTATTGTGGTATTCATTGACGATATTCTGGTTTACTCGAAGAGTTTTGAAGAGCATGCTGAACATTTGAAGTTCGCACTGCAGACGTTGAGACATGAGAAGTTATATGCGAAGATGAGTACATGAGAGTTTTGGCTGGTGGAAGTAAAGTTTTTGGGGCATGTTGTGTCTGGCGATGGAATTGCCGTCGATCCAGAAAAGATTGCAGCAGTTCGAGATTGGCCGATTCCAAAGAATGTTGCGGAGATAAGAAGTTTTCTTGGACTCGCCGGGTATTACAGGAGATTTGTGGAGAACTTTGCTCGTCTGGCGGAGCCGTTGACCAAGCTTACGCGCAAGGAGGTACCTTTTGTATGGACGGATAAGTGTGCGTTAACTTTTGAGACGTTGAAGCAGAAATTGATAACCGCCCCTATTCTGACCGTGCCAGACAATTCCGGAGGATTGGTGATTCACACCGACGCATCTGGGAAAGGATTGGGATGTGTTTTGATGCAGCATGGGAAGGTTGTAGCGTACGCATCAAGACAATTGAAGACCCATGAGAAGAATTACCCAACTCATGACTTGGAACTTGCGGCTGTGATTTTCGCTTTGAAGATCTGGAGACACTACTTTTAGGCGAAAGGGTCGAAGTTTTCACGGATCATAAGAGTTTGAAGTATGTGTTCACGCAGAAGGAGCTTAATATGAGGCAACGTAGATGGTTGGAGCTGATGGCTGACTACGATCTTGATCTTAAGTACCATCCGGGGAAGGTTAATGTCATGCCGGATACGCTTAGTCGGTTACCAGCAATTCAAATGTTAACTACGCAGAAGGAGCTCGTTGAAGATTTTCGAAGATTTGACTTGGAGGTTGTGCTACCGCGTTCTACGGGACAGTTGATGCAGCTTCAAGTACATTCATCGTTGATCGAGAATATTAAAGCAGCGCAATCGCAGGATCCTAGACTGCAAAAATTTCGAGAACAGGTTGAAGCCGGATTACGAACAGATTTATTGATCCACGAAGATGGTTCGTTGAGGTATGGTAGTCGTTTGTGTGTACCAAAGGGAGATACTCATGAAGAACTTATGAAAGAGGCACACAGTTCAGCTTATTCTGTACATCCTGGAGGTACAAAGATGTACCGAGATATTCGACAGCATTTCTGGTGGGAAGGCATGAAACGGGAGATTGCTCGCTTTGTGGCAAAGTACTTGGTGTGTCAGCAAGTTAAGGCTGAACATCAAAGGGTTGCTGGTTTATTGTAACCACTTCCGATTCCTCAGTGAAAGTGGGAACATATAACCATGGATTTCATGACGGCTTTACCGCGGAGTCCAAAAGGCAACAATGTTGTATGGGTGATTGTTGATCGATTGACCAAGGCAGCTCACTTTATCCCTTTTCAGGTTGGTCAATCAACCGAGACTTTGGCGGAGCGGTACATGCAAGAGATTGTAAGATTGCATGGAGTACCGGTAAGCATCGTGTCCGATCGGGACACTCGGTTCTTATCACACTTTTGACGGAGTTTACAGAAAAGTTTGGGGACTCGATTGAAGTTTAGCACAGGTTATCATCCTCAAACTGATGGTCAGTCGGAGAGAACAATCCAAACTCTTGAAGATATGTTGAGAGCATGCATGTTGGACTTCAAGGGTTCATGGGAGGATCATCTACATTTGGTGGAGTTTTCTTACAACAACAGTTTTCAGGCAACTATCCAGATGGCTCCGTTTGAAGGTTTGTATGGTCGTAAATGCCGTTCACCTGTTTGCTGGGACGATGTCGGTGAACGAAGATTATTGGGACCAGATTTGGTTGTGCAGACAGTTGAGAAGGTTAACACTATTAGAAATCATATGAAGGCAGCACAAGACAGACAGAAAAGTTGGGCTGATACGTCGAGAAGACCTCTAGAGTTCGCTGTGGGTGATTTGGTATTCTTGAAGATATCACCGACTAGAGGGGTGATTCGTTTTGGAAGTCGAGGAAAGCTCAGTCCTCGATTCGTTGGACCCTTTGAGATCTCGGAGTGTGTTGGTGAGGTAGCGTATCGTTTGGCGTTACCGCAGTCCTTGGCGAATGTGCACGATGTGTTTCACATATCTCAACTCCGTAGGTATGTTCGAGATGAAACGCATGTATTGGATCATTCTGAGCTAACGGTACGGGAAGACTTGACTTTTGAGGAGGGACCGGTTGAAATTGTGGATCAAAGGGAAAAGGTTCTTAAGAACAAGGTGATCCCTCTGGTGCTTGTTTCTTGGGGTAATCGCTCACATGGAGAGTCCACTTGGAAACGGGAAGATGAAATCCGGCAGAAATTTCCTCATCTTTTCTTGTAGTTATTTGTTGTTCATCTTTGCATTCTTGGAATTTCGATGACGCAATTCTTTTGTAGTTGAGTATAATATAACAACCGAGCCCAATGCTACTAGCTTCTGTTACTGTATGATGGTGTATGGTATTTATTTCATTGATCCTAATTGACTGTTGCGAGTATAAATTTTACCCGACAATTCATTTCTGCATATAACAATTTAAGGCATCTAAAATAAAATTAAAAATTTTCGTCATGGCATGCTTGACACCCCTAACCCTGTTGTAGCGTCCGTGCATCGTGTTCTCGTCCCGTTCAGTGAAACGGGCGAGTTTGGACGGCTACGCGCACGTGCATGTGTCCGTTTTGGGGGTATGCTTTTTGATTGTAAAATACTTCATTTTAAATTTTGGATCCCGCCTAAAATTTTCTTATTTCAATTTCAAATTTTTGGATCCGACCCGGGCGCAATTTGGAAATACTTTACATTTGCGCCAAATCCCAATTTCTAATAATTCTTTTAACTGTCGAATATTTTATAACCTCAGAATATTTCTGTTTCACTAAAAATTTTCACAAAATATTTTATCCCAGCCAATCAAATTTCTCTTAAACCCCTGGGCCCCACCTTTTCCTACGTCTCTCTCTCCCCGTATCTCTCTCTCTCTCTCCTATACATATATTTTCCTCCTCCTATTTTTTCTTTCTCCAGAGTGCGAACCCACCAACGCCGACGCCGTCGTCGATGCCGTCACCGCCTCGTCCTCCCTCACCTTTTCCCCAACGTCGACGCCACCACCGCCGGCCTCATCGCCCTCGTCGCCTACCTTATCTCCTCCTCCTCGCCTCCATCTTCTTTCTCTCTCTGCCGAGGCTACACCCTGCGGTTGATTCCCACCGTGAACCCGAAGCCTCCGGCCGTCGCCAACGCCTCTGGTCGACGCCGACGATCACCCGACCACCCCAGAACACCCCTATAAGTGCTTTCTCCATCTCATCCTTCTTCTCTTCTTTTCCCGCAACTGAAAACCTTGCTGGATGGGTTCTGCAGATCGTCAGAGAACGTCGTTCTCGCCGCCGTCGATCTCGCCGTCGTTGCTAGTGCCCTCTGAGACCCAGTAAGTATCCCTCATCCTCTTTCTTCTTCTCCTTTCTCTGTTCCTTTCTCTTTTTCTCTAGATCTACACCTTTTAGAAACCCTATTCACTGTTTTTGTATCTCGTCGGAATCCGGCCGTGCCGGCGACGTGTCTCGACGATCTAGCGAGATACCCTGACCTGTGTAGTTCCACTGTTCGTCGTTTGGGTTCATTCCGTGAACCGTGCGCCCGTCGCGAGTTTCCCCGCCGACGTTTTACGTTCCGTTTTCCCGATTCGCGACCCGTCGAGACAAGTACCCCTTGCTACATGCTAAATAATATTTACATACACATTGATGACACCCTAAACCTGTAGTTTTAACTTTAGTACGATCATTTCCCATTTTCGTGTTCAATATTGTTATATATCATTTTATCTTTCAACTTGGAACCTATATATATATATATATATATATATATATATATATATATATATATCATTGCATCCATAAAATTCTTAAACTGGTTAACATGATTTAACGGCCCTAACTGTCATATTGTATTCTTATAATGTTGATAACACCTCGGACACACAATTGATAACTGTGCTGCTAATTAATCGATGTTTTTTTATTGTTTAATTCGTTGCTTAAATCTATGTTGTTGATGACCATGCTTGATTATATAACTGAGTATGAGCACACCCATGATATCGTTTACATTTTGACCTGACTTGCTACATACATATTGATTGACCTGACATGGTACCGTATACTACTTGACTTGACCTGATGTACCATGACCTGACCCGTTACTTGATCTTGTGCCTAATGCCAACAATCTGACTTGTAGTCCTCATGGACCGTTCCTGTTGTCTATCCAGACAAACCTGTTTACCTGATCCTGTGTTGGCATTAGTTCTTGATTACTGAATACCTTACTTGACTTACACATATAACTTGGGGGTATGGGGAAATCAAAGGTGAACCCTGACTTGTAACTCAACAGTTCGCTACTTGTTCTGATCAGTTTAGAGGCTAGGCCAGCCTTGGAATGATGCTGCTGACATCATTCATCTGTACACATTCCTGTTTAGTGCCTAGCGGCATGTCTCGGTTTCAGCCCGAGAATCTGGGCCATGGTCCCGGGAATGTACGGGATACTATTGAGTTAAATCGATGATTCATCAATTTGGTTTCAAAGACTTTAGAACAGAAAACCTGATAAAACAGTTTAGTTTACCCACTGCACTGCTCTGATTTATATTATTGTTACCCTTGCTTTATTCATATTTATATTCGCATTACTTGTTACCCTGTTTATATGTTATTACTTGATGACTTGACGCGCTGACGTCTGGGTTTTGCATGGCCCAGATTCTGTACCGCTGTTGCAGTCCGAGCAGGAGTATTTCAGCCAACAGGCTGAGCTGTGAGTGTCAGCAGTAGTTAGTTTTTCTTTCCTGCATTTATTTCCTGATGTGAAGCCGCATTATGGGACATACATTTCAGTTATTTTGTATTGGATCTTTCGCTTCCGCATTTTATTATTCTTGACTCATGTTATCTTGGATTATGGACATGTTTTAGATATTTTTATTTTGTTCTTGATATCTCTACAGCCATAATGTGACTGTGGATGGATACTTCCTACCCACAGGTAGCATGGTTGGCTATGTCACGTGCCCATTTTAGCGTACTCGGGGAAACGGGGCGTGACAGCTTGTGTTTTCATCCATTTCAAGTAAAATTCGGCAGCATCTCCATGCTGTTCTCCGAGTACACCGTAATAGAATAGATAATCATTTCAAAGTTGTGAAACAATATTGAAATGAACATCTAATTTACCTTTGTATACGAAAAACCAGCGGAAAAGTACCGAAGAAATACCTCGAAATGAATGAAAACACAAGTGAATGCAGTTGTTTGTTTATACATTCCTAACTTGTTCAAACTGGACAAATATATCGGTTATCATACAATTGAATATTCTCATCGCATATACTATACGACGGTTGTTAGCACCGAACGATATCGTCCGATATTTAACAACCTTTGTATAGTTTTATGTCACGACGAATATCAAACGTATGTTAACTGATAGACGGGGACTGAGTCGCGCTTTGATTTTCACATATGACGATCAATAGGAATATGAAATTTCATATTATCATCGATTATCATATATACACTTATTATAAGCTTTATCTTGAATTGGTTTTACGTTTACGTTTAAATTTTAAGCGTTTTAAGTTTTTAGTTTGGGATAAAGTTTTTTAAAATTAAGGGTTTTCTTAATCAAGTTTAAGATTTTGGATTTGGTTCTTCTATTAAGTTAAAAAAAATTGATTTAGTTCTGGTGTTAAGTTTAAAATTAGGGTTTGACCTTAATTAATATGAGAGATCAACATCAACATTATTACAAACACACATACAAATACACACATATCATCATCAACATTACCTCTTTCTCACACACACACACTTACACTAACACTAAAATATTCTAACCATAACCCTCACCTTTAACTCTAATCCTAAGCCTAGACCTAATTAACCATAACCCTAGACTTAATTACAGTGCAGCCGCCACTAACCACCACCACCAAACTACAGTCGCCGCCACCGACAACCATATCCCCAAACCACAGCCGCCACCATACACTACCACAACCACCACCATAATTCAAAATCCCCAAATTCAATTGCCCTACTCACCAAATTCAATTTACGAAAATAAAAATTTAAATTTATCAATAAATTAACTAACCTGTTGAAGAATTCGATGGTGTCGAGAAAGCCGGTGAGGAGTTCGACGTTGACGATGAAGAGGATGGCGCTGGAGGTGATGAAGGCAGCGTTGGAGGTCGCAAGAAATCAAAGAAGACGACGAGGGAAGAGGAGACGACAAGATGTCGGAGGAGGTGTCGAGGAGGGAGGAGGCGACAAGGTATGGGGCGAAGAGGAGGTCGGAGGAGACGAGGAGGTCGAAGGACGAGGGAGGAGGCGACAAGGGAGAAGACGACGAGAGCGCGCACGGGGAAATTTTGGGGGTAATTGGGGAATTAAGGTGCGGTGACGAGGACGAAATTCCTTTTGGTTTTTTTTTTTACTATTATTCTTTAAGTATGTTCTTACGGATATATCCGTAGGGCCTTCTCTTGCAGCGCCATAAATGCAACTGCATAAGTTAAATTTAAAAAAAAATTATTTATAAATGGCCCTACGGATTAAACCGTAGGGGCATTGGTTTATTGTCCCAACGGATGTTATTATCCGTAGGGACAAACCATCTTTGTACTAGTGATTAGCATAATTTACCCATGAATTGATTAAGTTCACGTGTCTTAACTATTGGTTAGAATTGTGAAAGAAATCGAAGTAATTTACTATTTGGAAATTATTAATGTGCTTGTGTATAAATTATTAATGCTTGAACTTTGGAGTCTATGCCTATGAAATGTGAATTATGATCAGTAATAGGCTAGTAGACTCCTACTAAATGTCTACTGTTTACTATTTTTTTTTTGTTTTGTAAGAGAACTTACCACAAAATAAAGTAATTGTTCTATTTTGGACTATATATTGGTTATAATGTTACTTAATAATTTATTATTTTGTAGTAAAAGTCATAAAAGCAGTTCACTTAGTTTTATTCATTATACCTATTAGGGATTGTTCATTTTAGACAATGCAAGTAAAAAACATGCAACCAAATGCAGTGAAAAGTGTATATATCTACTCTAAAGGTTTACGATATAGCTAAGCCAATTGGTTGGATCGTTTCTCGTCCACATCACGTAGAAGATCTGAACTTTAGCGCATCCAAGAAACGGCCGGAGAGAGACCACACTTTTGTAGAAAGCGAGAATCTCTCTCTTGATCATCCCGCAAGCCAATCCAAAATAGAAGAGGATGAGAAAAGGAGACGATGACGCTCTTTTATTTCTCTCTCTAAAAAACATCTTTATGTTGCATCATCTAATCTCATATTAAACCCTAACTCCATATATATAAATATATAGAATACCCACTCATATGGGCGGATATTAGGCCGGATCGGGCCTAATGGCTAACATACCCACACTCGCATATTCGAGTGGATGCCGTCCATAACCGCCTGAACTGGTTCCCTGAATCATTGATTCCCACAATCAATTGTCTCCCCGAGAATCTCTCTCTCTCTCTCTATACACACACACACACACACACACACACACACACACATGTTGGTACGACATGGACCGTTGAGAACCTTCAAGTGGATAGCCTTGCATTCAGATCCTTTAAGACCGATATAAGAATCTCCCTAAAAGAAAACAATATAAACCAAAATTTGTTAGGTTTTTGCCGCCAAAAAGACCGGCCTGAGACGTTTGGATGTCTGGCCTGAATTTTAAGGGGCAAATGCTAGTTGGATTTATCCGTCTACCTCTCCAAAAATACCAAGTTGATTTATAGCACCATATATCATAGGTTTGGACAGACGCGACCATTGTAGCAGACTTTATCAGATTCCCCCTCATTTTATAAGGGGTGTTTTATCGTGGGGACGCTCTTCCCGGCAGGCGCAAGCCCCTGAAGTTAATTACGTTACCATATTGCGATAACCACTTTGTCTTGCTATGGCAGTTCACTGCGTGTCGTGTGTGTTTTGGTTTGTTTTGGTTGCCCTTGGATTATATATGGAAACTAGTTTCTGTCGTCGCCCATAGAGCGCGAATTAGTCCAAATCCGTATATTTGAGATTTGGGTTTAGGTCAAGAATTTTGCTTGACGGGGCCCACGTTGGTAGCTTGGTTTGCCAACGGGAATGAACTTAGGACGCAGATCTCATATTTGTGAGGTCTATCGGTTCAAGAGATATTTGGGTTTGATCTAAGAATCATTAGCCATATTTGAAACTAAGATCAATTTATGAGCAGTGAGCATATAGGATCAACTGATCATTAGATCACATATGAATAACTCATGGAAGTATACGGTAGTCATTATGGAGATAGTCCGTTGGGCAAAACATATTAGTTTAAGAACGTCGCAGTTAAACATTTCCTGTTTGGGATGAATGTTTGTTTAAGAATATTTCGGTCCAATGTTCTCTATTTTGGATGAAGATTAGTTTAAAGACATTTCGGTCCATTATCGCCGTGTTTGGAGGCGAAGATTAGTTTAAGGATATTTCGGTCCATTATTCAACTTGCACGCATGCGTATTTTTTACATGGTGGAGTGAACGATGGTGACATGGAATGCACCAAAATTGGAGTGCGATCCGATTTTGGTTGTGCACGTCAATTTGGAAGTGCATTAATGTGGGATATATCATTCCCAGTCTTGATGAAGTTTTACATCTAGTTGGGATGAGAAAAGATTTGTTGGTTGTCAGGACCCGCCAGCTCTCTGAGGACGTTGAGGAATTACAACGACATATATCAGAGGTGTGGAGAGATGTACCCTTGAACCAAATCCCGTATTTGAAGGAAAATGGATTGTGGTGGACCTAAGAATCGTTAGTCATATTTGAGACTAAGATTACCTTAGGAGATAAAGGATGAACATTATTTTGGATATCTTCAATGAGAAATCATCGGTCATGTTTGAGACTAAGATCAGTTTGGAAATCACGAGCATATGGGCTCGGTTGATTTAAAAACAAAGAGATTTAACCTCAGAAAACTTAGCCAATTTGGGCTTGGGTTTCTATACTACCCAGCAGTGCTAAGTACTAAGATATACAGCGCTCACGTGTGTTTCACGTGAGACGCTGCCATTGTGCTAAGCACTAATCTTTTCTGGCGCTTACATGAGGCACTGGGTTTTTAGCCTTGGGCACTCACGTGCTTTTTATGTGGGGTGCTATAATAGTGCTAAGCACTAATTTTCTCTGGCGCTCACGTGTGTTTCATGTGAGGCGCTATATTTTTGGAGATTTAATCTTTGTTGATGTTTTTAGAGAACTTAAATCTCTGTTAATCGTATTTTAACCATTAACGATCACCAAGATCATTATTTTTAGAATCTGGGATCATGTTCTTTAACAACTAAGTTCTTGATTTGAAGAAATTAAGTTCCTAAAGTATTATGAACTCCATATTTTCTATGTTCATGTTTTCAGAAAGGTTAAATCTCTTTTAATGAGCTTTTGACCATTAAATATCACCAAGATCACTATTTTGAGGATCTTGGATCGGCTTCTTTAAAAAACTAAGTTCTTGTTTTGAAAGATCTAAGTTCGTAGAGTATTATGAACTACATATTCTTTCTTTTCAATTTTGTTCTTTCCTGAATATTTGATTCTCAAGAACAAAATCTTCCCGATGAGAATTAAATTCTTAACTTATGGAAGACTTGTCTTGTGCATCTCAGATCCAAAAAAAAAAACTAAGTTCTTTAAGAAGGGTTAAACCCTTATATATGGTATGTTAGGTAAACGATATATTTTGATCTCTACTTTTTTCTTTACCTAGGGTTTTTAGGAGGGAAATCTTCTTCTTTAAGAGAATTAAATTCTCTGTTATTTTGAGTCCCTTCTGTATTTTAACAGAAGCTTATGGGGGTCTCCTTTTTTCCTCCTCTCCCTTTGATTAATCCCTTTGCTCTTATTTATAGAAGAAGAGAAAAATCAATTTGTTGAGAAAATCTCTCATTGAAAGATCTTAATTGATTTCATGATCAATCAAAATGATCTTTTAGATCAATCGGTGAATTTTATTCATCGTTGGATTTTTAATCTAAAGGCTCTCTATTTAACAGAGAAGATTTCTTATTTGTTTAAAAAGATTAGGAAATATTTTCCTAAGATAGAATTTTATTTTATCATATGAATATTTTGTTAGTTTAACAAGATTAGAAATATTTTTTCCTAATATAGAATTTAATTCTGTTATATGAATATCTTGTTAGTTTAATAAGATTAGGAAAATATTTTCCTAAAATAGAATTTTATTCTATTAGACTATTTAATTGGTGATATTTTATCACCATTGGATATTAAATCCAAGATTCTCTGTTAGGGAAAGATCTTTCCATATTAGAAATATCAAGGAAAATATTTCCTAAATAGAATTTAATTCTATCATTTGATGATTTTAAATCACCGTTGGATTTTCGATCCAACGGCTCTCCGTTTAACAGAGAATATTTGATCAGGGAGATATTTTTTCCCTAATATAATTTAATTCTATCATTTTGATGATTTATTATCACCATTGGATGTTTGATCCAATGGCTCTGTTTAACAGAGAATATCCCAGATTTTAGGGAAACATTCTCCATGTACAATTTAATTCTACCCTTTTTAATTTGGGCAATGATGCTCACGTGCTATGTGATCAGTCGGAAATATTGTATATTTTAGCCGGCAATTTCCTTAACATTTGTACACATTTAGAAGTGTTCGGCATCCATATTCTACATATTAGCAAATCTGTCACAAATTATGAGATTGCATGTATTAGACTTTTAAACCGACACTTTAAAGGAAATTAACCGCATTTCATGGCATCGCATCATTTCTGTATTTGCGCAACACTTGTCTTGAGTCTGTGCAGGAAATACGGAAGAAAAAGACCAAAGAGCTGATCGAATATTACGCCAAATAAAACATTTCAGATCTGGTAGCAATGAAGAAGGAATTAGACAATTCTATATATCAAACAAATCCCAAAACTCAGGCCCAAGACCACTGCAGAAGTATGGAAGCCCACAGCCCACAAGCAGCCGTGGATCCGCGGCAGGAACCTACTTGGGCCGCGGAACCGCGGCTGTTTGGACACCTCAGCAAATAATTTTTACAGCAAAATTCTTCTACCAGGACCCACAGTTCTTTATGATACTTCAAACTCCAGAACTCTCTCGAACCTACTGCCAGATCAGCATAGAAAATTAAGAAAGGCTAATCCTAATTAAGCTCCTAATTAATCCTCTTCTAGAAGCTCCTCCTAACTAATCACATCTAGAAGCTTCTCCTCTAACTAACTTTTGGAGGGAAATTTGAATTTCTTCAACAAACTTTAGGAGGGAAACTTAGAATTTGAAATCCTAGATCTAGGGTTAGTTATCTATAAATAGAGCCTAGATCTAAGGGTTGGGGTTGTTCACCATTAGTTAAAAATAATTCCCTCTTTCATCGTCTTCTTCCACAAGTCTCGTGACAAGGCTTGTGCGAAACCCTAACCCTAATTCCACTCCAAATCTAAGATCTTGAGTACCAAATCAAGCGAGAAGCCTTCAACCTTTTAGGAGCCGAGCCGATCTTCAATCAGGCAAGTGATCCAAGCCGATCCGCGATCCACGGAGACGAGCGAAGCCAAGTCGACGATCAAGTTCTTCCTCTTGTAGTTCTTGAGCGAATGTAACTAAATTGTTGATATAAATAAAAGGTGAAATTCGTTAATCTTGCTTTCTTTTAATTCTTGCATCATGATTAGATCTCAATTTGTAATTGTTGTTCTTGTTGTGATGTTCGAGTAAAACTCCGCTCGTTAAGGAGTCGAGACGATTGTAGAATGATGATGTAACAAATTCTAATACTATTTTTAAGTCCTACGAGTTTTGTAAACCCTAGCAAGTTCAAGAATCGATGACCTAGTTTCGTAGCGATGCTTTCTTGATTGTGATCGCTCGAAATTAGGGATCTACGATCGTTTCTTGAATTTACTAGAGGCTAGAATGTGAATGACATCGATGAAAGAACAAGGGATAAGATGAAACCCTAGTTTCACAAGAAATCCCTAATTCTCAACGATTATCATCGATCTAGTATCAATTCATCGAAGGATAAGAATACGTAATTGTAAGATTACATCACATCTATAGATCCGATCGATTCCTACGAGCCTCATTTCGATTCTTGAGATTTGGTTTGGAAAAATCAACAAACGATCAATTCTTGATTCTATCTTTTAATGCTTTCTTAGATCTAGTTTTTCTCATTCTTGAACTTCAAATATAAATCTTGAATTGTTTTGTTTTGTTTTCATTATTTTTTCGACTCATCTAATTCAAAAGACGAACGATTACACTTTCCCTGTGGACGATCCGCACTCACATACTAACTACAATCCGACACCGTAGTTGATTGCGGTCAAATAATTTTTGGTTGTGATTTCTTTACAATTTCATACTACACATCAAGAATTCTTTTCAATCAAATGGCGCCGTTGCCGGGGACTATTTGATTCGATATTATACAATCCAAGAAAATCAATCAATCAAATGGCGCCGTTGCCGGGGATAGTGCGCTAATAGTTCGTATTTTGAAATTTGAGTTGAACAATTTATTCCATCATAATTTTTAGATCTAAATTCGTGCAAACACTAATACGTGTGTTGTGATTTGTTGCGAGAAAATCTGGAATCATTGGAGCTGGAGAAAATTTTTTCTGAATTTTCCAGAGAGCTGAAGAGTACAAGGTGAACAGTGTCAAGAAGTTTAGTGCAGTGATCTCATGATACAAGCGCGGTTCCGCGGCAAAGTACCCTCATCCGCGGCGGATCCGCCGCAACCCTAGCTCCTCTCTGCACCAAACTTTCTCTGTAAGCTACTATCTTTCTTATCTTCTCCCCTGTCTGCTCCAACTAACACTTTCTTGCAGGTTTCTTTGCAAATAAATCGCAGCGCCGCAAAAGCAATAAAAATTTGTGCGTGTTTTTGATTCTTGTGGTTGTTGCATATTAATACGGAAATTTAAGGGGCACGACCAAATTCAAATTAGGTGGGGATTTCATTACCCTTCCTAGGCCCCGAAAATCGCAAAACTTGCATCCGCATTTACCCTCATTAATTAAAAGAAATCTAGAGATGACTCTAAGGACCTTCACGCTCAATTAGGACAAGAGAAGGCCGTGGGTAATTCATTGCTTATCCGCGTTTTCTTGTGGTGCCTAAGGCGAGTGTGTCTAAGGCTAGTGGTTTTTAATTAGGCCCACTACTTACGTAGTGGAGTACCTTCCCACTTACCTGGCACTTATCCGGCCACAGGGGAACAAAGAGGCAGTGGAGGATTCTATCCTGCGACTTATCTTTTGGCAGTTAGGAGCGGTCTAGAGTTTGACCTAGGTGACCCCTAGATTTTAGGATTTTGTGTGTTGCATTTGTTTTGTTGCATCATTTTTTTTTTAAAATCCGTATCAATTTTTAAAACAAACACCACATTCATATCATTCCCCTAATTATAAATTCACGCTGCCACTTGCACTAACCCTTTTTAGTGCAAGATAGGCTGGACACGGGTTTCTAGTGCCCGTTAGTCCGCGTTTCCCTCATCGACCCTAAAGTCGGTATTTCTACATTTACCTTTTCTTTACCCACCACCACACCCACATCGATGGATCCACCCCCATCGAACTTCTTTTCCACTACTCTGCCGCCGTCTGTTGGTGCGCAGAATCCACCTCGCATATCTCTCCAAGAGAGATGTTATCCTACACGAGGCCCACTTTCCACCTGTCTTTCCACACCACCAGCCAACGGGGAAAATTTTCAAATAAAACCCCAATACATCAACCTTCTACCAAAATTTCACGGTCTCGAGTCTGAAGACGCATACGTGTTTATCACGAAATTTGAAAACGTATGTGCAATGATGGGTACCTCACAGTTGTCTGTGGATGCTTTCCGTCTACGTCTTCTCCCATTCACTTTGTGCGATTTAGCCGAGAAGTGGCTATATAACACTACCGCACATTCCATTTCAAATTAGGACGAATTCGTCAAAGCATTCCTTAAGAAATTCTACCCACATCAAAAGACAGCTCGAGTCCGTAGCGAAATCTATCAATTCACCCAGCTTCCAAATGAAACATTTTCAAAATGTCTTAACCGTTTCAAGGATTTGTTAATCCAATGTCCACATCACGACATCCCGAGATGGGAATTGTGCCGAATCATTTATGAGGGCATTACTCCTTACACAAGACAGTCCCTTGAATCTATGTGTCAAGGCAACTTTATGACTAAGGATGATTGGGAAGCCTGGAAATTTCTAGAAGATTTCGCTGAAAAATCTTTACAGTGGGAGGGTGTGAGTCTATCGTCTAGGGATGGCAATGATATTTCCATAGAAGTTAGAGCTGATATTTCTGCTATACAAAAGAAACTCGATAATATGGAAAAATTCTTAGCCGCCCTAAGTCAAATACCACTCTCCAAAACTGTATGTGGATGTTGTTCTGATCCGTCTCACTTGACGGAAGAATGTCCGTTTCAAGTTCATGAGCTTACCAATGCCTCATTTCAAAGACCTAGAAACGATCCATCTTCCTCCATATATGATCAAGGTTGGAGGAATAACCCTAACTTTGCTTTGAACCAATCCCAATTTCAAAACACGGTTCCAACCCAACACAATTTCCAAGGGGTACCTCCACCACAACAGCACCCACAACTTCTATTGAGTCAGCACCCCTTCCAATCACAAAACTTTCAAAATCCGGCCAACACTTTTGCACCGTCTAGTCCTTTGCAATTGACCGGTACAGATAACACCTCTGCACTAGCACAAACCTTGGATACTTTCATGAAACAATCCATCCAAGGGACGGCAAGTTTGCAATCTTCCGTCGAGAATGTGATGAAGATCATTATATCTCAAAATGAGAACATCAAATCGATGGAAGAACAAATTGCACAACTAAAAGCCGAAATGAGTGCAAGAGAGAAAGGGAAACTTCCAGCTCAACCTTTACCCAATTCTAGCTATTCACATGATGTGGATAAGATCACGTTGAGATCTGGAAGAGTGCTTGACACTCACGTTGGGGAAGAGTTTGATGATACTGATAAATCAATCAATAACCCCCCGGCTGAGACCTTTCCACACACTTCTTACCCCAGTTCTTCTACCTTACCTTCTTCTTCCGAGCCTATTCTTCATTTCCCAAAAGGCTCGCCATTACAGCCCACCTCTTTTACCCCTCCACGGACGATTCCCACTTCTATTCTGGGATCGGTTCCACACACACTTCCTTCTCCTATGATGGACCCAGCGCTTATTGCTAAAGCATCTTATCCTAATCGGTTAAGGGCTAACACACCGAGTCCACATATGGAGAAGATTATGAATATTTTTAAGCAAGTAAACACCAACATCCCTCTCCAAGATGCCATCCAACAAGTTCCTTCCTATGCGAAAACTCTTAAGAACTTGTGCACTAGGAAGAGGAAGACTCATGTGCCCAAGAAGATTTTCATGGAAAAAACAATAGACACGGCTTTCCCCCAACAATTACCGAGGAAACGTAAGGATCCAGGATATCCTACTATTTCCGTTTCTATTGGGGAAAAACACATTAACCGTGCTCTACTAGACCTTGGCGCTAGTGTTAACTTGCTTCCTTACTCAGTCTATGAGCAACTAGGTATTGGAGAGTTGAAGCCAACCAATTGCACTCTCCAGATGGCTGACCGATCTATCACCAAACCTAGGGGTGAACTGGAGGATGTGTTAATAAAAATCGGAGAATTTATATTCCCGGTAGATTTTATTGTAATTGATACACAGCCTGTAGCGAACCCACGGAATCAAATTCCGGTGATTTTAGGTCGCCCCTTTTTGGCCACTTCCAATGCTATTATCAACTGTCGTAACGGTTCTATGACCCTATCTTTCGGGAATAGGTCAATAGAGCTGAACATTTACAAGTTGGGAAGTGTACCCTCCGAACCTACTGCTCAGGTCTGTTCTGTCGACTTAATGGATGTCGACAGCAGCGAATTTGATGATCCTCCTGATATCGATCTAGACTCTTTTTATATGTTATTGTTTGACCCAACTATGTATCTTACACATACGGACTCTTCCACCGAGATGTCCGGGTCAACAATTAACACTGATTATGAAATGCTTTTAGAGTCTGAAGATCACCCCGTACTTTGTGATGACATTATTCATCGGGGTATGAATGGAACTTTTGAGGAGATCTTCGCTGATGAACTCGCATTTTTGAATGACACGGGTGTTGAGATGAATCATCTCCCAATCAATGAAATTGAACCTCCATCCCTTCTTCTGAATTGTAAAAAGAATGCGAGTAATCCATCACATACACTGCTTCGTCTCTCCAAAATGAGACGCACACACATTCTCTTCCACCACTTACCTTTTCCCCACTTCTTCTTCCACCAACCCGAGCACTACATTGATAAAATTTTTGAATGGTTGGTGTTGATATTCGGTCTTTGCAAAGCTTGGCATCGACCAATGATTTTTGACCCCCTCATATGATTTTCAAAGATTAACATTGCATAACTCAAGTTTGGGGGGGTATAATTTTTTCTGGCTCCTAAAAAGAATTTTTACAAAATGATGAGCCAAAAATAAGTTTGGGGGAAATTCTTCACTTAAATATTTTGCCCCCACTAATAAATTCCTCCCAAGCTTACAGGTTTTTCGAGATTTAGCGGAAGGCAACAGTGAGGACACTGTTGAAAACAAGTTTGGGGGAGGTTTGTGCTTATTTTCGCATCATTTGCATATCATTTGCATAAGCACAAAACATTTTCTTTAAAAACCATAAAAATTTAAAAAAAATTCAAAATTATAAAAATATTTTTGTATATAAATAAGATAATAAAAGTCTAGATAGTGAACAATTACATCCATGAGATTAGAAAAATTTAAGAAAACTAAGAAAATTAGAAGTTTTCTTATACGAACTAGTAATAAGTAGTTATGAGCCGTTGTCCCAAGGGTTAGTAAGATGAAAGACGTCACTAATCTGAGGATAAAAATAAGCCTGAAAAATAGTTTCTATTCTGGAAGCCAAACATTTTGAACGTTGCTACTCTGCTATTCGCACTTACACACATCTTAAAACCTGGGATAGTAGAGGATACCTTGAAATGCTCTTGTCTTAAAGCCAAAAGTATGAAAAAAAATGTGTTTTAAAGTGGTGAGAAAAATGGACACTGGTTTTGTTATCACCAAGAGCAATAAAAAAATATATAGCAAAGGGTGCTTCTTCACCTAGTGCCCTAAGGCCAACTGGTCTGGGAGTCACTGCTATGCCTGAGGTGGTGCAAGATTAGGAAAATACACCAAGTTAGCAAGCACATTAGTAATCGGTCGGTTAGTACCTCAAGAAGTATTAACGGTCGCATGAAAGTGTGTAAGCAATCTCGTTTGTCAAGAAGTATACTGAGGCTGATGGGCAAGAGTATGATAGCTTGAATTGAATTCTCCGGGTGTAGGGATGTCTTTACACACACGCAGGGTGATATGATCAATGTTTGGAATAAAAATAGGAATGAAAAATAAGACGATGTTTTATTGAGGGAGGACGTGATTTCTGACATCTTTTCATGACCATTAAGATAGGGCTCATGACAACCGAAAAGCTAGCTTAGTTGGAAACCCTAATTTTCAAAGTCTTTCTTTTACGATTCTTTTCTTTAAATGTAATATTCATGATCTTGCTTTTATTATTGGATTTTGTGGGTGCAATCCGCCGAAAACCCTCAGGAGACAACACTCCTCCTACTAGGGACACCTAGAGGTTTAAAGGCTTGTTGCACGTGCTCAGTGCAATCGTGTTGCCTACGAAAGTGTGCTAGTTAGTTTTTCTCTTTCTTTATTTTCTCCTTCTCTTTTTAATAAAACATTCGCTCGAGACGAACGAAATTTAAGTTTGGGGGTATTTGATCAGTCGGAAATATTGTATATTTTAGCCGGCAATTTCCTTAACATTTGCACACATTTAGAAGTGTTCGGCATCCATATTCTACATATTAGCAAATCTGTCACAAATTATGAGATTGCATGTATTAGACTTTTAAACCGACACTTTAAAGGAAATTAACCGCATTTCATGGCATCGCATCATTTCAGTATTTGCGCAACACTTGTCTTGAGTCTGTGCAGGAAATACGGAAGAAAAAGACCAAAGAGCTGATCGAATATTACGCCAATTAAAACATTTCAGATCTGGTAGCAATGAAGAAGGAATTAGACAATTCTATATATCAAACAAATCCCAAAACTCAGGCCCAAGACCACTGCAGAAGTATGGAAGCCCACAGCCCACAAGCAGCCGCGGATCCGCGGCAGGAACCTACTTGGGCCGCGGAACCGCGGCTGTTTGGACACCTCAGCAAATAATTTTTACAGCAAAATTCTTCTACCAGGGCCCACAGTTCTTTATGATACTTCAAACTCCAGAACTCTCTCGAACCTACTGCCAGATCAGCATAGAAAATTAAGAAAGGCTAATCCTAATTAAGCTCCTAATTAATCCTCTTCTAGAAGCTCCTCCTAACTAATCACATCTAGAAGCTTCTCCCCTAACTAACTTTTGGAGGGAAATTTGAATTTCTTCAACAAACTTTAGGAGGGAAACTTAGAATTTGAAATCCTAGATCTAGGGTTAGTTATCTATAAATAGAGCCTAGATCTAAGGGTTGGGGTTGTTCACCATTAGTTAAAAATAATTCCCTCTTTCATCATCTTCTTCCACAAGTCTCGTGACAAGGCTTGTGCGAAACCCTAACCCTAATTCCACTCCAAATCCAAGATCTTGAGTACCAAATCAAGCGAGAAGCCTTCAACCTTTTAGGAGCCGAGCCGATCTTCAATCGGGCAAGTGATCCAAGCCGATCCGCGATCCACGGAGACGAGCGAAGCCAAGTCGACGATCAAGTTCTTCCTCTTGTAGTTCTTGAGCGAATGTAACTAAATTGTTGATATAAATAAAAGGTGAAATTCGTTAATCTTGCTTTCTTTTAATTCTTGCATCATGATTAGATCTCAATTTGTAATTGTTGTTCTTGTTGTGATGTTCGAGTAAAACTCCGCTCGTTAAGGAGTCGAGACGATTGTAGAATGATGATGTAACAAATTCTAATACTATTTTTAAGTCCTACGAGTTTTGTAAACCCTAGCAAGTTCAAGAATCGATGACCTAGTTTCGTAGCGATGCTTTCTTGATTGTGATCGCTCGAAATTAGGGATCTACGATCGTTTCTTGAATTTACTAGAGGCTAGAATGTGAATGACATCGACGAAAGAACAAGGGATAAGATGAAACCCTAGTTTCACAAGAAATCTCTAATTCTCATCGATTATCATCGATCTAGTATCAATTCATCGAAGGATAAGAATACGTAATTGTAAGATTACATCACATCTATAGATCCGATCGATTCCTACGAGCCTCATTTCGATTCTTGAGATTTGGTTTGGAAAAATCAACAAACGATCAATTCTTGATTCTATCTTTTAATGCTTTCTTAGATCTAGTTTTTCTCATTCTTGAACTTCAAATATAAATCTTGAATTGTTTTGTTTTGTTTTCATTAATGTTTCGACTCATCTAATTCAAAAGACGAACGATTACACTTTCCCTGTGGACGATCCGCACTCACATACTAACTACAATCCGACACCGTAGTTGATTGCGGTCAAATAATTTTTGGTTGTGATTTCTTTACAATTCCATACTACATATCGAGAATTCTTTTCAATCAATTGGCGCCGTTGCCGGGGACTATTTGATTCGATATTATACAATCCAAGAAAATCAATCAATCACTATGCACGAGGGCGCCACCTAAGAATTTAATTCTTTTATAAGTAGTCACTCTCGTGCTTTGCACACCGGCACTCACGTGTGTTCCATGTGAGGCGCCACTATATAATTTAATCTTAACAGAGGCTGGCGCTGGCGCTCACGTAGGAAACACGTGAGGCGCTCATAGATTTAATCCTATCTGAGGCGATAGTTACATGCTTTGCATGTGGGTATACGTGTTTAACGCGTGGAGCTTTTCCTTTATTTTTATAAGGGAACAGTAAGCTCTGAGCCAAAAAAATTTGGCCGGTACAAATGCCCCCTACTTTGCCCACATAAGTTTGTACGTGGGTTAAGTAGTGCAAAATAATGCATTGCCATAGAATTGATAGTTTAGGAGACAAGTTTAGGATCCCTGCTGCCTAAAACTTTTTCATCTTCATAAGCCGTAAGGGTCTTAAGAAGGTTTTTCTCCCTATAAGTCGTGAGGATCTCATAGGTGCGTATTCTCACTAGAAATCGTGAGGATTCCTAAATGTCTTTCACCTTCGTGAGTCGTAAGGATCTCACGCAAGTATTTTCTCCTTACAAGTCGAGGGGACCCGCAAATGGTTTCTTCACTTTATTGGCGAATGTGGCCCATGGATAGTATACAAGAATCAGTTTGGACCTCCTTGTAGGGCAGCGATGGCTTAGGAAACAGGTTTAGATTTGTCGCCTAAGGCTTTTCAACTTTATAAGCCGTGAGGGTCTCATAAAGATGTTTCTCTCTACGAGTCGAGAGGATCTCGTAGGTGTATTTTCACCTTAGGAGTTGTGAGGGCTCCTAAGTGTGTTTTCTCTTAAGAGTCGTAAGGATCTCACAAGAGAATTTTCTCCTTACGAGTTGAGAGGACTTGCAAGTGGTTCTTCCTCCTCATCGGTATACGACTTTGGAGAATGTGGCCCATGGATAGTATACAAGAGTCGGTTTGGACCTACTTGTAGGACCAAAATAATTAGAAAACAGGTTGATATCCCCTTTCGCCTAAGGCTTTTCACCTTCATGAGCCGTGAGAGTTCCATAAAGATGTTTTTCCCTACGAGTCGAGATTAGTCGAGAGGATCTCGTAGGTGTATCCTAACATGAAATATAGATAACCCCTATTCATTATAATAGGGGTCCGTTAGGTTTTTGATACTAGGGTTTTAGTCTGCGGTACCGTCGCATCGACTGATGTTTTCCTCGATATGCAGTCTTTAAGCTGCTGTTCGAGTAGCCCCGCGACTGTCATGTCTCTGATCCCTTCTGAGGATGGACAAGACGTCTTTAAGTAATCTTCTTAGGTCATATTACCGTTGGAAGAGCAAGCGTTGGGAATTTGCCATGACGCTTTTTACTTGAGGTTAGACTCAATTTGGAGCCCCGATGAGTCATAACCTCTCCGCTCTGGTGTGGGATGATCTCCGATAGACTTTTAGGTTTTATATAAGTTGCTGTCGAGACCCGAAGCTGGGAATATGTCGTCGCTTCATTTTTGTTTTGACGACGTCGTGCTATTTCTTTGCTGAAGTAGGGTAGACATCTGTAGGACCTCTATGCTGTATGTATTGCAATTGAAGTCCGGAGCTAGGAATATGCCATTGCTCTAATTTTGTTTGATAGTCGCATCTGCATCCTGCTGAAATGAGAGTGAACGCTGTGATAGTCTCTCAGTTGTATATAAATCGTCAAGACTTGGAGCTAGGATTTTTTCATGACTTCATTTCTATTTAACCTTTGGGTCTTTGATGACGTTGTGTCTACATCCTACTGGCATGAGAAGCACATCGAGCTGGAGTTAGGATTTTCCCGTCACTCCTTTTTTATTTGGCTTCTTGTAGTCTTTGTTGACGTCGCATATGCACCGAGAAGGAACATCGAGCTGGAGCTTGGATTTTTCCATTACTCTTTTTTTTTACCCTTGGGTCTTCGATGACGTTGCGTCTACATCCTGCTGGCATGAGAAGTACGTCGGGCTGGAGTTAGGATTTTGCTGTCACTCCTTTTTGATTTGGCTCCTTGGAGCCTTTGTTGATGTTGCGTCTGCATCCTGCTGGCATGAGAAGCACGCCGAGCTAGAGTTAGGATTTTTCCATCACCCCTTTTTTCGACCCTTGGGTCTTTGTTGACGTTGCATTTGCACTGAGAAGGAACGTCGATCTGGAGGTAGGAATATGCCATTGCTCCTTTTTTGTTCGACCCTTAGGTCTTTGTTGACGTCGCGTCTGCAGTGAGAAGGAATGTCAGGCCAATCCCTAAGCTGTAGATGTTGCTATTGAGATCTGGAGCTAGGGATATGTCGTTGCTCCACTTTATTTTTGTGATGTCATACCGATTCTTTGCTGAAATTGGGTAGACATCCAAATGACCTTTATGTTGTATGTATCACCATCGAGGTCCGGAGCTAGGAATATGCTATTGCTCCAATTTCATTTGACAGCTACACCCGCACCCTACTAGAATGAAGAGAACGTCGAGCTGGAGCTAGGATTTTTACTATCACTCCACTTTTGTTTGTTGACGTTGCGTCTGCACCGAGAAGGAACGTCGTGTTGGAGCTGGAATTTTTCCATTACTCCTTTTTGATTTGGCTCCTTGGAGCTTTGTTGATGTCGCGTCTGCACCCTGTCAGAATGAGAAGAGTGTCGAGCTGATTTTTAGGCTGTAGATGTTGCCATCAATATCCGGCTCTCCCTTTGACGGAGCCTGGTGGGAAAATATGGTTCCCTTTCTTTCATTTGTGCCCATGGATCGTATACAAGAGTCAATATGGACATACTTGCAGGACAGAGGAAATTATATTTTATTTTTTATTGCCGCGATGCTCTATCTTTTCAGCTTTTCATATCGCGTAAGTCGCTATTGCCCAATCATTTCGGCTTTTTATCCGCGGTGCCCAATCATTTCGGCTTTTTATCCGCGGCGCCCAATCATTTCGGCTATTTTTTAATATATATTTACTCGCTGCTTTTTATTGCGAGTTGCTGTTTGTATATGCATATTTTTTTGCTCGCTGATTTTTATTGCGAGTTGCCCCATCATTTCGACTATTTCATATGCTTTTTTTTGCTACTCGCTGCTGTTTTTATTGCGAGTTTAGAATCTGATACCAATCTTGGCATCAGCATCGCTACGAGTAGAATATTTTGAGGAGCGAATCATCATTTGCCGTGAAAGTACTTGGAGTTTGATATCTGTTTAGGCATCAGTATCGCTGCAACTGGGATATTGCCAAAAGCGAATCATCATTTGCCTTGAGAGGACTTGAAGTTTGATACCGTTTTAGGCATCAGCATCCCTACGACTGAAATATTGCCAGGAGAGACTCATCATTTGCCTTTATTGATTTGAATAAAGGTGGCTTAGCAAACAGGGTTAGGATCCTGTCGACTAAGGCTTTTTGATTTTATGAGCCGTAAGGGTCCCATAAAGGTATTTCTCCCTACGAGTCATGAGGATCTCGTAGGAGTATTTTCTTCTTAGGAATCATGGGGATTCCTAAGTGTGTTGCTCCTTTGTGATTCATAAGGATCTCACACAGGTTTTTTTTTTACAAGGTCGAGAGGATCTTACAAGTGCACATGAATTTTTTTATTTTACGAGTTTGCGTCATTTTCGGGTTTTCACAAACTCGCCGGCAGTCTTGCTGTTTTTACTCACGGCGCCCTTTCGGGTTTTCGTCCGTACCCATTTTGCCTGTGGACATACCTTTTTTTTAACGAGATGCGCCCTTTCGGGTTTTCACAAGCACTCCGGTAGTCCTACTGTTTTTACTCACGGTGCCCTTACGGATTTTAATCCGTACCCATTTCGCTTATGGACGTACATTTTTATTTATTTTTTTGGCAAGCGATGGAACTCTCGAAAGTAGCTTCGTCGCAGATGATCCATCTATTTGCTGGTGGGACTTAAGGGTGGTTTCAACGCTGGAGTAGCTGTGCAGCCAGCGGGACTTGAGTTGTACCATTTGCCGCTAGGAATTCGGTTGCAATATAGATTTCAAGGGAGCATATCGCTGTATTTAGGGCGATGCACTAGTTTAAGGACGTTCCGGTCCATTATCGCCATGTTTGAGGCAAATTTTTAGTTTAAAGACTTTTCGGTCCAACATTCCTATTTTGGGGACGAATATTAGTTTAAGGACTTTCGGTCCAACATTCCGATATTTGGAACGAATATTAGCTTAAGGACGTTTCGGTCCGTTGTTAGTTTAAGGACGTTTCGGTCCATTATCGCCATGTTTGAGGCGAAGTTTTAGTTTAAGGACATCTCGGTTCGTTGTTAGTTTAGGGACATCTCGGTCCATTATCGCCATGTTTGAGGCAGATTGTTAGTTTAAGAACTTCTCGGTTCATTTTATCATTCGGTCGGGGAGTTGCATAACTAATCCTTTTCAACTCTTATTTGCTGAGGCGCTGCTGCCTGTCCTTTGTTTTTATGGACACTTCACGCCTTAGACTATCTTCATCTTCTTGGACTACTTCATCTATCATCGTGCCAATCGGGTTGTTTTGCGGGAAGTACCGAGCATTTTACATGGCACCTGATCCCTGCTCATCAATGTCGCTTTTTGATACTGATGGAGCATCTTTGAAGGAACGAGATATCACGTCGTTCTTTCTGCCGAGTCTTCCTCTTCCTTAGGAGAATGAACTTGACTTGGGGGGTTTTCCCCCCGTCGTCTGATTCGAAGTGGGGCATAAATTTCACATGCCTTCCATAGTTTTTTTGTTCAAGTGAGATATTCCACTTGATTGCAGGACCTGCTTGTAGGTCCCTTGATATCCTTTCTGTTGTTTGAGAAGAAAGGATCATCCCCCGTAGAGATTCTTTTGCCAGTAAGAAATATGTCCCCTGTGTATATCTCGGGGGAGAGCGAGTACCCATGCCGTCGCTATTTTGGCAACATGTTGCTTCAGAGCCGCTTATTTTTTTGTTGAGCGTTGACGACAAACGCCATCTTGCCTCCGCTTTTTATTCATCTTCATCGGATGATAAAAGGTCTTGACACATCTGATCCGATCGAGTCATTTTATTCATGAGCTCTTAGAAGGTTGTCGGCTTGAAGAGGGCCATAAATAGGAACACCTTTGCATTTGGGTCAAGAATGGCTATGAACATTCCCACGACTGCAGTTTCGTTGATGCGTTGCTCGCATTTTGACCAGAGATTTCACCATCGGGTAACATATTGAACCCAGGTTTCATTAGTCCAACTCTTTCATTGACCAACGCTGCCACGGTAGTTTTTTCATTCTCACTAGCGAATCTCTGACAGAAGAGCATATCCATCTCGTCGAAGGTCTTCACGGAATCATTTGGGAGTTCCGCATACCATTCGAAGGCGATGCCCGCTAGACTGCTGACGAACTATCGGAGGAGTAGTACATCGTTCTTCCAGTATTGCCGCACATGGATTTAAATAGTGCAAGGTGCTGGCAAGGATTCCCAGTTCCTTTGTACATGTGGAACGTTGGAAGTGTGTGCTTTGGCGGGTACCGTATTTGATCGTACCATACCGGATATGGTCGAACAATATTGATTGACCTGTTTGCAGCTTCACTGACATAGTGAGTTTTGATTTGCTGAGCAATATATTCGTCCAGCTTTGCTTTTGGAATCATTTCATCTTCGGTCGTTGATGAGACTTGCAGAGGATTTGAAATGTCACCCTTGTCTTTAAGGACGACTACCAGCTGTTCATCTTCCAGTGGTTCCGATTGAACCATCATTCTAGCCATATTATGGAGCAGAAGGGCCATCTAGGTCATTTTAGCAGACATCCCTGCCTCTTCTGCATCTCTCTTTTTGATAGCGCGCTTTAGGAAATCAATATCCGACTCCTTCCCTCCTTTTTCTTCGGGTGCGTCCCCGGGATTTTCCTTAGGCGATAGATTAGCGAGTGTTGTCGCCAGAGCAAGCATCTCCTACTTTTCATGTCGCAGTTGATCTTTTGTCAGAGACCGAGTATGTGTTCCGTGACTAGTAGAAGCACGAACTTCATCTTTGGAGTTCACCATGTGGACTGTATGAACTACCATACCCCAGGCTTGGGGTGTTTGGAGTTTTGGCCTTTAGAGTTTGCCTCGGGTGCTTGAGCCTTATTAGGCCTCTCTTTTTTGTGATAAGTCGCTTTGGCTTCGGGAGGAACCGTTGTAGCAGGAACCTTCTTGGGATGAGTCCTCTTGTATTTGAAAGGGGATTTATCAGAATTTGGCTGACGTTTAGGGGAAAAGCCACAGACGACGACTGAGCCCTTCACCTGCTTCCACACTTTATATACAGATGAGGGAAGTTCTTTTGGGGAGATAACTGCTTTCTGCTCGCATCGAATCTCCACAGGATGCAGAGATTTCTTCAATATTGTGGTGGGAGAATTTTTTTTGACCCTTTGCAACAGTTTGAACCTATTCCCGGTTGGAACAACAACATTCATCGCTGGGGTTGAAACTGGACCATACGGAGAACTGCCCCCAGCATGTTTTATATGACGCCGATATCGACGTCGACCGTTTCTTACGGCCGGAATTTTATTAGCCTCAGAATTTTGGTGAGCCTGCCCCCTGTTTTCTTCGAGAGCTTGAGGATTCTGCCCCCTGCGTTGACCTTGGATTTTGGAAAGTACTAGTTGTTTGGAGACCGATTCCGTTGGCAAAGAAGAAGCCTAAGGAGCCAGCCTGTAGAAGACAGACTTCTTCTGGGCTTCCTACTTCGATGTTGAGGTACTGAGGTGGGAGGTGGGCGTATTAACCCAAAGAAAATCCCCTTAATTTCTTGAAGAGCCGGATTGCAGAGACTTGAGGCTGCAAGTGGACTATTTTTGACTCCACCAAATGCGACAGAGCCTGAGTTGCGATGAGTGGAAGCAAACGCCATTCAAGGAAAAGACATAACGCCAGCTTCAGTATCTCATCACGCAAGGACAACAACAAACATACATACCGTGATTATTTAATCGCGGAAAAACACGACACACCAAATGTGGAGTGGAAAGAGGAAGAGGTCCCACCGGGGGTGCCAGAATCTGTTTACCGCCGAAAAGACCGGACCGAGATGTTGGGACGTCTAGCCTAAATTTTAGGGGATAGATGCTATTTGGATTTATCCGTTCACCTATCCGAAAATACCAAGTTGATTTATGGTACTATATATCAGAGGTTTGGACAGACGCGACTGTTGTAGTAGACTTTATCTGATTCCCCCTCATTTTGTGAGGGGTTTTTGATTGGGGGGACGCTCTTCCCTGCAGGTGCAAGCCCCTGCAGTTAATTACGTTACCATATTGCGATAACCACTTTCTCCTGCTCTGGTAGTTCACTTCGTGTCATGTGTGTTTTTGTTTGTTTTGGTTGCCCGTGGATTGTATACGGAGACTAGTTTCTATCGTCGCCCGTAGGGCGCGGATTAGTCCAAAACCGTATATTTGAGATTTGGGTTTAGGTCAAGAATTTTGCTTGATGGGGCCCACGATGGCAGCTTGGTTTGCCAACGAGAATGAACTTAGAATGCAGATCTCACATTTTTTAGGTCCATCGGTTCAGGAGATATTTGGGTTTGATCTAAGGATCATTAGCCATATTTGAGACTAAGATCAATTTATGAGCAGTGAGCATATAGGCTCAACTGATCATTAGATCATTTATGAATAACCCATGGATAATATACAGTAGTCATTATGGAGACAATCCGCAGGGCAAAACATATTAGTTTAAGGACGTCACGGTCCAACATTCTCTGTTTGGGATGAATGTTAGTTTAAAGACATTTCGGTCCATTATCGCCGTGTTTGGGGGCGAAGATTAGTTTAAGGACATTTCGGTCCATTATTCAAGTTGTGCGCACGTGTATTTATTATGTGGCGGAGTGAATAATGGTGATATGGAAAGCACCCAATTTGAAGTGCGATCCGATTTGGGGTGTGCACGTCAATTTGGAAGTGCATCAACGTGGAGATATATCATTCCTAGTCTTGATGAAGTTTTACATCAAGTTGAGAAGAGAAAAGAGTTGTTGGTTGTCAAGACCCGCCACCTCTCTGAAAATGTTGAAGAATTACAACGATATATATCAGAGGTGTGGAGAGATGTACCCTTGAACCAAATTCCGTATTTAAGGGGAAAAGGGGTTGTGGTGGACCTAAGAATCGTTAGTCATATTTGAGACTAGGATTACATTAGGAGATATGGGATAAATATCATTTTGGATATCATCAATGAGAGATCATCAGTCATGTTTGAGACTAAGATCAGTTTGGAAATCATGAGCATATGGGCTCGGTTGATTTAAAATTAAAGAGATTTAACCTCAGGAAACTTAACCAATTTGGGCTAAGATTGGGTTTCTATACTACCCAGCAGTGCTAAACACTAAGATATACAGCGCTCACGTGTGTTTCACGTGAGACGCTGAGTACTATTTTTTTCTGGCGCTCACGTGCTTTTCAGATGAGGCGCTGGGTTTTTAGCCTTGGGCGCTTACGTGCTTTTCACGTGAGACGCTACAAAAGTGCTAAACACTAATTTTCTTTGGCGATCATGTGTGTTTCACGTGAGACGATATATTTTTGAAGATTTAATCTCTGTTGATATTTTTAGAGAACTTAAATCTCTGTTAATTATACTTTGACCATTAACGATCACCAAGATCATTATTTTGAGAATCTGAGATCATGTTCTTTAAGAACTAAGTTCTTGATTTGAAAAAACTAAGTTCCTAGAGTATTATGAACTCCATGTTTTCCATGTTCATGTTTTCAGAGAGGTTAAATCTCTTTTAATGGTGTTTTGACTATTAAAGATCACCAAGATCACTATTTTAAGGATCTTGGATCGGCTTCTTTAAAGAACTAAGTTCTTGATTTGAAGGAACTAAGTTCCTGGAGTATTATGAACTCCATCTTTTTTCTTTTCAATTTTGTTCTTCCCCGAATCTTTGATTCTCAAGAACAAGATCTTCCGGATGAGAATTAAATTCTCAACTTATGGGAGACTTATCTTGTGGATCTCAAATCCAGAAAAAGAACTAAATTCTTTAAGAAGGGTTAAACCCTTGGATATGGTATGTTAGGTAAAGGAGATATTTTGATCACTTATTTTTTATTTACCTAGGGTTTTTTAGGAGAGAAATTTTCTTCTTTAAGAGAATTAAATTCTCTAAAGTTTTGAGAGCCTTTTGTATTTTTACACAAGCTTATGGGGTCTCCTTTTTTCCTCCTCTCCTTTTGATTAATCTCTTTGCTTATATTTATAGGAGAAGTGAAAAATCATTTTTTTGAGAAAATCTCTCATTGAGAGATCATGATTGATTTCATGATCAATCAAAATGATCTTTTAGATCAATCGTTGAATTTTATTCACCGTTGGATTTTTAATCCAAAGGCTCTCTGTTTAACAGAGAAGATTTCTTGTTTGTTTAATAAGATTGGGAAATATTTTCCTAACATAGAATTTTATTTTATCATTTGAATATCTTGTTAGTTTAACAAGATTAGGAATATATTTTCCTAACATTGAATTTAATTATGTTATATGAATATCATGTTAGTTTAACAAGATTAGAAAAATATTTTCCTAAGATAGAATTTTATTCTATCAGATGATTTAATTGGTGATATTTTATCACCATTGGATTTTAAATCCAAGATTCTCTGTTAGGGAAAGATCTTTCCATATTAGAAAGATCAAAAATAGAATTTAATTCTATCATTTGATGATTTTAAATCACCGTTGGATTTTTTATCTAACGGCTCTCCGTTTAACAGAGAATATTTGATCAGGGAGATATTTTTTCCCTGATAGAATTTAATTCTATCATTTTGATGATTTATTATCACCATTGGATTTTCGATCCAACGGCTCTGTTTAACAGAGAATATCCCAAATTTTAGGGAAATATTCCCCATGTAGAATTTAATTCTACCTTCTTTAATTTGGGCGCTGACGCTCACGTGCTATGCACGAGGGTGCGGCATAAGAATTTAATTCTTTTATAAGTAGTCACTCTCGTGCTTTTCACACCGGTGCTCACGTGTGTTCCATGTGAGGCGCCACTATAGAATTTAATCTTAACAGAGGCTGGCGCTGGCGCTCACGTGGGAAACACGTGAGGCGCTCAAGGATTTAATCGTATCTGAGGCGATAGTTACATGCTTTGCATGTGGGTATACATGTTTAACACATTGAGCTTTCCCTTTATTTTTATAAGGGAACAGCAAGCTCTGAGCCAAAAATTTTTGGCAGGAACATTAGGCTTGCAAAATCTCATACACCAGATCCGATCAGACATGTCTGCTCAAGTATCTTCGATCCCTCTCAGAAGCGTACTCAAACACCTAGGTATACATCTCGATTCATCGCACTCTGAAATTTCGCCACCATGGCTTCAGAATGAGTTGGCCATGCGATACAATCAGGAGACATTCCAATCGATTTTCCTCCGATTCTGAATAATTAGGTCTGCTATTCACTTGCTTTCCTGACACTGCCCCGTCGCAGCAGGAAACAACAGCCAAAATAGTAGACGCTTATAACATGCCTACCCAAACAAATCAGTGTCGCTAAGGGTATAGACTGTCCGTTCTTCCGTAAAGGCGGTCATCATAAGGGCTTACACAGTAAGGAAGATGAGATCCATCCTTCAACCTTCTTATATGAACGATCCAAGCGCACATCGTATGGCAACGTGCTACAGTATAAAATTCTATCCCTAAAAGCGTACGCCACTAAGGTTATATCATACGGACTTAAGTCCAATCATCCTGGGATTGACTTGACCGGCCATATCACCCTGCGATCTGCCGGCGATCTCCCGACAAAGTCACACCCCATACGACGAGTCAGACCCCTAGTCCGACTATATGTAAACAGATAAAAGTGGTTATAGGACAACCATTTCAGTTGCTCAGCCTAGTGCACATATCAATCTCATCCTGTTCCAGTCAGGACGACTCTATTAAGTTCTCCCACCGTTGCCATATCCAGTATACAACATCATAGTCACTGATCCGACCAGATGATGTCTAGTACTTAATCTCACCTTCGTATGCTTCCCTAGTATAAAGGGGATCTCTTGTGAGAGAATTCCTACCAGCTGATGTATCCTTGTTAAATGTGTGCCCTGCACACATCATGTACTCTGTACATTTCGTGTACCCTGTACACTTGTACTCCATGACTTAAATAGTCAAACAAAACATAGAAATGTCCATCCCAGAAAAAAAGAAAGAAAGTTATACATCATCAATCTTAAAATATGCATCTATAAAGTCACCACCCATAATAATAATGTCAAATATAAGAGTAAGATCTATCAAGCTATCTGAAATGCAATATGTCATCTGGGACGAAGCCTAAACGCATATATCATTACTCAGCTATTTCCTTCGTCATCGGATCCACGATCGTCTGACCTGAAGGAAAACCCTATAATTTAGACCATCTTCTCATGCCATTTATTCCTTGATGAAGTGTCGTTAAATTTTTAAGTACTTCAACTTTCCATATATATGTGGGATTGTTTGAGTATGATATCGTTGACATGATATCACGATAAAGAGAAACCATGTTTCCCTTGCGTGCTAAATCACGCGCAAACCTTTTAGGAATCACCTCAGCCTAGCAACCTCTTTGGCGCTGTTGAGGTAGCCACATATTCCATCCCCATGGCGAAAAAGCTACACCTCTTGCTTCTTCCTACTCCAAGTGATGACCCTGCTATTATGCAAGATAGCACATGTGGATGAATGCATACCCAAATTGCCGGCCCAGTTGGCATTTATATGTCCACATAACCGCAAACCATGATTCCTCATAACACTAAGTATTGTGGGCCGTCTCACATAAATACCTAAAAATTCTCGTCATTTCATCCCAACAAGAAGACCCTAATACTAAGTCCAATCGGCAAGGGTTATATATCTGGTTAAGTACACACTATGCATTTATTAGACTACTGACTATGCAAAATGGAACCCACAAAATCTGTCTCTCTGTGTCAGGAGTCTTATAGCAAAGATCAAGGATAAAAACATGTCCATTAGTGACTGAAGTAATAAATTGGAGAGTGACTATGCGGGGTGAACCGTTTTAAGACATACCTCATGTGAGTTTATGAAGATAAACATAGGATGATTCTGAAATGGCTCCTCATGGATCCAATTCCCTAGCACAAACTCAACATTTCATGTATCCTATATAACGAGAACAGCCACTCCAAGTGGAATTCATTGTCTCCAAGTCACTTTTGGTCATCACTACGTCGTTCATAACAAGATCTCTGAATTTACAGTTGTCACATTCAATCATCGTCGGTCCATATCTAATATAAATTGATCACATCGAACCAACAACTGCTTGGATAAGTGTTTCAACCATAAATGGACTCTTTGAGTCGACTCGGGTTGTAACGACCCCAAAATTACTATACCTTCATGTCTTCTTTCTTTACTAAAATATTGTATTTATTTATTCTTAGTATTTTCCGTATATTTTGCATTCAATTAAATTTATTATTTTATTATTCCATCTATTTTTCTCAAACTCATTTCTTTAAACTAAATCTTAAACTCCTTCAAATTAAATACAAGATCTAACCCTGCTCATAACCCAAATCCAATTTCGTTTTCGTTTTCTTTTATAAAACTATGTGTCCAAATGCCAACTTCCTTTTCAAGCAACATCATATATTTAATTCTTGTTAAATATATGTATGAACAATCTTTTTAGCTCATTGGTTAAGTCCTTACATTATTATTCCATAGGCCAAAAGTTTGTATCTTGGGTCTTGCAATTATTTTTATCTATTTTTTAAATCCTCTCATAACCTAGAAATGAGACCAGTCATTTCAGCTTCTTTTTAACTCTCAAAATGAATGCATGTAATAATTAGTATGGTTATGATTATGAATTATTATAATGAACATATTAATATTCTTTTATATGTTCTCTCCTTCATTGTTCATCCTCTTTCAAAAATTATTTTAAATCTTTATCCTTAAACCTTTCAAAGTTTCAGCGTCACCGGAGCTCATTTCGTCCATAGGAATTCAAGACCGAAATATTGTAACATTCACAAACTTCGTAAGTGTCGATTTACTTCTCTTTTCTTTCCTCTCGAAATCTCTATAGAGAATACTTTTAGAAACTAACTTAATCCTTATCTTGATTGCTCGAGCATAAATCACCTAGACTTGTTTGTGCCGCAAGAAATCGAATCGGTGAGCCGGTTGTTATACCGACTCACACAACCCGTAAGTCCCTTCTCTCTTTCTCTACCTCCATATCTTTATCATTATATTTCTCTTGTCGTATTGCCATGAACCGCTTCACTTATCATATCATAGTCTCTAAATGAATAAAAATATTATTACATATATAAATATTGGAAACACATCAAAACACACACATATAGGTATATAATTTCGATTATACTTGTGATTTCCTCTTATTCAAGTTACGTTGTCGTCTAATTGTATTATAATTTTCCTCTATATCTTGAATATAGATTTACCCTAATTAAGAATATAATAAACCTAGAGGAAAATGATTTGGTATGATTTACATTCATATATAAATTCTTAGGAAAATATGTATTGTATCAGTTTTGTCGCTATTAGCAATTCATATGTTAAGATTGCGGAGACCAATTAGGATACATCGTTTGTCACTGTATTTTAAATTAATTTATTTAAATATTGTAAACGAAAATGAAGTTATAAATAAATATCATGGTTTCCTCATTCTCACATATGACATATCAATATCTTTACCTTTAAAATATTTTTTAGAAATTAATTTTTAGTTCTGAAAATTTCAAGAAATTTATCTATGATAGAATATATTTTTGTGTACACGCTGTAAAACTTTTAGAACGAATCGCTTAACGGTTTAGGAATTATATCGTTTTATCCATTGTTCGTAAAAACAGAAAATTACATTTATCGGTCAATTTTTAGGACATATAACTTGGTCTATCGATATCCAAATTGAGCAAACTCAAGTGTTTTGGATATCTAAATCGAAAGATATATATTTTATTAGTTTTAAGTTTCTATTGAAAACAGACGTAAAATATAGAAAACTGCGTTATAATATTTAGTGATGGATCTGGACAGAATCTGTCCTGATTCGCACACTGTTTTTAAATAGGTCATAACTCGAACTCCCTATATCCGTTTGTGACAAACTTTGGATGTGTAGATGCAAAATTGATAGAAACTATAAATTCAGGTATATTAGATTACTTATAAATGCATGAAACAACACAATATAGGGTTTGTAATATAACATATAGTTGTTGTCCAGAAATCTGAATTTCTGTTTTAAACGCTGATATTAAAATGATCATAACTAGAGTTTTAAAAGTTCAAATCGCACGAAACTTAGTTGTTTGGATATGTACACCAAAAGACCTATAATTTTCTAATAATCTTCTTAACATGAAACCTGAAGGCAATTGACCCAAACTATGTTTTAAAAATATGTGACAGTGCTGAACAGATTCTGATCTGTTTTGCGTGACGATACAAAAACATGTATATCTCCCAAACCGGTAGTCGTATTTAAGCGAGACTGGAACTCACGTGTGCATAACAATTAAGGCTATGTTTTCGTTTATATTCTGATCTCAATTGAATTGACTAACTAGTCATACATATCACATATTTACAACATTATTTTTGGACGTTATTTGTATACTTATCTCATATCATGTTCTGTGATTGCCTATTTATTTTTATCTATATGATTTATGATTAAACTATTACATGCTAGAATTGAATTGATCTTGAACTTGAACATTTAACTTGACTCGACCCAGGATTGCAACTGACATGACTCGTATTCTACCTGACTTACAGGACTTCATTCTTCACCTTTTGCAATCTATGGTTTCGATCAAGATATGTTATAATCAACCAATCAAATCAACTAAAATCGATACAACAGTTATAATATATTATACTCGATGTATTTGAGTTAGTTTCTTATGAGAATCCAATGGAGTTTCAGGAGTCTCATATTAACCTATTTTTCTATTTACTCGAATCTCAGTCAGGTCGACTCCTCCACAGCTTGGAGTTCCGATACTAACACATGAAATGGGCCAATATTTCCTTGCTCTTGGGGCCCCACTCTTAAGCTTCTGAATACTTCTACGGTTGCGTTGGTATTCACACTTGAAACTTAACATTAACATAGTAACCATATAGAGACATATAGAATGTATACCCATATTCAGTTTCACATACTTTTTACTTGTCATTACATTACTTCATGTTCACCATACCTATATTATACGGACATGCTATATTTGTTTACAATGCTCATGTTATATTGCCATGCTTACATAATTGTCATTAACATTACTATGTTATACTTGTTTATGTTTCATTTCCTTTCATACTATATCACATGTCACCTTGCATATTCATTTATATACATTCATATCCCATTTTTCTTGGGGACTTACTGAGTAAAAGTTCGCTGACAGGCATTCCACCCACTTCTTTCTATCCTTGAAATGTTCGTCGGGTAGCATTTAGACAAAGAAAATATAATCGATCGAAAAGGAGTACAACCGGCTCGCATCACAAATGGACGTCTAATTCCATTCAGTTTTTTATTTCATTTTTTTTATTTCATTTCAGCTTATTTATGTATACTTCCTTGTTAAGGCTTATCATTGTATTCAGATATTTTGTCAACTGTGAATCTTGAATGTAATAAATCAAAGTTGGATTTCATTCTTTTATTTATTCTTGTTAATTTATGTTGCTTATAAACGCTTAGCGTATTTATTATGGGAAATGACCTTCTCGGAATAAATACGCCGCGGGCATCGTCACGTTTTCTGCTCCTGTCTTTTGGGAAGTGGGGCATGACACGGATCCCCTTGGCTTTGAAACCCATAGGCAGATCTCCCAGATCTCCTTATCCAAATCTCCATCGACAATACGATCTAACTCTCCAGGACTGGTTCAAGATCTTTATAGGTAACGATTTATTAGGGAAGGTGAAATAGATGCAATCATCACCCTGGGTGAAAAGCGGCTATTCATTGTCCACCTACGATAGGTGAATTCTTCCGCCAACTGTTCGCGCCAAATTTTTTTGGCTAAGAGCTATTTGTTCCCTTATAAATAAAGGGAGAAAAGAAAGTGGGGAAAAAATCCCGGTTTGGCATCACATGTTAAACACGTTAGCGCTTATATGCAAAGCATATAAACGATGAAAGCAAATAACAAAAGGCCCAAACAAGCCTCACATGTTAAACATGTGAGTGCTCAGATGCAAAACATATGAGCCCTGAACATAAGTAACCAAAGGCCAAATAGGCCTCACGTGTTAAACACGTGAGCGCTCATATGCAAAGTATATGAGCGTTGAAAATGAACAGGCTAAAACCTATATTAGGGGTCACGTGTTAAACACGTGAGTTCTCTTTCCACATTCTTTGGCAGCACTCATATGCAAAGCATGTGAGCGCCCCAAATTAAAATGCTCCCATCTGATAGAATTAAATTTTATGTGATAGAATTAAATTCTATTTGGGAAATATTTTCCCTGATCTTTCTAATATGGAAAGATCTTTCTCTAACAGAGAATCTTGGGTTTAAAATCCAATAGTGATAAAATATTACCAATTAAACCATCTGATAGAATTAAATTCTATGTGGAAAATATTTTCCTGATCTTTCTCAAACTAGAAAGATCTTCTTTGATAAACAGAGGACCCTTGGATCAAAAATCCAACGGTAATTATAAAATCACCTATCGATCTTCTGATAGAATAAAATTCTATTATAGGAAAATATTTTCCTAATCTTGTTAAACTCACAACATATTCATATAACAGAATTAAATTCTATATTAAGAAAATATATTCCTAATCTTGTTAAATTAACAAGATATTTATATAACAGAATTAAATTCTATATTGGGAAAATATATTCCTAATCTTTTTAAACTAACAAGATATTCATATAATAGAATTAAATTCTATGTTAGGAAAATATCTTCTTAATCTAGTTAAATTAACAAGATATTCATATGATAGAATAAAATTCTATGTTAGGAAAATATGTTCCTAATTTTATTAAAACTAACAAGAAACCTTCTCTGTAAACAGAGAGCCTTTGGATTAAAAATCTAACGGTGAATAAAATTCACCGGTTGATCCAAAGATCAATTAGATTGATTATGAAATCAATCATGATCTCTCAATAAGAGATTTTCTTAACAAATTGATTTTTCTCTTCTCCTATAAATAGGAGTAAAGAGATTAATCAAAGAGAAGGAGAAGAAGGAGATATAGTGGAAACCCCCCATAAGGTTCTGAAAAATACAGAAGGCTTTCAAAACAACAAGAGAATTTAATTCTCAATAAATAAGAAGATATTCTTACTCTCAAACCCTAGGTATAGAAAAAAGTATCGAGATCAAAACATCTCCTTTACCTAACATATACAAGGGTTTAACCCTTCTTAAGAACTTTGTTCTTTCACTAGATCAGAGATCCATAAGACAAGTCTCCCACAAGTTGAGAATTTAATTCTCATCGGGAAGATCTTGCTCTTGAAAATCAAAAATTCAGAAAAGAACTAGATTAAAAAGAAAGAAAAGGGAAAAGAACATATGTTCTAGGAATTTAATTCCATTGAAATTAGGGTTTAACCCTATATAAAGAACTTAGTTCTTATAAAAAGAAACGAAAAACTTAGTTCTCCAATAAAGAAAAACGATCCAAGATCTTCAAAATAGAGATTCTGATGATCATCAATGGCCAAAATGTCATTAACAGAGATTAAATCTCTACAAAGAAAGAGAACTTGGCATCTCATGTGAGCGCCAGAGAAAAATTAATGCTTAACACTATTATAGTGCCTTACGTGTTTTCCATGTGAGTGCCCAAAATGAAAAGGCTAAACGCCTCACGCGCTTCACACGTGATCGCCAAAGCTCTAACCAAATCCTTAGCACTTCTGCATAAAGAAAAAAGGGGTGAACAAAAAAAACCCAAAATCAATGCTCAGCGTCTCAAGTGCTTCCTACGTGAGTGCCATACAAAGTGCTTAGCACTCTGAACTAGTCAAAATGACTAAGTGCTTAGCACTGATTAGGCAGCACCCATATCTGAGCACCTCACGTGTTTCACATGTGAGAGCCAGAGCTACAAATAAGTGCTTAGCACTCCTAAGTTAAACAAAAAGGAAGGCCCAAGATCGAGTAGAACAAGCCCAAATTGGCTAAGTCTCTGAAGTTTCTTGAAGCCGAGCCTAAATACTCTGTTGTTGGATCATTTATAAAAAATGATCCTTAAAATTTTGCTAAGTTGATCTTAGTCTAAAATAAGACTAACGTGTCCTTAGTTAAAAAATAAATTGAGCCCAAATGCTCATATGTTTAAGTTGATCTTAATCTCAAACTAGATTGACGGTCCTTAAATAAAACAAAATATTTTTGAACTAAAGGAAAATATAACCTAAGTTCAAAACCCAAACCCAAATCTAATGTATATGGATTTGGGCTGATCCACGCCCTACGGGCGACGATATAAACTAGTCTCCGTATACAATCCACGGGCAACCAAAAAAAAAAAAACACGACACGAAGTGAACTTCAGGACCAGGAGAAAGTTATCGCAACACGATAACGTCCCCACAATCAAAAACCCCTCACAAATAAGGTGAAATCTAATAAAATCTGCTACACCGGTCGCATCTATCCAAACCTTCGATATTTGGTGCCATAAATCAACTTGGTATTTTCGAAGAGGTGGATGGAGAATTTGCCCCCAAATTCAGGCCAGACGTCCCAACGTCTCGGTCCGGTCTTTCGGCGGTGAACTGATTCTGGCATGCCCAGTGGGACCTTTTCCTCTTTCCACTCCACACTTCGTATGTCGTGTTTCGCGAACAAATTCACGGTTCGCTGTGGTTGCCCTTAGATTCGAGGTACTAAAACTTGGTGTCTTGCTCCTGCTTAGAAAATCAATGGGTTCTCAATGCACTACATACAATAGCAACTCTCGCTCCACCCAAACTGGAGGAGTGACTTATGGGCCCAATGCGGCCTCTATCTTCTCAATGGCAGTGGGGAAAGTCACAAAAGCCACTACTGGATTGTTCTTTGGGACCATGCTTCCACCTGTGAGTTTTGGTGCTTCAGCGCCGCAAGAGGAAGCACCTAAAAGGTCGGTTTTTGATCGACTAGAAACTACAACGGCCTCTCTCAACGAGCCGTACAAATCTGGCGTCTCAGTGTTCAACAAGCTAAGTAATAATTCAAACGAACCCGTAAAGAAGCTCGTGATACCTAAAAGGGATACCCCAAAACGGATAGCCCTCCCAACTCCTGCTACAGGCGAAGCCGTCAAAAGTGTTTCCCCCATCAGAAAGTCGGTTTTAGAAAGATTGGCCGACCCTCCTCAAACCTTAACAAGGACGTCGGTCTTCAACAGGCTAACACCAATTGCAGCTCCTCAGCAAAACCAGGGGCATGATGAAGAAGCTTTCAAAACTAAGACGGTCCCTTTAACAAGGCACGCTCGACGTCGCCACTAGCGCCGAATGAGAGAAGCTAGGGGCAACTCCCTTTCTGGACTCACCCCACCAGCTCCAATGGTGGAAGTCGACACTGATGTTCCAACAGGAAACATCTTTGATCCGCTTAAGAGGGTGCGCAAAAACTCTCTAACGGAGGTGCTAAAAAATCATCCCCACCTACAGAAGTTACAGTGCAGGAAAAGCCGGAGCAGCCTCATCAGCGTCTCTTCTCACAAATTCATAGGGTCTGGTGAAAAGTCCAAGACTCTGTGATCGTTGAAAATCACTCTCGTCGACCAAAGAAATCAAGGGTTTGATAAGAAAAAGACCAATCCTCCACTATACAACGGGGGACTTCTCCTAAACAGGTGCCTGTCACAACGGTTCCTTCAACTCTAATCTCTCATAAAATAACGAGGCTAGAGAAAACTCTACTGCCCGTGGCAAACTCCAAAGGCGGTAGACCTAAACGCCCCAAGGCCGGGGCCATAACAATACATACAGTCTATATGGCTTCAGGGAAAGAAAAGAGCCGTGCTTCGGTAAGTCACCGACCGCAAACTCGATTGCTGACTAAGGCTCAAGAGCAACAACAAAAGCTCTGGGAAATGCTGACCAAAATGGAAGCACTTACCGGACAGAAAGAAAGATCAGATAAAGAGGCCGAACAACATTAAGAGCAGGAGACTGATACAGAGTTACTGTGAAGGGTGCCCAAGAGAAAATACAAAAAAGCCGCTAAGAAAGCTGCTAACATAAAGCAAATAGCTCTCTTATTCCAAGACATGGTTGGAATGATGATCCAACCAGAACCCCTGGCCGAGGATCCGCTAATAATCATCAAGGAAAGAGGAGAAACATCAAACCCTCCTCCGGCCTTGTCAGCGGTCAAGGAGGAAACGATATCTAAGGCCGCCCTTAATGATTATATTGCTCAAAAATCTGTTGGCCAAATCGTCAAAACTGGGCGACCATATCCAGGATGGTATGATCAAATCAAGTACCCGCTGGGGTATACAATTCCCAAGTTCCATGTATACAAAGGGACATGCAACCCTCACCAACACGCCGCGCAATTCAGAGCTCTGTACGGCAACATTGGAGGTGATGACAAACTGTTGCTTCGCCAGTTCATTGGCAGCCTGTCAGAACGGCCATTGAATGGTACTTGGAGCTTCTAAATGATTCTGTGCAAACATTCAGAGAGATGGAGCTGCTATTCATAAAGCGGTTTGCCAGTGCGGGCAAACGCACTCCGATCACGGTATTAATAAATGCCAGGGTAAAGCTGGGAGAAACCTGGGTCCAAGACGCGATCCGATAGCGGAACCTGTGGTCTAAGTGCTAACAGCGCATTGAAGAATCTCCCACCATAGGCATGTTCATCAAGACCCTCGACCCTTAAACGACTGTATCCCAGTTCATGACGTTCTTCAAGCCCACAACCTTTCAGGCTCTGATAGATAAACTGGCCCAAATGGACCAAATGGGCTACGGGCCTTCCTCCTCAAATAAGGACCCTCGAAATAACAAGGGTAAAGAGAAAGCGTCCTTCGTTGCCAATACTTAACAACAACCGAGTGTCCCAAAACCGGCTGCTTGCCAAAATAACGCACGTCCGCGCCCATCCTTGGAGGAAAGACTTGAACGCGCTTACTCGTTTCCCCGCGACAAGACGAGGAGATTGTTTGAATTGGAAATGCGTAATAAACTCATCACATTGCCAGACCCATGATGTCTACCATAACCCGGCGACTCAACAACCCTAACTACTGCTCCTATCACAGAATGGTGAGCCATCCAATTGAAGATTGTTACGTCTTCAAGAACTGGGTCGAAGACCAGTATCAACAAGGAAAATTCGCATTGTCTGATAACTGGAAGGTAAACCCACCCCAGAAGTACACTCCCAAAAAGGTGGATGGGCAGGGGGCATCATGCTCACTCATGGAAGAAACTCCATGGGAAATCGTTCTTTCAGCATAAACCAAAAGAATGCTGAAGGGTCTACAAGTATGTCCAGCAATCAAGTGGAAAAGTCTACTTGAACCCGAAATAATGGAAGGGATGCTGACACTACGTCCCGCGCCGAAAATTGTTGACGAGGGGAAAACCCCCAAGTCAAGCCTTCAAAGTCTTCAAAAAAAAAAGAAGAAGACCAAAAAGCCTGTGCAGCCTGTCAAGTATGACGACAAGCGCACAGATCTACAAAAATATATTGGCGCGCTGGAGGACTACAACCAGAAGGCGTGGACACCAGTCATGCTCGAAGAATTCCTCAAGCATATTCTTGAGGACGAAGATAATGACAACAATGAGGAAAATGACTCATCAGAGGGCACCGAAGACCGTATAGTAAGTTGCCACATGGTCTCCCATTCGTCGTTATATTACGAAGACGCTCCTTTAGCGTCAGAAAATAACACAGAGAAACTAGGGCAGAATCGACGCTAAAATCCCCGGAACTACCAGAAGACCCGATCGATAAACAGTTAAACGAAGCCTTTCAAAGAAGCAAAGTTGACTAAGAACGCAAGATGGCCATATATGAAAAGGCTAAGCGTCGGCGTCAGGATAAAAAAGCTGCAGAGTTTATGGATGTGTTCGATGACATCTCAAGTTTACCGCCAAAACGATATGTGGAGTTCGCGATTGATCTTATTCCTGGAGCAGCACCGATTTCAAAGGCTTATTATCCAATGGCGCTAGTGGATCTAGAAGAGGTAAAGAAACAAGTTGCTGAATTACAAGAGAAGGGTTGAATTCGCAGCAACGGTTCACTACGGGGAGTTCTAGTTATTCTAGTCAAGAAGAAGGACGGCACACGACGGATGTGCATCGATTATCGAAAATTGAATCGGGTGACAATTAAGAATAAGTACCCAATCCCTCGCATCGGCGAATAATTCAATCAACTCAGTGGCGCGAGGGTATTCTCGAAGCTGGATTTGCGATCCGGATATCATCAAGTTCGGGTGAAATCAGAAGATATTTGCAAGACAACGTTCCGAACTCGATATGGGAATTACGAGTACTTAGTGATGCCATTTGGAGTTACTAACGCACCAACAATATTTATGGACTTGATGAACCAAATCTTTTCACCGTATCTGAACCAGTTCGTAGTGGTGATTATTGATGATATTCCGGTCTATTCGAGGAGCAAAGAAGAACATGCAGAACACTTGAGAATAGACTGCAAACATTGAGACAAGAAAATTTATATGCTAAGATGAGCAAGTGCGAGTTTTGGCTCGAAGAATTGAAGTTCTTCGGTCACGTTGTATCCAGAGATGGAATTGCCGTTGACCCTAAAAAGATTGCTGCTGTTCATGATTGGCCAATTCCAAAGAATGTAGGAGAGATCGGAAGTTTTCTTGGTATTGCCAGATACTAAAGAATGTTTGTGGAGAACTTCACTCGAATAGCAGAACCATTGACCAAGATAACGCGAAAGGAGGTTGTAGGGTGTTTTTCTCCACCCCATTGAGATAGGAATACGCTTCGCTTATCAGGCGTATACAGATTTCCCCTACCTAGGGTAGGCCGGGGTTTATTTATTGTTGGGATTTGAATCTCCGGCAGCCGCGGACTAAGTTGCCTTTAATTACCCCTCGCCTTTGAAGCGAAGGAACCTCCGATTGACGGGCCAACTAGTTATGCGAACTCAATTTGCAGTGTGTGTATGTGTGTCTTGAGAGATTTTGGGTAAATCGGGAGCCTCGCAGAGTTTACGGGGGCCTCGCAAATTTTTTTAACGGGGGACGTGTTTTGAGTGTGGAGTGTATGGAAAAAAGAGGGGTGAGGAGCGTCCTAAGGGCGCACAGGCGCTGGACGCTCACGGGTCACACGCCAGGCGCCGGGCGCTGAGCGCCCGCGGGTCCCGTGCCAGGCGCGGGCGCTGGGCGCCCGCGGGTCATGTACCCTGTGTGTGGGTGCTGGAACCCGGCGGGTCACATGCACGGCGCATGGGTGCTGAGTGCCCATGGGTCACATGCGTGGCACGGGACCACTGGACGCCTGCGGATCACGTGCGCGGCACGGGACCGCTGAGCGCCAGAGGGTCACGTGTGCGGCACACGACCACTGGAAACATGATTGATCGTTCGAAAAGAAGTGTGTTGTAAATAACCGCAATCAAAACGATGTCGCTAGTAGCTAGCCGCGGTGAGTACGGGTCGTCCGCAGGGAAACATGAACTCTTTTCTTACTTTAGATGAGTTGATGAAAGATGGGTGGTTGTTTGTCGTCATAATTTAAAACAGATATAAAATTCATAATAAAAAGTCTTGTAGGGTTCATAAGACTTGGTAGTTAATGGATGAATATTAAAAATGACTTTTTTTTTATCTTTTAATGGTTTAAAACTAGAGCGATGGTGATGAATGAATATTAGGGTTCGTGGAAGAAACTAGAGTTTCTCCACTACTAACCCTTGTCCTTGTTCCCGCCAAAATTTTCGGCCAAGAGCTACTTGTTCCCTTATAAAAGAAGGGGGGAGAGTCCTCAAAATTTGGCCTCACGTGTTAACCACGTGGGCGCTCATATGCAAAGCATATGGGCGATAAAAAATAAAACAACTAATTGTCAAACAGGCCTCACGTGTAAAACACGTGAGCGCTCATATGCAAAGCGTATGAGCGCTGAATAAAAAATTAAGGGCCAAACAGGCCTCACGTGTAAAACACGTAAGCGCTCATATGCAAAGTATATAAGCGCTGAACATAAATCACCAATGGCCAAACAAGCCTCATATGTAAAACACGTGAGCGCTATATGCAATGCATATGAGCGCTGAACATAAACAGGCTAAAATCCACAGCAGGGGTCACATGTTAAACACATGAGTTCTCTTGCCTCTCACATGCAAAGCATGTGAGCGCCCTAATTTAAAATACTCCTATCAAATTCTAGAATTAAATTCTATTTTGGGAAATATTTTCCCGATCTTTCTCAAATTAAAAAGATCTTCTTTGTTAAACAGAGGACCCTTGGATCAAAGATCCAACGGTGATCATCTGGTAGAATAAAGTTCTAGCATAGGAAAATATTTTCCTAATCTTGCTAAATTAACAAGATATTCATATGATCAGAATTCTATGTTAGAATAAAATTCTAATCTTATTAAACTAACGAGATATCTATATGATAGAATTAAATTCTATATATTTCTGATCTTGTTAACTAAAAAAGATATTATAGAATAAAATTCTAATCTTGTTAAAACTAACAAAATATTCATAATCTTGTTAAACAAACAAGAAATTTTCTCTGTTAAACAGAGAGCCTTTGGATTAAAAATCCAACGGTGAATAAAATTCACCGATTGATCTAAAAGATCATGAAATCAATCATGATCTCTCAATGAGTGATTCCCTTAACAAATTGATTCTTTTTCTTCTCATATAAATAGGAGCAAGGAGAGGAGGAGAGACATACAGAGGGAGAGGGGAAGAAAAATAGAGAGAGAATTTAATTCTCTAAAGAAGAGGAACCCCTCCCAAAAGCACCCACAAAAAGAGAATTTAATTCTCAAACCAAGAGTTTAACTCTTCTCAAAGAACTTAGTTCTTCCTTTGGTTAAGATCTGCAGAAGCAGATCTCCCCACAAATTGAGAATTTAATTCTCATCGGGGAGATTCTGTCATGCAGATTCAAAACTTAGGGGAAAGAACTGAATTCAATAGAGTTTAACTCTTATAAAATTTATGGGAATTTAATTCCTCTGAAACTAGGGTTTAACCCTTTAAAACGAATTTAATCCCTGCAAAGAATAAAAGGAGAACTTGATTCCTCAGAACTATAGAAGAACAGCCTGATGATTCATTAGCGTTCAAACGCTGCGTAACAGATCACGTGTTCCCACGTGAGCACATCTGAAGAACAAAAAGGAACAACTGACATCGAGTCACGTGATCCCACGTGACCCCCTAATAGTGCTTAGCACTCGTAAAAGAGAAAAGGGAATAAACCCTATTTTTGGGGCACCTCACATGACCCCACATAACCCCTTAGAAGTGCTCAGCACTTATAAAAGAGAAAAGGGAATAAACCCTATTTTTGGGTGACCCTTTAGAAGTGTTCAGCACTTATAAAAGACAAGAGGGAATAAACCCTATTTTCGGGGCGCCTCACGTGATCCCACGTGACCCCCTAATAGTGCTTGGCACATGTAAAAAATAAAGAAAATAGAAAAGGCAGCGCCCAACTCCAAGCATCTCACGTGCCATGCGTGAGCGCCCCAACTTTCAATGTTTAACACTGCTATGGCACCTCACGTGCCACACGTGAGCATCCCAGATCTCAGTGTTTAACACTGCCTTAGAATATCACGTGGGAGCACGTGGGCACTGAGCGTACACTAGTGTTTAACACTATAAGAGGCCAACTTCAACACCAGATTGGCTAAGTCTTTCCTGAGATTAAATCTCTAAATAAATCGAGCCTCCATGCTCATGACTAATGACTCCTCAATCTGAAATCTGGTTCAAGGGTACATCTTTCCACACCTCTGATACATGTCGTTGTAATTATTCAATGTCTTCGGAGAGGTGGTGAATCCCGACAATCAACAACTCCATGTCCTTAAACTAGCTGTGGACCGTAATGTCTCTAAACTGGCTATGGATCGCAACGTCCCTAAACTAAACTCTATAGACTATGATGTCCTTATACTCCATGGACCGCAACGTCCCTAAACTAGACTCTATGGACTATGATGTTCTTAAACCCAATGGACCGTAATGTCCCTAAACTAAACTCTATGGACTTTGATGTCCTTAAACTCAATGGACCGTAATGTCCCTAAACTAAAGCGATAGGGCCCAAATGCTCTTTCATTGGATCTAAATGATCCTAAAACCTTGTTAAGTAGATCTGAGTCTAAAATTAGACTAACGTATCCTTAACAAACATTTAAGTTGATCTTAATCTCAAACGAGATTAACGAGCCTTAAATCCACCAAACCCAAATCTAAGAAAATACGGATTTGGACTAATCCCCGCCTACGGGAGACAACATAAATTAGTCTCCCTATACAATCCACGGGCAACCTAAAAAAAAAAATACACACGACACGAAGTAAACATCTGAAGAAGGAGAAAGTGGTTATCGCTACGTGGTAATGTAATTAACTGCAGGGGCTTGTGCCTGCAGGGAAGAGCGTCCCTGCAATCAAAAACCCCTCACAAACGAGAAGGAATCTGACGAAGTCTGCTACAACGGCCGCATCTATTTAAACCTTCGATGCATGGTGCCATAAATCAACTTGGCATCTTCGGAGAGGTAGACAGATAAAACCAAATAGCATCTGCCCCTAAAATTCAAGACAGACATCCCTAACATCGCGGTCGCGTCTTTCGGCGGTAAACAGATTCTGGCACGCCCGGTGGGACCTTTTCCTTTTTCCACTCCACACTTCGTGTGTCGTGTTTTTACGCGATCAGATAATCGCGGTGTATATGTTTGTGGTTGCTCTTGGGTGATGGGATACTGAAGCCGGCGTTTCGTCTTTATGAAGAATGGCGTTTGCTTCCACCATAGCAACTCAGGCTTCATCATATATGGTGGAGTCAAGTATGGGCCACTTGCAGCCTCAAATCTCTGCAATCCGGCTCTTCAAAAAATCAACGGGCTTTTCTTTGGGTCGATACTCCCACCCTCGGTGCCTCAACGCCGATGGAGGAAGTCCAAAGGAAGTCTGTCTTCCACAGGCTGGCTCCCCAAGATGCAGCTTTGCCGACGAAATTAGTCCTCAAACAACTGGCACCTGCCAAGGACCAAGGTCGACGCAGAGGGCGGAATATTGAAACTCTCAAAGGAAACAGGGGACAAGCTCAGGAAAATTCTAAAGCTAATCAAATCCCGGCCGTAAGAAACGGTCGACGTCGATATCGGAATCATACAAAATGAGCTGGGGGAAGCTCTCCATATGGTCTTGTTTTAACCCCAGTTGTGAATGTTGTTGTTCCAATTGGGAACAACTTCAAACTGTTGTGAAAGGCCAGACAAAATTCTCCTACCACAATATTGAAGAAGTCTCCACAGCCCATGGAAATCCCATGAGAGCAGAAACCATTTCACTCCCTGAGATGACTTTCCTTATCTATATATAAGGTGTGGAAGTAGGTGCAGGGGACTCATCCCAAGACGAATCCTGATACAGCGGTTCCTCCCAAAACCAAAGCGGCTTTTCACAAAAAAGAGAAGCCCAGTAAAGCTCAAGTGCCCAAAGCAAACTCCAAAGGCCAAAACTCCAAACACCCCAAGCCTGGGGGCATGGTAGTTCACATAGTCTATGTGGTGAATTCCAAATATGAAGTTCGAGCTTCTACTAGTCACCGACCTCAAACTCGGTCCTTAACAAAAGTTCAACTGCAATGTGAAAAGCTGCCGGAGATGCTCGCTCAGGCAACAGTAAACACTAATCCATCGTCTAAGGAAAATCTTGAGGACGCACCCGAAGAAAAAGTAGAGAAGGAGTCGGATATTGGTTTCCTAAAGCGCGCTCTGAAAAAGAGAGATGAAGAAGCGACAGAAATGTCCACTGAAATGAACCAGATGGTCCTTTTGATTCAGAATATGGCTGGAATGATGGTTCAATCAGAACCAATGGCAGATGAACCGCCGATAGTCGGTCTTAAAGATAAGGATAACATTTCAAATCCTCTGCAAACCTCATCAACAGTTGAGGAGGAAATGATTCCTAAAAGAAAAACTGGACGCATATATCGGTCAGCATGTCAAAACTCACTATGCCAGTGAAGTATCAAATAAGTCAATCAAGACTGGTCGACCGTATCCGGCGTGCTACAATCAAATACACTACCCGCCAGAATACATACTTCCGACTCCATATGTACAAAGGAACTAGGAATCCTCTCCAGCACATCGCACGATTTAAATCCATATGCGGTAACAATGGAGAGAATGATATACTACTCCTCCGACAGTTCGTCGGCAAGTCTGGCAGGCATCTTCTTCGTATGGTATGCGGAACTCCTAAATGATTTCGTGAAGAGCTTTAACGAAATGGATATGCTCTTCTGTCAAGGATTCACTAATAAGAACGAACATACTACCGTGACGGCGCTGGTCAACGAAAAGGTTAGACCGAATGAGACTTGGGTTCAATGTGTTACCCGATGGCGAAATCTCTGGTCAAATACAAGCAACACATCGATGAAGTTGAAGCCATGGGAATGCTTATAGCCACCCTTGACCCAAATTCAAAGGTGTCCTCGTATATGGCCTTCTTCAAGCCGACGACCTTCCAAGAACACATGGGTAAATGGCTCGATTGGATCAAATGGGTCAAGACTCTTTCTCATCCGATGATGACAGGTGAAAAGCGGAGGTAAGATGGCGTTTGTCACCTACGCTGAACAAAAATAAGTGGCTCTGAAGCAACCTGTCGCCAAAATAGCGACGACATGGGTACTCGTTCCCCCCGAGATATACACATAGGGCATATTTGTCACCGGCGGAAGAATCTCTATGTAGAATGATCCTTTCTTCTCAAAGGATGGGAAGGATATTAAGGGTCCTACAAACAGGTCCTACAATCTAGTGGAATACTCCGCTAAAAAAACAAAACAAAAAAATGGTATGTCCACAAGCAAAATGGGCATGGATGAAAACCCGAAAGGGCACCGTGTATAAAAAAAACAGGATTGCCGATGAGTTTATGAAAACCCGGAAGGGCGCAATCTCGTTAAAAAAGGGTATGTCCACAAGCAAAATGGGCACGGATGAAAACCCGAAAGGGCTCCATAAGTAAAAACAGCAGGACTGCCGGCGAGCTTGAGAAAACCCAGAAGGGCGCAACCTCGTTAACATGAATACACTTATGAGATCCTCACGACTCGTGAGGAGAATCCCCCCTGTGAGACCCTCACGACTCATAGGATTCAAAAGCCTTAAGTTACAGGGATCTAGACATGTTCTTAATCCGTCATATCTCTTAAATTGCCTTACAGGCGGTCCATATTGACCCTTGTATACAATCGAGGGGCATGAATAAATATTTCTTTGCCAAGTTCTGCAAATGGCAAGAAATGTCCCGATATGGTGAATAACACTTGTAGGTCCTCTCGACTTATAAGGAGAAAACACCGTTGGAAGATCCTTACGACTTACAAGAGAAAACACCACTTAGGAGTCCTCATGACTTCTAAGGAGAACATACACCTACGAGATCCCCACGACTCGTAGGGAGAAATACCTTTATGAGACCCTTATGGCTCGTAAAGTCAAAAAAGCCTTAGTCGACAGGATCTTAACCCTGTCTACTAAGCCACCTTTGTCCAAATCGACTGGGGCAAATGATGAGTCGCTCCTGGCAATATCGCAGTTGTAGCGATACTGATGCCTAAACAGGTGTCAAACTCTAAGTCAACCTCTCCAGCAAGTGTCGTCCCTACAACCATCTAGTGAAGAAGGGGACCCCGTTCGACTAGGATCAGAAATGCCAAAGTACACGGGACGAAATCAAGCAATACATGCATAATCCACCGGTACTGACCGCCCCGGTCAAAGGAAACCCCTCATCCTGTACACAACAGCCCTTGAAGATTCTTTAGGCGCGTTATCGGCACAGGAGAATGACCAGGGGAAGGAGGGAGCCCTCTACTATTTAAGTCGAGTTCTCCTGGGGGCAGAAAACAGCTACTCCCCTATCGAAAAATACTGCGTGGCGTTAATCTTCACTATAATGAAGCTTCGGCATTATGCTTTGGCACATGAGGTCCATCTCATATTAAAAGTGGATCCTCTAAAATATTTGATGTCAAGAGCCATACTAACGGGACGACTCGCTAAATGGGCCCTACTTTTAATGAAATTCTCGATAACATACCGACCTCTCACAGTGACAGGCCAGGACATCACCGACTTCCTCGCTGAGCATCCGATACTTGCCGACTCACCCCTAAATTGCGAATTGCCAGACGAGCACACGTTTAACACGATCGACAGGGAAAGAGAAGAGAGTGATACCCGATGGGAACTCTACTTTGATAGGGCATCTTCCATGAAGAAATGAAAGCACAGCTTCCCCATAATCAAATCTGGGGTATGCCTCATCTTCGTGACTCCACAAGGAGGGATAATACGCTTTGCCTTCTCCTTAATAGAGCCGAGGACAAACAATGAAGCAGAATATGAGGCTTTGATAGCAGGTCTTGAGATCGTTGTCGATATGGGAATCGAAAACCTCCTCATATACGGAGACTCCCAGCTGGTCGTTAGTCAAGTAAACGGCAACTATCAAACATGCAAACCAGAGTTATAAAGTACGGCGAGAGAGTGCAACAAATGCTGACTCAAATCCCCTCCTACGTCCTGGAAAGCATACCGCGTACAGAAAATAGCAAGGTGGACGCATTAGCCAAACTCGCTAAAAAACTGGCTGACGAAAACCTCGATGACGTAAGGATCGTTGTACAAAGCCGCCGCGTCCTTACACCAACAGAAATATCTTCAGAGTCATCTGGAGAAAAGGAAACGACCAAGCAAACAGCCCTACAAATAGAGGACCAAGAAAAAACTAAGGATTGGAGTGAAGTCTTTATAGACTACTTCAAATTCCGTCAAACACTTGAAGATGCATCCTCAAGACATCAGCTCATGAAATGACCTCTATCTTTCGCCTTCGTCAATGATACTCTGTATAAGAGATCGTTTGACTCTCTGAGGCTGAGATGCCTGGGACCGGAAGAAGCAAGAAGAATCGTCCAAGAAACTCACGACGAACACTGTAGTTCTCATCAAGCTGGGCCAAAAATGAAGCTGAAGATCAAAAGAATGGGCTACTATTGGCCTACGATGATTTAAGACTGCCTCGAATACGCGAAGCAGTGCCACTCATGCCAAATTTATGGGGACTTCATCCACTAGCATCCAAACCCGCTACACCCAACAGTGGCTAGCTGGCCGTTTGAAATGTGGGGAACCGACATAATTGGGCCCATTGAACCAGCGTCATCCAAAGGACATCGATTCATATTAGCAACAACTGATTACTTCTCTAAGTGGGCAGAAGCAGTATCGCTAAGAGAAGTGAAGACGGAGAATATTCTCCATTTCTTCAAGACACAAGTCATCTATCGGTTCGGCACTCCGCGACGGATTATCTCCGATAACGGGCCGGCCTACAGAAGTCACAGAATCAGCCGCTTCACACAGTAGCATAACATAGACTGGAGATACTCTTCAGTCTATAATCCCCGAGCTAACGGTCTAGCTGAGGCTTTCAACAAAACCTTGACAAAGATCATAAAGAAGACAATGTCCAAAAATAAAAAGGACTGGCACGAGAGACTCCATGAAGCTCTCTGGGCATATCGAACCAGGTTCAAAACGGCTATGAATACAACGCCATTCGCGTTGGTATTCGGTACGGAAGCAGTACTTTCCTTGGATATAGAGCTACCCTCTCTACGAGTGGCGGTTCGGTATGAACTAACAAACGAAGAGAATTTTCATCTTCGGCTTGAGGAGCTCGACGCCCTCGATGAAACTCGTCTCATGGCGCAGCAAAACTTGGAGGCTTACAAAGCAAAGATGACACGCTCATTCGAAAGATTAACTAGACCGAACATTCCGCCAAGGAGAACTCATGCTAGTGGTAAAGAGACCTATGATTCCCAATCGTACCAAACGGGGGAAATTCGAGCCAAACTATGAGGGCCCGTACATTATAGACAAAGTCTACCAAGGTCGGACTTACTTGCTCATGGATATGCATGGCGAAAGACCCTTCCGGCCAATAAACGGCCGATTCCTTAAGAAGTACTACGCCTAACGAATCACGACTCAGGTCAATGATAGATGACGACGCCTATGTCCGCTCGCTATCTTCTTGAGTCAAGACTCTAAAAGTAGTATCCAACGATACCCCGTCCCAAACATGGAAAACAACGGATCGAAACGTCCCTAAACTAACGATGGACCGCAATGTCCTAAAACTAACTATGGACCGAAACGCCTTTAAACTACTACGAACCGCAACATCCTTAGGCTAACACGGCAAAAAAATGGTACGCCCATAAGCGAAATGCAAACGGATGAAAACCCGAAAGGGCTCCGTGAATAAAAACAGCAGGGCTACCGGCGAGTTTGTGAAAACCCGAAAGGGCGCAGACCCATAAAAAAATTCATGCACACTTGCAAGGTCCTCTCTGTTAGTGTTTATGCCCTAGAGGCATTATTGTATCATACTAGATTGTATATTACTTAATGGAAGCTTGGGATATTCACAGTTGTATTGACAGTCTTGCTAAAAATGGTAGTATGCTACTTGGTTTGTTTCTACTTTAATATGTGCATATGTTTCTTTTAACATATAGCTTATACATATTAGTAGAGCCCTTAGGATCTTTGCTTGATTACCAGCGTTGTGATGGCAGTCACACAAGTGGGGGCTGGGTAGTCTACAAGCACATCCTATACAGGTCCCTGGTCGTAGGATTATCGAGACGGGGTATCGATACTCCGGAGTAGACTGGTGTATACGCTTCTTATCCCAGCATGGGGAGATGGTCTGTCCCACAGCCATCAATACGTCGTACTGGAGATAGTATGCAGGTGCTCGTTAGGTTATGAGTACACCGGACAGGACTCGCCGGGAACTGCAGGTTGGTACTATACCTATCGTCAGATTACAGTTCCCAGATGACATGAGTACAGCTTAGTCCGTCGACTTGATATTGCTACTTCGCCTCGAGTGTGTTCCCACTGTACTTAGATTACTACCGTACAATGGCTCAAAGGAGTCATGCAAACAGATAGTAGTTGGGTGCAGTCCCGAAGCACTTGGAGGCAGTGGCGGTTAGACAGGATTCGTCTCTCCCGGTATTGGGGGTTGATATCGCGCTGTGTATGGAGAGCCATTACGTAAGGTCCCTGGCCAGGGCAAGCGAGATTTACTGGTAGGTGCTCCAGTAGTTTTTCAAGATATAATGGGCTTCACTCCGACACGACTTATACCGCTATTAAGGGTCTGACGTTTACCACCCCTCAAGGCCCGATATGCGATAGTCCTAGACGAACAAACCGGACTGTACGGAAATTGTCATATACAAGCTCAGTAGGAGTTCGGATGGGTTTTCTCATCATCCTTCTTATCGACATCTACCTGGGGACCGTTATGTACAGCTAGTACCGCTTGCGGCCTGTGGTTAAACCCACTGCCAGCGTAGTGTCGAGTCTTTAGAGTCCCACACAGAGAGTTTCCCTGCACCGGGCAAAAGGTGTAGAGGCCGTATGGTTTTACGGCAGGGCCGTGATCACTTACGTACACTTGTGCACGTACTGTGACCGAGCAGATAATACTAGTGGGCTTTGGTTTAAGCCGGATCCTAGTATTATACAGATGGATTTATTCAGTCTCGGTTTATCCGTGTTTTTCGGAAATAAAAAAAATGAAAGAATGAAACTTTTTCCCTACAGATGAGTAAATACAAACCCCTGTATAAAATCCATGGGCATAAACGAAAAGGGAACCACATTTCCCCAACAGACTCTGTCAGAGGGAGAGCCAAATCTCGACGGCCACATCTACAGCCTAGAGACTAACAACGGTGTTCTTCCTCATTTCAGCAGGATACGGACAGGACACCACCAATCGGAGCCATGACAAAGTCCCTAGTTCTAAGACTCTACAGTTCACAGACAACCCCGACACCGCATAAAGTGGAGCAAGTCAACCCCGACACCGCATAAAGCGGAGCAATTCAACCCCGACATCGTAGAAAGCGGAGCAAGTAAACCCCGATACCACAGAAAGCGGAGAAAGTGAACCCCGACACCGTGGAAAACGGAGCAAGTCAGCCCCGACACCACGGAAAGCGGAGCAAGTCAGCCCGGACACCGCGGAAAAAAGAACAAGTCAGTCCCGACACCGCGGAAAGCAGAGCAAGTCAGCCCCGACACCGTGGAAAGCGGAGCAATTTAGCCCCGACACCGCAAAAAGCGGAGAAAGTCAGCCCTGACACCGCAGAAAGCGGAGAAAGTCAACCCAGACATCGCAGAAAGCGGAGCAAGTCACCCAATGACCTACTCGACGGAACAATGCTCCATCTCGGAAACAAGTCAGCCAATGACCTTTCCGCCGGAACAACGCTCTGTCTCGGAAACAAGTCAGCCAATGACCTCCCCGCTGGAACAACGCTCTGTCTCAGAAATAAGTCAGCCAATGACCTCCCCACCAGATCAATGCTCCGTCTCGGAATCAAGTCAACCCACGAACCTCTCGATTCGCGTCGACCTGCAAGGAAATCAGTGTCTTTGCAGGAATCTCTCGATTCGTTTCGACCCCAGCGAAATCAGTGTCCTTGGAAAAAACCTCTCGATTCAGGAAAATCAATGTCCTTGGCGAGAACCTCTCGATTCACGTCGACCCGCAAGGAAATCAGTGTCTTTACAGGAATCTTTCGATTCGTCTCGACCCCAGGGAAATCAATGTCCTTGGCAAAAACCTCTCGATTCAGGGAAATCAGCGTCCTTAGCTAGAACCTCTCGATTCGCGTCGACCCGCAAGGAAATCGGTGTCTTTGCAGGAATCTCTCGATTCGTCTCAACCTCCAGGGAAATTGGTGTCCTTGGGAAAAACCTCTCAATTCAGGAAATCAGCGTCCTTGGCAAGAACCTCTCGATTCGTATCGACTCGCAAGGAAATCAGTGTCTTTGCGAGAATCTCTCGATTCGTCTCGACCCCAGGAAAATCAGTGTCCTTGGCAAAAACCTCTCGATTCAGGAAAATCAGCGTCCTTGGCGAGAATCTCTCGATTCGCGTCGACCCGCGAGGAAATCAGTGTCTTTGCAGGAATCTCTCGATTCGTCTCGACCCCAGGGAAACCAGTGTCCTTGGTAAAAATCTCTCGATTCAGGGAAATCATCGTCCTTGGCGAGAACCACTCGATTCGCGTCGATCCGCAAGGAAATCAATGTCTTTGCAATAATCTCTCGATTCGTCTCGAACCCCAGGGAAATCAGTATCCCTGCGCGAACCTCTCAACCCGCATAAAGAAAATTCTCTTGTGGGATCCTTACGATTCTTAAGAGAAAACACACTTAGGAGTCCTCACGACCCTTAAGAAGAAATTACACTTACGAGATCATCTCGACTCGTAGGGAGAAAAGTCTTTATGAGACCCTCACAGATCATAAAGTTGAAAAGTCTTAGGCAGCAGACCTAAACCGGTTTCCTAAGCCATCGCTACCCTACAAGGAGTTAAAGATGAACCGTTATCTACCATCTACAGTCCACATTTTCCAAAGCCACATTCGCCGACGAAATAAAGAAGCTACTGACGGATCCTCACGATTCGTAAGGAAAAATACACGAGTGAGATCCTTACGACTCAGGGAGGTGATGAACACTTAGAAATCCTTACGATTTCTAGGAAGAAAATACATCTATGGGATCCTCTGGACTCGTAGGGAGAAAAACCTTCTTGAGACCCTTACGGCTCATGAAGATGGAAAAAGTCTTAGGCAACAAAGACCCTAAACTTGCCTCCTAATCCCTCAATCCTATAACCATGCATAACTTTGCACTACTTCACCCACATACATACATACGCGAGCAAGGTAGTGGGGGGAATTTTTTCCCGCCAAAATTTTCGACCAAGAGCTACTTGTTCCCTTATAAAAAAGGGGGGAGAGTCCTCAAAATTTGTCCTCACGTGTTAAACACGTGGGCGCTCATATGCAAAGCATATGGGCGCTAAAAATAAAACAATTAATTTCCAAACAGGCCTCACGTGTAAAACACGTGAGCGCTCATATGCAAAGCATATATGAATAAAAAATTAAGGGCCAAATAAGCCTCACGTGTAAAACACGTGAGCGCTCATATACAAAGTATATAAGCGCTGAACATAAATCACTAATGGCCAAACAAGCTTCACATGTAAAACACGTGAGCGCTCATATGCAAAGCATATGAGCGCTGAACATAAACAGGCTAAAACCCACAGCAGGCGTCACATGTTAAACACATGAGTTCTCTTGCCTCTCACATGAAAAGCATGTGAGCGCCCCAATTTAAAATACTCCTATCAAATTCTAGAATTAAATTCTATTTTGGAAAATATTTTCCTGATCTTTCTCAAACTAAAAAGATCTTCTCTGTTAAACAGAGGACCTTTGGATCAAAGATCCAATGGTAATCATCTGGTAGACTAAAGTTCTATCATAGGAAAATATTTTCCTAATCTTGCTAAATTAATAAGATATTCATATGATCAGAATTCTATGTTAGGATAAAATTCTAATCTGATTAAACTAACGAGATATCTATATGATAGAATTAAATTCTATATATCTGATCTTGTTAACTAAAAAAGATATGATAGAAAAAAATTCTAATGTTTTTAAAACTAACAAGATATTCATAATCTTGTTAAACAAAACAGAAATCTTCTCTGTTAAACAGAGAGCCTTTGGATTAAAAATCCAACGGTGAATAAAATTCACCGATTGATCTAAAAGTTCATGAAATCAATCATGATCTCTCAATGAGGGATTCCCTTAACAAATTGATTCTTTTTCTTCTCATATAAATAGGAGTAAGGAGAGGAGGAGAGACACGCAGAAGGAGAAGGGAAGAAAAATAGAGAGAGAATTTAATTCTCTAATGAAGAGGAACCCCTCCCAAAAAATCCCACAAAAAGAGAATTTAATTCTCAAACCAAGAGTTTAACTCTTCTCAAAGAACTTAGTTCATCCTCTGGTTAAGATCTGCAGAAGCAGATCTCCCCACAAGTTGAGAATTTAAGATTTTGTCATGCAGATTCAAAACCTAGGGAAAAGAACTGAATTCAAAAGAGTTTAACTCTTACAAAACATATGGGAATTTAATTCCTCTGAAACAAGGGTTTAACCCTTTAAAAAGAATTTAATCCCTGCAAAGAACAAAAGGAGAACTTGTTTCCTCAAAACCATAGAAGAACAGCCTGATGATTTCTTAGCGTTCAAATGCTACGTAACAGATCGCATGTTCCCACGTGAGCACATCTGAAGAACAAAAAGGAATAACTGACATCGAGTCACGTGACCCCCTAATAGTGCTTAGCACTTGTAAAAGAGAAAAGGGAATAAACCTTATTTTTGTGGCGCCTCACGTGACCCCACGTGACCCTTTAGAAGTTCTCAGCACTTATAAAAGAGAAAAGGGAATAAGCCCTATTTTTGGGGCGGCTCACGTGACCCCACATGACCCCTTAGAAGTGTTCAGCACTTATAAAAGGCAAGAGGGAATCAACCCTACTTTTGGGGCACCTCACGTGATCCCGCATGGCCCCTTAACAATGCTTAGCACTTGTAAAAAAAATAGAAGAGGCAGCGCCCAACTCCAAGCGCCTCACGTGCCAAACGTGAGCGCCCCAACTTTCAGTGTTTAACACTGCTATGGCGCCTCACGTGCGACACGTGAGCACCCCAGATCTCAGTGTTTAACACTGCCTTAGAATATCATGTGGGAGCATATGGGCACTGAGCGTACACTAGTGTTTAACACTATAAGAGGCCAACTTCAACCCCAGATTGGCTAAGTCTTTCCTGAGATTAAATCTCTAAATAAACCGAGCCTCTATGCTCATGACTGATGACTCCTCAATCTGAAATCTGGTTCAAGGATACATCTCTCCACACCTCTAATACATGTTATTGTAATTATTCAACGTCTTCAGAGAGATGGTGGGTCTCGACAATCAACAACTCCATGTCCTTAAACTAGCTGTGAACCGTTATGTCCCTAAACTAGCTATGGACCGCAACGTCCCTAAATTAAACTCTATGGACTATGATGTCCTTAAACTTTATGGACCGCAACATCCCTAAACTAGACTCTATGGACTATGATGTCCTTAAACCCAATGGACCGTAATGTCCCTAAACTAAACTCTATGGACTATGATGTCTATAAACCCAATGGACTGTAATATCCCTAAACTAATGTGATAGGGCCCAAATGTTCTTTCATTGGATCTAAATGATCTTAAAACCTTGTTAAGTAGATCTTAGTTTAAAATTATACTAACGTATTCTTAACAAACATTTAAGTTGATCTTAATCTCAAACGAGATTAACGAGCCTTAAATCCACCAAACCCAAATCTAACAAAATACGAATTTGGACTAATCCCTGTCCTACGGGCGACAACATAAATTAGTCTCCGTATACAATCCACGGGCAACCTAAAACAAAACAAATACACACAACACGAAGTGAACATCTAGAGAAGGGGAAAGTGGTTATCGCTATGTGGTAACGTAATTAACTACAGGGGCTTGCGCCTGCAGGGAAGAGCGTCCCCACAATTAAAAACCACTTGCAAATGAGAGGGAATCTGACGAAGCCTGCTACAACGGCCGCATCTGTTTAAACCTTCGAAGCATGGTGCCATAAATCAACTTGGCATCTTCGGAGGCTAGATAGATAAAACCAAATAGCATCTGCCCCCAAAATTTAGGCCCGACGTCCCTAACGTCGCGGTCGCGTCTTTCGGCGGTAAACAGTCCTTTCATTGATCTCTATTCATATCTAGCCCTTAACAAAACAAGTGTTCAACCAATCTCAAATCGTGGTCGAGTCTATCAATAAATTGGTAGTACGCACGATAAGGAGGTTAACATTTATTTTGCTAAAGTTTATAAAATTTAAAATGTATAAAAAAAGTTAAAAGGTTTTCTCATCCATTGTTCTACCCTATCCTACAAACCCTAGCAAGCTAGGGATTACTCGCTCATGTTTAATTTAGAAGAAAGGTTGAAAAAGAATGAAAGCATAATTAAGATGCAGAAAAGTAATGCGTAAAAGTAAGTGCAGAAATTAAATGCGGAAAATAAATGCAAAGATAATTAAAACTAAAAAACTACATTTATTAATCAACTATTGCATTTACAATTCTCCTTAGAAAGTCGATTATAAGAACCTTAGTTTGCTCTAGATCTCTCTCTTGTTGAAGGTAGATGAATAGATGATGATCACTCGGATACGAGGATCTCTTGATCTCTTTAGTGATGATTTTGAATACATAGCTCTATGTCCTTTATATAGTCCATGAAACCAGAAACCCTAGATTCCATCCGAGAGTATATGCTGTTAAGATTATGATACTAAAATCTCACATCCAACGGCTCTGATTGGACCGCGGATCCGCCGCGTTTTGGCATGTTTGGCTGCCCTTCCACCGCAACTTGGTGGAACTAGGTTTTCATATTTTTTCTGGTATTTTAAGTTGATATTTGGAGATCCTTTTGATGTCTAGATTCTGAAAATAATGCTCTGAGTCTCTGTCGTTGCTAGATCTCTCGATTTGCTTCTAAAATTTGGCAAATTATATCCCGATTTTACTTGGATCTCTTACTTGGACCTTAGACCTGAGCTAATACCTGCACCATATCTCAAATCAAAGTGTTAGTAGTATTTGGTATTTTTGAGATATTATTCTAACCATTTTATATCATATTCAATTTTAAGAATATTGATTAGGAATATTTGATATGACATGCATCTTTTAATTATTAATATTTCATTTAAATATTATATGCATATATTTTCCATAATTATATTAATTATAAATGTAGAAACATATGATAATAAACTTTTACAAATAAAGCCACATATGTTCTCTATTTACAATTAATACCTTTTAGTAGTTAACAATAGTAGGGAAAATATTCATACAAATGTGCAATATTTTAAACTAATCAAATACCCCCAAACTTATCTTTGATCGTCCCGAGCAAACTATTTATAAAAGAGAAAAATAAAAACCTAACTAGCACACTTTTGTAGGCAACACGATTGCACTTAGCACGTGCAAAAAGCTTTTAAACCTCTAGGTGTCCCTAGTAGGAGGAGTGTTGTCTCCTGAGGGTTTTCAGTGGATTACACCCACAAAATCCTATAATAAAAGAAAGAAGATGAAAGTTACATACAAAGATAAGAAAATTATAAAAGAAAGAACTTGAAAAATAAGAGTTTCAAACTATACTAGCTTTTTAGTTGTCATGAGCCCTATCTTAATGGTCTTGAAAAAAATGTCAGAAATCACATCATCCCTCAATAAAACATCGTCTTCAGTCTTCCTCCTTACCTTTCTACCAAATATCGATCATATACCCCTACGTGTATGTAAAAGACATCCCTAAATTTAGAGAATTCAATTCAAGCTATCATACTCTTGTCCATCTTCCTTAGTACTTTTTAGTCGATGGATGTTTTAAGATGGAATTGCTCACACATTCTTCATGCGACTGTTAATACTTCTTGAGTTACTAACCAACCGATTACCAAATGTGCTCACTCATTTAGGCGTAATTAGCAATATCCTAGTTTTGCAACTCCTAAGGCTCAGCAGTGACTCCCAAACCAGTTGGTCTAAGGCACTAGGTGATAAGGCACCCTCGCTATAATTTTTTATACTGCCTTAAGTAATTACAAAACCAGTGTTCATTTTTCTTCACCATTTATATTTTCTGTGTCATTTATATTTTTGTTTATATATATATATATATATATATATATATATATAGAGAGAGAGAGAGAGAGATTAATGGAGGGAAGAGGCCATCGGAGGGGATTCCCTCCTATGGCGTCGAAAAAATACCCCCTCCCTAATTTTTTCCGACGATCGGCACCCACCATCTTCATCGTCATCATCTAAGATGTGGGTACACCAAATTTCATGTGATTCTATAACTTTTTCACCGTTGATTTAGTGGGTTCAAAATTAACGGTTTGCCGACAATAGAACTTTTTTCATTGCTAAATCAACGGTGAAAAAGTTGTAGAATCACTTGAAATTTGGTATACCCACATCTTAGATGATGACAATGAAGATGTTGGGTGCCGATCGTCGGAAAAAACCATGGAGGGGGTATTTTTTCGACGCCATAGGAGGGAATTCCCTCCTATGGCATCTTTCCTCCATTATTCTCATATATATATATATATATATATATATATATATATTCCTTCATACTAAAGCTTTTAGACAAGAGCATTTCAAGATATCCTCTACTATCCCAAGTTTCAAGATGTGTGCAAGTGCGTACAGTAGGGTATCAACGTTCAGATGCTTAGACTCAAGAGTAGGGACTCTTTTTCAGACTTATTTCTATCCACAGATTAGTGATTCCTTTCATCTTACTAACCCTTGGGACAACAGCTCATGACTACCTATTACTAGCTTTGTTTTAAAATATCTCATTTTCTTACTTTTCTTAAATCTCTTCCTATCTTTTATATGTATTTTTTTACTTTCTAACTTTTATTATCAAAAAACTTTAGTGCTATTATTTAGTATAATGCAAAATGATGCATGAGTAAAGCACAAACCTCCCCCAAACCTATTTGCAGCAGTGTCCTCACTGATGTCATCTTTTAAGCTCAAAACCTGTAGACTTGAGAGGAAAAGTTCTCAATGATTAGTAAAGGGAACAAGAGTTAATGACAGTGAAATCCTCCCCCAAACTTATTTCTGGCTCACAATTGTGCAAAAAATTTCTTTTCTTCCTAGAGCCAAAATATATGTATCTCCCCCCCCCCCAAACTTGAGTGAAACAGTATTAAGCATTTAAAATTATAAGAGGGGGGAAAATATTATTGGTCTATATAAAGCTTTACAAAGTCTAAAAGTCAACATCAATCATTCAAATATTTTATCAATGTAATGCCATGTTTAGTTACAGATCATGTCACCTATAGACGTGAAGAAGTGGGAAGGAGATAAAAGGTGTAATTGAACGGGTTTATGTCTCGGTTGATAGAGACGAAACAATGATGGTGGATAAAAACGAGAATTTGAAAGATAAGGAGTAGGTGGAATATTCGCATTCTCGTACTTGATAAGAAGAAAGGGTGGCGGTTCAAATTCTTTGGGTGGAGGTTGATTCATCACAATATCCATGTCTTTTAGAAATGCGAGTTCTTCGGCGAATATGTCTTCAAAACTCCCATCAATATTCCGAATGATAATCTCATCGGAAAGAAATGTATGATACTCGGATAGCTCGACTAAATCACTCAACAAGTCAAAGGATTCGGACTTGGGTGTAGACTTGTCCATAGAAGGGTCCTCACGTAAATAATAAATAGCAGGATCAAATAATGATGCACTAGTGGCATCGAGATTAATATCGTGTAGTTCCTCAAATTCGCAACTGTCAGAAGTTATCTTGTCGACAGAACATACATCAACTATATGAGCATAGGGTTCGGAGGGTTGATTTCCTAACCTGTAGATGTTAAGCTCAATTGTCATCTTTCCAAAGGACAGGTTCATTAATCCGTTACAACAATTAATTATTGCGTTAGAAGTTGCTAGAAAAGTTCGACCTAGAATCACCGGAATTTGGTTCCGTGGGTTTGCCACAGGCTGTGTATCTATAACTATAAAGTCCACAAGGAATATAAATTCCCCGACTTTGATTAACACGTCCTCTAGCTTACCCCTACATTGGGTGATAGACCGATCGACCATCTAGAGAGTGCAGAGCGCATGTTTCAAATCTCCTATGCCTAATTGCTCATAAACAGAATACGGAAGCAAGTTAATACTAGTATCTAAATCGAGCAGAGCGTGATTGATATTTTACCCCCAATAGTTATAGCTATTGTAGGAAAATCGGGGTCGTTACATTTCGTGGGCATCATTTGGGTAAGAGAATTGCTCATATTACTTTTTAGGCACTTGAATTTTTCTTTTCCTAGTGCATAAGTCCTTTAAAATTTTCGCATAGGAAGGAACTTGTTTTATAGCATCTAGGAGAAGAATATTTATGTTAACTTGCTTAAAAATTTCCATAATTTTCTCCATTTGGGGACTTGGTTTGTTGGCCTTTATCCTGTTTAGAAAAGGAGCTTTATCAATAAGGGTTGGGTCCAACCTTTGAGGAGAAGTTTGTGAGGATGGAATAGATCCCAAAATTGGATTTGGGGTGGTTGTAGATAGTAATTTCTTCAAGGAAGGGGGCTGATGGTTCGAGCCTAGTGGAAAATGGAGAATAGGCTCGGAAGAAGATATTGGATTAGACAAAGTAGGAGTAGAAGTAGTAGTCGGGGTTTCATCAATGTCATTAACTTCAACTTGTTCACTAACATTGTTATTCAGCACTCTTTCCGATCTCAACGTAGTTACAACACTCACATTATGATTTTGAAGGATGAGATTTGCGCTTTGTGAGTGGCCGGGATTTGGTAGAGGTTGAGATGGAAGTCTCCCTTTCTCTCTCTCACTCATCGCGGCATTTAACTGTACAAGATGTGATTCTATCGATTTTAAGTTTTCACCGTAAGAAGCAGTGTGTTACACTAACGTTTGGATAGAAAACGTTAAATTAGCCGTCGTTTGCGTGGATTGTTTAATGAACGTTTCTAACTTTCGTTCGAGTGCAGAGATTTTATTGGTATCGGCCGTCGAAATATTATTATAGGGAGCAAAGTTGTTGGCCGGATTTTGAAAAGATTGCGGTTGAAAGGGCTGTTGAATATGTGGTTGTGGCAGTTGTTGCTGTGGAGTAAGCCTTTGATAGTTATTTTGGCTTGGGAACGGATTTTGATTTTGAGATTGGTTTTGGTTCCAAGCAAAATTAGGATGATTCCTCCATCCCTGATTATATGTGGATGAATAAGGGTCATTTCTAGATTGTTGCTGAAAAGCAGCATTGGTTTGTTCATGACCTTGAGAAGGAGGATTCAAAAGACATTCTCCGTTAAATATGATGGGTCAAAACAGCAACCATACACGGTTTTGGGGAGCGTAACTTGTTTTAGGGAGGCTGAAGAGAATTTGCTTTCCATAGCCTCGAGTTTCTTTTGCATCACGGCCATTTCGGCTTTCACTGCGATGGAAATATCGAGCTGATGGATACCTTCCCTAGATGAAGACGATGTTGGTCTAGTACTCTCCCATTGTAACGTTTGTTCGGCGAGATCTTCCAGATTTTGTCATACTTCGCCATCGTCTTTTGACATGAAATGACATTAACAAATGGTTTCTAGCATTTATTTTGTCGCAGGATTAATACACTCATATATAATTCGGTAAAGTTGTCATATATCAATTCCATGATGAGCGCATTGGACAAGAAGATCTTTACACCGTTCAAAACATTTCCAAAATGGTTCGTTGGGAAGTTGGGCAAACTGGTTAATCTCATTTTCAATACGGACAGTCTTATGATGAGAATAGAATTTCTTAAGGAATACTATAAGGAATTCATTCCATTTATCGATAGAATGTGCGGCGGAGCTATAAATCCACTTTTCTGTGAGATAGCATGAGGTAAAAGGAAGAAGACATAATCGCAGAGCATCCCCTGATAGTTGGGTGGTACTCATCATAACACATACGTTTTCGAACTTGGTTATGAAAACGTATGTGTCTTCGGATTCAAGCCCATGAAATTTAGGCAACAAGCTGATGAAGTGGGGTTTAATTTCGAAATTATCACCATTGGCTAGTGGAAGAGACAGACAAGTAGGAAGGGGCCCGCGTACGGGGTAGCATCTTTCTTGGAGAGAGATGCGCGGTGGATTCTGCGCACCTACGGGTGGTGGCAGGGTGGTATCATTAAATTCCGATGGAGATCCATCCATCATGGAAGATGTGGTAGGTGAAGGAGAAATAGAAGATGAAGAAGTACCGATTTCGGAGTCGATAGTAAAAACGTGGACTAGACGGGCACTAGAATCCCGTGTCCAGCCGATCACGCACTAAGCGGATTTAGTGCACATGGCAGCGTATGTGAAAACAATTTTAAGAAGGTTTGTTTTGAGAAAATGTCGGACATGAGGCTTGACTCAACAAATCACAAAATGCACAATCAATCCCTAGAACCAGGGTCTTCTTGATCAAGTCACTAGACCGCTCCTAGACTTCCAAAGGACAAGTCGCAGGATCAATCCTCTACTATCTCCTTATCAATCTTGTAGCCAGGTAAGTGCCAGGTAAGTGCCAGGTATCCGTTATACGAATCACCGAAATAGCGGGCCTAATTAAGTAACCACTTTCCTTAGTCACACTTTCCTAGACACCACAAGAGAAATGCGGATAAGCAATAGATTACCCACTACCCTTCTCTGCCCTAATTGAGCATGACAGTCCTTAGAGACTTGGTCTAGATATTTTTTAATTAATTTAGGGTGAGAGTATGCTTTTGTGATTTGTGGGGCATAGGAAAGGTGATGAAATCCCTACCTGATCTGAATTTGGATTTATTGCCCCTTAAATTCCGGTTTAAATATGCAAAAACAACCCGAAATCAAAACACGCAAAAAGATTTTTTAGCAGCATTGTTTGCAAAGAATCCTGCAGGTAAAATCATATTATTGGATTTTTGGAGGAGAGAGAGATAATAAGTAAATACCAGAGAACTTTGGGGGCCCAATTCCACCAAGAAGCCGCGGTTCCGCCGCCAACAGCACTAATGTGCGCGGTTCCGCCGCAAGGTGGTGTGTTCTTTTGCTAAATTTTCTTCAGGGCCCTCCTATACTCCTCCGGTCCGAGTTGAAATCTCTGAATCTCTGTTACATTGCTCCAGTTACTCCATATTCCCTTGCAAAACTCATACAATAATCGTTAGAAACACAACATGCGGTTTTGGTTCTCTTTTATTTTATGTTTGCTAGTTTTAATCAGAAATCAACCCGAATAATAAGAAAAAAATTACGACCGTTTCCCAGGCAACAGCACCATTTAATTGATCATTCGAAAAGAAGTGTGTTGTAAATAACCGCAATCAAAACGGTGTCACTAGTAGCTAGCCGCGATGAGTACAGGTCGTCCGTAGTGAAACATGAACTCTTTTCTTGCATTAGACGAGTTGATGAAAGATGGGTGATTGTTTGTCGTTATAATTTAAAACGGATATAAATTTCTAATAAAAATGCTTGTAGGGTTCATAGGACTTGGTAGTTAATGGATGAATATTAAAAATGACTCCGTTTATCTTTTAATAGTTTAAAACTAGAGTGATGGTGATGAATGTAGATTAGAGTTCTTGGAAGAAACTAGGGTTTCCCCACTACTAACCCTTGTCCTTTCATTAATCTTCATTCATGCCTAGCCCTTAATAAAACAAGTGTTCAACCAATATCAAATCATGGTCGAGTCTATCAATAAATTGGTAGCGCGCCCGATAAGAAGATCAACATTTATTTTTCTAAAATTTATAAACTTTAAAATGTATAAAAGAAATTAAAAGATTTTCTCATCCATTGTTCTACCCTATCCTACAAACCCTAACAAGCTAGAAATTACTCGCTCATATTTAATATTTAATTTAGAAGAAAGGTTGAAGAATAATGAAAGTATAATTAAGATGCAGAAAAGTAATGCGTAAAAGTAAGTGCAGAAATTAAATGCGGAAAATAAATGCAAAGATAAACTAAAAAACTACATTTATTAATCAAATATTGCATTTACAATTCTCCTTAGAAATTCGATTACAAGAACTCTAGTTTGCTCTAGATCTCTCTCTTGTTTAAGGTAGATGACAAGATGATGATCACTCGGATACGTGGATCTCTTGATCTCTTCGGTGATGATTTTGAATGCACAGCTCTCGGTCCTTTATATAGTGCCTGAAACCAGAAACCCTAGATTCCATTTGAGAGTATATGTTGTTAAGATTATGATCCTAAAATCTCACATCCAACGGCTCTGATTGGATCGCGGATCCGCCGCGTTTTGGCATGTTTGGCCGCCCTTCCGCCGCAACTTGGTGGAACTAGCTTTGTATATTTTTTCTGGTATTTTGTGCTAATATTTGGAGATCCTTTTGATGTCTAGATTATGAAAATAATGCTCTGAGTCTCTGTCGTTGCTAAATCTCTCGATTTGCTTCTAAAATTTGGCAGATTATATCCCGATTTAATTTGGATCTCTTACTTGGACCTTAGACCTGAGCTAATACCTATACAATATCTCAAATCAAAGTGTTAGTAGTATTTGGTATTTTTGAGATATTATTCTAACCATTTTATATGATATTAAATCTTAAGAATATTGATTAGGAATATTTGATATGATATGCATCTTTTAATTATTAATATTTAATTTAACTATTATATGCATATATTTTCCCTAATTATATTTATTATAAATGTAGAAACATATGATAATAAACATTTACAAATAAACCCACATATGTTCTCTATTTACAATTAACACCTTTTAGTAGTTAACAATAGTAGGGAAAATGTTCATATAAATGTGCAATATTTTAGACTAATCAAAACACCAACAGAGAAAGAGGCTTAGCCCCTGGGCTGGGAGTTGAACTCCCGAGGAACTCCTAAACATGAATTAGGTATAAATTTGGAGTTAAACTTCCAAAAAATTTGGATTTGTAGTTAAACTCCTATGTAATAAATTGGATGTAAATTTGGAGTTAAATTCTTAAAAGTCATGGATTTGGAGTTAAACTCCCGAGAGACTTTAGAAACTACCAGAAAATAGAAGGATTTTTATCTTAATGGAGTTATACTCCCAAAAGGATTTTGAGTGAAGTTAAACTCACAAAAGGATTTTATTTATGGAGTTAAACTCCAAAAGATTTTTGACAAATGGAGTTGAACTCTCAGAAATCTTTGGAGATGATCAATGGGGGCCCCTTTTTTCTCCCCTTTTGCCCTGAATCTACTTTTGAGTCTTGGATCTTCCCGAAGTAGGGCTTTTGGGAGATGGGACTCCTTCCTCCTCCTCTCTGTTGGCTGGATTTTGGAGAAAAATGGGTGAGACATAAAAATCTCCCTTTTTGTAGATTTGATGGAAGATCTGAGCTCCCCTTCAAAGGTTTTATGGTGAAAAACTGTTTCTTTTTAGAAGAAGAAGAGTTAAACTCTTGATTTAATTCAAAAAACAAAGAAAGAGGGTTTAGAAGAAGAAGGAGACACGGAACCCTAATTTTTGAGAGAATGAAAAGTTGTTGATATTTTCATCATGTTTGCATTTATAGGCTATGTAGGGTGTTTTTCGTCACCCTATTGAGATGGGAATACGCGCGCGCTTATTGGGCGCATTACAGGTCCCCCTGCCTAGGGTAGGCTGGGGTTTATTGATTGTGGGGATCCGAATCTCCGGCAGCCGCGGACTAAGCTGCCGTTAATTACCCCCCCTCCCGCCTTTGGAGCGAGGGAACCTCCGATTAACGGGTTTAACTGGTCATGCGAACTCAATGTGCAGTGTTGTGTTTTGAAGGAGGGGGTTTGGATGTATCGGGGGCCCCGCAGAGTTTTTACGGGGGTCCCGCTACCCGATAGCGGGCTGGGGGTCAAGAGGGCTAGCAGCCCCCTTACGGTATGCAGGGCAGTGCCCCGTTAGAAATTTTTTCTAACGGGGGAGACACATTTAGTATGGAGTGCACAAAAAAAGAAGGGAAAAAGCGTCTTAAAGACGCGTGCGTAGCATGTGGGCGCATGGTGCCCGGGGTCATGTGGCGCACACGTGACCATTGGGTGCCTCAGCGCCCGGGGTCACGTGGCGCACACACGACCATTGGGCGCCTCAGCGCCCGGGGCCACGTGGCGCACACATGACCATTGGGCGCCTCAGCGCCCGGGGCCACGTGGCGCACGAGTGACCATTGGGCGCCTCAGTGCCCGGGGCAACGTAGCGCACGCGTGACCATTGGGCGCCCTAGCGCCCCGGGACCACGTGGCGCGCACATGACCGATGGGCACCTTAGCGCCCCGGGGTCACGTGGCGCGCACATGACCGATGGGCGCCTTAGCGCCCCGGGGTCATATGGCGCGCATATGACCGATAGGCGCCTTAGCGCCCCGGGGTCACGTGGCGCACACATGACCGACGGGTGCCTTAGCGTCCCGGGGTCACGTGGCGCACACGTGATCACGAGAAACACCCATGGGAAGGGGCCTAGCCCTTAGGCTGGGGAGTTGAACTCCCAAGAAGTTTTTGGAGTTGAACTCCTAACAGAAACTAATTTATTGAGTTAAACTCCAACAGATCTAGAAAGGAGTTAAACTCCTGGGGATTTATTGCTCTTCTTTTGAGCCTTAGATCTGTCCAAAGTTAGATTTTTGGAGATGGGTCTCCTTCTTCCTTCTCCTGATAGGCGGGATATTGGAGAAAAAGGGGTAAGATTTAAAAGTCTCCCCTTTTCGAGATCTAGTTGGAGATCCGAGCCCCCCTTCGCGGGTTTTGTGGTGAAAAACTATTTTTTTTTTTAGAAAGGAAGACTTAAACTCTTGATTTAATACAACAGTGAAGAAGGTTTTAGAACCTTGAAGAAAGAGAAGATCACAGATCTGGATTTTTTTTGGGAGAGAGAAAAATGTTGTTGAGATATTTTCATTATCTTTGCCTTTATAGGCTATACACTTTACATATAGCCCCTTGGGCTTTTCAAAATGGCATTTTACCTATCACATGGCTCATGTGCCATTTCTTTTTGCACATAAGCCATAGGCTTTACAAAAATTTGGCTTTATCCCCATTTTTCTTATATTTATTCATAAAATAAAATAAAAGAAATACAAAAAAACATTTATTACAAAAATTTTATCTTGGCATGGGGGGAGACCGGCCGCTCCAAGTTCGGGCTCGACCCGGGCATTGGCCCACTTGACCTGGGCTTGGGCCCATTTGGCTTTGGGTTGACTTTGATTTTGGCTTGGTCAACCGGGGTGTAAATTTAGACCCCCAACAAAGTGCCCCCCATCAATAAATGCAAACAGCATATGTGGGTCATGTGCATGAAATTGATGGATCTTCTTTCACGTGGAGGCGACTTGATTTGGTTCCCGCTTTTTGGGAAGCTGGCACTGCCCTTTTTACGACATGGACGGTCGTTGCTTGACATGTCTCCGAGACGGAGTGTCCATGATAGATGTTTCCCTGGCCCGGAGTGATCTAGTTCCCGCTTTGTAGGAAGCCTGCGCTGCCCTTTTTACGACATGGACGGTCGATGCTGCCCTTTTTGCGACTTGGATGGTCGGTGCTGCCCTTTTAGCGACTTGGACGGTCGGTGCTGCCCATTTAGCGACTTGGACGGTCGATGCTGCCATTTTAGCGATGTGGATGGTCGGTGCTGCCCTTTTAGCGACTTGGACGGTCGATGCTGCCCTTTTAGCGACTTGGACGGTCGATGCTGCCATTTTAGCGACGTGGACGGTCAGTGCTGCCATTTTAGCGACGTGGACGGTCGGTTCTGCCCTTTTTGCGACTTGGGCGGTCGATGCTGCCCTTTTAGCGATTTGGTCGGTCGATGCTGCCCTTTTAGCGACGTGGAGGGTCGGTGCTGCCCTTTTTGCGACGTAGACGGTCGGTTCTGCCCTTTTTGCGACTTGGACGGTCGATGCTGCCTTTTTAGCGACTTGGACGGTCGATGCTGCCCTTTTAGCGACGTGGACGGTCGGTGCTACCCTTTTTGTGACGTGGACGGTCGGTTCTGCCCTTTTTACGACGTGGACGGTCGGTGCTGCCCTTTTAGCGACTTGGACGGTCGATGCTCCCATTTTAGCAACGTGGACGGTCGGTGCTGCCCTTTTTGCGACGTGGACGGTCGGTTCTGCCCTTTTTGCGACTTGGACGGTTGATGCCGCCCTTTTAGCGACTTGGACGGTCGATGCTGCCCTTTTAGCGACGTGGATGGTCGGTGCTGCCCTTTTTGCGACGTGGACGGTCGGTTCTGCCCTTTTTGTGATGTGGACGGTCGGTGCTTCCCTTTTAGCGATTTGATGGTTGGTGCTACCATTTTACCGACGTGGACGGTCGGTGCTGCCATTTTAGCGACGTGGACGGTCGGTTCTGCCCTTTTTGCGACTTGGACGGTCGATACTGTCCTTTTAGTGACTTGGACGGTCGATGTTGCCCTTTTAGCGACGTGGACGGTCGGTGGTTGTCTCGCTGATTTGATGTGAATTGGGTTGACATTAGCATCGCTACACTGGAATATGGTACCAGGAGCGAATCATATCTGCCATCAGTGGATTTGAGGATCTCCCTCGTTTCCAGTTTAACGACTTAGGGGTCATCTGTTCCCAGTTTAACGACTTAGAGGTCATCTGTTCCCAATTTAACGACTTAGGGATCTAGGATTGGAGTTTGGAATTTTGAGGTTAGAGTAGGCATTAGCGTTGCTAACACTGAAGCACATATGCCAGGAACAATTCATCATTTGCCTTTTTCTGTTGGGAAGCGGTGGCTTAGGAGATAGGTTTAAGTCCCTATCACCTAAGACTTTCCAATTTTATGAGCAGTAAGGGTCCCATAAAAGCATTTTTTCCCTACAAGTCGAAAGGATCTCGTAGGTGTACTTTCTCCTTAGGAGTCGTGGGGACTCCCAAGTGTGTTTTTCCTTCGTGAGTCGTAAGGATCCCACGAAGGTATTTTCTTACGAGTCGTGAGGATCCCGTAAGGTTTGTTCTCCTCATGCGTCGTGAGGACGCATGAGTGGGTCTTCCCAAATGGAGCATAATTCCAAGGGCGAAGACCGGCCGCTGGACTGGTGATTGCGATGGGGTATGGGTATGATGAGAATTTTTTGAGCCCGTGGATTGTATACGGTAGTCAATTTAGGGACTAACCATAAGGCTGGGAGAATTTTGAGAAATTGGATTTTGGTTGGCGTCAGTATCGCTGCACTGGAATATGATATCAGGAGCGACTCATCATTCGTCGTTTGGGGACTTGGAATTTAGATCTTGTTTGGCATCAGCATTGCTGCACTGGAATAATGCCAGGAGAAAATCGTCATTTGCCCCAAGAGAACTTGGGATTTGGGTTTTGGTCGGCATCAGCATTGCTGCACTGGAACAATTCCAGGAGCAACTCATCATTTGCCTCGAGAGCACTTGGGATTTGGGTTTTGCTCAGCATCAGCACCGCTAACACTGAAGCAAAATGCTAGGAGCGACTCATCATTTGCCGTTGCCCGTTGGGGAGCGATGGCTCAGGAGACAGGTTTGGATCCCTATCACCTAAGACTTTTCAATTTTACAAGCCGTAAAGGTCTCATAAAAGCATTTTCTCCCTACGAGTCGAGAGAATCTCGTAGGTGTATGTTCTCCTTAGGAATCGTGAGGATTCCTAAGTGTGTTGCTCCTTCGTGAGTCGTAAGGATCTCACGTAGGGATTTCTCCTCACAAGGTCGAGAGGACTTTGAGAGTGTATTTCATCTCTTTTTACGAGTTTGCGCCCTTTCGGGTTTTCATAAACTCGCCGGTAGTTCTGCTGTTTTTACTCACGGAGCCCTTTCGGGTTTTCATCCATGCCCGTTTTGCTTGTGGACATACCGTTTTTGTTTTGCCGCTGGTGGGATTTTAAAAGTAGTCTCACCGGCAGGACTTAGGGGAGATAGGGGTCGTTTATGCCCATGGATTGTATACGGTTTTACAGGATGTATGATCTAGATCGTAGGGCTGGTGTGCTCAATTCACCTGCGACTTGGAGCATTCACGCATAGTATTTCTTGAAATATCGGTCATTGATGGGTGCCATGGTCCTTTCTCCCTCGGCACTTACTAGTTGGTAGGATCCTCCGTCGAACACTTTCTCAATGACATATGGTCCTTCCCAGTTTGGCTCGAATTTTCCCTTGGCATGTCGATTAGGGATGATCGGTCTTTTGAGGACCAATACCAATTCGCCTTTCTTGAAAGCGCGGAGACGAGTCATCTTGTCATAGGCCCGTGACATTTGGGCTCGGTACAGCTCCAGATTTTGCTGTACTGGAAGTCTCTTTTTTTTTAGGGCATCAAGCTTTTCAAGCTGAAGGAGCACGTTTTCCTCCTCCGTCAACTCGTGCTGAATGGCCATTCTAAAGCTTGGAACTTCGACTTCGAGAAAGAGGACCGCCTCCACTCCGAAGAGCAATGAGTATGGAGTGGACTGAGTTGGAATACGGTGCGTGGTACGATATTCCTACAACGTCTCGTGAAGTTTGAGATTCCAGTCTCTCTTGTTGGCTGAAGCATTTTTCCTCAGGAGCTTGCATAGAGTTTTATTAAAGGCTTCGGCTAGCCCATTGGCCCTTGGATTGTAGATGAAGGAATATCACCAGTCTATCTTGTGCTGAGTAGCGAACCTTGAGGCTTTGAAGCTCTTGAAAGAAAGCCCGTTGTCAGAAATGATTTTTCTTGGTGTATCGAAGCGGTATAGAACATTTTGCTGGAAGAACGTCAGAATATTTTCTGTCTTGACTTCTTTTAGCGGGACAGCTTCAGCCCATCTAGAGAAATAGTCAGTTGCGGCCAATATGAACCGGTGGCCTTTGGATGACGGAGGATCAATTGGGCCAACAATGTCGGTGCCCCAAATTTCGAAAGGCCACGATGCCACCGTAGGATGCAACGGATTGGGATGCTTGTGAATGAAATCACCGTGAATTTGGCAGAGATGGCATTTCTTTGCATGCTCTTTGCAATCCCTTATCATGGTGGGCCAGTAATATCCAAGCCGTTTAATTTGAAGTCGCATCTTGGGGCCAGATTGGTGGGCACCGCAAACGCCCGAATGAACTTCTTTCATGACCTTTTGGGCCTCGGCCAATGACAAACATCTGAGCCAGAGTTGGTCATATGACCTGTGGTATAGCGTTTCATTTATAAACACGTATCGGAGAGCTCTCTTCTTCAGCTGAATCCTTGCAGATTTTCCTTCGGGCAGCTTGTCGTATCGGAGGTACTCTATGAAGGGTTCTCTCCAATCGGGCTCGTCTTGGATGATCGAAGATTCTTCGGCAGGACAGCTCTTCTGTTCCACGCTTTCGTCTTCTCGTAGAGAGACTGGGGGTAGAATTTGTCGGCTCCTGACTGTGATCAGAATTTCGTCCATGTCAGGATCAGCCATCTCCTTGGCTAAGCGAGCGAGTACGTCAGCCTTTCCATTCAACACTCTAGGGACTCTCATTAGTTCAATATGAGTGAACCGTTTCATGAGTTCCACCACTCGGCCTCTGTACCGAGCCAACTCGGGTTTGTATATCTTATACTCGCCGCTTACTTGGTTGACGACAAGCTGGGAGTCACCGTAAACCCGTAACTGAAGGATTTCCATTTCTATGGCGAGTTCCAAACCAGCTATCAGAGCTTCATACTCAGCCACATTGTTTGTGCGAGGCTCGGTGAGAGCAAAAGAATGCCGTAGGGATCCCATTGATGGCGTGATGAACACCAACCCTATCCCTGCTTTTATCTCCGGGACGCTTGATTTACTGGAGGTCCTTATTGATGAGGCTCCATCGAAGTAGAGCTCCCACCATGGCTCATCTTCCTCAAGGTGCAGCGCTTGTTCGTCAGGTAGCTCGCAATTAAGCGGCGACCCCTCTGATACAGGATGAGCAGCAAGGAAGTCTTCGAGATCTTGCCCTTTTATTGCTTTCTGAGGAGTATAAACTATGTCAAACTCAAGTAGCATGACGGCCCATCTTGCCATTCTGCCGGCTAAGCTTGCTTTGGTCATCAAGTGTTTGAGCGGGTCGACCTTAGAGATTAGCATAACCCGATGATCGAGCAGATAGTGCCGCAGCTTCTTCACAGCAAATATCAGGGCCAGGCATTACTTTTCGATCGGGGAATAGTTGTGTTCCGCCCCAACTAGAGTTCGACTGAGGTAGTAGAGGGCATTTTCTTTTCCCTCCTCGTTGTTCTGGGCAAGGAGTGCACCGAGTGACTCATCTAACGCGGTAGTGTAGAGTATCAGCGGTTTATTTAGAATGGGAGCGGCCAGCACTGGAGGGCTCAACAAGTACTGTTTAATGCTTTCGAACGCTTCTTGACATTCGGCATCCCAGACAAAAGGAGCTCCTTTCTTCATGAGCTTTGAGAAGGGCCTACATCTCCCCGATAAATTTGAGATAAACCTTCGTATATAAGCAAGCTTGCCTTGAAAAGATCTTAGCTGCATCAGATTCTTCGGAGGGGGCATCTCCATGATGGCTTTTATCTTAGATGGGTCAACTTCAATCCCTCGATATTGGACTATGAAGCCCAGGAATTTTCCCGATGACACGCCAAAAGCGCACTTTAGAGGATTCATTTTCAGATCGTATTCCCTCAATCTAGTGAGAACGGTCCTAAGATCTTGGATGTGATCGGCATTGGCTTTAGTCTTGACGACCAGATCATCAACATAACATTCGACGACTTTATGGATTAGGTCATCAAAGATATTGGTCATTGCCCTTTGATACATAGCACCTACGTTCTTCAGTCCGAACGGCATCACCTTGTAGCAATATATTCCGATCGGGGTTCGGAATGCTGTGTGTTTCTCATCCTCGGGTGACATCTTGATCTGATTATACCCAGACGAGTCATCCATAAAGGTGAACAGCTCGTAATTTGAGGTGTCATCGACCATCATTTCCATGACCGGTAGCGGGAAGTCATCTTTAGGACATGCCTTGTTGAGGTCCCTGAAATCAACACAAACTCGGATCTGCCCATTTTTCTTCTTCACTGGAACTATGCATGCGATCCAGTCCGCATATTTCTCTTCCCTGATGAAACTGGCATCGATGAGTTTCTTGGTTTCCTCGATAACCTTTTCTTCTAGTTCCCTTCTCATTCTTCGAGGAGCTTGTTTGGCTGGCTTAGCATCAGATATAGCCAATTTATACACGGCCACTTCAGGGGAAAGGGCAGGCATTTCTTTGTATGTCCACGCGAAGCAGTCGATGAACTCATGCAGCAGGACAATTATCTGTTCTTTCATTTCCTCTGACAAGAGTGAGCTGATGTAGGTCGGCCTTGGATTATTAGGCGTTCCCAAATCGATCTCAGTTAGCTCGTCGAAGGTTGCTTGTCCGCCATCTTCGAGCTTTTGGGGAGCTTCTTCTGGCTCGGCTAGCTTGTCTTCATCATTTGACTCTTCGCTGGCTTCCCCAATATTGCCTTAGAATCAGGCTGGATGAAACCTATGCCCCGTCTATCTGGGATTCGTCCACCGATGAGTGCTCGGACCTGAAGCGGATGCCATAGCCCTTCATAAAACTTTGCTTCGGACTCCGATTGATATAATCGGCATCCGCACATTTTGAAGTATTCCCGCATCTCGGGCGCATAGTATATGGGATTGAGGATGGCTCTTATGCCTCTCTCATAGGGAAGGCACGCGATGGGTGCATAACGGGGTTTGATCCATAAAACAGAATACCTTTCTGTCCATTTTTCCTCCGGGGAACGTAGAAAGTTTTCAGCTGGTCCACGATAGAGACTGACAATGCGTTGAGCTCTTTGCACATCCGTTCCGGCACCCTTATGATGGCCAGGGACCCTTCTGCAATTTCGAAGGTCTCTCGTAGTTTCGATTGCTGCATAGGGGTCCAATCTGCACAGCTGTTGCACAGCAGGTCCTCTTCTTCCGACTCTTCAGTGTCGCTGCCAAGATGAGGGCGGACTTTGCTGCTAGATGGGATTTCAGTATCGGATTCTTCCGTATCGCTACCGAAACGAGGGCGAGTTTTACGGAAGGACGGACTTCCATCGTCGGACTCTTCAGTGTCACTGCCGAAACGCGGACGCACTTGGGGGGTTTTGCTTTTGAAAGTGACAGCTGGCTTAGATTTGCTATTGAGTCTTGGGGCCGCTCTATCCCTAGTCAGTTGTGGCTTAGCATTTTGGTGGTTCATGAAGTACCGAGAATCTTCATATCGGACTTCATGCACACTGAACGGCTGGATGTCTCCGTCAATGCGTCTTTCTTCGCCATTTTTAGTATACTTCATGCATTGATGGAGAGTTGACAGAATAATGCCGTAATCGTGGAGCCATGGTTGCCCCAAGAGAATTTTATAAGATGTGTCAGTGTCGATCATGTATATCTTAGCTTCAGTTTGCAGATCCCCAAATTTGATTGGCAAAGCTATAGACCCCAGAACCTGCTGGCAGTTTTGATTGAAGCCTTGAATGACAATCCTTTCCCTTGACAGGTGTCGGACGTCCATTGACAAACTCTTTAGAGTCCGCAAGTTCATGATATTCACTGAGGACCCCGGATCGATCAATATGCGATTAATCCGATCTCCGTCGCTGTATCCGGTCACGTAGAGTGGCCGATTATGCTCAGCCGTTCCCAATAGCAAGTATTCGTCCTTAAACGTGACCGCGGCAGCATGCAAAGCGTACTGGGCTTCTTTCATATTAATTTCCGCAAATCGAGCCAGATACTGCTCGGGGTTTTGTAGAGCGTGAATGAGAACATCTCTAAGCTCCTTAGATAGGACTAAGGCATCGTAGATGCTCAGGAGAGACGGAAGCTTCCGGAGATGAGCCAAGACATTATAGTCCACCGAGGAAGGACTTGAGTTTTTATCAGCCGGTTCTCTGCCATCTTCCTCATTAGCCATATGTTTTTCCTTTCCTTTTGGGGTGTTTCCCTGATTTGGCAGTAGAGCCCTGCCGCTTCTGAGTTAGATCTGGTTGGCCATTGTGGCGAGCTCTTCGTCCTCTTCGGGAAAACAGAGCTCCTCCTCGGAGTTGCTGCCAAGATGGATGGCGTAGCAGGTCACTATAGGGACCTCTTCATCAGAGCCTTCTTCTAGCTCCTCCAAAATCTCAGCTGCTCATATAGGGAAGAACTCTTTCAATTGAATTAGAGTTATTTCTTTCTGTTCATAGTCTTCGAGAGAATCAATATATTTTTGAATGACCGATCTCCCTGCAGACTCCTTTTCGCGACGAGCTGCACTTTTGTTCTTCTTGAGCTTTTTAGATTTTGAGCCTGATTGGACCGAATTGGCAGCTGGAATGGTGGGCTTCTTCTGTCCTTCTCATTCCATCCTGGGCTCTTTGTGAAGCATCTTTAGCATCTTCTTCGTCTTATTAGATATGTGCTTACTCCAAGGAGGCTGCGGTGAGTCGGTCTCATTTCTCAGGGCAGCGGGTTCGGCTGTCTGCTCCGAGAAGGCTTCAGCTTCTGTCTGTATAAAGTTGGTGATTGCAACTTGATTGTTCACCAACACACTTTTGGACAGCTCGATCTCTCCAGCCTTGTACTGCTTCTCGACCCAGTCTTCGAAGATATAGCAATCCTCGATCGTATGGCTCACTACTCGGTGGTACGGGCAATACAGGGGATTGTCGTTCATTTTTGCTTCTTGAGATTTTTTCGACTCCGGCAATTGTAGACTGTTGTTCAAGGCATCTTTAAATATCTTGCGGACCTTGTCCCTCCTGAAAGAGTAAACCTTGTTCTTTTTCTCCTCTAGGGAAGGCCCTTCTCCTCTTAGCACTGGCTTTCGAGACCGGTTGGTTTTAGATTCACCCGCCCTTCGCTTTTCTTCATTGTCGGACGCATTGAAGACATTGGTACTGCTGGAACTCCCGCTTCTACGGTTGTCGTCCCGCTTGCTTTTCCAAATCTTGTCTCTCTGAGAGTCCGTGGTAGACTCTTGCTACGAGCGTTCTAGCATTTGTACTTTCTTGGTTATCTCTTGAAACGTCTTGAGGCCTGCTATACACAAGAATGGGACTATCCAATTGTTGAGGTTCCCAATGAGAAGGCTGACGGACTGGTCCTGCTCCAGCGGCTGTTCGCACTTGACTGTGAGATTACGCCATCGAGCGATAAAGTCGGTGTTGCTTTCATTCTTCCCCGGCTTGGTCCTCACAAGGTCAGCGATGGAGATTTTATCATTGACACTCATGAACTTTTGCCGAAACAGAGACTCCATTTGGGCAAAGGTAATAACGGACCCGTCTGGTATACTCGCGTACCAGTCGAAAGCGACACCGGTCAGGCTGTTGACAAACTGACAAAGGAGGAGCGCATCATTGCCCCATGTATTTCCGCACGATGCTTTAAAGTGGGCGACGTGCTGATTTGCATTTCCCGTCCCGTCAAATCTTCCGAACTTGGAAATGACGTAGCCGCTCGGGAACTCGATCAGATCGTACTGTGCAGGATATAGCCGCCCACTACTGCCAATTTCTTTCTGAGTTTCAGCTTCGGCCACCAATGTTTTAACCTTGCTGGTGACCAAATCCATTATCCGATCTTGTATTAGCGGGATAGTGCTATCTGGGGCCAAGGCGTCCCCAAAAGCGGAATGTGGCCTGCTTATGTGCGGCTCGACCAGTCTTGGACCCAAAGGAACAGGTATTGGCTGTTTCGAATTGTCATCATCCGGCTGATGAGTAGCGACTTGTGCTTGATTGGGAGGCGCTCGAGCAATTTGAGCCGTAAGCTGCATCACAACATTCGTTAGGTCATCAATTTTCGAATAGAGCTTGGACATCTCTTTATCTTTGCTCTTGAGCTGTTTTCGAAGCTCTTGAAGTAGCTCTTGCTCCGCGGTCCTGGGACGGAAAGTTGGCTCTTCCTCGCTGTCTGAGCTTGACTCTACTTGGACCGAAGGGTCTTTCTGCCTATCGTCCTCATCGAGAGGGTTTTCATCGTCCAGCGGAGGGGGCTGTTCTTGGGAAGCGGTAACCACATTCAAGCCAGATTGGGCTTGGGATGTGATGGCCCCATCCTTGCTTTTGCTGCGAAGGTTGTCGCGAGGGTGCCCGCCTGCCATATAGACCGTATGGATAACATATACAGCCATCTTTTTATTATCGGCGACTAATTTCTCGGATCGCTGTCTTAACCCTCCTGTTTTGGTCACGGGCAGTCGACTGAAGGCGGCTGGCCTGGCCGGATTCTTGAATGGTGCTGATGCATCCTTTTCGGTTTTGCCCCACTGTTTTCGCGCAGCACAGAGCGCCTGATAAACTCTTGAAGAGACAGTGTCATACTTTTTCTGTTGGGGCCGGGACATGTCTCTTTGTAGCGACTTTCGGACCGCTGTCTTCTTGATTCTGGCAGTCATAGCATTTTTCTGAACCCACTTCAAAGGCTCGAAGAAATTGCTGATTTTTACGGCCGACTCAGCCGTCGTCGCGGAGTAACCCTGCCCTCGGAACCCCACAAGATTCCACTTGGACGATGTCCTGGCCCTCTTGTTGGCTCGATACCTGAGCCGCTTCTTTCTCGGCTTTTCTGTTTTGAGCGCTTGGCTGGTTTCAGCTCTCCGGGAAGCCGCCGTAGACCGGGCGATGGATGGCTTTGGAGATACGCCTGATTGTGCATTTGTTAGAGTCATCGCCTGAGCTCGTCCGCAACGTTTGATATCGCCCTTTGTACCGGAATTCTTGCCCCCAGCTGGAGCACCAGAGAATCGTTTAGAAACCGTCTTAAGTTTCGGTTATGGTACCTTGGCGATCACGACATTTGGCCTCTTGCCCTTTGAGACCGGCTTGGCCGCCTGCTTTGCCGAGATTTCTGCCAGATGAGCGCTTCCAACAGGGTAGATGATGACAGAGCCAAACTGGCGGGGCAGTTCCTCCCACTGTCGACTAAGGCTTGCGGGGAGAAACACACGGGCATTGACCTTGACCACGTACGGGATCGGGGTCGCGTCCGAAGCTGAATTCATCTTATGAGACATTGTCATCGAAAGTTGATTGCTGCACGGGAAAAAAAATCATTTCAGTATAATCAATCTATATGTATATGGATTGAGTTCGCATGAACGTTTAACCCGAAATATGGAAGGAGAGAAAGGTCCCACCGGGCGTGCCAGAACCTGTAGAGTGTTTTTCGTCACCCCATTGATATGGGAATACGCGCGCGCTTATCGGGTGCATTACAGGTCCCCCCTGCTTAGGGTAGGCTGGGGTTTATTGATTGTGGGGATCCGAATCTCTGGCAGCCGCGGACTAAGCTGTCGTTAATTACCCCTCCCCCTCCCTCCTTTGGAGCGAGGGAACCTCCGATTAATGGGTTAAACTGGTCATGCGAACTCAATATGCAGTGTTATGTTTTGAAGGAGGGGGTTTGGATGTATCGGGGCCCCGCAGAGTTTTTACGGGGGTCCCGATACATTTAGTATGGAGTGCACAAAAAAAGAAGGGAAAAAGCGTCTTAAAGACGCGTGCGTAGCATGTGGGCGCATGGTGCCCGGGGTCACGTAGCACACACGTGACCATTGGACGCTTCAACGCCCGGGGTCACATGGCGCACACGCGACCATTGGGCACCTCAGCGTCCGGGGTCACGTGGCGCACGCGTGACCATTGGGCACCTCAGCGCCCGGGGTCACGTGGCGCACGCGTGACCATTGGGCGCCTCAGCACCCAGGGGTCACGTGGCGCGCACGTGACCGATGGGCGCCATAGCGCCCCGGGGTCACGTGGCGCGCACATGACCGATGGGCGCCTTAGTGCCCAGGGTCACGTGGCGCACACGTGACCATGGGCGCCTTAGCGCCTCGGGGTCACGTGGCGCACATGTGACCGACGGGTGCTTTAGCGTCCCAGGGTCACGTGGCGCACACGTGATCATGGGAAACACTCGCGGGAAGGGGCCTAGCCCTTAGGCTGGGGAGTTGAACTCCCAAGAAGTTTTTGGAGTTGAACACCTAACAGAAACTAATTTATGGAGTTAAACTCCAACAGATCTAGAAAGGAGTTAAACTCCTGGGGATTTATTGCTCTTCTTTTGAGCCTTGGATCTGTCCAAAGTTAGATTTTTGGAGATGGGTCTCCTTCTTCCTTCTCTTGATAGGCGGGATCTTGGAGAAAAAGGGGGTAAGATTTAAAAGTCTCCCATTTTCGAGGTCTGGTTGGAGATCCGAGCTCCCTTTCGCGGGTTTTGTGGTGAAAAACTATTTATTTTTGAGAAAGGAAGAGTTAAACTCTTGATTTAATACAAAAGTGAAGAAGGTATTAGAACCTTGAGGAAGGAGAAGATCACAGATCTGGATTTTTTTGGGGAGAGAGAAAAAAATTGTTGAGATATTTTCATTATCTTTGCCTTTATAGGCTATACACTTTACATATAGCCCCTTAGGCTTTTCAAAATGGTATTTTGCCTATCCCATGGCTCATGTGCCATTTCTTATTGCACATAAGCCATGGGCTTTACAAAAATTTGGCTTTATGCCCATTTCTTTTACATTTATTCATAAAATAAAATAAAAGAAATACAACAAAATTATTTATTACAAATTTTTATCTTGGCATGGGGGGAGGCCGGCCGCTCCATGTTCGGGCTCGACCCGGGCATTGGCCCACTTGACCTGGGCTTGGGCCCATTTGGCTTGGGGTTGACTTTGATTTTGACTTGGTCAACCGGGGTGTAAATTTCGACCCCAACAGGCTACACACTTTACATATAGCCCCTTGAATTTTGCCAAATAGCACTTATGCCATCCTATGCCTTATGTGCTTATCTCTTTTTTGCACATAAACCATGGGGTTTACAAAATTTTGGCTTTTCCCCCATTTTACAAACATTTATTTCTAAAAAAAGAATTACATTAAACTAATTTATGACTTCATTCTTTTTCTCATTGGGCTGGTCCCTTCCATGCTCGGTCTTAACCTGGGCTTGGGCCCACTTGGCTTGGAGTTGACTTTGATTTTGACTTGGTCAACCGGGGTGTAATTTTTGACCCCAACAAAGTGCCCCCCATCAATAAATGCACACCGTGTGTGTGGTTTGTGTGCATGAAATTGATGGATCTTGTTCTATATGGAGCTTGATTTGATTGGATTCCCTTTTGACGACGTGGAGGGTATGCTGCCATTTAAGGGACGTAGACAGTCGATATTTCCATTTTAGAGACGTGGATGGGCGATGCTGCCATATTTGCGACTTGGACGGTCGATGCTTCCATTTTTGCGACTTGGACGGTCGATGCTGCCATTTTATCAACGTGGATGGTCGGTGCTCGCATTTTTGCGACTTGGACGGTCGGTGCTACCATTTTTGCGACTTGGACGGTCGGTGCTGCCCTTTTTGCGACTTGGACAGTCGATGACCTTCTCTGCTTCTTATGGTGTCGGGATTTGATTTGACTTGCTCCATTTTCTGCGGTGTCGGGATTTGATTTGACTTGCTCCATTTTCTGCGGTGTCGAGATTTGATTTGACTTGCTCCGCTTTCTGCGGTGTCGGGATTTGATTTGAATTACTCCGCTTTCTGCGGTGTCGGGGTTGAAGTTAACTTGCTCCGCTTCTTGCGATGTCGAGGTTGATTTGTTTGATTTAATTTGTTTTGGAAGTTCCCTACCTATTCAGCAGGACTTTCAAGCTTAGAAGTGCTGCCGGGTTGGACTTTGATTTGATCTATTTGATTTCTGTTTTATTTGGCGGGACTTTTGAATTCGAGAAGAATTTGGAATTTGGATTTTGTTTGGCATCAGTATTGCTGCACTGGAATAATCCCAGAAGCAACTCGTCATTTGCCCCGGGAGGACATGGAATTTGGTTTTTGGGTCGGCATCAGCACCGCTAACACTGAAGCGTAGTGCCAGGAGTGACTCATCATTTACCTTTGGGAAGACTTGGGATTTGGGTTTTGGGTCGGCACCAGCACCGCTAACACTGAAACATAGTGCCAGGAGCGACTCATCATTTGCCATTGGGAAAAATTAGGATTTAGGTTTTGGGTCGACATCAGCACCGTTAACACTAAAGCGTAATGCTAGGAGTGACTCATCACTTGACGTTGCTCGTTGGGGAGCGTTGGATTAGGAGACAGGTTTAGATCCCTATCACCTAAGGATTTTCAATTTTATGAGCCATAAGGGTCTCATAAAAGCATTTTATCCCTACGAGTCGAGAGGATCTCGCAGGTGTATTTTCTCCCTAGGAATCATGGGGATTCCTAAGCGTGTTTCTCCTTTGTGAGTCGTAAGGATCTCACGAGGGGATTTTCTCCTCGCAACGTCGAAAGGACTTTGCGAGTGTATTTCATCTCTTTTCATGAGTTTGCGCCCTTCAGGTTTTCACAAACTCGCCGGCAGTCTTGCGGTTTTTACTCATGAAGCCCTTTTAGGTTTTCATTCGTGCATGTTCTGCTTGTAGACATACCTTTTTTCGGTAAGACTTCATATATAGTCTCGCCAACAGGACTTGAGAGAGATAGGGGTCATTTGTGCTCATGGATTGTATACGGTTTTACAGGATATATGATCCAGACCGTAGGGCCGGTGTGCTCAATTCATCTATGATTTTGAGCCTTCACGCGTAGTATTTCTTGAGATATCGGCCATTGGGTGGCATAAGCCTTTCTCCCTCGGCACTTATTAGTTGGTAGGATCCTCCGTCAAACACTTTCTCGATAACATATGGCCCTTCCCCATTTGATTCGAATTTTCCTTTGGCATGTCTATTGGGGATGATCGGTCTTTTGAGGACCAACACCAACTCGCCTTTCTTGAAAGTACGGAGATGGGTCATCTTAACATAAGCCCGTGACATTTGGGCTCGGTACAACTCCAGATTTTGCTGTATTGCGAGCCTCTTTTCCTCGAGCGCATCGAGCTCTTCGAGCCAACGGAGTGCGTTTTTCTCTTTCGTTAGATTGTGCTGGATAGCCATTCATAGGCTTGGAATTTCGACTTCAAGGGGGAGGATTGCCTCCACTTCGAAGAGTAATGAGTATGGTGTGGACTGCGTCGGAGTGTGGTGTATGGTACAATATGCCTACAACGCCTCATAGAGCTTCAGATCCCAGTCTCATTTATGGCTGACACATTTTTTCTTAGGAGCTTGCACAGGGTTTTGTTGAAGGCTTCGGCTAACCCATTCACCCTTGGATTATAGATGGAAGAATACCTCCAGTCTACCTTGTGTTGAGTAGCGAAGCTTGAGACTTTGAAACTCTTGAAAGAAGGTCCATTGTCAGATATGATTTTTCTTGGTGTACCGAAGTGGTATAGAATATTATGCCGGAAGAATATCTTCTGTCCTGACTTCTTTTAGCGAGACAGTTTCAGCCCATCTTGAGAAGTAATCAGTTGTGGCCAATATGAACTAGTGACCTTTGGATGACGGAGGATCAATTGGACCAACTATGTCGGTGCCCCAAACTTCGAATGGTCATGATGCCACCGTAGGATGCAGCGGATTGGGATGCTTATGAATGAAGGCACTGTGAATTTAGCAGAGATGACACCTCTTCGTATGATCTTCGCAATCTCTTATCATGGTAGGCCATTAATACCCAAGCCATTTGATTTGAAGCCGCCTTTTGGGGACAGACTGGTGAGCTTTGCAAACGCCTGAGTGAACTTCTTTCATAACATTTTGGGTTACGGCCGATGACAGACACCTTAGCCAGAGTTAGTCATATCATCTGCGGTATAGTGAATCATTTACAAACACAAATTAGAAGGCTCTTTTCTTTAATTGAACTCTCACATATTTTCTTCGAGCAACTTGTCGTATCGGAGGTACTCTATGAATGGCTCTCCAATAGGGCTCATCTTGAATGATCAGAACTTGTTCGGCAGGACTGCTCTTTTGTTCTGCGCTTTCCTCTTCTCGTAAAGAGACGGGAGGCAGAATTTTTCGGCTTCTGACTATGATTAGAATTTCATCCATGTCGGGATCAGCCAGCTCTTTTGGTAAGCGAGCGAGTACGTCGGCTTTTCCGTTCAACGCCCTATGGACTCTCATTAGTTCAATGTGAGTGAACTGTTTCATGAGTTCCACCACCCGGCTTCTGTATCGAGCTAAATCGGGCTTATATATCTTATAGTCGTCGCTCACTTAGTTGACGACAAACTGGGAGTCACCACACACCCGTAGCCGAAGCATTTCCATTTCTATGGCGAGCTCCAGCCCAGCTATCAATGCTTCGTACTCAGCCTCGTTGTTTGTGCGAGGCACGGTAAGAGCAAAAGAACACCGTAGGGTTCCTATTGATGGCGTGATGAACACCAATCCTATCCATGTTTTTATCTCCGGGACGCTTGATTTGATGGAAGTCCTAATTGACGAGGCTCCATTGAAGTAGAGCTTCCAGCATGGCTCGTTATCTTCGAGATGCAGCACTTGTTCGTCGGGTAACTCGCAATTGAGCGGTGACCCTTCACGGATGGGATGAGCAGCGAGGAAGTCGACGAGGGATTGTCCTTTTACTGCTTTCTGTTGAATATAGACTATTTCAAACTCAAGAATCATAATAGCCCATATTTCCATTCTGCCGGCTAGGCTTACTTTAGTCATTAAGTATTTAAGTGGGCCGACCTTGGAGATCAGCATAACCTGATGAGCGAGCAGATAGTGCATCAGCTTCTTCATGGAAAATATCAGGGCCAGGAATTGCTTTTCGATCGGGGAATAGTTATGTTCCGCCCCGACTAAAGTTCGACTGAGGTAGTAGAAGGCATTTTTCTTTCCTTCCTCGTTATTCTGGGCAAGGAGCGCAGCAGTGTAGAGAATCGGCGATTTATTTGGAATGGGAGCAGCAAGCACTGGAGGGTGCAACAGGTATTGTTTGATGCTTTCGAACGCTTCTTGACATTCGGCATCCGAGGCAAAATGAGCTCCTTTCTTCATGAGCTTTGAGAAGGGCCTATATCTCCCCGATAAATTCGAGATAAATCTCCGTATATAAGCAAGCAAGCATACACGCCAAAAGCGTACTTCAGAGGATTCATCTTCAAATCGTGTTTCCTCAGTCTGGTGAAAACGGTCCTGAGATATTGGATGTGATCGGCCTTGGTTTTAGGCTTGACGACCAAATCATCAACATAACATTTAATGACATTATAGATTAGGTCATCAAAGATATTGGTCATTGCCCTTTGATATGTGGCACATGCGTTCTTCAGTCCAAACGGCATCACTATGTAATAGTATATGCCGATCGGGGTTCGAAATGCTGTATGCTTCTTGTTGGGGTCAAAATTTACACCCCAGTTGACCAAGACAAAATCAAAGTCAACCCCAAGCCAAGTGGGCCCATGCCCGAGTCGAGCCCGAATATGAAGCAGGCGGCACCCCTGCCAAAATAAAAATTTTGTAATAAATAATTTTGGTGTATTTTTTTATGAATAAATATAAGAAAAATAGGTATAAAGCCAATTTTTTGTAAAATCAATGGCTCATGTGCAAAAAGAAATAAGCACATGAGGCATGGGATGGGCAAAATGCCATTTTGTAAAGCCCAAGGGGCTATATGTAAAGTTTGTAGCCTATAAAGGCAAAGATGATGAAAATATCTCAATAACTTTTTCTTTCTCTAAAATTTCCAGGGTTTGTCCTCCTTCTCTTTCCTCAAGGTTTTAAACCTTCATTCTTTTTTGAATTAAATCAAGAGCTCAATCTCTCTTTTTCTAAAAAGAAACTGTTTTTCACCATAAAACCCTTAAAAAGGAACTCGGATCTTTCATGAAATCCCCAAAAGGGGAGATTTTTTTAGCTTCACCCCTCTTTTCTTCAAGATCTAGCCAATGGAGGAGAAGAAGAAGGATACCCATCTCTAAAAGTCCCATTCCGAGAGGATCTGAGGCTCAAAAGAAGATCCAAAGATTTCTAGGAGTTTAACTCCATTCAAGATCTGTTGAAGTTTAACTCCATAAATAAAACCCCTTGGGAGTTCAACTCCTAACCCAGAGGCTAAGCCCCTTTTCCGCTAGTGTTTCCTGCGGTCGTGTGCCGCGCACGTGACCCGCGGACGCCCAGCGGTCGCGTGCAGAGGACGTGACCCGCGAACGCTAAGCGCCCACGTGCGCCTTACACGACTCGCAGACGCTCAGCACCCAGCGGTCATATGCAGCTCACATGACCCGCTGGCGCCCAGCGGTCGCGTGCTGCACACGTGATCCGTTGGCGTCCAGCGGTCACGTGCTGGGCAAATGACCAGCGGGCGCATGCTGCGCACGTGACCCGTGGGCATCCAGCGCCCACGCGCCAGGCATGTGACGAGCGAGCACCAAGCGCCCACGCGCCGCGCATGTGACCCGCGGGCGCCCGGCGCCCACGTGCCATGCACGCGTCTTTAAGACGCTCCGCACCCCTCATTTTCCATGCACTCCACACCAGAAACGCGTCCCCCATTAGAAAATTTTTTCTAACGAGGCGCTGCCCCGCAGGGGGGCTGCTAGCCCCCTTGACCCCTAGCCTACTATCCCGATAGAAGGACCCCCGTAAACTCTGTGAGGCCCCCAATATATCCAAAACCCTTTCAAAACACAACACACGCACACTGCACATTGAGTTCGCATGACCAGTTTGACCTGTCAATCGGAGGTTCCCTCGCTCCAAAGGCGAAGGGTAATTAACGGCAGCTTAGTCCGCAGCTGCCGGAGATTCTGATCCCCACAATCAATAAAACCCCGCCCGCCCTAGGCAGGAGGGATCTGTACATACCCATACCTGACAAGCGCACGCATTCCCATCTCAATGGGGTGACGAAAAACACCCTACAGATTCTGGCATGCCCTGTGGGACCTTTCTCTCCTTCCATATCTCAGGTCAAGAATTCATGCGAACTCATTTAACGTATATACCGATGTTTGTATTGAAATAATGTTTTTTCCGTGCAGAAATCAACTTTCAACAACGATGTCCCCTAAGATGAATTCATCTTCCAACATGACCCCGATCTCGTACGTGGTCAAGATCAACGCCTGCATGGTTCTCCCTGCCAGTCTTAGCCGGCAATGGGAGGAGCCACCCCATCAATTTGGTTCTATCATCATCTACCCAACTGGAAGCGCTCATCTGGCGGAGATCCCGACAAACCAAGCAGCTAAACCAACCTCAAGGGGCAGGAAGCCGAACGTTGTCATCGCCAAGGCTTCCCACCCCAAATGCAAATTTGTATTCGAACGGCTCTCCACTATTCCGACTGGGGACAACGCCGTCAACACCAATGGAGCCACAAAGCATCTCCAGCAAGCTCAGGTGGTGCCCTTGACAATCGCGTGAGCAGGCATCTTCTCTGGGCTCTCTGCCAATCGGTTTACGGCGTCTTCCCGAAGAGTCGAAATCTGCCAAGTGCTTAAAATAGAAAAGTTAAGGCAGAAGCGGCTCAGGTATCGAGCCAACAAGAAGGCCAGGACTTCGGCCAAGTGGAATATTATGAAGCTCCAAGAGCAAGGTTACTCCATGACGACGACTGAGTCGGCCGTAAAAATCAGCAATTCCTTCGAACCTCTGAAGTGGGTTCAGAAAAATGCCATGACCGCCAGAATCAAGAAAACATCGGTCCGAACAATGTTGCAAAGAGACGCGTCCCAGCCCTGTCATAGAAAGCATGACACCATCTTTTCAAGTGTCTATTAGGCGCTCCGTGCCGCGCGAAAGCAGCAGGGCAAATCCAGAAAAGAAGCGCCAGCACTATTCAAGAACCCGGTCAGGCCAGTTGCTTCAGTCAATTGCCCGTTACCGAAACAGGAGGGCCACGAAAGCGGTCCATGAAATCAGCTACTAATAATGAAAAGATAGCCGGATATGTTATCCATATGGTCTATATGGAGGGCGCATGTCCCAGCGACAACTTGCACAGCAAAAATAGGGATGGGGCTACCACATCCCAAGCCCAATCTGGCTTGAATGTGGTTGCCGTTTCCCAAGATCAGCCGCCCCCGCCGGACGATGAAAACCCTCTCGATGAAGCCGATAGGCAGAAGGACCCCTCAGTCCATGTAGAGTCTAGCTCGGACAGCGAGGAAGAGTCGACTTTCCGCCCCAGGACCGCAGAGCAAGAGCTGCTTCAAAAGCTTCGAAAGTAGCTCAGTAGCAAAGATAAAGAAATGGCCAAGCTTTACTCCAAAATCGACGACCTAACGAATGTTGTGATGCAGATTATGGCTCAACCTGCGTAGGCACCTCCCAATCAAGTACAAGTCTCTACTCATGAGCAGGGTGATGACAACCCGAAGCAACCGATGCCTGTCCCTTTGGGTTCAAGAGTGGGCAAGCCGCACGAAAGCCGGCCACATTCCGCTTCTAGGGACGCCTTGGCCCCAGATAGCACCATCCCGCTAACTCAAGGTCGGATAATGGATTTTGTCACCAGCAAGGTTAAAACATTGGTGGCCGAAACTGAAGCTCGGAAAGAAATTGGCAGTAGTGGGCGGCCATATCCCGCACAGTACGATCTGATTGAGTTCCCCGGCGGCTATTTCATTCTTAAGTTTGGAAAATTTGACGGGACGGGAAACGCAAATCAGCACGTCGCCCACTATAAAGCATCGTGCGGAAATACAGGGGGCAATGATGCGCTCCTTTTTCATCAGTTTGTCAATAGCCTGACCGGTGTTGCTTTCGACTGGTACGCAAGCATACCAGACGGGTCCGTTATTACTTTTGCCCAAATGGATTCTCTGTTTCGGCAAAGATTCATGAGTGTCAATGAAAAAATCTCCATCGCTAACCTCATGAGGACCAAGCCGGGGGAAAATGAAAGCAACACCGACTTTATCGCCCGATGGCGTAATCTCACGGTCAAGTGCGAACCGTCGCTAGAGGTGGACCGGTCCGTTAGCCTTCTCATTGGGAATCTCAGCAATTGGATGGCCCATTCTTGTGTACAGCTGGCCTCAAGACGTTTCAGGAGCTAAATAAGAAAGTCCAAATGCTGGAACGCTCGAAGTAAGAGTCCACCCCGGACTCTCAGAGAGACAAGACTTGGAAAAGCAAGAGGGACGACAACCATAGAAGAGGGAATTCCAACAATACCAATGTCTTCAATACGTCTGACAATGAAGAAAAGCGAAGGGCAGGCGAATCCAAAACCATTCGGTCTCGAAAGCCAGTGCTGGGAGGAGAAGGGCCTTCCCTAGAGGAGAAAAAGAACAAGGTTTACTCTTTTTGGATGGACAAGGTCCGAAAGATATTCAAAGATGCCCTGAACAACGGTCGACAATTGTCGGAGTCGAAAAGACCTCGCGAAGCAAAAATGACCGACAATCCTCTATATTTCTCGTACCACCGAGTAGTGAGTCATGCGATCGAGGATTGCTATATATTCAAAGATTGGGTCGAGAAGCAGTACAAGATTGGAGAGATCGAGCTGTCCAAGAGTGTGTTGGTGAACAATCAAGTTGCAACCACCAATTTTATACAGACAGAAGCTGAAGCCTTCTAGGAGCAGACAGCTGAACCCGCTGCCCTGAGAAATGAAACTGACTCACCGCAGCCTCCGTAGAGTACGCACATATATAAAAAGATGAAGAAGATGCTAAAGTTACTTCGGAAAGAGCCCAGAACAGAATGGGAAGGGCAGAAGAGGCCCACCATTCCAGCTGCCAATTCGGCTCAATCAGGCTCAAAATCCCAAAAGCTCAAGAAGAAGAAAAGTGCAGCTAGACGCGAAAAGAAGTCTGCAGGGAGATCGACCATTCAAAAATATATTGATTCACTCGAAGACTATGAACAAAAGGAAAGGACTCCAATTCAATTGAAGGAGTTTTTCCTTGTAGAAGCGGCTGAGATTCTGGAGGAGCTAGAAGAAGACTCTAATGAAGAGATCCCTATAGTGACCTGCTACGTCGTCCACCTTGGTAGAGACTCTGAGGAAGAGCTATGTTTTCCTGAAGAGGACGAGGAGCTCTCCACAAATGCTAACCAAATCCATCTTAGAAGCGGCAGGGCTCTACCGCCAAATCAGGGCAACACCCTAAAAGAGAAGGAAAAACAAGTCACTAATGAAGAAGATGGCAAAGAACTTGCTCATGAAGATTTGAGTCCTTCCCCAGTGAACTATAATGTCTTGGCTCATCTTCGGAAGCTTCCGTCTCTCTTAAGCATCTATGATGCTCTGGTCCTGTCCAAGGATCTCAGAGATATTCTCATTCATGCTCTACAAAACCCCGAGCGGTACCAAGCTCGCTTTGCGGAAATTAATATGAAAGAAGCCCAGTACAATCTGAATACTGCCACAGTCACATTTAAGGACGAAGACTTGCTACTAGGAACGGCTGAGCATAATCGGCCACTTTATGTAACCGGGTACAGCGGCGGAGATCGGATTAATCGCATATTGATTAATCTGGGATCCTCGGTGAATATCATGAACTTGCGGACACTGAAGAGTTTGTCGATGGATGTCCGACACCTGTCAAGGGAAATGATTTTCATTCAAGGCATTTTCATTCAAGGCTTCAATCAAAATTGCCAGTAAGTTCTGGGGTCTATTGCTCTGCCAATCAAATTTGGGGATCTTCAAACCGAAGCTAAGATATACGTGATCGATGCTGACACGTCTTATAAAATTCTCTTAGGGCAGCCGTGGCTCCACGATTACGGTATCGTTCTGTCAACTCTCCATCAATGCATGAAGTATACTAAAAATGGCGAAGAAAGACGCATTGACGGAGACATCCAGCCGTTCGGTGTGCATGAAGTCCGATATGAAGATTCTCGATACTTTGTGAACCTCAAAAGTGTTGAGCCACAGCTAACCAAAGACAGAATGGCCCTGAAACTCAAAAGCAAGTCTGAGCCAGCTGTCACTTTCAAAAGCAAAAAAACCCCAAGTGCGTCCGCATTTCGGCAGTGAAACTGATGAGTCCGACTTTGGAAGTCCGTCTGTCCATAAAAACTGGCCTCATTTTAGTAGCGATACGGACGAGTATGATATCGAAGGCCCATCTGACAGCAAAATTCGCCCTCATTTAGGCAGCGACACTGAAGAGTCGGAGGAAGAGAACCTTCCTTGCAACAGCTATACAGATTGGGCCACCACGCAACAAGCAAAACTACGAGAGACCTTTGAAGTTGCAGAAGGGTCCCTAGCTGTCAAAAGGGTGCCAGAGCAGATGTGCAAAGAGCTCGATGCATTGTCAGTCTCCACCGTGGACCAGCTGAAAACTTTCTACGTTCCCGGAAGGAAAAGTGGACAGAAGGGCATCCTGTTTTATGGGTCAAATCCTGTTGTGGACCCGGACGATTTTTCTGTCGCGTGCCTTCCTTATGAGAGAGGCATAAGAGCCGTCCTCAATCCCAGATACTATGCGCCCGAGATGCGGGAATATTTCAAAAGGTGCGGATGCCGGTTATATCAAACGGAATCCGAAGCGAAGTTTTATGAGGGGCTATGGCATCCGCCTCAGGTCCGAGCACTCATCGAGGGATCGAAGTTGACCCATCAAAGATAAAGGTCGTCATGGAGATGCCCCCTCCAAAGAGTCTGACGCAGCCAAGATCTTTTCAAGGCAAGCTTGCTTATATACGAAGGTTTATCTCAAATTTATCGGGGAGATGTAGACCCTTCTCAAAGCTCATGAAGAAAGGAGCTCCTTTTGTCAGGGATGCTGAATGTCAAGAAGCGTTCGAAAGCATCAAACAGTACTTGTTGCACCCTCCAGTGCTGGCCGCTCCCATTCCAAATAAACCGCTGATTCTCTACACTGCCACGCTAGATGAATCACTCGGTGCGCTCCTTGCCCAGAACAACGAGGAGGGAAAAGAAAATGCCCTCTACTACCTTAGTCGAACTCTAGTCGGTGCAGAACAGAACTATTCCCTGATCAAAAAGCAATACCTGGCTCTGATATTCGCTGTGAAGAAGCTGAGACACTATCTGCTCGCTCATCGAGTTATACTGATCTCCAAGGTCGACCCGCTCAAACACTTGATGACCAAAGCAAGCCTAGCCGGTAGAATGGCGAGATGGGCTGTCATGCTGCTTGAATTTGAAATAATCTATACTCCCCAGAAAGCAGTAAAAGAGCAAGCTCTTGCTGACTTCCTTGCTACCCATCCCATACAAGAAGGGCCACCGCTCAATTGCGAGTTACCCGACGAACAAGTGCTGCACCTCGAGGATGATGAGCCATGTTGGGAGCTCTACTTCAATAGAGCCTCATCAATGAGGAGCACCGGTAAATCAAGAATCCTGCAGGTAAAATCAGGGATAGGATTGGTGTTCATCACGCCATCGATGGGAACCCTACGACGTTCTTTTGCTCTCACCGAGACTCGCACAAACAACGAGGCCGAGTATGAAGCTCTGATAGCTGGTATGGAGCTAGCCATAGAAATGGAAATCCTTCGGCTACGGGTTTACGATGACTCTTAGCTTGTCGTCAACCAGGTAAGTGGCGACTATAAGATATACAAATCCGAGTTAAATAGATATAGAAGCCGAGTGGTGAAACTCATGAAACGGTTCACTCATATTGAACTAATGAGAGTCCCTAGGGCGTTGAATGGAAAAGCCGACATACTCGCTCGCCTAGCTAAAGAACTAGATGATCCTGACATGGACGAAATTCTAATCATAATCAGAAGCCGGCAAATTCTGCCTCTAGTCTCTTTACGTGAAGAAGAAAGCATAGAACAAGAGAACAATCCTGCCGAAGAGGCTTCGATCATTCAAGACGGGCTCGATTGGAGAGAACCCTTCATAGAGTACCTTCGATAAGACAAGCTGCCCGAAGAAAAATCTACGAGGATTCAGCTAAAGAAGAGAGCTCTCCTATACATTTTTGTGAATAATACGCTATACCACAGATCATATGACCAACTCTGGCGCAGGTTCCTGTCATCGGCCGAAGCCCAAAAATTCATGAAAGAAGTTCACTCGGGCGTCTGCGGGGCTCACCAGTCCGGCCCTAAAATGCGGCTTCAGATCAAACGGCTTGAATATTACAGGCCCACCATGATAAGGGATTGCGAAGAGCATACAAAGAAATGCCATCTCTGCCAAATTCATGGTGATTTCATTCACAAGCATCCCAATCCGTTGCATCCTACGGTGGCGTCGTGGCCTTTCGAATTTTAGGGCACCGACATTGTTGGCCCAATTGATCCTCCGTTATCCAAAGGCCATCGCTTCATATTGGCCACAACTGACTATTTCTCAAGATGGGTTGATGTTGTCCCGCTAAAAGAAGTCAAGACAGAAGATATTCTGACATTCTTCCGGCATAATATTCTATACCGCTTCGGTACACCAAGAAGAATTATTTCTGACAACGGGCCTTCTTTTAAGAGCTTCAAAGTCTCAAGGTTCGCTACCCAACACAAGATTTACTGGAGACATTCCTCCATCTATAATCCAAGGGACAATGGGCTAGCCGAAGTCTTCAATAAAACTCTATGCAAGCTCTTGAGGAAAAATGCTTCAGCCAACGAGAGAGACTGGAATCTCAAACTTCATGAGGCATTGTGAGCATATCGTACCATGCTGTTAGTGTATATGCCCTAGAGGCCATTACTGTATCATACTAGTTTGTATATTACTTAATGGAAGCTTGGGATATTCACCTTGTATATACAATCTTGCTCAAAATAGTAGTATGCTACTTGGTTTGTCTCTACTTCAATGTGTACATGTGTTTATACACATTAGTGGAGCCCTTAGGATCTTTGCTTGATTACCAGCGATGTGATGGCAGTCACACTAGTGGGGCTGGGTAATCTATAAGCACATCCTTATGCAGGTCCCTAGTCGCTGGACTATCGAGACAGGGCATCGATACTCCGGAGTAGACTAGCGTGTGCGCTTCTCATCCCAGTGTGGGAGATGGTCTGTCCCACAGCCATCAGTACGTCGTACTTGAGAGAGTATGCGGGTGCTCGTTGGGTTACGAGTACACTGGACAGGACTCGTCGGGAACTGACTAGTTGGTATTATGCCTATCATCAGTTATCAGTTCCCAGGTGACATGAGTACAGCTTAGTCCGCTGACTTGACACTGTCACATCGCCTCGAGTATGTTCCCACTGCACTTTGATTACTACCCTACCACGGCTCAAAGGAGTCATGCAAACAGGTAGTAGTTGGGTGCAGTCCCGAGGCACTTGGAGGCAGTGACGGTTAGACAGGATTCGTCTCTCCCGGTATTGGGGGTTGACATCGCGCTGTATCTAGAAGAGCCATTACACAAGTAGTCCTTGGCCAGGGTAAACGAGATATACTGGTAGGCTTCCAGTGTTATCTCAGGGTGTTTTGGGCTTCACTCCGACACGACTTGTACCGCTATTGGGGGACTGACGTTTACCGCCCCCTAGGCCCGCCATGCGATGTATCAGACGAACAGACCGGACTGTACGAAGAATGTCACATTCAGGCTCAGTAGGAGTTCAGATGGGTTTCACCTCGTCAGTCTTCTTGTCGGCATCTACCTGGGGACCGTTACGCACAGCTAGTGCCGCTTTCGGTCTGTGGTTAAACCCACTGCCAGCGTAGTGTCGAGTCTTTAGAGTCCCATACAGAAAGCTATTCGCCTTTAGGCAAAAGAGTAGAGGTCGCATGGTTTTGCGGCAGGTCGCATGGTTTTACGACAGAGTTCGGTCACATCCGTGCACTTGTGCACGTACAGTGTCCGGACAGTTGACACTAGCAGGCTTTGGTTTAAACCAGATCCTAGTGTATGTATTGGGATTGGATTTATCCAGTTTGTATTCGTGTTCCTCGGAACGCGGATGCGGGTGTGTATGCACAGTTGACGGAGAGACAGAGGCGGAGGATTCTCATTAGGGTTGTTGACCATTGATAGTTGACCATTGACTTTTTGCTCAACCCTAATGAGAATATGATATGTGATTAACAATTATATTAATTAGGTATTATGGTGACATGGTTGTTGGGTTGTTGACTTTGTTGACTTGTTGACTTTTGTTGACTTGTTGACTTTGTTGACCGGTTGACTAGGCTTGACTAGTTGACCATCATGATAACTATAGCTATCATTTCATGGCAAAGACTTTTGCTTGCTTGCTCTTTTGTGCAAAATGAGTGCATGAAATGATATGGCTATGGTTGCTTAAACCATCACATAATACTTGATTGATATGATGTGTTATGATTGTTTTGGATTATGAGAGCCAAATGAGAAAAGTCTTCTCTCATTCTTTGATGCTCATTCTCTCTCTTTTTCTTGAGCTCTCATCTCCTTCCTCTTGCTCTCCCTCTCTTGACTCTATGGTTCGCTTGTCTCATGAGTTGAGAACCAAGAACCATAGATAAAATCCCATACAAACTCTTCTCTACTCACTCTAGTTCACAAGGTTTAGCAAACCGAGTGAACTAGTTTCTTCAAAGTTCGAAGAAGGAGCCAAAGGTTGAGGCTTTCAGGTGGATCTATCTTCGGCGCAAGGAGACGACGGGGAGAAGCCGATTCGGACGACCATCAAAGCTTGAAGACGAAGGAGTTCGAGAAATAGAAAGGTATAACCCCCTAACCGAGTAGTTAGCAACTCGTAGTTAGGTTGTTAGTTAGAAGTTTAACAAAGATCCGGGTTTTAAGTCCATGGTACCACCTCTAAGAAAATTGTTTTTCACCAAATTCCGCATGCCCGAAAGTACCGGGAGAGATAGCATGGACTTACAGTGGTATCAGAGCCTAGTTAAACTCTATCTAACATGTTAGCATAGTAGCTAGAAGATCGATCAAAGAAAAGCCGCAAAACGAACCCAAAATCGCCAAGTTTCTGCCGATTTTTATTCTGCTCAAAAGTTGATAATTTTCATCTTAAAAATCGGCTCAGGCTTTTATTAGAATAGCCACCAAATTTGGTCCAACGATCGAGTCAAAGCGCCGCGGAAACGCGGCAGGAGCACGCTTCCGCCGCGGAAACGCGGCCGAGTTGACTCGGCCGAGGTCCAAGTTTGGTGCAGTGTTTTACTGGGGTTGTTTTGGGATTTTTGGAATATATATTTTCTGCCCAGATTTTCCAGAACAAAAATTTTATTTTTGGGGTCCTGAAAATCCGTATTTTTGATCGAACTTCTAAAAGACTTAAGCTGACGGGTTTTTCTGTAATGTGATATTAGTATTGAACGTCAACTAATCGCTATATGTCGATTAGTGGGGGTTATACAAATCTGTGATCTGTAATGTTGCTGGAATGTGTATATGAATATGTTGGATTGTCGCGGGTGAATAGCCGGGGGTTGTGAGACGAGAGTTTTCTTTTCTTTCAATTCATGTAAATTTGTAAATTGATATAATAATTATTTGTATGGCCGCACAACCGGGTCGGGGTTGTAGCCGTCATTGTATAATTTCTTTTTACTGTTTTTGCTCCTAGGATAGACCCATGGAGGGGTGCACAAACTACCGGGTATGCCGAAGTGCCGAGTGGCCTACTCACGGGGATGAGGGAGGTTGCTTCGCTTCGGGTACTTGGCGGGTAGTTTGCCGCACCCGTAGGGGTCTTGGGTGGGGTATTGGCTATTCACCGCGACCGTGTAATCTGCCTTTCGTTACAGGCTCGTACGAATTCCAGGTTCCTAGTATATCCAATGTGTTCATCTGTGATCTGAAATGTTTATCATTGCAGTATATCTATATATGATATTATTTAGGCGTTGCTTATGTTTTACAGTCGCGCTAGCCCAGCCCCCGCTCTGTCGTTAGTTAAGTAACCTAACGGGTAATGACGGGGCCCCGTGGCGAATGCGAATGGCATAAGCATACGTCATATTTTGGTTGTTTTCTGCAATGGTAGGTTTAAATGATGGGACGCATTAAAAGAACTAATGCAAAAATATCACGCATTAAAAGAACTAATGCAAGAAAATAAACCAAGTAAAAGTCGTTGGAACACTTTCGAAAAACCACTCGGTTCTTTTCAAAACAAACTTTTAAAATGCGGAGTTTGAGCCACTCCATTTAAAAGCTATCTCGTTCCATCGACTAAATCAAGTTCACTACGTTCACGGTTTTGCCAAAACCATTCGTAGCCCTCCGTCGTTTCGTATGATATTCAATAGTATTCAAGCTATGTTTGTTGACCTTCGTCAAGGCATAGTGATTGGTAGCTGTTGGGTGTTCATATGTAGCATAGATAGATGCGTTGGTTTGGGACAGTCGTATTACCTTGTTGACCTTCGTCAAGGGTATATACGGATGGGTTCAAATTAACCTGGATAATGACGGGTAGAACTTGACATGTGACTTATGATTTGTTGACCTTCGTCAAGGTCATAAGAGCATGGGGCAAAAATCCACATCGTGAGTTTCAAAAGAACTGAAACTTGCTAGCGTTGCATACCATTTGGAGTGTGATGATTCTGGTAGTATTCCTTCAGTTTTGTCACGCGATGATAATTGGATCCCGATCCTACTGTGAGTATATGCTACTCCTCGGGAAATTTCTCACTTAACGATCAATGCTATAAACCAAGTAGGTGTCTAGAAAGGTGTTAGCGGGGCTACGCCCACAGGGAAAAGAGGTTATTTAATTAAGGAACTTCGCAAAAGCGTTGGAAAACCTCCCTCAAAGTACCGACACCAGCCTGGCCGAACGGTTAAGCAAGTATTGTACGGTGGGATTGATCCTGACTAATTCTTCCTTTTTGATTTTGAGGAGGGATTCGAGAGACAGTGGGAGCCATCCTGTTTAGACAAATTAAAAACCACTTTAAACTTGCAAGAGCATCATGCTGAGTGTTTTCTTCTATCTCTCTTAATTGCAGCGACCCTGTGACCGCACCTAGGTTACATCTAGATAAAAATATGACTGAACCTGACTGTTATGACTGGCAAAGGTCTGTCCAGATATCCATTGCCCATGACAAGCTGGGACACCTCTTAACTAATCAAATCCCTGCTGTCTCAGGTCCAGTTTCCCCTGTCACAGATGTTAACATCCGCAGGACATCGGAAAAGGATTGTGCGAAAGCCAAGTGCCTCATGTTAGCCTCAGTTAATGGTGCAAACCAGAGGCAGCACGAGAAGATGGACTCAGTTTCTATCTTCTTCCATAACAAAGTTTTATATGGAGAGCAATCTCGTATCGCAAGATATGAGACCTCGAACGAATTGCTTCAAGCGAGGTTGGCTGTCGGGTCATCTGTAGGGGGCAACGTCCTTACAGAGACCAGCTATTTTAAGCTCACGGACCTGGAGACCAGGTTGGAGAATGGGTCAAGTTCTGACCTAATTCTACAGTCCCTGCCCTCCGCTTATACCCTGAAAGAAACCAGGGAAGAAGAAGGAAAAGGAAGGGCAAAAGTTTCGGGACTGGATATGATTAAAGAGGGATGTTCCTATTGTAACAGGAATGAACTATGGCGGAGAGATTGCAGGGCTTGTAAAGCCAGTAGCCAGAATTCGAAGCATGTTGTGGCTTCGGCTTCGAGTGTGTTTGTGATTGAGAACTGTATGTCAGTTAACCCTACTTCCTGGGTATTGGATACCGGATCAGGATCTCATATCTGTAATTCGTTACAGGCTCTGAGAAACCGTAGGGTTATCAGGAAAGGTGATATGACTCTCAGGGTTGCTAACGGAATGAGCATGGATGCTGAATCCGTAGGGGAATATCATCTTGGACTGACAACTGGGCAGATATTGATTTTGCGTAACTGTTTGTATATACCAGATGCGACTTGTAATATCATATCTGTATCCTTACTTTCTAAGGAAGGATATGAATTTACATTTGTAAGCGATGTAGTACACATCCACCTAAATCAAGTTCTGATTGGGTCAGGTATATTACAGAACAGAATATACGTGTTAAATCAAGCTCAGATTTTCAGTGTCCAGAACACACTTAAAAGAAAGTCTCCAGAAACAAATCAGGCTTTCTTATGGTATTGTAGACTGGGTCACATTAATGAAACACGATTAACTAAGTTACATAAAGAAGGGTACTTGAATCCGTTCGAGTATCAGTCTTATGCCACTTGTGAATCTTGTCTCATGGGAAAGATGACAAAGACTCCGTTCACTAGACGCGGAGAAAGAGCGAGCAAGCTCTTGGGACTCATACACAGTGATGTGTGTGGTCCAATGTCTACACATGCGCGAAGTGGTTATTCATACTTCATTACTTTCACAGATGATTTCTCTAGGTATGGACATGTCTTCTTAATAAAGCACAAATCCGAGGCCTTTAGGAAATTTCAAGAATACAAGAATGAAGTTGAAAACCAAACCAGCAAAAGTATCAAGATTCTAAGATCGGATCGAGGTGGAGAATACTTGAGTGCCGAGTTTCTGGGCTACTTAAAAGAGAATGGAATTCTCTCTCAACTTACTCCTCCATACACACCACAACACAACGGTGTATCGGAAAGGCGGAATCGGACCCTATTGGATATGGTTCGTTCCATGATGAGTAAGGCTGAGTTACCGCGATCTTTCTGGGGTTATGCACCAAAAGCAGCTGCATATCTCTTGAACAAGGCTCCAATCAAGACTGTGCCTACCACCCCATATCAGATGTGGAGTGGGAAGAAACCCTGTCTTAAGTATCTTAAGGTATGGGGATGTCCAGCTTTTGTAAAAAAGCAGCATGCGGACAAGCTCGAGGCACGCTCAGTACTGTGTAAGTTTGTGGGATACCCAAAGAACTCCAGAGGGTATCTTTTCTATTCCGCAGAAGAACAAAAAGTTTTTGTTTCTTCGCATGCCCATTTCTTGGAAACTGAATTTTTGGAAAATCAGATAAGTGGGGGCGCAATAGAACTGGAAGAAATTCCAGAACCACAAGCTGTTACTGAAAGCTTGGATGAACCAGACGTTTCAGGAGAACCGGACATTCCTACGCCGCTCCGCAGGAGTAATAGGCAGTCTCATCCGCCCGAGAGATACTACGGTTTTCTCATAGACGGGGATAGAGAGGATTGCATCATAGATTATGATGAGCCTACTAGCTTCCAGCAAGCCATTCAGAGCGGTGACTCGGTAAAATGGCTGGATGCAATGCGGACCGAGATGGAGTCCATGTACACCAACAAAGTTTGGACTTTGGACTTTGCTCCAGAAGGGGTAAAACCCGTAGGCTGCAAATGGATCTTCAGAAAGAAGATTGGTGTAGATGGGCAGGTTGAAACCTATAAAGCTAGGCTCGTTGCAAAGGGTTTTCGTCAAAGACCTGGTTTGGACTATGACGAGACTTTTTCTCCGGTAGCCATGCTTAAATCCATTCGGATCCTTCTTGCCATTGCTGCCTTCCACGATTATGAGATCTGGCAGATGGACGTAAAGACGGCTTTCCTAAATAGAAATTTGGAAGAGTGCGTCTATATGGATCAGCCAGAGGGATTCATTCAGAGTGGGAGCAGCGGTAAAGTGTGCAAGTTGCTCAAGTCCATCTACGGACTTAAGCAGGCATCGCGGAGTTGGAACATCTGCTTTGATGATACTGTCAAAGAATTCGACTTTGTCAAAAACCCAGATGAACCATGCATTTACAGTAAGATTGTAAGGAGAAATGTGGTATTCCTCGTCTTGTACGTCGATGACATTCTCCTAATAGGAAATGATATTCCTATGCTACAGTCAGTCAAAGGATTCTTGTCACAGAGGTTCTCCATGAAGGACCTGGGCGATGCCAACTACATTCTGGGGATCCAGATCTATCGTGATAGATCTAAGAGGATGTTGGGACTTTCACAGTCAAGGTACATCGACACCATACTGAAACGATTCAGTATGGAAGATTCCAAGCGCGGTAATCTACCGGCTTGTCACGGAATCACCCTCTCCAAAGAGATGTCTCCCAAGACTGATTTGGAAAGGGCTCGCATGTCATCAATACCCTACGCATCTGCGGTAGGCTCTATTATGTATGCGATGTTATGTACCAGACCAGATGTAGCATACGCATTGAGCGTTGTAAGCCGGTATCAGTCGAACCCAGGGGAGAAACACTGGATAGCAGTAAAGAACATTCTCAAGTACCTGAGAAGGACTAAGGAGATGTTCTTGGTGTATGGCGGAAAAGACCTCCAGATTGAGGCCTTTGCTGACTCCAGCTTCCAGAGTGATAAGGATGACTCCAAGTCCATGTCGGGTTATGTCTTTACCCTCAATGGAGGGGCGGTTTGTTGGAAGAGTTCCAAGCAGGAAACCGTTGCTGACTCAACCATGGAAGCGGAGTACATAGCTGCTTGCGATGCCGCAAAGGAAGCTGTCTGGATGAAGAAGTTCCTCATGGAACTTCAGGTGGTTCCTACCAGTGTTGATCCAATACCGCTGTATTGTGACAACAACGGCGCTATAGCTTTAGCGAAGGAACCCAGGTCCCATCAGAAGTCCAGGCACATTTTGAGGCGGTTCCACCTGATCAGGGAGATCATTGATCGCCAGGAGATCGAGGTAAAGAGAGTAAATTCAGAAGATAACACTGCAAATCCATTCACCAAGGCCCTGCCCCAGACTCAGTTCGAGCGGCTGATCGAGATGATAGGTCTTCGATACGCCAGTACATGGCCTTAGTGCAAGTGGGAGATTGTAAGTGTATATGCCCTAAAGGCCATTACTGTATCATACTAGTTTGTATATTACTTAATGGAAGCTTGGGATATTCACCTTGTATATACAATCTTGCTCAAAATAGTAGTATGCTACTTGGTTTGTCTCTACTTCAATGTGTACATGTGTTTATACACATTAGTGGAGCCCTTAGGATCTTTGATTGATTACCAGCGATGTGATGGCAGTCACACTAGTGGGGCTGGGTAATCTATAAGCACATCCTTATGCAGGTCCCTAGTCGCAGGACTATCGAGACAGGGCATCGATACTCCGGAGTAGACTAGCGTGTGCGCTTCTCATCCCAGTGTGGGAGATGGTCTGTCCCACAGCCATCAGTACGTCGTACTTGAGAGAGTATGCGGGTGCTCGTTGGGTTACGAGTACACTGGACAGGACTCGTCGGGAACTGACTAGTTGGTATTATGCCTATCGTCAGTTATCAGTTCCCAGGTGACATGAGTACAGCTTAGTCCGCTGACTTGACACTGTCACTTCGCCTCGAGTGTGTTCCCACTGCACTTTGATTACTACCCTACCACGGCTCAAAGGAGTCATGCAAACAGGTAGTAGTTGGGTGCAGTCCCGAGGCACTTGGAGGCAGTGACGGTTAGACAGGATTCGTCTCTCCCGGTATTGGGGGTTGACATCGCGCTGTGTCTAGGAGAGCCATTACACGAGTAATCCCTGGCCAGGGCAAACGAGATATACTGGTAGGCTTCCAGTGTTATCTCAGGGTGTTTTGGGCTTCACTCCGACACGACTTGTACCGCTATTGGGGGACTGACGTTTACCGCCCCCTAGGCCCGCCATGCGATGTATCAGATGAACAGACCGGATTGTACGGAGAATGTCACATTCAGGCTCAGTAGGAGTTCAGATGGGTTTCACCTCGTCAGTCTTCTTGTCGGCATCTACCTGGGGACCGTTACGCACAGCTAGTGCCGCTTGCGGTCTGTGGTTAAACCCACTGCCAGCGTAGTGTCGAGTCTTTAGAGTCCCACACAGAAATCTATTCGCCTTTAGGAAAAAGAGTAGAGGTCGCATGGTTTTGCGGCAGGTCGCATGGTTTTACGACAGAGTTCGGTCACATCCGTGCACTTGTGCACGTACAGTGTCCGGACAGTTGACACTAGCAGGCTTTGGTTTAAACCAGATCCTAGTGTATGTATTGGGATTGGATTTATCCAGTTTGTATTCGTGTTCATCGGAACGCGGATGCGGGTGTGTATGCACAGTTGACGGAGAGACAGAGGCGGAGGATTCTCATTAGGGTTGTTGACCATTGACAGTTGACCATTGACTTTTTGCTCAACCCTAATGAGAATATGATATGTGATTAACAATTATATTAATTAGGTATTATGGTGACATGGTTGTTGGGTTGTTGACTTTGTTGACTTGTTGACTTTTGTTGACTTGTTGACTTTGTTGACCGGTTGACTAGGCTTGACTAGTTGACCATCATGATAACTATAGCTATCATTTCATGGCAAAGACTTTTGCTTGCTTGCTCTTTTGTGCAAAATGAGTGCATGAAATGATATGGCTATGGTTGCTTAAACCATCACATAATACTTGATTGATATGATGTGTTATGATTGTTTTGGATTATGAGAGCCAAATGAGAAAAGTCTTCTCTCATTCTTTGATGCTCATTCTCTCTCTTTTTCTTGAGCTCTCATCTCCTTCCTCTTGCTCTCCCTCTCTTGACTCTATGGTTCACTTGTCTCATGAGTTGAGAACCAAGAACCATAGATAAAATCCCATACAAACTCTTCTCTACTCACTCTAGTTCACAAGGTTTAGCAAACCGAGTGAACTAGTTTCTTCAAAGTTCGAAGAAGGAGCCAAAGGTTGAGGCTTTCAGGTGGATCTATCTTCGGCGCAAGGAGACGACGGGGAGAAGCCGATTCGGACGACCATCAAAGCTTGAAGACGAAGGAGTTCGAGAAATAGAAAGGTATAACCCCCTAACCGAGTAGTTAGCAACTCGTAGTTAGGTTGTTAGTTAGAAGTTTAACAAAGATCCGGGTTTTAAGTCCATGGTACCACCTCTAAGAAAATTGTTTTTCACCAAATTCCGCATGCCCGAAAGTACCGGGAGAGGTAGCATGGACTTACACATGCACCGTACTCCAACTCAGTTCACTCCATACTCATTACTCTTCGGAGTGGAGGCGATCCTCCCCTTCGAAGTCGAAATTCCAAGCTTAAGAATGGTTGTTCAGCACGAGTTGACGGTGCTCCTCTGGCTCGAAGAGCTCGACGCCCTCGAAGAAAAGAGGCTCGCGGTACAGCAAAATCAGGAGCTGTACCGAGCCCAAATGTCACAGGCCTATGACAAGATGACCCATCTCCATGCTTTTAAGAAAGGAGAATTGGTATTGGTCCTCAAAAGACTGATCATCCCCAATCGACATGCCAAGGCAAAATTTGAGCCAAACTGGGAAGGACCATATGTCATCGAGAAGGTGTTTGATAGAGGGTCCTACCAGCTGATAAATGCCGAGGGAGAAAGGCGCATGCCACCCATCAATTGCCGACATCTCAAGAAATACTATGCGTAAATGCTCTAAGTCGCAGACGAGTTGAGCACACCGGCCCTATGGTCTGGATCATACATCCTGTAAAACCGTATACAATCCACAGGCGTAAACGACCCCTATCTCTCCCAAAGTCCTACCGGTGAGACTACATTTAAAGTCCTACCGGGCTTAAAAAAAGGTATGTCCACAAGCAAAACAGGCACGGATGAAAACCCGAAAGGCCTCCATAAGTAAAAACAGCCGGACTGCCTGCGAGTTTGTGAAAACCCGAAAGATCGCAAACTCGTAAAAAGAAGTTGAAATACACTCGCAAAGTCCTCTCGACCTTGTGAGGAGAAAATCCCCGCGTGAGATCCTTATAACTCACAAAGGAGAAACACACTTAGGAATCCCCGCGATTCCTAGGGAGAAATACACCTGCGAGATCCTCTCAATTCGTAAGGAGTGAAGCTTTTATGAGACCCTTAAGGCTCATAAAATTGAAAAGCCTTAGGTGATAGAGATCTAAACATGTCTCCTAAGCCATCGCTCCTCAATGGGCAACGGCAGATGATGAGTCGCTCCTGGCATTGCTTCATTGTTAGCGGTGCTGATGCCGACCCAAAACCTAAATCCCAAGTTTTCCCAACGGAAAATGATGAGTCGCTCCTGGCATTGCTTCAGTGTTAGTGGTGCTGATACCGGCTGTTCAGTTGAAAATATTGCATTTTGGTATAAGTATTTTCCTTATATTTATTAAATAATAAAAGGTGTTTATTATAAATATTAAACATATTTGGATTTATCTGCAAAATACTATTTGCCATATGTTTATATATTATAATTAATATTATGAAGGTAAATATAAGCATTTTATATTTATATAATATTTTGGTAATTGACAATATGCATATCATATCAAATATTCTAATCACAATTCTTAAAAAATATAATATCATACAAATGGTTAGAATAATATTTCAAAATATATGCATAATATTTTAGTAATTAAAAGATGCATAGCACATCAAATATTCTTAATCATGTTTCTTAAAGATTTATTACCATATAAAGTGCACAGCATATTAAATATTCTTAATCAAGTTTCTTAAAGATTTATTACCATATATAGTGATTAAGATACTCTCTCTAATTTAATAAATAAACTGACATTATTCATAGAGATATTGTGCAAGATTTAACTCAGGTCAAGAGATCAAGATGTTCAAGATGTCAGGATCAAAAATCTGCCAAAATCATAAAATCAATACTGACAGGGACTCAAAATCCAGCCATGGAAAGTCACCATATTAGGAAGTCACCATATATGGTAACTAGTTTTTCTTCTTTGAGGGCTATATAAAGAACCAAGGGCTAAAATTAGAAGACATCAAGCCGAAGAGATCACGAAGTCCAAGACGGCTCACGCATCCAGGCTGATCATCAACTGTTCATCTACCTCCTTCGGAAGAGTTCGAGAAGCAAACCAAGTTTTTGTAATCATTTTCTAAGGAATAAAGTGTAGATTGTTCAAGTTGATTAATAAAGGTAGTTGTTTTATTTAATTCATTTGCATTTTACATCATGTTTTCCCGCTCTGTCTTTTCATCTTCTTTTCCCAACATGCGTGAGTAATTCTTCGCTTGTTAGGGTTCATAGGATTAGGGTAGATTAATGGATGATGAAGATCCTTAAACTCTTTTTACGTCCAATAAAGTTTATAAACTTTACTAAAAGAATCATTAACATCCTAATCGGGCGCGCTTCCAATTTATTGTTAGTCCCGACCGTGATTAGAGATTAGATTAATGATTGTTTTGGTAAAGGCTAGATATGAACGGAGTTCCATGTCGAGATAGGGGTTAAGAGTGGGAACCCTTTTCCCTCCAGAAACCCTAATCTACATGCATCTCTGTCGTTCTAGTTTTAAATCTATAAAAGGATAAAAAGAGTAATCTTTAATTAACCATCCATAACTACTAAATCCTAATGAACCCTACAAGCCCCTTTTAATATTGAACATACATCCATAATTAATCTAGATCTATATTTTGCATCCGTGTTTAACGTAGATCTAGAAATCATTCCTCAACATTCTTATCCCTCCTCTCTTTTTCAACACGTCTAAAGTAAGAATAAAAGATTCAACGTTTCCCTGCGGACGACCCGTACTCATCCCGGTCTAGCTACACGCGACACCGTTATTGATTGCGGTTACACTACAAACACAAATTTTCGTATCAATCACCGACCCAAAAACCAAATCCCAAGTCCTCCTGGAGCAAATGATGAGTTTCTCCTGGCATTATTTCAGTGCAGAAATGCTAATGCCGACCTAAAAACCAAATCCCAAGTCCTCCCGGGAAAATTGATGAGTTGCTCATGGCATTATTCCAGTGGAGCAATGCTAATGCCGACCCAAAAACCAAATCCCAAATCCTCCTGGGGCAAATGATGAGTTACTCCTGGTATTATTCTGTTAGTTATATGTATGCCCTAGAGGCCATTACTATACATAGGATGTATATTGTAGTGGATGCTTGGACATATATAGGAAGGACTTGCTTGCTCGATATGATAGTATGCTATCTGGTTACTCTTTACCTTAACGTGTATACTGATTGTCTCTCTGTTACATGTTGGTAAAGCCCTTAGGATGTGTACTTGACTACCTAGACTATGATGCGGATCATACTAGTGGGGACATGGTAGTCCATAAGTACATCCTTCAAGGTCCCTAGTCGTGGGTGTATCGAGATGGGGCATCGATATACCAGAGTAGACTAGCGTATACCTTCTCGACCCATACAGATGGGCGATGGATGATCCCATATCCATTGGTGTTTGACATCAGAGATGATATACGGGTGCTCAGTGGAGACTGGGTACACTGGACGGACTCGCCGAGAACTCCCAGATGGTATTATACCTCACGTCAGATGGCAGTTCTCTGGTGACACTGGTACAGAGTAGTCTGTTGACCCGAGATCGTCATAGAGTCTTGTGTGATTCTCACTGTGCTTTGATTTCCACCTTACCACGTCTAAGAGGGCGTGCAAAACGGTGGTTTTTGGGTAAAGTCCCAAATCACATGGAGGCAATGAGCGATAGGAGGGGATTCGTCTCTCCCGGTATAGGGAGTTGATGTTGCACTGTGTTCGATTGGCTATAACCGGAAATCCCTGGCCAGGGTTGCTGAGATTTACTGGTAAGTGTTACCAGTAGTTTCTCGAACTGTTATAGACCTCATATCGACACGACTTATCGAGCAATTGGGGTCTAACGTTTACCACCCCTAGGCGAGATATGTGACATATCATACGAACAGACCGGACTGTACGGTAAGTGTTACTGGTTGGATTCACAGGAGTGTGAGCGGGCTTGCTCGTCGATCTTCTGATCGCTCAATACCCGGGTGGCCGTTACGTTTAGCAGACCGCTTGCGGCTTGTGGGTGTTTGATATGATCATCACCTGCTGCCGGCGTATTGACGAGTCTTTAGAGTCCTACACAGAGGTTTCCTGGCTCAAGCGAAACGAAATAGGAGCGCATATGAGATATGTGCGGGACCGAGAATAATACCAGTATGTGATACTGTATTCGATTCTCGCGATTTGTGACATTGATCGGTTATATGCGATATAGCCGGGTTATCGGATCAAGTGTTGATTCGATAAGTTGTTACTATTGATATCAGTCGGTCATATGCGATATGACCGGATCGTTAAATCAAGCGTTGATTTAATGATTTAATGCATGATTATATATTTGATATATTACTTTGCATTAACTAGTATTGGTTCACTTAAAAGAGGATTTTCTCACTTGATGTGCACATTGTATATGTGATATATTTTTGTGCATTTGATTGCATCATGTTTGATGATACATGATAGTTTGGTGTTTAGTTTAAACCATGGTTGGTCAATGGTTAGGGTTTCTTTTGCTTCATTTACATATTCATTTATTTATTTATTCATTTTTTAAAGAAATAAAATGGTAGCCAACTTTGGATTATCCTTGAAGCTTCATGAAGCTTTGAAATGGTTGACCATTTTGTTTCTTTCCCTAACCCTAACCATTCAACCTAACCTTAGTTAATTCTCTACACCTAACTATGGTTGAGATTATGATAAGTATCTTTTTATTTTCTATATTAAATACACTTATCATATTCTATCATCTTCTTCTTCTTCTTCTTCAAGAAGAAAGCTTGCTGCCAACAATGGCATCTTGAGAAAAAGAGTGAGAAATCCAATTCTAAAGTGAACCCACTTCCTATTTTTTCATCCTCTACCTCTTGCCAAGTAGTATAGGGTGTTTTCTTCACAAGTTTCATGACTTGGTGAAGTTGGAGCTTGATCTTGTGTTGCCTCGACGTAGATCATCTTCGGCATCGAAGTCGACGACCTAGCCCGCCCTTTTCTCCGATGAAGCCGACGCTAGAGCCCGGGATCCGATGATCGCAGCGAGGGGAATTCATCACGGAGCTATGGAGGTGGATGACCGGATCTACAAAGGTTGTATTTCCGTTCACTTCTTAGTAAAGTAGTTTACTAGTTCTAGTTTTCGCCTAAACTTTAGTTAACGATCCGTATTAGGGTTTCTTGGCACTTGTAAAAATTTGAAATTGGCATGGTTGATGCCTTGTGAGACCTCATTAGTGTGCCTAGGAACCCTACAGTGGTATCAGAGCCTAGCTAGAGCCTTAGGCGAAGTGTAGACGACATTTGAAACCCGAACGAATATCGAAACCTTAATCCAAAATGCTCTTCTAAAATTTTCTGAAAATTTGGATTTTTGTCATTTAAAAATATGCAGAAAACTAAGCAGGAGTTTCTAAGAATTACTGTAGAATTCGAGAGGCCAATTCCTCTAAAGTGCGGCGGAACCGCGGCACGAGCATGGCTCGTGCGGCGGTTCCGCGGCCACGTAGTCACATCAGCCTTTTTAATTTGCACAGTAATTCCCAGTTTACAGTGCTGTATTTTATGGGATATTTTAACTTTTACTCAACAGTTGAGCATTCTGGGGTTGTTTTGGGGATTCGATTATTCGATCGGATTGTCTAATTTTGTCTGTGTGCTTTTCCGGGTAATTTTAGAATATGTTAAAAAGTTCGACCAGATATAAATACCCAATTTTTCCACTGTCAGGAAATTTCCAAGTTTTGGATCTTTCCGTGGTTTAATAACGTTCTAAGTAGTGCAAGTAACTCGATGAACCCTCTAGAAGACAACAAACCTTAACTCGATTATGTGACCGTCTTGAACTGCCCTTTGAACCTTCGGGTTTGGGGCAGTACGGCGTGCCACATGTGAGGCGTTGGCTTGACCCTTCTACGGCTGGACCGTTGGTACTGAGGCACGAAGTGAATGTTTTTAAACCTATTTCATGTGTTGAGCTGTATCGGGAAAACTTGGGTGTTTGAATGTTCGATCGGAAAGTTTAACATTTTCTGTTTATCTGGAATGGGATACAATATTTGGAATCCACAAGCAGTTATGCGATAACTGATTTGAATGTTATAAACATAGCACTTTAGTCTCATTTGATCGGTTGCAACGGAATTTTGATGTGATCAAAAGTCCGTCGCAATCACGTAGCGTACGCGGATACTCGCCGGGTAAACTTAATAGACAGCCTCACTCCATAGCCCCGACCAAGTGACTATAGGAGAACCCCGTCGCCGAAAGCATCCGTCCGGGTGCTCGCGACAGCGGTGTTCCGCCTTGGTGCACTTCGTCGACGGTATCAGGGGTGCGGCCGTCCACTAAAGTTTGCGACGAGCATTCGATCTGGATGCCGGGAATCTTGTTGAATTGCCCGACTTTGTATTGAAAAGTGTTTTCGATTTTGAGACTAAAATGCGGGGTTTATAATTGTTAGGCATGTGATGTCTAAAGAATTCATTTGATTAGGCATGCGATGTCTAAGAAGGTTGCGGATTCCAACTGTTGTAGTTTTACACTTTCTTTTCTGTGACCGTAAGTGTAATATGTGATATCGCCGGTTTCGTTGCTATATGTCAACGACAATTGGGATACGCATGTTTACTTACGTTGATGACATGTGATGTTATGTGTTGCTGGATATGTTATATTGGATCGTCGCGTTTGAATAGCCGGGGGTTTTTATGTGAGATGAGTGTTTTTCATTTTCATTCATGTAAAAACTTGTATGTAATATTCTTTTTATTGGGGCACTTCCAGGTTGCGGAAGATGTCACCGTTTGTATATTATTTACTTTTCCGCACTAGGATAGACCCAAGGAGGGGAGCACAAGTGACCGGGTTCTAGGGTCCAGTGGGTGCCCAACTCGAGGAGTCGAGTCCGGGTCTCCTAACTCTAGAATTGGTAGGGTTGCTTGCCGCTCTTGTAGGGGTCTAGGGGTGTGGGTTTGGCTATTCATCACGACCGTGGAATCCGTATTTTATACTGGCTCGTATTGAAAACACGGACGTCCTAGTATATCCAATGTTTCATATGATTCTTCTGCTGCGATATCTGTGATGTGATCATGTGATGTTCTGTGATAAATACTGTATATGGTATATATGATATATTTATATAGACGTTACTTATGTTTTACACCCGCGCTAGCCCTGCCCCGCTCTGCCGTTAGTTACCTAACCTAACGGTGCACGAGGGGACATCGAGACGAATGCGGATGGCATAAGTGTACGTCGTATTTATCTGTGATGTTTAGGTACTTAAATGATGGGACTTCATTAATGTGATTAATGAAAGAAAAGAAACCTAAGATGTTGTAGAATCGAATTTCAAAATAAAACAGGTAGCTACATTTCTTGCTTTGCACAGTGATGTATATGATATATCCCGCACCTTATTCGATAAGGAAAGGACCGAGATCCCTTCACCGGGAGTGACTCCTTTAGCAATAACTGACAGATGCTACAACTCTCGGTTTGTCTTTTGATTGCTTCTATAGTTTCTGCTTTGCACAGTGATATATATGATATATCCAGCACCTCATTCGACGAGAAAAGGACCGACGATCCCTTCACCGGGAGTGACTCCTTTAGCAAAACTAGAAAATCCTCGGAAACACTCCATTTTAAAATCATTTGATTCTACAACGATATAAAGTTCATTACGCAAAAGGTTTTCTTAAAAACCTGTCGTAGCCCTCCGTCATTTCAGATAAGTAATAGTTAGTATTCGTGCTGCGTTTGTTGACTCAGTCAAGGCGTAGTGTGCGGTAGCTGATTAGTGCTTATCTGCTTGCATATGATGTGATTGGATTAGGGTAGTCGTGCGGCCTTGTTGACTCAGTCAAGGGTCGTGCGGGTGGGTTTAATTCAATCGAGAAATGACGGGTTGAACTTTACTTGCGGTCTATGGTTTGTTGACTCAGTCAAGGTCATAGATCGCTTGGGGCAAAATTATCGGGAATTTCAAGTGTTGAAATTTGCAATGAGATTGCATACCTTCTATGAAATAGTTGGATCCCGATATCCGCTGCGAGTAAGAGTTACTCCTGGGAGAGTTTTACACATTACAATTAGCCAATCAAGTAGGTGTCTAGAAAGGTGTCAACGGGGTTACGCCTCTGGGAAAACGAGGTTTACATTAATTAGGTTCGTGCGAAAGCACGGGGGACCTCCCTCAAAGTTCCGACACTGGCCTGGCTGAAAGATTGGCGAACTTGTAGTGTGTAATTAATCCCGGCTAGTCTTTCCTTTTAGGGTTTGAAGGAAGATTTGATAAAAACAGTGGGAGCCATCCTGATTAGATAAAATAATAACCAATCTGATCTTTCAAGAGCATACGCTGAGTGTTTTCTTCTCTCTCTCTCCAGGTAGCGACCATATCACGCCTTAATCAAGATAATAATACGGATTATTGACCGAACCCGCTTGTTATACTGAGCTGGGGAACGTTGGTTCCACTCCAACTTATAATTGTTATAAGACAGAGCAGGAAATTGGGGAATACCAGATTTCCCATGCCGCCCAAACGAAGAAAGTGCATATGATGCATCTCCTTCGGGTGTGTTCATTACAAAAAACTGTTTCTCTATCCTCTGCGTCCTGGGTATATGATACCGGATCAGGATCCCGCATATGTAATCTGTTACATGGGCTACAGATAGGTAAAGAACTGAGAACGGGTGATAAGTTTCATGAGGCAGAAAACGGGGCAAGTGTTGCAGCCAAGTCTGTTGGTCACTGTCACCCTGTATTACAAATACATTGATTCTGAACGAATGTTATTAGATACCGAACCTGATATACAAAATCATATCAGTCTCTTTATTAGTAAAGAAATGATAAAATTTTGTATTGTTGCATAATGTTTTGAACATTTCCTATATCAAAAGTTGATCGGTTCAGGCACGTTATCTAAAAGCATTGATGTTCTAAATCAAACTACAGTTTTTTAGTAAACAGAACACACACAAGAGGAAGAGTTCAGAAATGAACGAATCCTTCTTGAGGCATTGTAGACTAGGTCATATCAATGCGGTCCGACTAGAAAAGTTGCACAACGATACATATTTAAATCAGTTTGAATTTACATCTTGTGAAACTTGCCAGTCATGTCACAGAGATTAGATAACCATAGCTCTGTTACTGGAAACAGAGAAAGAGTTAGTGAACTCTTGGGATGATACAGGTTGATGTATGTAGGTCCCCAGTCTACACATGCCAAGACTGGTTTTTTGCACTTCATTACATTCTCTGATGATCTCTCAAGATTCAGACATATGTTCCTGTTGAAACACAAGTCCGAACCTTTTGAGATATTCACAGAATATAAGTTAGAAGTAGAGAACCAATACGGGTATAAGTATTATGTCCTTTGATATGATCAAGGAGGAGAATACTTGAGCACGGAAATCCTGGACTATTCTAAAGGAGAATGAGATTCTCTCTCAGCATTACTCCTCCGTATACACCACAGCACGTCGGTGTATCGGGGCGGAGCAGATACACCCTATTTTATATGGTGTGCTCTATGATGAGTACTATTGAGTTACCTATTTCCTTTTGAGAGTTATGCACTTATGAAGTTGCATACCTATTGAATATGGTTCCAATCAAATCAGTTGCCTAGCGCTTCATATGAGATATGGAAAGGGATGAGCCCATATCTTAAGTTAGTTAAGATTTGGGGTTGTCCGGCCTATATCTAAAAGCAAAATCCGGACAAGATCGAGGCAAGGTCTGTTATGTAGAACTGGAAATGTTCCAGCTATACAATATGCAGCTGATGATCTGGTAGAACCGAAGGATTCAATAGTAACCAACGAACCTCAGCCTCTCCGCCGATCTAGTAGGGTTCCTCACCCACCTGAGAGATACTCCGGTTTCTCTATGACAGTGGGAGCGAGGATTGCATCATGGGATGATGACCCAACTAGTTTCAAACTGGCCATCAGGAGTGAGACTCTGTAAGAATGGCTGGATGTTTAGCGATCTGAGATGGAATCCTTATACACCAACAAAGTATGGACTTTGGCTGCTATATCTGAAGGGTTAAATCCCCATCAGGAGCAAGTATATCTTGAGAAGATTACTTGGTGTAGATGGAAAAGTTGAGACTTTCAAAGCTAGACTTGTTAAAAGTTTGCATCATTTACCAGGCATGGATTATGATGAAACCTTTTTCAAGTAGCTATGCTTAAGTCCATCCAGATCCTACTTGCCACGGCTACATACCATGACTACGATATCTGGCGGTTGGGTGTCATGACTGCTTTTCTAAATAATGTTTTAGAAGAGTGTGTCTATAAGTACACAGCCAGAGGGCTTCGTAAACAGTGGGAGCAGCGGAAACGTGTGCAAGATGTTTTATGTGATGAAGCAGGCATCGCGGAGTTGGAACATCTGTTTTGATGAGTTAGTCAAACAGGTTGACATCATCAAAATGGTAGATGAACCTTGTATATACAAAAAGGTAGTAGGGAGTATGGTAATGATCCTCGTAGAGTACGTGGATGACATACTCTTGATAGGGAAGAAGTTTCCTATGCTACGATCGGTCAATCTCCGCTTATCACAATGATTCTCCATAAAGGATCAAAGTGATACCTACTAAATCCTGGGTTTTGGATCTATGAGATAGATCTAATTGGATATTAGGATACTCACTAGCTGTAGTGAGAAGGTATCAATTAATCCTGGGGAGAATCACTGGAAAGGTTCCAGGGTGATAAGGACGACTGAATGTCAGTCGCAGGCATTGTCTTTACCCTCAGTAAAGGGATGGTATGTTGGAAGAGTTCCAAGCTAAATACCGTGGCATACTAGACAATTAAGGCTGGATACATCGCTACTTAAAGATGCTGCCAAAGAGGCTGTCTGGGTGTATATTTGTTCATGAGATGAACTTCGTTCCTCCCATTGTGTGACAATGGAGTTGTGGCTTATGCCAAGGAACGTCCGTCCCATCAGTGATCCAGACATATTCTAAGGCAGTATCACCTGATCAAGGAGATGGTTGATCTTCAGGGTGATCAAGGTTAGGAGAGTAGACTCAGAGGACAACACGGTGAATCCACTCACGAAAGGCCTTTTCCCAGAGAGAGACTATTATGGGATGGTTGAGTATGAGATACTACAACCACTGCTATCAGATGGCCCTAGTGCAAGTGGGAGACTGTTAGTTATATGTATGCCCTAGATGCCATTACTATACATAGGATGTATATTGTAGTGGATGCTTGGACATATATAGGAAGGACTTTCTTGCTCGACATGATAGTATGCTATCTGGTTACTCTTTACCTTAACGTGTATACTGATTGTCTCTCTGTTACATGTTGGTAAAGCCCTTAGGATGTGTACTTGACTACCTAGACTATGATGCGGATCATACTAGTAGGGACATGGTAGTCTATAAGTACATCCTTCAAGATCCCTAGTCGTGAGTGTATCGAGACGGGGCATCGATATACCAGAGTAGACTAGCGTATACCTTTTCGACCCATACAGATGGGCGATGGATGATCCCATATCCATTGGTGTTTGACATCAGAGATGATATACGGGTGCTCAGAGGAGACTGGGTACACTGGACGGACTCGCCAAGAACTCCCAGATGGTATTATACCTCACGTCAGATGGCAGTTCTCTAGTGACACTGGTACAGAGTAGTCTGTTGACCCGAGATCGTCATAGAGTCTTGTGTGATTCCCACTGTGCTTTGATTTCCACCTTACCACGTCCAAGAGGGCGTGCAAAACGGTGGTTTTTGGGTACATTCCCGAATCACATGGAGGCAATGAGCGATAGGAGGGGATTCGTCTCTCCCGGTATAGGGAGTTGATGTTGCACTGTGTTCGATTGGCTATAACCGGAAATCCCTGGCCAGGGTTGCTGAGATTTACTGGTAAGTGTTACCAGTAGTTTCTCGAACTGTTATAGACCTCATATCTACACGACTTATCGAGCTATTGGGGTCTGACGTTTACCACCCCTAGGCGAGATATGTGACATATCAGACGAACAGACCGGACTGTACGGTAAGTGTTACTGGTTGGATTCACAGGAGTGTGAGCGGGCTTGCTCGTCGATCTTCTGATCGCTCAATACCCGGGTAGCCGTTACGTTTAGCAGACCGCTTGCGGCTTGTGGGTGTTTGATATGATCATCACCTGCTGCCGGCATATTGACGAGTCTTTAGAGTCCTACACAGAGGTTTCCTGGCTCAAGCGAAACGAAATAGGAGCGCATATGAGATATGTGCGGGACCGAGAATAATACCAGTATGTGATACTGTATTCGATTCTCGCGATTTGTGACATTGATCGGTTATATGCGATATAGCCGGGTTATCGGATCAAGTGTTGATTCGATAAGTTGTTACTAATTATATTAGTCGGTCATATGCGATATGACCGGATCCTTAAATCAAGCGTTGATTTAATGATTTAATGCATGATTATATATTTGATATATTACTTTGCATTAACTAGTATTGGTTCACTTAAAAAAGGATTTTCTCACTTGATGTGCACATTGTATATGTGATATATTTTTGTGCATTTGATTGCATCATGTTTGATGATACATGATAGTTTGGTGTTTACTTTAAACCATGGTTGGTCAATGGTTAGGTTTTCTTTTGCTTCATTTACATATTCATTTATTTATTTATTCATTTTTTAAAGAAATAAAATGGTAGCCAACTTTGGATTATCCTTGAAGCTTCATGAAGCTTTGAAATGGTTGACCATTTTGTTTCTTTCCCTAACCCTAACCATTCAACCTAACCTTAGTTAATTCTCTACACCTAACTATGGTTGAGATTATGATAAGTATCTTTTTATTTTCTATTTTAAATACACTTATCATATTCTATCATCTTCTTCTTCTTCTTCTTCAAGAAGAAAGCTTGCTGCCAACAATGGCATCTTGAGAAAAAGAGTGAGAAATCCAATTCTAAAGTGAACCCACTTCCTATTTTTTCATCCTCTACCTCTTGCCAAGTAGTATAGGGTGTTTTCTTCACAAGTTTCATGACTTGGTGAAGTTGGAGCTTGATCTTGTGTTGCCTCGACGTAGATCATCTTCGGCATCGAAGTCGACGACCTAGCCCGCCCTTTTCTCCGATGAAGCCGACGCTAGAGCCCGGGATCCGATGATCACAGCGAGGGGACTTCATCACGGAGCTATGGAGGTGGATGACCGGATCTACAAAGGTTGTATTTCCGTTCACTTCTTAGTAAAGTAGTTTACTAGTTCTAGTTTTCGCCTAAACTTTAGTTAACGATCCGTATTAGGGTTTCTCGGCACTTGTAAAAATTTGAAATTGGCATGGTTGATGCCTTGTGAGACCTCATTAGTGTGCCTAGGAACCCTACATATTCCAGTGCAGCAATGCTGATGCCAAACAAAATCCAAATCCCAAGTTTCTCTCAAATTCAAAAGTCAAGCCAAATAAGGCAGAAAACAAACAGATCAAATTAATTTCCCACCAGGTAGTGCTTCCAAGCTCAAAAGTCCTGCTGGATGGGTAGGGAACTCCTAAAATAAATCAAATCAAACAAATCAACCCTGACACCGTAGAAAGCGGAGCAAGTCAACTTCAACCCCGATACCGCAGAAAACGGAGCAAGTCAAATCAAATCCTGACACTGCAAAAAACAGAGCAAGTCAAATCAAACCCCGACACCGTAAGAAGCGGAGCAAGTCACCGACCGTCCACGTCGCTAAAATGGCGGCACCGACCGTCCACGTCGCTAAAATGGCAGCACCGACCGTCCAAGTTGCAAAATGGATAGCACCGACCGTCCACATTGCTAAAATGGCAGTACTGACCGTCCACGTCGCTAAAATGGCAGCACCAACCGTCCACATCGCTAAAATGGCAGCACCGACCGTCCACATCGCAAAAAGTGCAGCACCAACCGTCCACGTCGCTAAAATGGCAATACCGACCATCTAAGTCTCAAAAAGGGCAGCACCGACCATCCACGTCGCAAAAATGGCAGCACCGACCATCCACGTCGCTAAAATGGCAGCACCGACCGTCCACATCGCTAAAATGGTAGCACCGACCGTCCAAGTCGCTAAAAGGGCAGTACCGACCGTCCACGTCGTAAAAATGGCAGCACCAACTGTCCACATCGCTAAAATAGCAACACCGACCATCCAAGTTGCAAAAAGGGCAGCACCGACCGTCCACATCGCTAAAATGGCAGTACCGACCGTCCAAGTCGCAAATTGGGCAACACCGACCGTCCACGTCGCTAAAATGGCAGCACCGACCATCCAAGTCGCTAAAAGGCCAGCACCGACCGTCCACATCGCAAAATGGTAGCACCGACCATCCACGTCGCAAAAAGGGGAGCACCGACCGTCCACGTCGCAAAAAGGGCAGCATCGACCTCCACGTCGTCAAAACGGGAACCAAACCAAGTACCTCCACGCGAAAGATCCATCAATTTCATGTACACAACCCACATATTTGGTATGCATTAATTGATGGGGGCACTTTGTTTGGGTCAAAATTTACACCCCGGTTGACCAAGTCAAAATCAAAGTCAACCCCAAGCCAAGTAGGCCCAAGCCCAGGTCAAGTAGGCCCATGCTCGAGTCGAGCCCGAACATGAAGCGGCCGAGCCCCCCTGCCAAAAGAAAAATTTTGTAATAAATAATTTTGGTGTAATTTTTTATGAATAAATATAAGAAAAATTGGCATGAAGCCAAATTTTTGTAAAACACATGGCTCGTGTGCAAAAGAAATGAGCACATGAGGCATGGGATGGGCAAAATGCTATTTTGTAAAAGCCAAGGGACTATATGTAAAGTTTGTACACCATAAAAGCAAAGATTATGAAAATATCTCAATAACTTTTTCTCTCTCTAAAATTTCCAGGGTTTGTGCCTCCTTCTCCTTCCTCAAGGTTTTAAACATTCATTCATTTTTGAATTAAATCAAGAGTTCAATTCCTCTTTTTTCAAAAAGAAACTATTTTTCACCATAAAACCTTTAAAAAGGAACTCGGATCTTTCATCAAATCCCCAAAACGGGAGATTTTTAAGTTTCACCCCACTTTTCTTCAAGATCTAGCCAGCGGAGAAGAAGAATAAGGATACCCATCTCCAAAAGTCCTATTTCGGGAGGATCTGAGGCACAAAAGAAGATCTTGTAGGGTTGCTAGGCACATGCACAAGAGTCTACGAGGCATCAACCATGCCTGATTTAAAATTTAGCCGTGCCGAACAACCCAGAGCCGGATCTTTAAACTATAGTTTAGGCGAAAACAAGTATGTTAAACAGTTTAACACTAAGTGAGAGGGATTACAACCTTTGTAGATCCGGTTTTTCACTTCTTAATCTCCTTGTTGAGGTCCCTTCGCTGCGATCATCGTGTTCCGGACTCTCGAGAGGCTTCACGAAGAGAAGGTGCAAGCTAGCTTCCGATCTTCGATAACAAAGATGATTTACCTTGAAGTTTCATTAACACAAGCTCTCACTCACAAAATGAAGTGAACACCCTCATCTAAATGGAAAGGGTAGATGAGGATGATGAAGTAGGATTTTTTCTCTCATTTGTTTTCATATTCTCACTCACTTTCATCACTTAGCAAAAATCTAGAAAGCTTTTTCCAAGAAGGAACTCAAGGAAGAAGATGATAGAATCCTTTTGTGATGAACAATGAAAGAAGATAATGATCAATAATGCAACCATGGTTGCTAAACCTTTGTAGAGAATTAACCAAGGGTGTAGGATTTGGGTTAGGTTAAAGATGGGTCATTTGTAAATATCTTTTCCATGACAAAATAAAAACCTTCTAGAAACTTCTAGAAAGCATTAACCCAAATCAAACCCTAATCCTGTTTAATCTCCACTAATCATGTTGCATTAGTTATCATATCATATTACAATATTATATATCACATATATAATATTTATTGTAAAAAAACAAAATAATACAATTAACATATATCGCATATATATCAATGTATTACCCGAGTGAGAAAAAGAATCTTTTAGTGAGCTAATATTAATTAATGTAATTTAATATATCATATATATTATTATACATTAAATTATCGAATCAACACTTGATCCGACAATCTGGCTATATCGCATATAACCGACTAATACGTTGACCCGACTATATCACATATACCCGGCCGATATCTCATATCGCGAGAATCCAATACGGTATCACATATCGCATTATCCTCGGTCCCGCACATATCACATATGTGCTCCTACTCCGTTTTTCCTGAGCCAAGAAACCTCTGTGTAGGACTCTAAAGAATCGTCAATACGCCGGCAGTAGGTGATGATCATATCAAACACCCACAAGCTGCAAGCGGTCAGCTAAACGTAACAGCCACCCAGGTATTGAGCGCTCAGAAGATCAACAAGCAAGCATGTACATTCTCCTGTGAATCCAATCAGTAACACCCCCGTACAGTCCGGTCTCGTCGTCTAATATGTCGCATATCTCGCCTAGGGGTGGTAAACGTCAGACCCCAGTAGCTTGATAAGTCGTGTCGATATGAGGTCTATAACAGTTCGAGAAACTACTAATAACACTTACCAGTAAATCTCAGCAATCCTGGCCAGGGATTTCCAGTTATATCCAATCGAACACAGCGCAACATCAACTCCCTATACCGGGAGAGACGAATCCCCTCCTATCGCTCATTGCCTCCATATGATTCGGGATTGTACCCAAAAGCCACCTTTTTGCACGCCCTCTTGGACGTGGTATGATGGAAATCAAAGTACGGTGGGAATCACACAAGTCTCTATGACGATCTCGGGTCAACAGACTACTCTGTACCAGTGTCACCAGAGAACTGCCATCTGACGTGAGGTATAATACCATCTGGGAGTTCTCAGCGAGTCCATCCAGTGTACCCGGTCTCTACTGAGCACCCGAACACCATCCTTGATGTCAAACACCAATGGATATGGGATCATCCATCGCCCATCATATGGGTCAAGATGCGTATACGCTAGTCTACTCTGGTGTATCGATGCCCTGTCTCGATACACCCTCGACTAGGAACAGTTATAGGATGTACTCGTCGACTACCGTGGCCCCACTAGTATGATCTCATCATAGTCCCAGTAGTCGAGTACATATCCTAAGGGCTTTATCAACATGTAATATAGAGACAATCAGAATACATGTTAAGATAAAGTACAACCAGATAGCATACTATCATGTCGAGCAAGAAAGTCCTCCCTATATATGTCCAAGTATCCATTACAATATACATCATATGTACAGTAATGGCCTCTAGGGCATACATATAACTAACAATCTCCCACTTGCACTAGGGCCATCAGTTGTGGTATCACATACCCAACAATTAGCTGTGGTTGAAGTATCTCATACTCAACCATCCCATAAAAGTCTCTACTGGGAAAAAGGCCTTTGTGAGTGGATCCGCGCTGTTGTCCTCTGTGTCTACTCTCCTAACCTCGATCTCCCTGGAGATCAACCATCTCCATGATCAGTTGATACTGCCTAAGAATTATATCTGGATTTCTGATGGGACGGTAGTTCCTTGGCTAAAGCCACAACTCCATTGTCACACAATGGTAAGAACGAAGTTCATCTCATGAACTTATATGTATCCAGACTGCCTCTTTGGTAGCATCTTTGGTAACGATATATCTTGCCTTCAATCGTCTAGTAAGTCACGGTATCTAGCTTGGAACTCTTCCAACATACCGTCCCTCCACTGAGAGTATAGACAAGATTGCGACTGACATTCAGTCGTCCTTATCACCCTGGAACCTTTCCAGTGATTCTCCCCAGGATCGATTGATACCATCTCACTACAACTAGTGAGTATCCTAACATCCAATTAGATCTATCTCATAGATCCAAAAACCCAGGATTTAGGAGGTATCACTTTGATCCTATATGGAGAATCCTTGTGATAAGCGGAGATTGACCGAGCGTAGCATAGGAAACTCCTTCCTTATCAATAGTATGTTATCCACGTACTCTACGAGGATCAGCACCATACCCTCTACTACCTTTTTTGTATATACAAGGTTCATCTACCATTTTGATGAAGTCAAACTCTTTGACTACCACATCAAAACAGACGTTCCAACTCCGCGATGCCTGCTTTATCATATAAAACATCTTACACACGTTTTCGCTGCTCCCACTGTCTACGAAGCCCTCTGGCTGTGTACTTATAGACGCTCTCTTCCAAATCATCATTTAGAAAAGCTGTCATGACAACCAACTGCCAGATATCATAGTCATGGTATGTAGCCGTGGCAAGTAGGATCTGGATGGACTTAAGCATAACTTTGAAAGTCTTAACTTTTCCATATACACCAAGTAATCTTCTCAAGATATACTTGCTCCTGATGGGGATTTAACCCTTCAGATAAAGCAACCAAAGTCCATACTTTGTTGGTGTATAAGGATTCCATCTCAGATCGATAAGCATCCAGTCATTCTTACAGAGTCTCACTCCTGATGGCCAGCTCGAAACTAGTTGGGTCACCATCTCATGATGCAATCCTCGCTCCCACTGTCATAGAGAAACCGAAGTATCTCTCAGGTGGATGAGAAACCCTACTAGATCGGCGGAGAGGCTGAGGTTCGTTGGTTACTATTGAATCCTTTGGTTCTACCAAATCATCTGCTGTAGTTTGTATAGCTGGAACTCCTTCCAGTTCTACCTTATGACCAATAATTTCTTCATAAGAAATTCCCTTTCATAAAGGTGGCATGCTGAGAAACAAAACATCTTTTGTTCCTCGGTTAGGTAGAAGATATTCCCTTGTGTATGCTTGGGATATCCAACAAACTTCTACAAATCTGACTTTGCCTCGAGCTTGTTCGGATTATGCTTTTAGACATAGACCGGACAACCCCAAATCTTAACAAACTTAAGATATGGGCTCTTCCCTTTCCATATCACATATGAAGTGGTTGGCATCTGATTTGATTTGAACCCTATTCAATAGGTATGCAGCTTCTCAAGTGCATAACTCCCAAAAGGAAATAGGAAACTCAGTAGTACTCATCATAGAGCCCACCATATCACATAAGGTGCTATTGCTCCGCCCCGATATACCATCGTGCTATGGTGTATACGGAGGAGTAATGCCGAGAGAGAATCTCATTCTCCTTTAGAATAGTCCAGGAATCTCCGTGCTCAAGTATTCTCCTCCTTGATATCATCAAAGGACATAATACTTATACCCGTTTTTGGTTCTCTACTTCTAACTTATATTCTGTGAATATCTCAAAAGCTTCGGACTTGTGTTTCAACAGGAACATATGTCTGAATCTTGAGAGATCATCAGAGAATGTAATGAAGTACAAAGAACCGGTCCTGGCATGTATAGACATGGGACTTTCATACATCAGCATGTATCAATCCCAAAAGTTCACTAACTCTTTCTCTGTTTCCAATAAACAGAGCTGTGGTCATCTTATCTTTGTGACATGACCGGCAAGTTTCACAAGATGTAAATTCAAACTAATTTAAATATGCATCTTTATGTAACTTCGGCTAGTCGGGTCGCATTGATATGACCTAGTCTACAATGCCTCAAGAAAGATTCGTTCATTTCTGAACTCTTCCTCTTGTGTGTGTTCTGTATACTAAGAACTGTAGTTTGATTTAGAACGTCTATGCTTTTAGATAACGTGCCTGAACCGATCAACTCTTGATATAGGAAATGTTCAAAACATTATCCAACAATACAAAATTATATCTTTTCTTTACTAATAAAGAGACTGATATGATGTTGTATATCAGGTTCGGTATCTAATAATATTCGTTCAGAATCAATGTATTCTGGTAATACAGGGTGATAGTGACCAACAGACTTGGCTGCAACACTTGCACCGTTTCTATCTCATGAAACTTATCACCCGTTCTCAGTTCTCTACCTATCTGTAGCCCATGTAACAAATTACATATGTGGGATCCTGATCCAGTATCAAATACGCAGGACGTAAAGGATACCGAGAAACAGTTCTCTGTAATGAACATACCCGAAGAAGATGCATCAACATGCACTTTCTTCGTTTGGACGGCACGGGAATTCTGGTAATCTCCAATTTCCTGCTCTGTCTTATAAAAATTATAAGTTGGAGTGGGACCAACGTTCCCCAGCTCAGTATAACAAGCGGGTTCGGTCAATATATCCGTTTTATTATCTTGATTAAGGCGTGATATGGTCGCTACCTGGAGAGAGAGAAGAAAACACTCAGCGTATGCTCTTGCAAGATTAGATTGGTTATCACCTTATCTAATCAGGATGCCTCCCACTATTTTAGTCAAATCTTCCTTCAAACCCTAAAAGGAAAGATTAGCCGGGATTAATTACACGCTACAAGTTCGCCAATCTTTCAGCCAGGCCAGTGCCGGTACTTTGAGGGAGGTTCCCCGTGCTTTCGCACGAACCTAATTAAAGTAAACCTCGTTTTCCCAGGGGCGTAACCCAGTTAACACCTTTCTAGACACCTACTTGATCGGCTAATTGTAATGTGTAAAACTCTCCCAGGAGTAACTCTTACTCGCAGTGGGTATCGGGATCCAACTATCTCATAGAAGGTATGCAATCTCATTGCAAATTTCAACACATGAAATTCCAGATAATTATGCCCCTAGCAACTTATGACCTTGTCTAAGGTCAACAAATCATAAGTGCTAGCCAAGTTCAACCCGTCATTTCCCGATTGAATTAAACCCATCCACACGACCCTTGGCTAAGGTTAACAAAGTCGCACGACTACCCTAACTCAATCGCATCATATGCTTATACAGATAAGCACTAATCAGCTACCGCACACTACGCCTTGGCTAAGGTCAACAAACGCAGCACGAATACTAACCAGTACTTATCTGAAATGATGAAGGGCTACAACAGGTTTTTAAGAAAACCTTTTACGTAATGAACTTGATATCGTTATAGAATCGAGTGATTTTAAATGGAATGTTTTTGAAGCCTTTTCTAGTTTTGCTAAAGAGGTCACTCCCGGTGAAGGGATCGTCGGCTCTTTCCTCATCGAATAAGGTGCAGGATATTTCACAAATATCACTGTGCAAAGCAAGAACTATAGAAGCAATCAAAAGACAAACCGAGTTTGTAGCATCTGCTAGTTTCACTAAAGAGGCCACTCCCGGTGAAGGGATCTCGGCTCTTTCCTTATCAAATAAGGTGATGGATGTTCTACAAGGAACACCGCTATGCAAAACAAGAACTAGAGCTACCAGTTTTTAAACAAGTTTCTACAACATCTTTAGGTTTGTTTTAGTTTCATTAATCTCATTAATGAAGTCCCATTTTATTATGCTTCACAAGCATCTCATTTGAAACAAAATCTGCAATATAACATATATCTCATATATATAATATAAACATTCGTCTCAGGCAGTAATATGATCTCATCACAGAACATTGCAGCAGAAGAACAAATATGAAATATTGGATATACTAGGAGGTCCGTGTTTTCAATACGAGCCTGTATAAAACACGGATTCCACGGTCGCGATGAATAGCCAAACCCACATCCCTAGACCCCTAAGAGATCGGCAAGCAACACTGCCAATTCTAGGGTTAGGAGACCCGGTCTCGACTCCTCGAGATGGTCTCCCACTGGACCCTAGAACCCGGTTACTTGTGCTCCTCGTCTTGGGTCTACCTAATGCGGAAAAGTAAATAATATACAATGGTGACATCATCCTCAGCCCGGAAGTGCCCCAATAAAAGAATATTACATACAAATGAATTTAACATGAATGAAAAAGAAAAACTCTCATCTCACATAAAACCCCCGGCTATTCAGAAAGCGACGATCCAATATAACATATCACAGCAACACATAATATCTCATATCATCAACGTAAGCAAGTATGCGTATCCCAATTGTCGTTGACGTATAGCAACGAAGTCGGCGATACACCACATACTACGCTTACGGTCACAGAAAAGAAAGTGTAAAACTACAACAGTTGGGATCCGCAACCTTCTTAGACATCGCATGCCTAACCAAATGAATTCCTTAGACATCGCATGCCTAACAATTATAAACCCCACATTTTAGTCTCATTATCGAAAACTCTTTTCAATATCTAGTCGGGTAATTCAACAAGATTCTCGACATCTTGATCGAATGCTCGTCGCAAACTTTAGTAGACGGCCGCACCCCCGGATGCCGTCGACGAAGTGCACTAAGGCGGAACACCGCTGCCGCGAGCACCCGAACGAATGCTTTTGGCGACGGGGTTCTCCTACAGTCACTTGGTCGGGGCTTTGGGGCATGGCTGTCTATTAAGTTTACCCGGCGAGTATCCGCGTACGCTACGTGAGTGCGACGAACTTTTGATCGCATCAAAATCCCGTGGCAACCGATCATTTGAGACTAAACTGCTAGATTTATAACATTCAAATTAATTATCTCATAACTACATGTGGATTCCAAATATTGTGTCACATTCCAGATAAAAAGACAGTGTTAAACTTTCCGATCGAATAATCAAACACCCAAGATTTCCCAAATAGCTCAACACTTGAGCGGGGTTCAAAAAATATCCATCACATGCCACAATACCGATGGTCCAGCCGTAGAAGGGTCAAGCCAACACCTCACATGTGGCAACGTCGTACTGCCCCAAACCCTAAGGTTTAGAGGCAGTTCAAGATGGTCACATAATCGAGTTAAGGTTTGTTGTCTTCTAGAGGGTCCACCGCGTTACTTGCATGATTTTCCGGAAGTCTCAAACTCGAGAAAAAATCCAACTTTTGAAAAATTTCCGACAGGGGAAAAAGTGAGTTGTTGATATCCGTTCGAACTTTTTAACATGTTTGTAAAATTATCCGGAAAAACTAAACGAAGTTATACTTTCCGATCGAATCAACGAGTCCCCAATACAACCCAGAAAACTCAACACTTGAGCAAGAATTAAAAATTCCCAGAAGAATCAGGAAACACCTACGGAGGTAACAGTAGAAAAACGAGTCCCTAATCTCCACATACGGCCGCGGAACCGCCGCCAATACCAGGTTACGGCCGCGGTTCCGCGGCGCCACAGTGGAGTTAAGAGGTCGTATTCTACAATTATTATTAGATTTCCCTGCTCAATTTTCTGAGCATTTTTAATTCATAACAAATCACATTTTTAAAAAATGTCCAGAGAAGGGTTCGTGTCGGGGTTTCCGGGTTCGATCGGACTTTAAACTTCGCCTAAAACTCTAGCTTAGCTCTGATACCACTGTAGGGTTGCTAGGCACATGCACAAGGGTCTATGAGGCATCAACCATGCCCGATTTAAAATTTAGCCGTGCCGAACAACCCAGAGCCGGATCATTAAACTAGAGTTTAGGCGAAAACAAGTATATTAAATAGTTTAACACTAAGTGAGAGGGATTACAACCTTTGTAGATCCGGTCCTTCACTTCTTAATCTCCGTGTTGAGGTCCCTTCGCTGCGATCATCGTGTTCCGGACTCTCGAGAGGCTTCACGAAAAGAAAGGTGCAAGCTAGCATCCGATCTTCGATAACAAAGATGATCTATCTTGAAGTTTCATTAACACAAGCTCTCACTCACAAAATGAAGTGAACACCCTCATCTAAATGGCAAGGGTAGATGAGGATGATGAAGTAGGATTTTTGCTCTCATTTGTTTTCATATTCTCACTCACTTTCATCACTTAGCAAAAAGCTAGAAAGCTTTTTCCAAGAAGGAACTCAAGGAAGAAGATGATAGAATCCTTTTGTGATGAACAATGAAAGAAGATAATGATCAATAATGCAACCATGGTTGCTAAACCTTTGTAGAGAATTAACCAAGGGTGTAAAGTTTGGGTTAGGTTAAAGATGGGTCATTTGTAAATATCTTTTCCATGACAAAATAAAAACCTTCTAGAAACTTCTAGAAAACATTAACCCAAATCAAATCCTAATCCTGTTTAATCTCCACTAATCATGTTGCATTAGTTATCATATCATGTTACAATATTATATATCACATATATAATATTTATTGTAACAAAATAAAATAATACAATTAACATATATCGCATATATATCAATGTATTACCCGAGTGAGAAAAAGAATCTTTTAGTGAGCTAATATTAGTTAATGTAATTTAATATATCATATATATTATTATACATTAAATAATCGAATCAACACTTGATCCGACAATCCGGCTATATCGCATATAACCGACTAATACGATGACCCGGCTATATCACATATACCCGGCCGATATCTCATATCGCGAGAATCCAATACGGTATCACATATCGCATTATCCTTGGTCCTGCACATATCACATATGTGCTCCTACTCCGTTTTGCCTGAGCCAAGAAACCTCTGTGTAGGACTCTAAAGAATCGTCAATACGCCGGCAGTAGGTGATGATCATATCAAACACCCACAAGCTGTAAGCGGTCAGCTAAACGTAACAGCCACCCAAGTATTGAGCGCTCAGAAGATCAACAAGCAAGCATGTACATTCTCCTGTGAATCCAATCAGTAACACCCCTGTACAGTCCGGTCTCGTCGTCTAATATGTCGCATATCTCGCCTAGGGGTGGTAAACGTCAGACCCCAGTAGCTTGATAAGTCGTGTCGATATGAGGTCTATAACAGTTCGAGAAACTACTGATAACACTTACCAGTAAATCTCAGCAACCCTGGCCAGGGATTTCCAGTTATAGCCAATCGAACACAACGCAACATCAACTCCCTATACCGGGAGAGACGAATCCCCTCCTATCGCTCATTGCCTCTATGTGATTCGGGACTGTACCCAAAAGCCACCTTTTTGCAGGCCCTCTTGGACGTGGTATGATGGAAATCAAAGCACAGTGGGAATCACACAAGACTCTATGACGATCTCGGGTCAACAGACTACTCTGTACCAGTGTCACCGGAGAACTGCCATCTGACGTGAGGTATAATACCATCTGGGAGTTCTCGGCGAGTCCGTCCAGTGTACCCAGTCTCTACTGAGCGCCCGTACACCATCCTTGATGTCAAACACCAATGGATATGGGATTATCCATCGCCTATCATATGGGTCAAGATGCGTATACGCTAGTCTACTCTGGTGTATCGATGCCCTGTCTCGCTACACCCTCGACTAGGAACAGTTATAGGATGTACTCGTCGACTACCGTGGCCCCACTAGTATGATCTCATCATAGTCCCAGTAGTCGAGTACATATCCTAAGGGCCTTATCAACATATAATATAGAGACAATCAGAATATATGTTAAGATAAAGTACAACCAGATAGCATACTATCATGTCGAGCAAGAAAGTCCTCCCTATATATGTCCAAGCATCCATTACAATACACATCATATGTACAGTAATGGCCTCTAGGGCATACATATAACTAACAGATCCAAAGATTTCTACGAGTTTAACTCCATTCAAGATCTGTTGGAGTTTAACTCCAAAAATCAAACCCCTTGGGAGTTCAACTCTTAACCCAGGGGCTAAGCCCCTTTTCTGCTGGTGTTTCCAGCGGTCGCGTGCCGCGCACATGACCCGCAGACGCTAAGCGCCCATGTGAGCCTCACGCTACTCACGGGCGCTCAGCGCCCAGCGGTCGCGTGCAGCACGCATGACTCGCCAGCGCCCAGCGGTCGCGTACTGCACACATGACCCGTTGGCGCCCAGCGGGCGTGTGCTGCGCACGTGACCCGCGGGCGCCCGGCGCCTATGCGTTGCGCACGTAACTCGTGGGCGCCAGGCACATGACCAGCGGGCGCCAAGTACCCCGCGCCGCGTATGTGACCCACGGACGCCTAGTACCCAAGTGCCATGCACGCGTCTTTAATACGCTCCTCACCCCTCATTTTCCATGCACTCCACACCAGAAACACGTCCCCTGTTAGAAAATTTTTTCTAACGGGGCGTTGCCCAGCACCCCGCAAGGGGGTTGCTAGCCCTCTTGACCTCCATCCCGCTATCTGAGTAGCGGGACCCCCATAAACTCTGTGAGGCCCCCGATATATCCAAAACCCTTTCAAAACACAACACACGCACACTGCATATTGAGTTCACATGACCAGTTTGACCCGTCAATCGGAGGTTCTCTCGCTCTAAAGGCGAGGAGTAATTAACGGCAGCTTAGTCCGTGGCTGCCGGAGATTCGGATCCCCATAATCAATAAACCCCCGTCTTCCCTAGACAGGGGAATCTGTATATACCTGACAAGCGCGCGCATTCCCATCTCAATGGGGTGACAAAAAACACCCTACACTTCTCATCCTAAGGCGACATTTTTATTTGATTGTACCTAGATGAACCATCCATGAAAGTGAACAGCTCGTAATTTGAGGTGTCGTCGATCATCATCTCCATGACCGGAAGCGGAAAATCATCTTTAGGCCATGCTTTGTTCAGGTCCCTGAAATCAACACAGACTCAGATCTGCCCATTCTTCTTTTTCATTGGGACTATGCATGCGATCCAATCCGCATATTTCTCTTCTCTGATGAAGCCAGCATCGATAAGTTTCTTTGTTTCCTCGATGGCTTTTTCTTCTAGCTCCCTTCTTATTCTTCGAGAAGCTTGTTTGACTGGCTTGGCATCAGAAGATATAGCCAGCTTATGCATGGCACTTCAGGAGAGTGGCCAGGCATTTCTCTGTATGTCCAAGCGAAGCAGTCAGCGAACTCATGCAATAGGGCGACTATCTGCTTTTTCATTTCAACTGACAAGAGTGAGCTGATGTAGATCGACCTTGGATTATCGGGCGTTCCCAAGTCAATCTCGGTTTGCTCGTCGAAGGTTGCTTGTCCGCCATCTTCGAGCTCTCGAGGGGCTTCTTTTGGCTCGGCTAACTTGTCGTCATCATTTGACCTTTCCCTGGCTTCACCAACCTGGATCATATAACATGCTTTGGCATCAGGTTGAATGAAACCTATGTCCTATCTATCTGGGATTCATCCATCGATGAATGCTCAGACCCGAGGCAGATGCCGCATCCCCTCATAAAACTTCGCATCGGATTCCGTTTGATATAACCGACATCCGCACTTTTTGAAATATTCCCGCATCTCAGGCGCATAATATCATGGATTAGGGATGGCTCTTATGCCTCTTTCTTAGGTAAGGCATATGACAGACAAATCGTCCTGGTGCACGACAGGATTTGACCCATAAAACAGGATGCCCTTCTGTCCACTTTTCCTTCCGAGAACATAGAAGATATTTAGATGGTCCACGGTGGAGACTGACAATGCATCGAGCTCTTTTCACATCTGCTCCGGCACCCTTGTGACGGCTAGGGACCCTTTCGTAACTTCGAAGGTCTCTCTTAGCTTCTCTTTCGCATGAGAGCCCGATTTGCACAGCTATTGCAAGACGGATCATTTTCTTCTGATTCTTCAGTGTCACTGCCTAAACGAGGGAGAATTTTGCTTCCGGATAAGCCTTCAATATCAGACATGTCCGTATCGCTACCGAAATGAGGGCGAGTTTTACAGAAGGACGGACTTCCAGCGTCGAACTAATCAGTGTCACTGCCGAAATGCGGACACACATGGGGGTTTTTGCTTTTGAAAGGCTCAAATTTGCTTTTGAGTTTCGGGACGGTTCTGTCTTTGGTCAGCTGTGGCTCAGCACTTTGGAGGTTCACAAAGTACCGAGAATCTTCGTATCGGACTTCATGCACACCAAACGGTTGGATGTCCCCGTCAATACATCTTTCTTCACAATTTTTTGTATACTTCATGCACTGATGGAGAGTTGATGGAACGATGCCATAATCGTGAAACCACGGTCGTCCTAGGAGGATCTTATAGGACGTGTCGGCGTCGATCATGTATATCTTAACTTTGGTTTGCAGGTCCCCAAACCTGAACGGCAAAGCTATGGATCCCAGAACTTTATGGCAGTTTTGATTGAAACCCTGGATGACAATCCTCTCCCTTGACAGGTGTTGGACGTCCATTGATAAACTCTTTAGAGTCCGCAAGTTCATGATATTCAATAAGGACCCCGGATCAATCAATATGTGATTAATCTGATCTATGTCGCTGTACCCTGTCACGTAAAGCAATCGGTTGTGCTCGGTTGCAACCAGTAACAGGTCGTCATCCTTAAATGTGACCGTGGCTATATGCAGAGTGTACTGAGCCTCTTTCATATTAATTTTCGCAAAGCTATCCTGGTACCGCTCGGGGTTTTGTAGAGCATGAATAAGAATATCTATGTGATCCTTGGACAGGACAAGAGCATTATAGATGCTTAAGAGAGACGGAAGCTTCCGGAGATGAGCAAAGACATTATAGTCCACTGGGGAAGGACTCGAGTCTTCATGAGCAAGCTCTCTGCCATCTTCTCCATTAGCGACTTGTTTTTCCTTCTTTTTTGGGGCGTTGCATTGATTTGGCGATAGAGCTTTGCCGCTTCTGAGCTGGATTTGGTTGGCCTTTGTGGTGAGCTTGTCATCCTCTTCAGGAAAGCAAAGTTCTTCCTCAGAGTCGCTACCGAGGTGGACGGCATAGCAGGTCACTATAGGGATCTCTTCATCGGAGTCTTCTTCTAACTCCTCCAGAATCTCAGCCGCTTCTACGGGGAAGAACTGCTTCAATTGAATTAGAGTTCTTTCCTTTTGTTCATAGTCTTCAAGAGAATCGATATATTTTTTAATAGTCAATCTCCCTGCAGACTCTTTTTCGCGTCGAACTGCACTTTTCTTCTTCTTGAGCTTTGTAGATTTTGAGTCTGATTGAGCCGAAGTGGTAGCTGGAATGGTGGACTCCTTCTGCCCCTCCTATTATGTTCTGGGCTCTTTCTAAAATAGCTTTAGCATCTTCTTTGTCTTTTTAGACATGTGCATGCTCCATGGAGGTTGCGGCGAGTCGGATTCATTTCTCGGGTCAGCGGATTCAGCTGACTGCTCCCAAAAGGCTTCAGCTTCTGTCTATATAAAGTTGGTGGTTGTAGCTTGGTTGTTTACCAACACGCTCTTGGATAGCTCGATCTCTCTGGTCTTGTATTGCTTTTTAACCCAGTCTTTGAAAATATAGCAATCCTTGATCTCATGGCTCACTACTCTGTGGTACGGGCAATACAGGGGATTGTCGGTCATTTTTGCTTCATGAGGTCTTTTCGACTCCGGCAATTGTAGACCGTTGTTCAGGGCATCCTTAAATATCTTGCGGACCTTGTCCCTCCCAGCACTGGCTTTCGAGACCGGTTTGTTTTGAATTCGCCTGCCTTTCACTTGTCTTCATTGTCGGACTCATTGAAGACATTGGACTTGTTGGAGCTCCCACTTTTACGGTTGTCGTTTTTTCTGCTCTTCTAAGACTTGTCACCCTAAGAGTCCGGGGTAGACTCTTGCTTCGAGCGTTCCAACAGTTGAACTCTTTTGGTCAGCTCTTGAAATATTTTGAGGCCTGCTATACATAAGAATGGGACCATCCAATTGCTGAGGTTCCCAATGAGGAGGCTAACGGACTGGTCCTGCTCTAGCGGCGGTTCGCAATTGACAGTGAGGTTGCGCCATCCAGGAAATAAAGTCCGTGTTGCTTTCGTTTTTCCCCGGCTTGGTTCACACGAGGTCAGCAATGTAGATTTTGTCACTAACACTCATGAATTTTTGCCGAAACGGAGACTCCATTTGGGCGAAATTAGTAACGAACCCGTCTAGTATACTTGCGTAGCAGACGAAAGCGACATCAGTCAGGCTGTTGATAAACTGGAGAAGAAGAAGCACATCATTTCCCCATGTATTTTCGCACGACGTTTTAAAGTGGGTGACGTGCTGATTTTTGTTTCCCGTCCCGTCAAATTTTCCGAACTTAAGAATGACGTAGCCACTTGGGAACTCGATCAGATCGTACTGTACGGGATATGGCCTCCCACTACTGCCAATTTCTTTCTGAGCTTCGGTTTCGGCCACCAATGTTTTAACCTTGTTGGTGACTAAATCCATTATCCGATCTTGTGTTAGCGGGATAATACTATCTGGGGCCAAGGTATTCCCAGAAGCGGAATGTGGTCGGCTTTCGTGCGGCTCACCCAATCTTGGACCTAAGGGGACAGGCATCGGTTGCTTCGGGTTGTGATCACCCGGCTCATGAGTAGAGACATATGCCTGATTGGAAGGCACTCAAGAAATTTGAACCGTGAGCTGCATCACAACAATCTTCAGGTCGTAGATTTTGGAGTAAAGCTTGGCCATCTCTTTATCTTTGCTCCTGAGCTGTTTTCGAAGCTATTGAAGCAGTTCTTACTCTGCGATCTTGGGGTAGAAAGTCAGCTCTTCCACACTATCCGAGCTTGCCTCCATATGGACTAAAGGGTCCTTCTGCCTATTGGCCTCATCGAGAGAGTTTTCATCGTCTAGCGGAGGCGGATGATCTTGGGAAACGGCAACCACATTCAAGACAGATAGGTCTTGGGATGTGGTGGCCGCCATATAGACCGTATGGATAACATATCCAGCCGTCTTTTCATTATTGGCAGCTGATTTTACGGGATGATGTCGTGGCCCTTCTTTTTCGGTAACGGGCAATCGACTGAAGGCGGCTAGCCTGACCGGGTTCTTGAATGGTGCTGGCACTTCCTTTTTGGCTTTGCCCTATTGTTTTCGTGCGGCACAAAGAGCCTGATAGACTCTTGAAGAGACGGTGTCATACTTTCTCTATTGGGGCTGGGACACGTCTCTTTGTAGTATCATTCGGACTGTTGTCTTCTTGATTCTGGAGGTCATGGCATTTTTCTAAACCCACTTCAGAGGTTCGAAGGAATTGCTGAGTTTTAGGGCCGACTCAGCCATCGTCACAGGGTAACCCTGCTCTTAGAACCTCACAAGATTCCACTTGGCCGGAGTCCTGGCCCTCTTGTTGGCTCAATACCTGTTCCGCTTCTGTCTCAACCTTTCTGTTTTGATCACTTGCCAGGCTTCGGCTCTTCAGGAAGCGGCCATAGACCGAGCGATGGAGAGCTCAGAGAACACGCATGCTCGCGCGATTGTCAAGAGCACCATCTGAGCTTGCTAAAGATGCTTTGTGGCTCCATTGGTGTTGATGGCCTTGCCCTCAATCGGAACAGCGGAGACCCGTTGGGGTGGGATGCTTTGGCAACCAAAATGTTCGGCCTCTTGCCCCTTGAGGTCGGTTTGGCCGCTTGGTTTGCTGGGGCCTCCGCCAGATGAGCACTTCCGGCAGGGTAGATAATGACGGAACCAAATTGACAGGGCGGTTCCTCCCATTGCCGGCTGAGACTTACAGGGAGAACTACGCGGACATTGATCTTGACCAAGGAGGGAATCGGAGTCGCGTCAAAAACAAAGCTCGTCTTGGGAGACATGATTGCTGATTTGAGAGTATGACTGAAAGCTGTTAACCTGTACACAAAAAAATGACTTCAGTACATGCAATCGATATATATGTTGATTGAGTTTGCATGAACGTTTAACCCGAAATATGGGAGGAGAGAAAACAACCCACCGGGCATGCCAGAACCTGTAGGGTATTTTTCGCCACCCTATTGAGATGGGAATACGCGTTGCTTGTCAGGATTATACAGATTCCCCCAACCTAGGGTAGACCGGGGTTTATTGATTATGGGGATCCGAATCTTCGGCAGCCGCAGACTAAGCTGTCGTTAATTACCCTTCGTCTTTAAGGCGAAAAAACCTCTGATTGACGGGTCAACTAGTCATGCGAACTCAATGTGCAGTATGCGTATGTGTGTATGTGTGTCTTGAGGGGTTTTAGGTATATCGGGGCCCTCGCAGAGTTTACAGGGGCCTCACAAATGTTTTCTAACGGGGGATGTGTTTTGAGTATGGAGTATATGGAAAAAAGAGGGGTGAGGAGCGTCCTAAGGGCGCGTGGGCGTTGGGCACCTGTGGGTCACGTGAGGGGGGTCACATGAGGGGCGTGGGCACTGGGCACCCGCGAGTCACGTGAGTGGCACGTGGGCACTGGGCACACGCGGGTCACGCGCCAGGCGCGCAGGCGCTGGCCCCCACGGGTCACATGAGTGGCGCGTAGGCGCTGGGTGCCCGTGGGTCACGTGCCCTGTATGTTGGCGCTGAGCGCCCGCAGGTCACGTGAGTGGCGCGTATGCACTGGGCGGCCGCGGGTCACGTGTCCTGCTCATGGGCGTTGGACGCCAGCGGGTCACGTGCACGGCAGCGACCAGCAGAGAAAAGGGCTTATCCCCTGGGCTGGGAGTTGAACTCCTAAACAGGAATTAGGTATAAATTTGTAGTTAAACTCCCAAAAGATTTGGATTTGGAATTAAACTCCCAAAATATTTGTATTTGGAATTAAACTCCTATGTAATAAATTGGATGTGGATTTGGAGTTAAACTCCTAAAAGGCTTGGATTTGGAGTTAAACTTCTGAGGGACTTTGGAAACTCTCAGAAAAGGAAAGGATTTTTATCTTTATGGAGTTATACCCCCAAAAGGATTTTGAGTGGAGTTATACTCCCAAAAGGATTTTGAGTGGAATTAAACTCCAAATGGAGTTGAACTCCCAGAAATCTTTGGAGATGATCAAAGGAGACCCCTTTCTTCTCCTCTTTAGTCCCGAATCTTCTTTTGAGCCTTCGATCTTCCCGAAGTAGGGTTTTTGGAAGATGGGACTCCTTCCTCCTCCTCTCTGTTGGCTGGATCTTGGAGAAAAAGGGATGAGACTTAAAAATCTCCCATTTTAGGGATTTGATGGAAGATCCGAGCTCCCATTCATAGGTTTTCTAGTGAAAACTGTTTCTTTTTTAAAAAAGAAGAGTTAAACTCTTGATTTAATTCAAAAAAGAAAGAGGGTTTAGAACCTTGAGGAAGGAGAAGGAGGCAAAGAACCCTAATTTTTTAGAGAATGAAAAGTTGTTGATTTTTACATCGTATTTGTCTTTATAGGCAACACACTTTACATATAGCCCCTTGAGTTTTGCCAAATAGCACTTGTGGCACCCTATGTCTTATGTGATACCGTATTCTAATCTGGTGGTTATTTGATATCAGTTAGGTTTATATGTGATATAACCGGATTATTGAATCAGGTGTTGATTTGATAATGTGATATACAAATAAATGATATTAGTCGGTTATATGTGATATAACCGGATTATTAAATCAAGTGTTGATTTAATAATAAGATATATATTTATATTTGATATAATTATATATTAACTAATATTATTGCTCACTAATTATTTTCTCAATATATATATTAATATATATATATATATATTTGATATATATATATATATTTGATATATATATATATATTAAGAAGAATGGTTGAATTTTCTATTTTTTGGAAAATAGAAAATGAGATGGAAAATGGGGAGACTTTTTATGGAATGGGTGAAGCATGGCTTTGATGATTATTATATTGGTCTTGACTCACTATTAAAGCATGGTTCCAATTATTTATTTAGAAATTATGGATGCTTCAATAAGTGAGGTATTTTGATGAGCCATTCTTCATTCTAGACAACACTTGAGTTATTTTTCCTCACTTGAGCTCTTTGCTCTCTAGCTCTCTTCATCTTCCTCCTCACCTCCTCCAAGCTCAATCCCTCATATGAGTTGTGATAGCTTGAGCTTGTGAGAACCCTAGTGAGCAAACAAAACCCCTACTTCACCATTCTACACTTGATTAGCAATTAAGTGTAGTGTGTTTACTTCACTAAAGAGTTTAGTGGAGAGGTAGCTTGGATTAGCGAAGCTTCGGGTGGATCATCTTCGGCACGAAGATCACAAAGTAAGCTCGATCCAACTTCAAGTGGAGCCTAGTGGAGTCGCGTGGACTACTACACGGATCTTTTGAAGAGAAGGACACAGTCTACAATGGTTGTAGCCTCTTTCTCTTAGCTTAGATCTTTATATATCATCATAGAAACCCTATTATTCTAGTTTGATCCTTAGTTAGTCTAGCTTAGCACCTAGAAATTTTTAAAATTGCATGCTTAATGCCCGTTTAGACCGCATGGTGGTGCTAGGGTAGACTTTCAGGGTTATTGTGGATCGACTCACCAAGTCAGCTCACTTTATTCCATTTCGAGTTGGCCAATCTACCAAGACGTTAACAAAGAAGTACATAAAGGTAAGTATAAATCTAAAGTAAGATTTAAACCTTTAAGATGTACCATATTTGATACCCATGAACTCATGCAGCTAGCCGGTTGAGCACGGGTCGTTCGCAAGGAGATGGTAGTATGTTCGTTCTTATCTTAGACGAGTTAATTAAAGAATGTATATGTGTATGTTCAATTCTGTTGGAGATAGTGCCCTCAGAGTCAATTATTGGATCACAGGCACGTGATTGCAATGATTGAGGGAGGACCTATCCCGGTAGGACAGTCTTACTCGAGATGATAGTATGCTATCTGGTTTACCTTTATCATCGTGTACTGCTTTAGGTGACCTGGCATGTCGCTATTACACGTTGATAGAGCCCCTAGGATTCTTGCTTGACCACCAGCAGTATGATGGCGATCGTATACGTGGGAGCTGGTAGTCTATAAGCACATCCTTAAAAGGTCCCTAGTCGTAGGAGTTTCGAGACAGGGCATCGATTCTCCAGAGTAGACTAGTGTATACAGTCGAGACCCCGACGAGGGGCGGTGGCCGGTCTCACAAGCCACTGGTGTCAGTTGGTTCACCTAAGATGTATACAGGTGCTCATTGGGTTATGAGTACACCGGACAGGACTCGCCGGGAACCTGCTAGTTGGGATTATACCAGACGTCAGATAGCAGTTCCCTGGTGACATGTGTACAGGTTAGTTCATCGACCTGGGGATCGTCATTTGTCTCGTGTGAGTTCCCACTGTACTTTGATTACTACCCTACCACGGCTCAAAGGAGTCGTGCAAACAGGTTTTAGTTGGGTACAGTCCCGAGCCACATGGAGGCAGTGAGCGGATCTTCAGGGGTTCGTCTCTCCCGGTATTGGGGGTGAGGTCGCGTTGTGTCTAGGAGAGCCATTACGCAAAGCCCTCGGCCGAGGCAGGAGATTTACTGGTAGGTATTCCAGTAGTATCTCAGGGCGTTCTGGGCCACACTCCGACACGACTTGTACCGCTTTTGGGGGTCTGACTTTTACCAACCCCCTAGGCCCGCCATGCGATACTCATAGACGAACGGACCGGACTGTACGGATATTGTCACTGACAGGCTCAGTAGGGTGTCAGGATGAGTTCGCTCATCGACGTCCCTTTTGGTCAATAGCTGGTGGCCCGTCACGTATTGGCTTATACCTCTGACGTGCTAGTGGTTAAATCCACAGCCATAGTATTGACGAGTCTTTAGAGTCCACCACACTTTCAGTTACTCAAGCTTTCGGGCGAAACACTGTAGAGGCCGTATGGAGATATGGCAGGGTCCGATCAGATACGTGCGGTATTGCACGGATCAGGATCGGACAGTTTTGTACTAGTGGCCGTATAGTTATATGGCAGGGTTCGATCTGATACGTGCGGTATTGCACGGATCAGGATCGGACGGATATTACTAGCCGGCTTTGGTTTAAGCCGGATTCTAGTATAGTACAGTGTAGATTTTGTCTCATTGCATTTGTATCCGGTCAGAATACAGATGCGGGTGTGTATGCACAGTATCGGGGTTTTCCTGTAATTTAATACGGGACCAGTTTTCTGGAGTTGCCAGTTTGCATTCCGTTCCGGCCGGTTTTTCCTTTGTTCTTTCCCGGCAGGACTTTTCCGATGGAGGGGGTAATTTGCAGTTTTGCAGATTACACTTTGTGGAGGATTTTCTTGCATATGTATTTATCATGATAGCATCTTTTAGATGCCATTCTTTTTCTTCATCTTTTCATGCTTTATTATGATTAGATATGAGATGAATGTTGATGTGAGTTTATGATGATGATGTTTAGGATATAGTCACCATTCTCTTTATCCTACACTCACCTCCCTTCTTATGGTTGGTATTCTCATTCCTCCACCACATTATCATTCTCACTAGATGAAAGAAAGAACACTTGAGAGAAAGAAAAAGAATGAGAGAGTTCATCTTTGTTTTTGTGAGGAATTCTTCATCTCCTTCTTCTTCTTGTTTTGGAAAAATGAAAGCACCATTTTTCCTAACCCCATTCCTCCATCAAGGCAACTACAAACCCCAAATGAGACTAGCATGATCTACTACACATTCTACAGCATATCTTGAGCATGTCGAGTTGCCGGCTTCATGCCCGAGTTGCCTCAGTATTGAGGCGGGAGCCCGTAAAAGACGCAGGCGATGTGGTGCCCTTTCCGGCGAGGAGGCGACGATGTGGAGACAAGACTTTCCGCGGGAGATCGGGACGATGACGAGAAGACCGGAGGACTCGGATCACTCGGTATACTTCTCTTCCCATCTCTTGTTAGCTAGCATTAGGTTAATGGTTACGATCCGGGTATATTGTCCGCGGTAGCGCCAGTTTAAAAGATAAGAAAATTTTGATTCCGCTATTTGGCCTCGCATAGACGGCCGGGGCGCTGCCGTGGCGCAACATGGTATCAGAGCCACGCCATTAACCTTTCCTAGCTTGTTCTAATGCGTTTTGCTTATCCGATCGACCAAAATCCCAAAAACCACATTTTCCTTCACATCAGTTTTCTGTTGAATTTTTCTTTGCTCAAAAAATTTTTCAGGTTGTAGAAAACTGATGTACAAGAAATTCTAAGACATCTGTAAAAATTCGACACACTCAGTCGTTGACTGTAGCGCGGAACCGCGGCCAAACCCCCCCTTGGGCCGCGGTTCCGCCGCACATTGGTCTCTTCAGTGTGTCCAATTTGTACAGTGGTCTTCTGGGCTTATTTTGTGGGCTTTGGAATATTAAATTTGGGCCCAGAATCACTGTGACTGCTACAGTTTTACTTGGGGGCCCACTTGTTAATTGTTTGATCGATCGGATATTTTTAAACACATTATTTCACAGTATTTACATTATATCTGCGACCGTGAATGTCACTTGATCGGTAAATCCCGTCTAACTGCTATAGCCCGGTTAGACGGATTTGTGAACGTGACTTTCACGTTGATGTTCTATATTTATGTTGTGTTGTTGCGGATCGGTCGTGGGGGATAGCCTGGATGTAATGCTAGTACAGTTGTGGTTGTATTATGTACATTTGATATTGCGGGGCGAGCGTCCGACATGTGGACTGCCGTCACTGCCTGATTGTATTATTCTTTTGGGGCACGACCTGGTTGCGGTCGATGTACCCGGTGTATGTATATTTTACTTTCTGTACTAGGATTACCCCTCGGAGGGGTGCACGGATAGCCGGGTTCTAGAGGGCAACGGGCCCGCATCTCATGGCATTGAGACGGAGGGGGCTTCACTCTAGGATTGGCGGGCTATTCGCCGCACTCGTAGGGGGTACAGGTTGACCCAGGAGGGGTGCCCAAGTTACCGGATTCCATGAAGTGCTGGGTGGTCCATTCACGGTGCTGGAGGGGACTGCCTCGCTTCAGGTTTTGGCGGGTGACTTGCCGCGCCCGTAGGGGTCTAGGATTTCATTGCACAGGCTATCCACACGACCAGGGGAACGTCGGGTTTCAGCAGCGGCTCTGTGAAACCCGGGGCTTCCAGATATCTGTATTGTTCTGTGATGCTGTACATTTCTGTGATGTTGCATTCTTATCACGCCTTGAGCGAAATATAATATATTGGTATATATATTAGTAGATGTTGTATATGTTTTGCATCCGCGCTAGTCCAGTCCCCGCTCTGTCGTTAGTTAAGTAACCTAACGGGTGATGACGGGACCCAGTGGCGAATGCGGATGGCATATACGTACATCAGTATATTTTCGTTCTTTGTGGTGTGATCAATTGATGGGACTGCGTTGATTCGGATCAATGCAAGATAAACAAACCTATTCTGATGTTGTTGGAACACTTTTCAAAAAGCTGTTATTGCAAGGACGTTCACTTTTGTTTTGCATCGTGGTATTCATTTGGAATATCCTGCTCCTCAGTCGACGAGGCAAGGGCCGAGATCCCTTCACCGGGAGTGACCCCTTGGACAGAAGTTTGCGTCAGGGCATTAACTTCACTATAGCCGATTACTTTTGCTTTGCATCGTGGTATTCAGTTGGAATATCCTGCACCTCATTCTACGGGGAAAGAGCCGAGATCCCTTCACCGGGAGTGACCTCTTTAGTAAAGGTTTTCGTCACTATATTTTCTAAAAGGTTATCCAGTTCCTTCAACGATATCAAGTTCATTACGTTAAAGGTTTTTCGCCAAAAACCAGTCGTAGCCCTCCGTCATTTCAGATTAGTGTTACTTAGTATTCGTGCTGCGTTTGTCGTGCATTGCCGTGGCGTAGTGTTCGGTAGCTATGTAATGCTTTTCTGTCACATAGATAAATGGATTGGTTAGGACAGTCGTACGGTCTTGTTGGCATTGTCAAGGACTCGTACGGGTGGGTTTAATGCAATCAAGATAATGACGGGTAGAACTTGACTAGGACTCTTTGATTTGTTGGCATTGTCAAGGTCACTTGGGTCCTAGGGGTAAAAACAAACATCGGGAGTTTCAAAAGAACTGAAACTTGCCAGGCATGCGCATACCTTCTGGAGTGTGGTGACTTGAGTGGATTCCGTCAAGTTATCATGCGATGATAGTTGGATCCCGATTCCCACTGATGAGTTAGTTTACTCCTCGGGTGACCCCGACTAATTCTTCTTTCAGGTTTGGAGGAGAATTTGAGGTACAGTGGGAGGTTTCCTGATTAGATAAAGTGATAACCATTCTGATCTAGGTTAGAGTGCACGCTGAGTGTTTCTTTTCTCTCTCTCTTTGGCAGCGACCATTGACCCGACCCTAAGACTATGACTCAGTGACCAAGTTGACCGAACCTTCTTAACACAGGCTTTTGGATTGTCAGAGTTGCAGACCTCATTGCCACTCCTACTTTTACCCTTTTCTCCAGGACACCCCGCATTACTGCGAACGTCCACTTCCATTGGACAAAACCATCGTATGGTTATATACGAACTCGAAGGACTTCGAGGATGGTTTCTGGTTCTGGAGAAAACGAATAGGATTATTCAGTTGTCTTTTCTTTTCACCTTCTCTCATTGCGAGTACTCCTTGGTTTAGGAGATAGTACACCTATTACGCAAATTGGATAGTCTTCTTCCAAACCTTAGGCTGGTGCCGACCGGTAGGGAATGAAGAAAACCAATTAGCCTAAAAAGTGTGCAGAAGGTATTAAGATTAAGACAAAGCAAGGGATAGTAAGAGGGCAAAGTAAATTGCGACTGCTATTCACGACCGAACCAAGTATTTCTTCGCCAATCCTAGATCACCTTTGTATTTCTCCAGGACACTCCGTATCACTACGAAGATCCACAGTTTATTTGGATACTCCATCGTATGGTTATATACGAACTCGAAAGGAACTTGTTCCAGTTCGGGGATGGATTCTGGTTCAGGAGAAATAGGAATAAAGTACATTCAGGTGTCTTTTATCTTCACCTTCTCTCGCGATGCGAGTGCTCCTACGATTAGGACAGTACACCCATTATGCTTATTGGATAGTCTTCTTCCAAACCATAGGCTGGTGCCGAACGGTAGGGAAGGAAGAAAACCATTTGGCCTAAGGGGTGTGCAGAAGGTAATGACTAAAGACATATAAAGGGATTTGGACAGATGGCAAAGAGATATAAGGTTAAAATTGTGAATCTGGATAATGGAAGAGGCATTACTAAGAATAACGGAATACCCCACCGAAACATTTCAATGTTTCAGTTTCACTGTGTAATGTTAAAAGAAAACTGATTTCCCGATTAGACACTTGCTCCAGGGTATGTATTTACCAGGTTGGATTCTCACATCTGTATGGTTTTACAGATGATGAGTGGGAGTAAATTATTGGGAATTAGGTGACCATCCTCATTATATCGGGATTCGTTGTAATTGGTGATATTTGAGGAAGCCACCTGGGTTGTTTGCCGGTCGGCAAATATTTGGTTTTGAATATCCGCTGTTGTGCACCAATTTCAAATTGATATATCTGTACGTCTATTTTCATAGAGTGAGATATACCTTTTGATATTATGTCGATGACATTTACCTATATCAGTGGATGGTTAGGTAAGGAGCATTAAACAGCGGTGTAATTCTTCTTAACCATAAGTACAGTTTTCAACCTACGACGCACAGTGAAAGAGTTGTTAGACTCAGCGGACTTATACAGAGTATTTTATGTTGTCCAGTGTCCATTAGGACAGAGGGGTTGGTCCTCATACTATATTCTGTTTACTTTTAACTTCTCTAGTTCTTAGACATGTGTTCGTGGGAACACAGGGTCTAAGTTTTGAGGAGTTATAGGTATTTGAATAGAGTAGAGAACCAGGTGTAGCAAGTATCGGGATTCTTCAAAGTGATCGAAGATGTAGATACTTGTGTATGGTGTTCAGTTGATAGTAATGATTAAGAGAACTAGCTTCTCTTTCAGGTTACTCATAATTGGAAGCATTCCTAAGTTGAGTAACGCTGATCGGCCTCCTTCCATTTAGTTGACATGCACTGGAGATAGCTGCATGATTTGAATCTGGTTAAATTAAATCAGTGCCTCTGTTTCTATATTGGATATAGAACAGTTCATATCTTAACGATGTTAAGGTACGGGGAGTTGTCCGGCTTATGCTTAAAACCAGACACTGGACAACTCAAGGCACGTTTCTGTAATGGCTGTTTGTGGGTTGACCCAGGTTATGACGAGGGTTGATTTTCTACCATCTGGCAGATCAATAGAAATATTGTTCTAGACTCGCCACAGTTTTATTAAAAATGGATTTTTTCAAAAAACAGTAGTGGGAGTATGGTAGAACTGGAAGTGATTCCAGAACCGCAAACGATTACTGAAGATTTGATAAGGAACCTAAAGATTCAATCTGATTTGACATTCCATTGGCCACTCCGCAGATACGGTGGGTAACTTCAGGCACCCGAGAGGTACTCCAGTAGCCTCAAGGACGGTGACAGGGAAGTTCTTGTTTATCCACACTTGCCATTGCTGTTGTTCCAGGCTGCGAGACCCGGCAAGAGGATGAGTATAGCGTCGTTCTAAACTAGCTTTAGAAGTGCACGTCTATATGACTCTGCCAGAGGGTTTTCGTAGTCAGTGGGAGCAGCGGAAGCATTGGTGGACAGGTAGCTTATGTCTACTTATAGACTAAAGCAGATGTAGCGGAGATAGATCATCTATTTCTGACGTGACAGTCATAGGTTTGACTTCATCAGAATAGGGGATGGATCTGTTGAGAAGGTAGTAGGGTGTGATATCCTGGCATTTGGATGACATACACATAGTAGGAATAGAAACTCTTATACTACGATCGGTTATACTTTGGTTGTCACACAGTTGTTTCTCCACACAGGGCTTGGATATTATATCAGACATTCTGGTTACTAGATCTATGGTTTTAGATCTAGATTTGGGTGGTTTCCCAATCTGGGTACCTTGACAGCATTCTATGAGTATTTAGAATGGACGACTCCTGGCACGGTAGTGTACCTGCAGGTGATGGAGTCACCCTCTCTAAAGGTGTCTTACAGACTAAAGTGGAGAGGGATACGCATGATTGACAGATCACTTGCTTAGGCAATTGAGTCAATCATGAGATGTCAAGTACCACACCAGATGTTGTTCTTGCACTAGATGCAATAAGTTGACATTGATCCAATCCTGGAGAAACAATCAGAAGCAGTTTTAGAACATAAGTGGATGTTCTAGGGATATGCTAACGACAGCCTCATTTGGGAGACAGTTATCATTCCAGGCTTCCAAGGTGACATGGACGACAAGGAGGTTGTCAGAGTTATAGTTTTTCCCTCTGACGAGGGGCAGTATTTTGGACAGGTGGTCCAAGGCAATACTGAGGGTGGCATGGCGCAGGATACTGATTAAGTTCAGTTGATGATACAGTCTAAGAAGTTTGGATTTGGAGTTCATTTATGAGCTAGGTCCCATCAGACATCCAGACATTCTAAGACAGGTATTGCTCATTTCGGGAGATGGCTTTCTCCGCGAACTTGAGATATAGAGAGACATAGAAAGAAACATCACAGCAGATCCACTCACTGAGGCTGTTCCTCGAACGCAATAGTTTCGCAAACGAGCTTTGTGAGACTGACTAGTAGAGGAGTTGGGTGTTCGGTATCACACGGGTTGTGAGTATGCGGCATCGCAATAATTATCCTTGAGTGCAAGTGGGAGATTGTTGGAGATAGTGCCCTCAGAGTCAATTATTGGATCACAGGCACGTGATTGCAATGATTGAGGGAGGACCTATCCCGGTAGGACAGTCTTACTCGAGATGATAGTATGCTATCTGGTTTACCTTTATCATCGTGTACTGCTTTAGGTGACCTGGCATGTCGCTATTACACATTGATAGAGCCCCTAGGATTCTTGCTTGACCACCAGTAGTATGATGGCGATCGTATACGTGGGAGCTGGTAGTCTATAAGCACATCCTTAAAAGGTCCCTAGTCGTAGGAGTTTCGAGACAGGGCATCGATTCTCCAGAGTAGACTAGTGTATACAGTCGAGACCCCGACGAGGGGCGGTGGCCGGTCTCACAAGCCACTGGTGTCAGTTGGTTCACATAAGATGTATACAGGTGCTCATTGGGTTATGAGTACACCGGACAGGACTCGCCGGGAACCTGCTAGTTGGGATTATACCAGACGTCAGATAGCAGTTCCCTGGTGACATGTGTACAGGTTAGTTCATCGACCTGGGGATCGTCATTTGTCTCGTGTGAGTTCCCACTGTACTTTGATTACTACCCTACCACGGCTCAAAGGAGTCGTGCAAACAGGTTTTAGTTGGGTACAGTCCCGAGCCACATGGTGGCAGTGAGCGGATCTTCAGGGGTTCGTCTCTCCCGGTATTGGGGGTGAGGTCGCGCTGTGTCTAGGAGAGCCATTACGCAAAGCCCTCGGCCGAGGCAGGAGATTTACTGGTAGGTATTCCAGTAGTATCTCAGGGCGTTCTGGACCACACTCCGACATGACTTGTACCGCTTTTGGGGGGCTGACTTTTACCAACCCCCTAGGCCCGCCATGCGATACTCATAGACGAACGGACCGGACTGTACGGATATTGTCACTGACAGGCTCAGTAGGGTGTCAGGATGAGTTCGCTCATCGACGTCCCTTTTGGTCAATAGCTGGTGGCCCGTCACGTATTGGCTTATACCTCTGACGTGCTAGTGGTTAAATCCACAGCCATAGTATTGACGAGTCTTTAGAGTCCACCACACTTTCAGTTACTCAAGCTTTCGGGCGAAACGCTGTAGAGGCCGTATGGAGATATGGCAGGGTCCGATCAGATACGTGCGGTATTGCACGGATCAGGATCGGACAGTTTTGTACTAGTGGCCGTATAGTTATATGGCAGGGTTCGATCTGATACGTGCGGTATTGCACGGATCAGGATCGGACGGATATTACTAGCCGGCTTTGGTTTAAGCCGGATCCTAGTATAGTACAGTGTAGATTTTGTCTCATTGCATTTGTATCCGGTCAGAATACAGATGCGGGTGTGTATGCACAGTATCGGGGTTTTCCTGTAATTTATTACGGGACCAGTTTTCTGGAGTTGCCAGTTTGTATTCCGTTCCGGCCGGTTTTTCCTTTGTTCTTTCCCGGCCGGACTTTTCCGATGGAGGGGGTAATTTGCAGTTTTGCAGATTACACTTTGTGGAGGATTTTCTTGCATATGTATTTATCATGATAGCATCTTTTAGATGCCATTCTTTTCCTTCATCTTTTCATGCTTTATTATGATTAGATATGAGATGAATGTTGATGTGAGTTTATGATGATGATGTTTAGGATATAGTCACCATTCTCTTTATCCTACACTCACCTCCCTTCTTATGGTTGGTATTCTCATTCCTCCACCACATTATCATTCTCACTAGATGAAAGAAAGAACACTTGAGAGAAAGAAAAAGAATGAGAGAGTTCATCTTTGTTTTTGTGAGGAATTCTTCATCTCCTTCTTCTTCTTGTTTTGGAAAAATGAAAGCACCATTTTTCCTAACCCCATTCCTCCATCAAGGCAACTACAAACCCCAAATGAGACTAGCATGATCTACTACACATTCTACAGCATATCTTGAGCATGTCGAGTTGCCGGCTTCATGCCCGAGTTGCCTCGGTATTGAGGCGGGAGCCCGTAAAAGACGCAGGCGATGTGGTGCCCTTTCCGGCGAGGAGGCGACGATGTGGAGACAAGACTTTCCGCGGGAGATCGGGACGATGACGAGAAGACCGGAGGACTCGGATCACTCGGTATACTTCTCTTCCCATCTCTTGTTAGCTAGCATTAGGTTAATGGTTACGATCCGGGTATATTGTCCGCGGCAGCGCCAGTTTAAAAGATAAGAAAATTTTGATTCCGCTATTTGGCCTCGCATAGACGGCCGGGGCGCTGCCGTGGCGCAACAAATTCTATCCTAAGTGTTCGTATTTTATGTTCAAGTAAACTTGTTAGGGTTAAGGTTGGTTAGTAGAGTTAGGATTAGTCATGTGCTTATCTTTTGCCATTCTTAAAACGATGTTGGGATAATCGAACGTGGCGGGGATTAGGAGGACATAGGAATGGGATTTGTGAGTTTAAGAAAGCTTTCCAATGCTAAATCCATTCCTAGTGCCCCTTGTCTGTCCTCTACGTGCGCTTATTTCCAACCCTAGGCCAAACACCCGCAACCATATATTCAATTAAGTCACAACTACATGTCACGTTGTAGTGCGCCCAAAGAACATCTCGACTTAGGTCGCGGCTATATGTCACGTATAGCGCGCCTAAGTGGAAGGGGTTGCGTTTGTTTGGTTTAGAATCGTTTTAGGATGTTTGGCGAAGAGAAGCACAAGAGATTTTTCCATCTTTCATACTAACCTTCCTAAGCCCCTAACAAGTGTGGAAATTATTCACACATTTAAATGAAAATAAAAACAAAGCAAGAAGGAAGCAAAGAAAGAAAGAAAAAAAATACGATTTTACAAAAATGCAAGCTAACTACTTGGGTTCTTACCTAAGTAAGGAACTCTATCGAGTATCATGGCTTGAAAATACAGTTAAGAAGAAAAGAAAAAGAGCAAGAAATAACAACAACTACTTAACAACAATAAATAAAGTTACACTAAGAATTAAAATAACAATATAAGAAATAAAGATACAAGTTAAATAAAAATAACCCTCATCTTCATTAACATCCACTCAAGAGCTCTCACTACACTTTATGGAGGAAAGATGAAAAAAAAGAAGAACTACAATCTAAACTACACTAAAATCTAACTAAGAAAGAATCATCCTACAATGGCTCAAAACTGGAGTATTTATAGGCAGAGAGCTGAAACCCTGGGGCCAAATTCTCAGCTCAAATAAAATTACCAAAACACTCCAAAAATATCTTCTGGAACCGAGTTAACTCGGCCGAGGAACCGCCGCGTATATGCCACATTGGCCGCGGTTCCGCGGCTCTTTAGGGGATTCGTGAGGTGATTTTTCTAAAGCTTCTCCACGTTGCTTTCTTCTGTTGTTCTATATGTCCCAAATTGAAAAATACTTCCAAAGTTTCTTCGTAACAGTCCAAAATGGCTTCACTTTTAATTCATTTAACCTTTATCTCCCTCGAGCTCCGCGCACCCATTGAATCTTGTGATGCCCCTCTCATGCTTTGTGCTTGTCCAAGACACGAATGACCACTGTTATTTGTCTTGTCTCTTGAACTGGTAAGCAGTACTGGACGGATGCGAATGACCGGAACCCGGATTTTATCTGTTTGTGACAGATGTTCTGGATTTTGGCATAACTATGGAGATTTTGTATGATTTGCGTTATTTGGACTGGGAACCTATATCCTGTAAATATGTAGCAACATTGATCAAAAGCACCTGCCTATAAACAAATGAGCAGATGAATGGGCGGTATTAAATGCAATATTCTGGTATGAACAAATACCCCCAAACATAACTTTTTCTCGTCCCGAGCAAAACCATTTATTCACAAAAAGTCCTAACCTCACTTTCGCAGGGAACGCGATTGCACTGAGCTCGTGCAACAAGCCATTAAACCTCTAGGTGTCTCTAGTAGGAGGAGTGTTGTCTCCTGAGCGTTTTCAACAGATACTACCCACGAAATCTCAGCAAGCTAGTTTCGTAAGTTAACGTTGACTCTACTCCTACGGTTTAGCATCTAAGTTAGAAATTCTATCATCCTAAGTTAGAAATATTCAACCCTTATATTTCACACCTCCTATTTATTCAACCTCGGATCCTATATGTTTTTACAATTTAGAAAGATCTCGGTATCTCTTGAGTTTTTCTTCTAAAACGCGGTCTCCAATCCGGAATTTTTATCATTTTTACGGAAAATATAAGTCTTATTCTTTATTCCTATCTTTCTACCAAACATCGATCGTATACCCCTACGTGTATGAAAAATTTCACCCCTACACTTAAGAATTCAATTCAAGCTATAGTACCCTTGCCCTAATACCTAATACTACTTCTTTTCATTAATGATGGATGGATTTACTCATACATCTTTCATGCGACTATTAATGCTTCTTGAGGCACTAACCAGCCGATTACTGAATGTGTGAGCTTAAAACGTAAATAGCAGTTTCCAGGTCTTGTAATTTATTCTTTTTTTCTTTTTCTTTATTTTTCTTTTTCAAGACCGGATATATTTTTCAATGATGCTCTTTTGGTGGTTAACTTTAAATACCGTTTTTTTCTTTCATATTAGGTTTTCAGGCAAGAGTATTTCTAGGTATAATCTACTATCCCAAATTTCGAGGTGCGTGTAAGTGCGATTTGTAGGGTATATACTTTCTGAATTTGGACTCAAGAATAGGAACTATTTTTCAAACTTATTCTTCAATAAAGCTTTCAATACTTTCCCTTCATCTCGACTTAACTCAAGAATTGAACTCAAGATTACCTACTTCTAAAAAAAACTGTAAGGACGTATAATTACCAAGGTTAAACATAAGGAGGTTTATTTTTAGGGTTTTCAATTGCTAAGCCTAAGATTTAGTTATTTCTAGCGTATCGACTAAATTTTCGGAATAAAAATCTAAGTTACCCTACTAGCTAACTTGACGACAAAGTTTTTATATTTTTTGGAAAAAATTTCGATTTTTGTGGGTTTTTAATAAGTATGCAAATGCAAAATATACATATGAATGCGAAGGTAGAAAGCTTACCGAGCACACCCCTAAACTTAAACTTGACAGTGCCCTCACTGTCATGCTACACTAAGAAGGTCAAAATTGTCAGCGCTTCCCTGTTTGTTATATTTTTTTTCTTTTTTTTGTTTTTTTTTTACAAAACAAAAGGCAAACCAAAAAATATATACACACAAAAAAGTCCCCCCCCCAAACTTAAGTAAAACAGTGTTTCCACTGTTTAGGCGTTAAAATTCAAAGTTAGGGGGAAAAGAACAGTACCAATCTATATAAGGCCTTACATAGGCCAAAAGTTAATACCAACCATTCAAAAAATTTATCGTGATAAAACCCGGGTTGGTGAAAGAATGCGAAGAGGAAAGAAAAGGAGAATACGCGAGACTGTGTGGGGATGGAAGCGGCGTACGGTCTCGGTAGAGGAGAAGAATGGCGGAAGAGAGAAAGAAATGGAATACGAACTTGAGGGTGGAAATGGATTGAACAAATTAGTATAGTCTGTAATGATCGGAGTAAAAAAAATGGATTGTACAATACGTCGAGAATGGGGTCAAACCTCTCAAGATTCATAAGAAAATATGGGTCGACTTAACTTGGTAAACCAGACACAGGAAATGAAGGTGATACAGTATCTTGCGAAGTGGGAACGACGGAAAGGATGGAAGGAAGTGTTTGAGGAATGGTATCGGTTAAACGTTCAGGAGGGTGTACATAGGCAATGAAAGGAACATAATGAATTTGAAAATCCGACTCATCTAATAAAACTGGTTCATCCTCAATTCTATCCTCAAGATTCTCCTCAAAATTCAGCTCATCCATGCATTTATCAGCATCAAAATCTAGACGCATATGGAGTTCGGGAAAGACAGTTAATGGTTCGGGATGATGTCCACACGGAAGTGAAAATACATGATTAATTGGTGAGAAAAAACTCATCCAAAATTGTGGGTTCATCATCCAAAATATTCCCAGCATCGATATCCTCAATAAAGTGAAAATCAAATATCTCAGACACCTCATCAAAAGCATGGATTTTAATCAATTCTAGTTCTAGAGTGGAGGTGTAGAGATCAACGGGATTGAGTGTGGTTTCACTTGACAGGGTCCCTTCATAATTAGGTAAATCAAATACTACAAAGTCGCACAACTCATCAACCGTTCTATCTTCAATTTGTGATTCATTTGGGACACTCGATAGACTTTCGAAACTGGAGTTGTGGAATTTGATTTGAAACGGGTAGGTTTGATTTGGAAGGATGGAATGGTCACTCTCATGACTCAAATCCGTAACCTGTCCTATCGCCTCATTATACATTGGAAAATGTGGAGCTAGTTGTAAACTAGCAACCGGTTCACAAGATTGTATGAGGGCGGCCAGGGACGCGTTCACTTCCTCCATTTGGCACGAAGCTACCCGAAATTCTTTCAAAGTTCACTCAAGACTAGACATGGGTTGTGAAGGGGTTTCAGTAAAAGAATCAAATTCGTGTTGAAACGTGAAACTCCCAAAAGGCTGTTTAGAAGCAATGTCTAGGGAAGGTGTAAAAGTCGGGTAGGATTGATAGGAATCGAATGGATATGAAAAATGGACAGGATTAGGATAAACATTCTGATACGAAGATGATTGGAATTGTTGTCCTACGGAATTTGGCGTGGTGAATGAAATGAAAGATCGACTACGGGATTATGCAATATGTTCAGCAATGGACATTGGTCTCGGAGTCGCAACATGACTCTCAGATGGGGTATCAACATGAGAAGGGGTGAATGTTTGAAATGGTTGATACGAAGTGGATTGAATAGTCTAATTGTTTGTCCTAAACGCGTCTATCCGATCTCTCAACGAAATTTTGGGCATGGATGGATCGTTCGAAGTTCGGCCAAAGCAAGAACCGTAAGAAGAAATGTCTGGTTGTGGATACCAAAGTTCGGAAAGAGTTGGTCGTTTTAGGGTACCCATTTTATGAAAAGAGTGGAGGGTAGGGAGGGCGGAAGTTTTATAAATTTTTTTTTTTTTTATTTTTGGAGTGTTTGAAATTGTTTGTTTAGTTTTTAAAAGAATACGGAATTATGGGACTAAACTTTACATAAGCACAATCATAATCACAATATGCACAAACAACGCCTAGAGCTAGGGTCTTCAAAGTCCAACTAGACCGTTCCTAGACTTCCAAGTGACAAGTTGCAAGATAACTCTCGAATCGCCTCTTCACTGCCAATTGTGGCCAGATAAGCACAAGTGAGGTAAGGAGGGTTCCGCTCACGAATCACCGTGAGATGGGCCTTTAAAATTACCTCCTCACTTTTCTAGCCTAGGCACCATAAAGTCAAGTTTAGATAAACGACTGATTCCCCACAACCTTCACTTGTCCTAAATGAAGGTTTGGTCTAGATATTTTTTATTAACTCAAGATAATACGTATGCTTTTTGTGATTTGTTGGGTCTTAGAAAGGGTGATGAAATCTCTACCCAATCTTAATTGGTGTTCAAGCCCCGTACCATATTATTATATGCAAAACGTATAAACAAAAAAAATATAAAACAACAAAAAATTTATTGGTGGCGGCGCAATCTGTGCAAAGAAACATGCATAAAATATAGTTCAGTGGAGTTCATAAAGGGTTTTACAGTAAAAAGAAAGGGAGTAAAAAAATTTGGGCTCAGAAGCCACAATAGGACCGCGGAACCACCGCGAAATCCACACATTGACCGCGGTTCCACGGTCAAATTGTTGAGTTGGGGATTGATCTTTTGGTCCTGCACTCCCCTTATTCCATACACTAAAATAAAAACCTCTTTTTCTTGATTCGATTACTGTACTTGCTCCAAATAGCCTGCACACTTGCACACAAGAAATATCAAAAATAACAAAAAAGGATTTTGTTATATTTATTTATTTATATTATATATATATATATACAAAAAGAATATTAACCCGAATGACAAGAAAGAAAATACGTTACCGTCTCCCCGGCAACGACGCCATTTGATTGTCGTAGAATTATGCGTACTACCTTGTCCTATTTGTTCTACTTACCACAATCAAGACGGTGTCGCTTTGCAGCTAGCCGGTTGAGCATGGGTCGTCCGCAGGGAGATGGTAGTATGTTCGTTCTTGTCTTAGACGTGTCAATTAAAGAATGTATATGTGTATGTTCAAATCTATCCTAAGTGTTTGTATTTTATAATCAAGTAAACTTGTTAGGGTTAAGATTGGTTAGTAGAGTTAGGATTAGTCTTGTATTTGTCTTTTGCTATTCTTAAAACGATGTTGGGATAATCGAACGTAGCGGGGATTAGGAGGACATAGGAATGGGATTTGCGAGTTTAAGCAAGTTTTCCAACGCTAAATCCATTCCTAATGCCCCTTGTCCGTCCGCTACATGCGCTTATTTCCAACCCTAGGCCAAACACCTGCAACCATGTATTCAATTAAGTCACAACTACATGTCACGTTGTAGTGCACCCAAAAGACTTCTCGACTTAGGTCGCGGCTATATGTCACGTATAGCGTGCCTAAATGAAGGGGTTGCGTTTGTTTGTTCTAGGTTCGTTTAGGATGTTTGGCGAAGAGAAGCACAAGCGATTTTTCCGTCCCTCATACTAACCTTCCTTAGCCCCTAACAAGTGTGGAAATTATTTACACATTTAAATGAAAATAAAAACAAAGCAAGAAGGAAGTAAAGAAAGAAAGGGGAAAAATACGGTTTTACAAAGATGCAAGCTAACTACTTGGGTCCTCACCTAAGAAAGGAACTCCATCGAGTATCATGGCTTGAAAATACGGTTAAGAAGAAAAGAAAAGAGCAAGAAATAATAACAGTTATTTAACAACAATAAATAAAGTTACACTAAGAATTAAAATAACAATACAAGAAATAAAGATACAAGTTAAATAAAAATAACTCTCATCTTCATTAACATCCACTCAAGAGCTCTCACTACACTTTAATGGAGAAAAGATGAAGAAGAAGAAGAACTACAATCTAAACTACACTAAAATCTAACTAAGAAAGAAGCATCCTACAATGGCTCAAAACTGGAGTATTTATACGCAGAGAGCTAAAACCCTAGGGCCAAATTCTGAGCCCAAATGAAATTACTAAAACACCCCAAAAATATCTTCTGGCACCCAGTTAGCTCGGCCGTGGAACCGCCGCGTATATACTACATTGGTCGCGGTTCCACAGCTCTTTACAGGATTTGTGAGGTGATTTTTCTAGGGCTTCTCCATGTTGCTTTCTTCTGTTGTTCTACATGTCCCAAATTACAAAATACTTCTAAAGTTTCTTCAAATTTGCAACGGTCCAAAATGGTTTCACTTTTAATTCATTTGACCTTTATCTCACTCGAGCTCCGCGCACCCATTGAATCTTGTGATGCCCCTCTCGTGCTTTGTGCTTGTCCGAGACACGAATGACCACTGTTATTTGTCTTGTCTCTTGAACTGTTAAGCGGCACTGGACGGATGCGGATGATCGGAACCCGGATTTTATCTGTTTGTGACAGATGTTCTGGATTTTTGCATAACTGTGGAGATTCTGTATGATTTGCGTTATTTTGGACTGGGAACCTGTATCCTATAAATGTGTAGCAATATGGATCAAAAGCACCTGCCTATAAACAAACGAGCAAAAGAATGGGCGGTGTTAAATGTAATATTCTGGTATGAACAAGATCGTGAGATTACATGGAGTACCTGTTTGCATCGTCTCTGATCGTGATAAAAGATTCCGATCCCAATTTTGGTAGAGTCTGCAAACTAGCATGGGAATGAGTCTGAACTTCAGCACGAATTATCATTCATAAACGGACGAATAGTCCGAGCAAACAATTCAGATTCTGAAGGATATGCTAAGAGCTTGTATGTTAAACTTCGGAGGTTCGTGGGAAGATAGCCTACACCTTGTGGAGTTTTCATACAATAACAGCTATCAGGAAAGCATTGGAATGGCACCATTCACAACACTCTATGGACGGAACTCCCGTTCACCGCTAAATTGGGACGACATCGGAGATCGTGAACTCCTTAGACCAGAGATGATCATGGAAACTGTGGACATGGTTCGCTTGATCAAGGAAAGAATGCGCATAACCCAAGACCGACAGAAGCATTGGGCATATGCAAAGCGGCGACATCTGGAGTTCCAACCTGGAGACCATGATTTCCTAAAGATCTCTCCAAATAGAGGAGTGATCCTCTTTAGCAAGAGGGGTAAGCTAAGTCCAAGATACATAGAACCGTTCGACATACTCGAACGAGTTAGAGAAGTGGCATACCGTTTAGCACTTCCACCCTCATTGGAAGGAGTGCACAACGTGTTCCACATATCTCAGCTACGATGATATATAAGCGACCCCAGCCACATACTTGATCATTTCGAGCTCACAGTATAGACTGATCTATACAACCCTTTGAGATCCTGGACCGAAAGGTGAAGACACTGCGGAACAAGGAAGTAAACTCGGTCCGAGTGATGTAGGGAAAGGATTCGTCAGGAGAATCAATATGGGAACGAGAAGAAGACATGTGTGCAAAATACCCTTATCTATTTGAAAATTAGTCCCTATGTAAATGTAAATTCGAAAACGAAATTTTTTATAAGGAGGGTGGAATGTAACAACTCTGAAATTTTTGTACGGAAATTTTTTTGTTAATATACAAAAAATGAGTTTTACATCCTGAGTTTGAGTTATAAGTTACTTTTGTTAAATAACAGTAAGAAGCAACTTGTAGCTCACTGGTAAAGCCCTTGCATTGCTGTGACGTAGCCCCTGTGTTCGATTCCCATCAGACACAATTATTTTTTCTGAATTTTTTTTAACTTTTTAGAAGCCCAAAATATTTCACGTGCAATACAAAGGGAAATGAAAAGTTCAGAAAAATCAAACATGTGGAAAATGGTTTAAACAGAGGATTGATCAATTGGCACGAATCTCGAGACAAATGCCTCGAGATCGACCAGCCAAAAGCCTATTAAAGCCTGCGTCGACGGTCGGATGAAGCCTATTGAAGCCCGGGCTCTGCATACTTGTCTCTTCACCTATCCCTAACTCTTCTGCACTGTTTGATTTCCCTGCAATCAAACAGAGACCTTTCATTTCATAATTTATCACAATTTTAATGCTTTTAATCCACACTTTTAATTCTCAAACCCTAATTCTCCACTATAAATAGCACCCCACACTTTGGCTCAGCTCCATTCTGAAAATTCTAACCAAAACTCTCTAAAAAGTTCCTAGTGCAAGTGAAGTAAAGAGGAGTTAGCGAGCAAGTTGGTTCCGGCGAAGACCGAAGCCTATTCCGGAGCTCCGGCGACGCCACGAAGCTCATCCCCTCTTCTTCAACCTCTCCTTGAAATTTCTAAACCATAAGTCCCTCCCAAATCTTCTCCTTTTTATTGAAATTCCTCTTCAAATTTTATATCGGTAAAAGTAGAGTTAATACTGACATCTTCTTTTCTAAAACACATAAGTCCTTTTTCTTTTATAATTTGTCAATCTAATTTTACTACATCCCTTGTAACCTTAAACACTAATGTTTAGAATCAAATTTCATCAAAATTCTCATGTGAAACAACCATAGTAGAACTTTTTCGTTAAAATACCATGAACTTTATAAACACCTCTTTTAGTATTTGTTAAAACAATACCTTTAGAAAAAACATCACGGGGTAACGACCTACCCCACACGCACACTTGAGTTCATAGCACGATACTCATTGTATATATTTTCGTTTCGAAGAATAATATTACAATAAAATACCATATAATTTAAAAACTGGATTTTTTTAAAGCGGTATTTCATATCCTTTGCGATTATGTATCTATAACCCTCTTTAGAGGACTCGCTAATGGATGGTGCAGATTATCGCACATCCTTAGGCTAGTAGAACGATATGCAGACCTTCTCACGGAGCATTCGATCTCGAAAGGATTTATATACGGTTTTTAAGAAATACGAATTTTCTAAATAAAATAAAATTATTGTTTAAAATTAAAATTATATAAAATTTATAAATCCAAATTTTAAAAATATAGTAAATCTATATTTTTTTAAAATGAAAAGATTAACAAATAACAATAAAATACCATCAAGATACCAAAAAGGCATGTTTTTCAATAAAATACCATGAACTTTCCAAGCTAAGTAATTATCACTAAAAATACCCTAAATACTTAAAATCCATGCTCATGAAAACCCTAAATAATACTAATCACCCTCGAGGTTTACTTTTTAATCTATAATAGAATATTTTTCATAAAACCCCTTAAGATATATAAAACAATATTTAAGGACTTTAGTAAATATAGGTTTAAGCGGGATCAATTCTCTTGAGCCCCAGGGAACCGGAGAAAGTGAGTGCTTGCCTATTTAAGGTAGACAAGCTAACTGGGTTATCAATGGTAATTGTCTTGGAAAAAGACACAAATCCTTCGGTCCATGTGCAGCAGTTACCGATGACTCCCGAACCTAATTCAAGAGCTAAATCTGTTTACAAGTGTCTGACTCAGTCTGAATCCAATTCAAATTTGAATCCAATATCAAACATGAATACTTGATCAAGAACATGAATACTTAAATCCAAACATCAATATCAAACATGTATACTTGACCTGACTTGACCGAACCATAATTATAACTTGACTTGACTACTTGAATACTTAATTACACCTTGAACATGAATACTTGAACAATTTGTATCCATGGTTTCGGCAAGTCTAATAATTATAGTTTATACAATATATTACGTGGGGATAAAGGAGTAGATTGGTATGGAACGTATATCGTGGCACGAGAGGTCACTTAAAAAACACCTATATGAATTCTCGTGTCGTTGTCCCGTAGGTTATGACGGGACCTTATACTACATGTTACCATATTCCACGGGGTAAGATGGACTCCTCTCGTATACATGAATACCTTCTGCATCAAGCTACAAACAACCACGTTATAATAATCATCATATACCGGTAATCAATCATACACAACTTACCTGTTCTTTTCACATTACTTGTTATATTCTATTTCATCTTTTGGGACTTACCGAACGTTAGTTCACTGACAACATTCCTTTCTATTTCCTTCTTTGGAATGTTCATCAGGAGGACCGGACTCTCAGGAGATCGAGCTTAGCAAAGAGCACTTGGACCAGCTTGCGGCACAGCCTGACTTCTAGTTCCTTGTACTTACTTTCCTGTATACCATTGTTTAGGAACTGCTTATTATCATTGTATCTTTTCATTTTCAAACAGTTGTGTGTAAAGATGGATGTAAATAAAGTTGTTGTTTATTTTATTACTCTTGTCATTCTTATACATTTTTATATATTTCTTAATTACGCTTAACGTATTTATTTCTTAGTAAATACGTTGCGGCCTGCCACGTCACGTTTCTGTCTACTGGGAAGCGGGGCATGACAGAGATATAGAGGAAACCCCCCATAATCTTCTGAAAAATACAGAAGGCTTTCAAAACAGCAAGAGAATTTAATTCTCAATAAAGAAGAATACTTTCCTCCTCTCATACCCTAGGTAAAGAAAAAAAATTATCGAGATCAAAATATCTCCTTTATCTAACATATCCAAGGGTTTAACCCTTCTCAAGAACTTAGTTCTTTCTCTGGATCAGAGATCCACAAGACAAGTATCCCACAAGTTGAGAATTTAATTCTCATCGGGAAGATCTTGTTCTTGAGAATCAAAGATACAGAAAAGAACTAAGTTAAAAAGAAAGAAAAAGGAAAAGAACATATGTTCTGGGAATTTAATTCCTCTGAAATTAGGGTTTAACCCTACATAAAGAACATAGTTCTTATAAAAAGAAAAGAAGAACTTAGTTTTCCACTAAAGAAAAACAATCCAAGGTCTTCAAAATAGAGATCTTGATGATCATTAATAGCCAAAATGTCATTAACGGAGATTAAATCTCTATAGAGAAAGAGAACTTGGTATCTCACGTGAGCGCCAAAAAAAAATTAGTGCTTAGCACTATTATAGTGTCTCACGTGTTTCCCACGTGAGTGCCTAAAATAAAAAGGCTAAACGCCTCATGTGCTTCACGCGTGAGTGCTAGAGCTCTAACCAAGTGCTTAGCGCTTCTGTATAAAGAAAAAAAGGGTGAACAAACAAAACCCAAAATCAATGCTCATGGCATCACGTGCTTCCCACGTGAGTGCCATACAAAGTGCTTAGCACTCTGAACTCAGTCAAAATGACTAAGTGCTTAACACTGATTATACACACACGTGAGAGCCAGAGCTACAAATAAGTGCTTAGCACTCCTGAGTAAAACAAAAAGGAAGGCCCAAGATCGAGTAGACCAAGCCCAAATTGGCTAAGTCTCTGAAGTTTCTTGCAGCTGAGCCCAAATGCTCTATTGTTGGATCATTTATAAAAAATGATTCTTAAAATTTTGCTAAGTTGATCTTAGTCTAAAATAAGACTAACGTGCCCTTAGTTAAAAAATAAATTGAGCTCAAATGCTCATATGTTTAAGTTGATCTTAATCTCAAACTAGATTAACGGTTCTTAAATCAAACAAAATATTTTTGAATTAAAGGCCCCCGTACTATTGATATAGTCCGCTACTGTAAAATACAACCTAAGTTCAAAACCTAAACCCAAATCTAATGTATACGGATTTGGGTTGATCCGCGCCTTACAGGAGACGATATAAATTAGTCTTCGTATACAATCCACGAGCAACCAAAACAAACAAAACAACACACGATACGAAGTGAACTTCCGGAGCAGAAGAAAGTTGTTATCGTAACGCGATAACGTAATTAACTGCAGGGGCTTGCGCCTGCAGGGAAGAGCGTCCTCACAATCAAAAACCCCTTACAAATGAGAGGGAATCTGATAAAATCTGCTACAACGGGTGCATCTATCCAAACCTCCGATATATGGTGCCATAAATCAACTTGGTATTTTCAGAGGGGTGGATGGAGAAGTCCAAATAGCATATGCTCCCAAATTCAGGCTAGACATCCCACTGTTTCGGTCCGGTCTTTTGGCGGTGAACACCAAAAAGCGTGCCTTGTATCTTTCTACAGTATCGTTATCCCTTTGTAAGACCTCGAAAAACCCATTTTTCATCAACGGTCTTACGTCCGGTAGGATAATTTGATAAATCCCAGACTTGATTCTTTAACGTTGACACTTTCACCTCTTTCATTTTCATTATTCACTCCTTCGCAATAGGCCCATAAATAGCGTTCTCATGTGACTTAGGTTCCACAACCAATGCAGAGTTACCATAGACATCTCCCTTTAATATCGAAATATCGTCGGGGTGTCAATCCACATCACTATCTACAACTCTCTTGAGGATCCATGATTGGTTCCGAGACATCAGCGGAAATATCGCTCCCACTGTTGCCAGACACTGAAGGAAATAATTCCTTCTGCACCGTTGATCGATTTCTGCCTTTTGCGTCTCCTCTATCTCGTAAAATCCTAAATCCTGGCCTATTTCCTCCCAAGAAAATCATTCATTGTTTCCTTCCTGAGGAAATCAACATTGCACGACTAAATATCAGTCACAGTCATATCATAAACTCATGGACACAAGTAACCTCTCAGGTCTCTCGTTCGTCTACTACTCATAGGGTGTTTTACTGTACTGACTTTGAAAACACATGATCAAAAACATAAGTCGCTGCCAATAGAGCATCTTCTAAATAATATGTAAGATTGGTCCTTTCCATCATGTTTTTTATCATATCTAGGGCTTTCTAATTCTCCTCTCTACAACACCATTTTATTGCAGAGTTTACGGTATCATCGGCTATCTGACGACTCTTTTTTCATTCAGTTCCCTGAGCTGCTAAAATAAATACCCATGGCTTACTTACAGTTCCAAGAACTACTCCGTGAAACACGCACAACCCTATTTTCGTGAACTGACTCTACACTTTACTGATACAGCGCTTGATACAAATCAATGCTTCAGTTCCGTATGAGATCAGTACCCTATTGAGTAATTATTAATGAAGGTTATTTACAACCGAAAACAGAGACGAACTGGGATGGATCATCCTGCCTAAATTTGGAGGCAGATGCTATTTGGAATATGTCCATCCACCTCTCCGAAAATACCAAGTTGATTTATAGTATCGTATATCGGAGGTTTGGATAGATGCGACAGATATAGCAAACTTTATCAGATTCCCCCTCGTTTATGAGAGGTTTTTGATTGTGGGGACGCTCTTCCCTACAGGCGCAAGTCCCTACAGTTAATTACGTTATCACATTGCAAAAACAACTTTCTCCTGCTCCAGTAGGTCACTTTGTACCGTGTTGTATTTTATTTATTATGGTTGCCCGTGGATTGTATACAGAGACTACTTTATATCATCGCCTGTAGGGCACGGATTAGTCCAAATCCGTACATATATAAATTTGGGTTTGAACATAGGTTGTATGTTCCGTCAGTTCAAGAGATATTTTATTTTATTTAAGGACCGTTGCTCTTATTTTAGATTAAGATTGACTTAAATATATAAGCATATGGGCTCAATTTATTTTAACTAAGGATACGTTAGTGTTATATGAGACTGATATCAACTTAGAAATATGTTTAAGGATCATTAAATTTTGTTAAGATCCATCAACAGAGCCTATGGGCTCGGCTGCAATAAAATTTTAGAGACTTAGTCAATTTTGGGCTCAATCTTAGGCTTATTCATCATCTTGCAGTACTAAGCATATAGCTTATAACTATGGATATGATATCCAATTGCTGCTCTGGCGCTCACGTGTGTATCACATGAGGCGCTCGTGTTGGCTATAGTGCCCTCAAGTCAATTATTGGATCGCAGGCACGTGATTGCAATGATTAAGGGAGGACCTATACCGGTAGAACATTCTTACTCGAGATGATAGTATGCTTTTGTCTTTATCATCATGTACATGCTTCAGGTGACATTACAGATCACTATTACATGTTGATAGAGCACATAGGATTCTTGCTTGACTACCAGCAGTATGATGGTGATCATATACGTGAGAGTTAGGTGGTCTATAAGCACACCCTTAAAGTGTCCCTAGTCGTAGGAGTTTCGAGACTGGGCATCGATACTCCAAAAGTAGACTAATGTATACGGATCGAGACCCCGACGAGGGGCGGTGGCCGGTCTCACAAGCTATTGGTGTCAGTTGGTTCACCTAAGATGTATACAAGTGCTCATTGGGTTATGAGTACACCGGACGGACTCGCCGGGAACATGCTAGTTGGTATTATACCTATTGTCAGATATCAGTTCCCTGGTGACATGTGTACAGGTTAGTCTATTGACCTGAGATCATAATTTTTCTCGTGTGAGTTCCCACTGTGATTTGATTACTACCCTACCACGGCTCAAAGGAGTCGTGCAAACAGGTTTTAGTTGGGTACAGTCCCGAGCCACATAGAGGCAATGAGCGGATCGTCAGGGGATTCATCTCTCCCGGTATTGGGGGTTGATGTTGCGGTGTGCACGGGTGGCCATCACCAGAAATCCTCGGCCGGGGTAAACGAGAATTACCGATCTAGGATCGGTAGTTTCTCAGTTGGTGATAGGTTTCATGCTGACACTAAATGTCGCGTTATTAAGGGTCTGACTTTATCCACCCCCTAGACTCAATATGCGATACTCATAGACTAACGGACCGGACTGTACGAATATTGTCACTGTCAGGCTCAGTAGGGTTTCACGATGAGTTTGCTCGTCGGCCTCCCTTTCGCTCAATACCTGGGCAGCCGTTATGTACAGCTAGTGCCACTGACGTGCTTGTTTACCCCAATCAGAGCAAAGCTCTGTTCAAATTCCAAGACGGGAAACGAAGCAACGCTTCTGTTCCCCCCGATCAGAGCAAAGCTCTGCTTTGAAATTAAAGTTAAAATAATTGAAGCAATGCTTCAGATTCCTTGCGCTGCGTAACGCGCCACGTGTCAAAAGCTGACACGCCAGCGCTGCGCCCAAGACAGCGCACCCAATCAGAGCAAGGCTCTATTTCAAATAAAAATAAAGGAAGAAATGCTTCAGATGATCTGCGCTCTGCGCTGCGCGACACGTGTCAGCGCAGTTGCGCTGTGCTCTGCGCTGCGCGACACCTGTCAGCGCAGTTGCGCTGCGCTCTGCGCTGCGCGACACGTGTCAAGGGCAGGTGCGCTTGCGCCAACTGTGCCAGCACTAAAACAGAATTAAAATTCCAGAAAGATCTTTCTAATCTTGTTAAAACAAGAAGATTATCTTCTGTAAAACAGAAGCCCTTGGATCAAAGATCCAACGGTGGGGAAAAATCCCTAAATCACTCAGAGAAAGATCTCTTTAACTGATTTAACAAATCAATTGGCACTATATAAAGGCCCCTAGACTCCAAGTCTAAAAGACATTGACACACAGAGATAGAGAAACACAGAAATCCTCTGAAAACTTTGAGAAAGAACTCAAAAAAGAAAAAGGTAAACCTTTGGGGAAAAAAAAGAAGAATTTCTTCTAAAAAGATCAATAATCTAAGAACAAGATCTTCAATAAAAAAAAATGAAAAAAAATGAAATATTAATAAAGAGAAGTAATTTACTTCTTTACTAGATCTTCTGATCTATATAAAGGCATTGCCTTTTGATGAACTACTGGTTCTTGAAATTTGAGGTAAAACCTCTCTGGAAACAAGAAAAACTTGTTTTTCTTTGATCCAAATATTAAACAGTGCCTTGCAATTTCGAAGTTTGTACTGTTGCGCTCCTTGGATTGGCGCAAGCCACCAGGGAACGCCACGTGTCAATCACAGAATAATTGCGCCCTGCGCTTCTAAAAACATAGCACTGCCCTCTTGGTTTGGCGCAAGTCATCAGAGCGTGCCACGTGTCAACAGCGCACTAGTGCAGCGTACTAGCGCAGCGCACTAGCGCAGCGCACTGCGCTAACAGACTTGCGCTCACCAGAGCGTAACACGTGTCACCTCCACAACAGTTTGCGCCTTGCGCTCCTCAATTGGCGCAAAGCGCCTGACAAGCAACATGGTACACTGTCAGAAAAATAAATGCTCTGCATTATCAAATAAGGGCAGAGCCCAATTAAAAAGGCCTAACATGCCTAATAAAAATGCAATGCATTATTCAAAAAGAGGCAGAGCCTAAATGAAGGTCTAATAGACCAGACAAAAATGCTATGCATTAATAAAAGGGCAGAGCCTAAGCAGAGGCCTAATAGGCCAAAGATAAACAAAATGTTAGACATTTTTCTAACTGGACTTAACCCAATTCTGGCCGTAAGTCCTCAAATTAAATTGAACTGAGCACAGCTGCTCTCCCAAATCAATTTACACCCGGTTCAAAGGTACATCTCTGAACTCCTCTGATATTTGTCGTTGTAATCCTTCAACGTCATCAGAGAGGTGACGGGTCCCGACAACCACACATAATACGGACTGTAGGGTCCTTAAACTCATGGACTTATACGTCCTTAAACCAACATTCGTCCCTAAAATGGGAATGTTGGACCACCATGTCCCTAAACTGGTAATACGGACTGTGGGGTCCTTAAACTCATGGACTTATGCGTCGTTAAACTAACATCCGTCCCCAAAATGGGAATGTTGGACCACCATGTCCCTAAACTGGTAATACGGACTGTGGGGTCCTTAAACTCATGGACTTATGCGTCCTTAAACCAACATTCGTCCCTAAAATGGGAATGTTGGACCACCATGTCCCTAAACTGGTAATACGTACTGTGGGGTCCTTAAACTCATGGACTTATGCGTCCTTAAACCAACATTCATTTCCAAAATGGGAATGTTGGACCACCATGTCCCTAAACTGGTAATATGGATTGTGGGGTCCTTAAACTCATGGTCTAATGCGTCCTTAAACCAACATTCGTCCCCAAAATGGGAACAATGGACCACTATGTCCCTAAACTGGAACAATAGAGCCCCCAAATGCCCTTTTGTCGGATCTAAATGATCCCGTTAAGTTGATCTTGGTCTCAAATTAGACTAACGTATCCTTAACAAACGTTTAAGTTGATCGTAGCCCTAAATATGGCTAACGTATCCTTAAACCAAAACCCCAAACCCAAATCTAAGAAAATACGGATTTGGACTAATCCACGTCTTACGTGCGACGACATAAATTAGTCTCCGTATACAATCCACGGGCAACCACAAACAAAACAAACACCCACGACACGAAGTGACCAGCTGGAGAAGGAGAAAGTTGTTACCGCGATGCGGTAGCGTAATTAACTGCAGGGGCTTGCGCCTACAGGGAAGAGCGTCCCCACAATCAAAAACCCCTCAGACGAGGGGGAATCTAACAAAGTCTGATACATCGGCCACATCTGTCTAAACCTCCGATACACGGTGCCATAAATCAATTTGGCATCTTTGGAGAGGTGGACGGATAAAACCAAACAGCATCTGCCCCGAATCTCAGGCAAGACGTCCATGTCTTGGCCGCCATTCGGAGGGGAACAGATTCTGGCACGCCCGGTGGGACCTTTTCCTCTTTCCACTCCACACTTCGTGTGTCGTATTCGTGAACGAATCGCGGTTTGCTGTGGTTGCCTGTGGATTCGAGGTACTTAGATTTGGTGTCTTGCTCCGTGCAGAAAACAGAAGATCAATGGCTTCAAACTGCACTACCTGCAACTACAACTCTCGCTTCGTCCTTGCTGGAGGGGTGACTTACGGGCCCCGAGGGGCCTCCCTTTTCAAAATGCCAGTGGAGCAGGTTATTCAAGCCACCACTGGACTATTCTTCAGGACCATGCTCCCACCGATGAGCTTCAATACCCCAATAACGTCGCAAGAAGCTCCAAAGAAGTCGGTCTTTGATCGGCTTACAACTACCGCGGCCCCTCTCAACGGGTCGCCCAACTCCACTGCCTTGGTTTTTAACAGACTAGGCCAGAGCTCCAACAGGCCCATGAAGAAGCCTGCAATACCAAAAGGCGTTATCCCGAAGCGGATAGCCATCCCTGCTCCCATTCCAGGCGAAATCACCAAGGTTGCTTCCCCTACTCGGAAGTCTGCTTTTGATAGGTTGCCCGTCCCCATTCAACGGACGTCGGTCTTTAAAAGGCTGATACCAGAAAATTCTGACCAACACAGGGGGCATGAGGAGGTCGCCCTACGGCTAAACCAACTCCAATCGCGCGACATGCTCGCCGTCGTCACTGGCGCCGAGTGAGGAAAGCTGGGGGCAATTCCCCTTCTGGACTGACTCCGCCAGCTCCAACGGTGGAAGTTGACGCTGCTGTTCCAACCGGGAAAAGCTTTGAACTACTTAACAAGGTGCGCAAAAACTCGCCAACTGCCGTATTGAAAAGATCTCCTACACCTGTGGATAACGCCCCAAAGGTGAAGCTGGAACAGCCCCCTCAACGGCTGTCGTCTAAAATTTACAAGGTCTGGCGTCAAGTTCAAGACTCCGTGATGGATCAAGACTATCTCCGCCGACAGGAAAAGATGAAGGTTCGGCAGGAAAAGGACTACTCTGTCAAGCCAGAAAAAGCAACAGCTGGCTGGGTACCCACTGCAATGGCTCCCTCAACGTCAATCGCTCAAAAGAAAAGGAGGCCGCAAAAGGCCCTTGTGAACATGACGAACCGTAAAAGCGCTGAATCTAAACGCCCCAAGTCTAAAGGCATGGTGGTGCACATAGTTTATATAGCTTCCGAAAGGAGGAAAGCCGCGCTTCGATGGGTCACCGACCGCTCACCCGATCCGTGACAAAAGCCCAGGAGCAGCAACAGAAGCTTCAAGAAATGATGACTGTAATGGCTGCACTTACCGGGCCAAAAGAAAGCTCGGAGGTATCATCAGAATAGCGCCACGAACAAGAAACCGATGCTGACTTCTTACGCAGAGTCCTCGAAAAGAAGGACAAAGAAGCCGCAAAGCAAGCGGCTAACATAAAACAAATGGCGCTCCTCTTCCAAGATATGGTAGGGATGATGTTACAGCCGGACCCTCCAGCTGAAGACCCACCGATCATTGTTGAAGACGACGGAGGGGAGACATCTAATCCTCCTCCGGCCCTTTCAATAGCCAAGGAGGAGACAATTTCCAAGACCGCACTGGATGACTATATAGCTCAGCAAATACGAGCTCACCAGGCAAATGAAGCGGCCAGCCAAGTTGTCAAGACTGGACGGCCCTATCCGGGCTGGTATGACCAAATCAGTTACCCGCCGGGATATACGATCCCTAAGTTCCACGTATATAAAGGAACGGGGAATCCCCATCATCATGTCGCTCAATTCAGGGCCTTATGCGGCAACACTGGAGGTGATGACAAACTGTTGCTTCGCTAATTCGTCGGCAGCTTAGCAGAGACGGCGTTTGAATGGTATTCGGGGCTACCTAACGACTCTGTCAAAACATTTGCGGAGATGGAGCTATTGTTTACACAAAGATTCGCGAGTGCTAGTGAACACACCCCGATCACCGCATTGATCAATGCCAGGGTAAGGCCAGGCAAAAGGTGGTTTCAATACGCAACACGATGGTGGAATCTGTGGTCGAAATGTGAACAACGCATTGAAGAAGCGCCAGCGGTGGGCATGTTCATGGGAACCCTAGACCCTCATGCAACTATTTCACAGTTCTTGATGTTCTTTAAACCAACCACGTTCCAGGCCTTGATCGACAAGCCAGCTCAAATGGACCAGATGGGCCACAAACCGTCTCCTCCAAAGCCAGACTCTCGAAATGAGAAGAGGAAAGGAAAAGCGATCGTCGTCGCCAATGCTCAACAACAGCCGAGCAACTTGAAGCCGGTTGTCCGTCAAAACAATATGCGTCCACGCCCATCCCTTAAGGAAAGACTAGGATGTCCTTACTCGTTTCCTCAGGATAAAATGAGAAAACTGTTCGAACTGGCAGTGCGCAACAAACTCATCAATCTGCCGGATCCAAAACGTCCGTTGCAGCCAAACGATGTCAATGATCCTAATTACTGCCCTTACCATCAAGCAGTAAGCCATCCAATCGAAGATTGCTTCATTTTCAAAAGCTGGATTGAGGACCAATACCAACAAGGCAAGTTCGCGTTGTCCGAAAAATGGAAGGTGAGCCCGCCGAAACCTCATGCCCCTAAAAAGGTGAATATGCCGAGGGCAACGTGCTCGCTTGTTGAAGAAGCTCCGTGGGAGGTTGTGCTATCAGCCAAAACCAAAAGGATGCTGAATGATCTCAAGACATGCCCGGCGATCAGGTGGAAGAACCCACTAGAATCCCATATCATCGAAGGGATGCTGAAGCCGCGCCCAACTCCAAAGATCGGTGGTGATGGCCCAAGCACTTGTACCCAGCCGTCAAAATCTTCAAAGAAGAAGAAGAAAAGATCCAAAAGCCCGTGAAACTTGGCAACTAGCGCACGGACCTGCAGAAACAAATCGACGCGCTGGAAGAGTATAACCAGAAGGCGCGCACTCCAATCACGCTCCAAGAATTCCTCGGCCACGTCTTTGAAGACGTAGATGATGGAGAAGACTCGTCAGATGAACCTGAGGATTATGTGGCAAGCTGCCATGTGATCTCTCACTCGTCAATAAATGACGAAGAAGCTCCTTACACAGAGAAGCTGGGGGCAGATCCTGAGCCAGAACTTCTAGGACCATCAGACGAAATGATTGATACATTCTTGAACGAAGCCCGTCTTAAAAGCAAAGCTGATCGAGAGCGCGAGATGGCCATATTTGAGAAAGCCAAACACCGGCGACTGGATGAAAGGGTCGAAACACTCCCACCGGATCAAAGTACATCCGATGCAAATGAAAGCAGGATCAAGACAAGGAAAGGATTCGCCAAAGCCATATCGATGGGGATGAAGCTGCCCTCTTTCAGAGAAAATTCTCCTAGCGGTATACACCTTGATGAAGCGAACGTACATCCTAACTTCTGCTTATATCATCAGAAGATCACACATCCTACTGAAGACTGCAACTCCTTTAAGTGTTGGTGGCAATGGTATGTCACTCACGGGCAATACTTCAACAGGACAAAGCGTGAAGCTTGCGACAGATGAGCGTAAAAGAATTGCCGGCAATTGTCATAAGGTTGATCCCGGGGGATCGCGAGTTCTCACCTTCGGGAGCGACTCCGACGAAAAAGTAGCCCACGGTCCTCTCCTCAAGGAATCCATCTCTGAAACGAAAGAATTGAGGAGTTGTGAGAACATTCAACCGTGCAATCGCACGCTACCCGAAAAGAATCTCGGACCCGCAAACAAGGGATCGAACAAAAAGGATAAAGGGAAGGGAAAAACGGCATTCATCGCCAACGCTCAACAACAATCGAGTGACCCTAGACCAGTTGTTCGCCAAAGCAACAAGCGGCAACCCCTCTATGAAAAGTTGAAACATCCTTACTCATTCCCCCGGGATGAAACAAGGAGGCTGTTCGAACTAGCAGTGTGCGACAGCCTTATCACTCTACTGGAGCTGAAATACCAGCTACAACTGAATGATGTCAACAATCCTAATTACTGCCCTTACCACCAAGTATTGGGCCATCCGATCGAAAACTGCTACGTCTTCAAAAACTGGGTTGAAGACCAATACCAATAGGGCAAGTTCGCGCTGTCCGAAAACTGGAAGGTGAGCCTGCCACAACCACATACTCCGAAAAAGATGGACGGGGCATCGTGCTCTTTCATAAAGAAAGCCCCATGGACCAAAAAGTCCGTAAACTAGAAACTCGCCTCAAATATGGAAACGATAGACCGAAACGTCATTAAACTAACGATTGACCACTATGTCCCAAAACTGGCTGTTGACCGAAACGTCGTTAAACTAATACCAACCCGCGGCACCTTCAGGCTGACGTGGTTAAAAAAACAAAAAAACAGTATGTCTATAAGCAAAATGGGCACGGATGAAAACCTAAAAGGGCTCCGTGAGTAAAAACAGCAGGGCTACCGGCGAGTGTTTGTGAAAACCTGAAAGGGCGCAATCTCGTTAAAAAAAAGGAATAAAAAAAAAGAGACGGTATGTCTATAAGCAAAATGGGCACGGATGAAAACCCGAAAGGGCTCCGTGAGTAAAAACAGCAGGGCTACCGGCGAGTGTTTGTGAAAACCTGAAAGGGCGCAACCTCGTTAAAAAAAAGAAATAAAAATAATAATAAAAAGAGACGGTATGTCCATAAGCAAAATGGGCACGGATGAAAACCCGAAAGGGCTCCGTGAGTAAAAACAGCAGGGCTACCGGCGGGTGTTTGTGAAAACCCGAAAGGGCACAAGCTCGTTAAAAGACACTTACAGGGTCCTCTCGGCCTTGTAAGGAGAAACCACCCGCGTGAAATCCTTACGACTCACAAGGGAGCAACACACTTAGAGATCCTCACGATTCCTAAGGAGAATTACACTTGCGAGATCCTCACGACTCGTAAGGAGAATTCTCTTATGGGACCCTCACGGCTCATAAGATTTGAAAGTCTTAAGTTACAGAAACCTTAACCTGTTCTTAAGCAACCCCCACAGCCTTCGATATAGCCCTACAAGTGGCTCAATACTGACCCTTGTATACAATCCACGGGCGCGAATAAACATTTCCCTGACCAAGTCCCACCCGTGGCTAGGGATATGTCTATATGGTGGACAACCCTCGTAAGTCCTCTCGACTTATAAGGAGAAAGCATTCTTGTAGGATCCTTACGACTTATAAGAGAAAATGCACTTAGGAATCATCACGATTCCTAAGGAGAAAACACACCTATGAGATCCTCACGACTCGTAGGGAGAAATACCTTTGTGAGACCCTTACGGCTCATGAAGTCGAAATCCTTGGTCGACAGGATCCTAACCCTGTTTACTAAGCCACCATTGTTCAACATCGACAGAGGCAAATGATGATTCGCTCCTGACAACATCCCAGTTGTAGCGGTGCTGATGCCGAAATCGGTGTCTAATCCCAAGCTTGCGGCGAAAAGACAGCAAGCCACACATGCATACGAAATAGCCGAAATGATGGGGCAACTTGCGATCAAATCAGCAAGTAAAAATATATGCATGCAAAATAGCCAAAATGATTGGGCAACTCGCAATAAAAAGTAGCGAGTGAAAATAAAAAAAATAGCCGAAATGATTGGGCAACTCGTAATAAAAAGCAGCGAGTGAAAATAAAATAAACAGCCAAAATGATTGGGCACCGCGAAAATAGCCGAAATGATTGGGCAATCGCGACTTTTGCGATATAAAAGCTGAAATGATAGAGCATCGCAGAAAGAAATAAAAAAAATGAATGAAAGAATGAAACCTTTTGCCCTACAGGTGAGATCACATCGATCCCTGTATACAATCCAGGGGAACAAACAAAGAGAGAACCATATCTTCCCAACAAGCTCCACCAGAAAGCGAAGCCAAATCTCGACGGTTCATAGACAACTTAGAGACAATCTCGACATTTTTCGCAATATTGCAGACACAATGTCAACAAATGAAGCGAAGGAAGATCCCTAGTTTCGGGGTCTCGACGTCGATATCGACAACTTAGAGATCACCAACGGCGTTCCTTCGCAGTCCAGCAGGATACGGAAGCAACGTCAACAAAAGACCTCATGATCGAAATAAAGCGGAGTGACGGCAAAATCCCAGCTCCACCTCAGCATTCGTCTCGTTACAGCAGACGCAATGTCAACCAACGGCGTTTCTCCTCACTCCAACCAGATGCAGACGTGACGTCAACAACCGACCTCAGAGTCGCAACAAAACGGAACCATGGCAAAGTCCCTAGTTCCAAATCTCAATGGCCACATCTACAGCCTGGAGACCAACAACGGTGGGCCTCCTCATTCCAGCAAGACACAGATGTTACACCATCAAACGGAGCCACGGCATAGTCCCTAGTTCCAAATCTCGACGGTTCACAGACAACCTAGAGACCATCTCAGCATTCGTCTCGTTACACCAGACGAGATGTCAACAACGGCATTCCTCCGCAGTCCAACAGGATGCAGATACAACATCAACGAAAGACCTCACGGTCGAAACAAAGCGGAGTGACGGCAAAATCCCAGCTCCACCTTAGCATTCGTCTCGTTACAGCAGACGCAATGTCAACAACGGCGTTCCTTTGCAGTCCAACAGGATGCATAAGCGACATCAACAAAAGACCTCTTGGTCGAAATAAAGCGGAGTGACGGCAAAATCCCGGCTCCACCTCAGCATTCGTCTCGATACAACAGACGCAGTCAAAGCAAACGAAGCAAAGGCCAAATTCCTAACTTCAGGGTCTTGACGGTAACTCATATAAAACCTGAAAGAATATCGGAGATCATCCCATACTAGCGCGAAGTGGTCACCACCTCGACGTTCGTCTCGATACAGTAGATGAGATGTCACCACAGCGTTCTTCCTCCAACAGGATCCGGACACGCCAAAGCAAACGAAGCAAAGGCCAAATTCCTAGCTTCAGGGTCTTGCCGGTAACTCATATAAAACCTGAAAGACTATCGGAGATCATCCCATACTAGCGCGGAATGGTCACCACCTCGACGTTCGTCTCGATACAGTAGACGAGATGTCACCACAGCGTTCTTCCTCCAACAGGATCCGGACATGCCAAAGCAAACGAAGCAAAGGCCAAATTCCTAGCTTCAGGGTCTTGACGGTAACTCATATAAAACCTGAAAGACTATCGGAGATCATCCCATACTAGCGCGGAGTGGTCACCACCTCGACGTTCGTCTCGATACAGTAGACGAGATGTCACCACAGCGTTCTTCCTCCAACAGGATCCGGACACGCCAAAGCAAACGAAGCAAAGGCCAAATTCCTAGCTTCAGGGTCTTGACGGTAACTCATATAAAACCTGAAAGACTATCGGAGATCATCCCACACCAACGCGGAGCGGTCACCACCTCGACGTTCGTCTCGATATAGCAGACGAGATGTCACTACAGCGCCCTTCCTCCAACAGGATTCGGACGCGCCAAAGCAAACGAAGTGAAGGCCAAATTCCTAGCTTCAGGGTCTTAACGGAAAGTCATATAAAGCCTGAAAGACAAGCGGAGATCATCTCGCACCAGTGCGGAGTGGTCACCACCTCGACGTTCGTCTCGACACAGCAGACGCAACATCACCAAAAGGAGCCACGGCAAAATCCCTAGTTCCAAACCTCGACGGTTCACCAACAACCTAGAGACAACCGTGACATTTGTCTCGATATAGAGGACGCAATGCCAGCAAATGAAGCAAAGGCCAAATTCCTAGCTTCAGGGTCTTAACGGCAAGTCATATAAAGCCTGAAAAACTGTCGGAGATCATCCCACACCAGCACGGAGTGGTTATGACTCATCGGGGCTCTCCAAAATGAGCCTAACCTCAAGTAAAGAGCGGCATGGCAAAATTCCTAACGCTTGCTCTTCCGACGGTCAAACTGCCTAGGAGGATTGCTTGAAGACGTCTTGTCTAGCCCCCGAAGGGATCAGAGACACGACAATCGCAAGGCTACTCGAACAGCAAGATTTCCTATCTAGGAATACATCAGCCAACGCGACGGTACGACGGACAAAACCATAAGTACCACAGACCCTAACAGACCTCTGTCGTAAAGAGCAGAGGTTAACTGTGACATTAGGATATTCTTGCGAGAAATGCTCGATTCGTCTCGACTCGTGAGGAAATTGGTGTCTTTGCGAGAAATGCTCGATTCGTCTCGACTCGTGAGGAAAAGCTTTAGACAGCAGGGATTAAAAAACCTGTTTCCTAAGCACTGGGGTCGCGCAAGTCGGACCAAAACGGACTCTTGCATACTATTCACGGACCACACTCACCAAAGTCGAAGCTCGACAAGGAGGGAAACAACCGCTTACGGGTCCTCTCGACTCGTAAGAGGGAAAATTCTCTTATAAGATCCTTACGACTTATAAGAGAAAACGCACTTAGGAATCCTCACGATTCCTAAGGAGAAAATACACCTACGAGATCCTCTCGACCCGTAGGGAGAAAAGTTTTTGTGAGACCCTCACGACTCATAAAGTTGAAAAGCCTTAGGTAGCAGATCTGAACCTGCTTCCTAAGCCATCACTGCTCCCCAGAGTATTCAAGACAGAATGTTCTATATCACGTACAGGCTACGCTTACTTGAGGAATATGCCAATAACAATGCAGAAAATAAAAGGAAGGAAGCAAAAGATTTGTCATTCATACTTGGAAAGTTTTACATCAATAAAGGCAATAAACAAAGACATTATCCAAATGACTACAATGGCAAAACCTCAGATCCAGGACATGGATTGTGGAACTCAAAAGTGACCTTGTCCAGGACTTTCCAAGTCTGGCGAACCATCCTAGTGTTCTTCCTTTCGCGAGCGCGAGCATCGGGATCCCCACTGATGTCCTCCTCCCTCCGATAGGCAGCAAGTATTGCAGACTGTTGAAAAGCTTGGTGCAGAAGATCGATAAGGTTATCTCGCCTCCTCTTTGAGATTAGGCTCATCAGATACACCGAGTGCACCTTATCCTCGGCGGCATCCAATGCCCTAAGTGGCACACCAGTACAGAATAGAGGAAGCGCTTCCCAAATTGCTCCCATAATAAGCTTCAGGAGAGGGGAGCGCCGAAGAAGCAGTTGACCATTGTATGCGTCGAAGCGGCTCATGATTTTGGCATACTCGGCGTTGGTAAATTCTCGGTTCTGAGAACGGCCGAGTCGGCGGATGTCTCCGTAAGAGATGATTTCATCGAGATCGTACATGTGGGCGTCCATTACTCCTGCAAAAGAAAATCAGCAAAATTAGCAGACAGACTGATTAAGCAAGATGATATAATTCATAAAAAAAATGAAATGCCATCTTTAACCTCCAAGATCTATGAAAAACTCTTAAGAGTTCTTCTATATGATTTAGAAGGAGCAAAGCTCCAGTGATGAGTTGAGAAAATACAAGGAAAATCTTTTAAAGAGCGGAGCTCTATTAATGAAACCCTAATAGGGTTCTCTTTAATCCCCTTTAGATCTCTTTAGACCTATAGAGCAAAGCTCTGCTAGTGAAACCCTAAATGGGTTTTCTTTAGATCAGGGATCTATTGAGAGCAAGGCTCTTAAAATTAATTTAATCTAATCTAATTTAATTTTTACCTAAAAATCTTCTAGAGTCTTACTCTTGAAAAGTTCTTAAGTTAAAGAGCAATGCTTTGAATAAGAGAAAATTCTTATGAAGAGATGAAAATCATCTAAGGGACCAAAGGTCCTATTTGTAGGCATTGAGTGCCATTTCAACTTCCAAAAGTTGGCGCAACGGTTGGAATTCTGCCACCGTTGCGCTCACGTTTGAGGCCACGTAAGCGCAACAGTGGGGGGGCATTTGTTTACCCCAATCAAAGCAAAGCTCTGTTCAAATTTCAAGACGGGAAACGAAGCAACGCTTCTGATCCCTCCAATCAGAGCAAAACTCTACTTTGAAATTAAAGTTAAAATAATTGAAGCAATGCTTCAGATTTCTTACGCTGTGTAACGCGCCACGTGTCAAAAGATGACACGCCAGCGCTGCGCCCAAGACAGCGCACCCAATCAGAGCAAGGCTCTATTTAAAATAAAAAAAAAGGAAGCAATGCTTCAGATGATCTGCGCTCTGCGCTGCGCGACACGTGTCAGCGCCGTTGCGCTGCGCTCTGCACTGCGCGACACGTGTCAAGCGCAGGTGCGCTTGCGCCAACTGTGCCAGCACTAAAACAGAATTAAAATTCCAGAAAGATCTTTCTAATCTTTTTAAAACAAGAAAATTATCTTCTGTAAAACAGAAACCCTTGGATCAAAGATCCAACGGTGGGGAAAAATCCCTAAATCACTCAGAGAAAGATCTCTTTAACTGATTTAACAAATCAATTGGCACTATATAAAGGCCCCTAGACTCCAAGTCTAAAAGACATTGACACACAGAGATAGAGAAACACAAAAATCCTCTGAAAACATTGAGAAAGAACTCAAAAAAGAAAAAGGTAAACCTTTGGAAAAAAAAGAAGAATTTCTTCTAAAAAGATCAATGATCTAAGAACAAGATCAAAGATCTTCAATAAAAAAAATGAAAAAAAATGAAATATTAATTAAAAGAAGTAATTTACTTCTTTACTAGATCTTCTGATCTATATAAAGGCATTGCCTTTTGATAAACCACTGGTTCTTGAAATTTGAGGTAAAACCTTTCTGGAAATAAGAAAAACTTGTTTTCTTTGATCCAAATATTAAACAGTGCCTTGCACTTTTGAAGTTTGCACTGTTGCGCTCCTTGGATTGGCGCAAACCACCAGGGAGCGCCACGTGTCAATCACAGAATAACTGCGCCATGTGCTTCTAAAAACAGAGCACTGCTCTCTTGGTTTGGCGCAAATCACCAGAGCGCGCCGCGTGTCAGCAGCGCACTGCGCTAACAGACTTGCGCTCACCAGAGCGTGACACGTGTCACCTCCACAACAGTTTGCGCCTTGCGCTCCTCAATTGGCGCAAAGCGCATGACAAGCCACGCGGTACAGTCAGAAAAATAAATGCTCTACATTATCAAATAAGAGCAGAGCCCAATTAAAAAGGCCTAACAGGCCTAATAAAAATGCAATGCATTATTCAAAAAGGGGCAGAGCCCAAATGAAGGTCTAATAGACCAGACAAAAATGTTATGCATTAATAAAAGGGCAGAGCCCAAGCAGAGGCCTAATAGGCCAAAGATAAACAAAATGTTAGACATTTTTCTAACTGGACTTAACCCAATTCTGGCCGTAAGTCCTCAAATTAAATTGAACTGAGCACAACTGCTCTCTCAAATCAATTTACACCCGGTTCAAGTGTACATCTCTGAACTCCTCTGATATTTGTCGTTGTAATCCTTCAACGTCATCAGAGAGGTGACGGGTCTCGACAACCACACATAATACGGACTGTGGGGTCCTTAAACTCATAGACTTATACGTCCTTAAACCAACATTCGTCCCCAAAATGGGAATGTTGGACCACCATGTCCCTAAACTGGTAATACGGACTGTGGGGTCCTTAAACTCATGGACTTATGCGTCCTTAAACCAACATTCGTCTTCAAAATGGGAATGTGGGACCACTATGTCCCTAAACTGGTAATACGGACTGTGGGGTCCTTAAACTCATGGACTTATGCGTCCTTAAACCAACATTCATCCCCAAAATGGGAATTTTGGACCACCATGTCCCTAAACTGGTAATACGGACTGTGGGGTCCTTAAACTCATGGACTAGTGCATCCTTAAACCAACATTCATCCCCAAAATGGGAACAATGGACAACTATGTCCCTAAACTGGAACAATAGAGCCCCTAAATGCTCTTTTTTCGGATCTAAACGAACCCGTTAAGTTGATCTTAGTCTCAAATTAGACTAACGTATCCTTAACAAACGTTTAAGTTGATCTTAGACCCAAATATGGCTAACGTATCCTTAAACCAAAACTCCAAACCCAAATCTAAGAAAATACGGATTTGGACTAATCCACGTCCTACGGGCGACGACATAAATTAGTCTTCGTATACAATCCACGGGCAACCACAAACAAAACAAACACCCACGACACGAAGTGACCAGCTGGAGAAGGAGAAAGTTGTTACCGCAATGCGGTAGCGTAATTAACTGCAGGGGCTTGCGCCTGCAGGGAAGAGCGTCCCCACAATCAAAAACCCCTCAGACGAGGGGGAATCTGACGAAGTCTGCTACATCGGCCGCATCCGTCTAAACCTCTGATACACGGTGCCATAAATCAACTTGGCATCTTCGGAGAGGTGGACGGATAAAACCAAATAGCATCTGCCCCGAATCTCAGGCAAGACGTCCCTGTCTTGGCCACCATTCTGAGGGGAACAGTGCTTGTGGTTAAACCCACTGCCAGCGTATTGACGAGTCTTTAGAGTCCCACACAGAGGGTTTCCCTGGTTCGGGCGAAACGTTGTAGAGGCCATATGGTTTTATGGCAGGATTCGATCATATGCGTGCACTTGTGCACGGATCATGATCGGACGGATAATACTAGCGGGCTTTGGTTTAAGCTGGATCCTATTATTATATTGTTGGATTATTTTCGTCTCGTTGTATTCGTATTCAGTCGGAATACGGATGCAGGTATGTATATACGAATGAGGGGTATTCTTGTAATCCGTTACAAGATTAGTTTTGAAGATGCTATTTCTTTTTCTTGTATTAAATATTTAGGGTTTTCTTTAAATGTTTAATATTGTTGTGATGGAGAGTGTGAATGCAAGTCTTGGCATTTGGCATTGATGATTGCATGTGCACTTGGTGACTCATGGTGTTGAGTCATGGTGTGAGCCATGGAATTTTGGCTATATCTTTGTGGCATGAGAAAATTCATGAGGCATGGTTTGTGTCTTGGTGTGAGTCATGGTGTGAGTCATGGGTGTGCATTAACTCTTGGTGCATGCACTTGGTGACTCATATGGTGGGTCATGGTGAGTTGATTGTTTTTTGGTGAGTTGTGAGATATTTGTGTGGAGTGAGTTGTGAAATATTTAGTGAAGGTTGGGCTGCTGATATTTTAGCAGAGGGATTTCTTTAGTTGGACACACACACAATAGCACACAACACTCACAAGAAAATAGCAGAGAGAATTTTTCTTCACTTGGCCAAAATTCTTGTGCTCACATTTTTCTTCACATGGCTTCTTCTTCAACCTCCACCCATTCCATCTCATGAGTTGAGAATCCTTGGGTGTTTTGAGACAAAGTATCCACACACTATCTCTACCTCATCTTGGGTATCTAGGCTAGCAAACTGGATACTCAAGTTGCTTCGGTTTTGAAGCGGGGACCCGTATTACTAATCCTCGACATGGATCGTCTTCTACGGGGGAGACAGGAGACCGAACTTCATCGAGGCAGCCACGAGGAGCTTAGGACATAGCTTGAAGACCAAAGTACACGGATCGATCGATATAATCTCTCTAAACTCTTTTCATAGAACTAGTATAGGGTTAATGGTATAATATGTCGATTAGGGTTCCGTTAGCGTCGGTTTTTAAAATTTTTTGTTCCGCATTTGACTACGGATTGATGGCCAGGGCGCTGCCGTAGCCCTACAGCTCAGATTTGGCCGTTGACCTGTCAATGCTAAGCACTTAGTCACCTTGACTATATAGTGCTAAGAACTTTTTATATAGCGCTTACATCTGGAGCATGTGAGGCGCTGAGCTTTTATTTATGGGCGCTCACGTGTGAGGTGTTGAGTCTTCAAAGGCTTTCTGCTCACATGAGTATCATGTGAGGAACTCACTTCAGGGAATCTTTTGGGTGCTCACGCGTATATTATGTGAGGTGCTGAGCTTTCATTTATAGGCGCTCACGTGTGAGGCACGTGAGGCGCTGGGCTCAGGGAATCTGTTACGCCCCGCTTCCCAGTAGACAAAAACGGTGACGTGGTAAGCCCGCAATGTACTTACTATGAGAATACGTTAAGTGTATGTAAGCAATATAATAATGTGCAAGAATGATAAGAGTAATAACATTAAACATCAACTTTATTTACAATCAATTTTAAATACAACTGCTAGAATAAAAAGATACAATGATAAAAACAAATGCCTAAATAATGGAATGCTGAAAGTAAGTGCAGGCAGGAGCTAGTAATCAGGCTGAGCAGCAAACTGGTCCAAGTCCTTCGGTCTCGAATCTATCTCCTCAGAGTCCGATCCTCCTGATGAACATTCTAAAGAAAAGAAAAGGAGAGGAATGTCGTTAGAGAACCAGCGCTCGGTAAGTCTTCAAAATAAGTAAAGGAAGATAACTGAATAGTATATAAAGTGAATAGAAAACCAAGTAATGTGAACAGGTAAGATTGTATAAGCGAGTATCAAAGCATGATCATTTACATGTAGAAGATTTCAAACATGTTTGTTTGTAGTTTGATAAAGAAGATATTTGTGTATACGAGAGGAGTCCATCTTACCCCGTGGACTATGGTAACATGTAGTACAAGGCCCCATCATAAACCACGGGATAATGGCACGTGAATTCATGTAGGTGTCTTTTAAAGTGACCTCTTGTGCCACGATATACGTTCCGTACCAATCTACCCCTTATCCCTGCGTATTGTAGTGTATAGTTCAAGTTAACAGGTCTTGGCCGAATCAATGAATATAAAAATAATGTGCAAGTTCATGTTCACGTTGTAATCATATATTCAAGTATTCATATCAAATTCATATCAAGTTATATTCATGGTTCGGTCAAGTCAAGTTCATGTTTTGGATATTCAAGTTTAATCTCAAGTGTTCAAGTTTGGGTTTGAGTTTGGACTCTGGTTCTAGTTTTTATTCAAGCTATAGTAATTTCTTGTGGATGGATTTAGCTGTTGAAATTATTAAGTTCGGGAATAATCGGGCAACTGCTGCACATGGACGGCAAGATTTGTGTCTTTTTCCAAGACAATTGCCATTGATAACTTCGTTAATTTGCAGTGTTGTCTAACCTGAGTAGATAAGCACTCTCTTTCTACGGCTTCCTGGGAATCAAGAGAAACGATACCGCTTAATATATATTAATCTAGAGTCCTTAAAAATGTATTCTAGTTTGTTTACATTGTTTGCATTTCTCGAGGGTTTTATGAAAAATACTTTAATATTGTTTAAAAATAAGTCTCGAGGGTGATTTATGATATTAAGAATTTTATAGAGATGTATTTTAGTTTAGGTGGTATTTTAGTGATAAAAAACTAGATTTTAAAAGTTGATATTATTTTTATGAAAACTACACTTTTGGAAACTTTAGGGTATTTTATTAAAATTTTAATCTTCCAATTTGAAAATATAATTTCCACAATTTGTTTTTATTGAAAATACGGATTTATAATTTTCCAAAATTTACTTTGTTTAAGAAAAATCGTATTCTTTAAAAATCGTATTTTTATTTTCTTTCAAGACCAAATTCTCCGTGAGGAGTTCTGTATCCCGCTCTACTGTCCCAAGGACGTGCGATAACCCTCACCATCCGTAGATGGGTTTCCCTAAAAGGGTTGTAGAGGTACAATTGCAAAGGTCTTAAAAATATCAATAAAAACATTTATTTTTAGAAGCAATGGTATTTTATTGTAAATCGTATTCTTTAAATTAAACATACATATAAAACATCGTGTTATGAAACCATAGTGTATGTGATAGGGCAGGTCATTACCCTGTGAGTTTTTTCTCGAGGTATATACGTTAGTTATCGAAATAAAAGGTTATATATAAAACTCTTGGTATTGATATGAAAAATTCGTTATATGTTTGTTTCGCATAAAATTTTAATTACATAAAAAGGTAAATGGTGTGAGTAACATTTTAGAGTATTGGTGTGGTTTATTTGGCCTATGAAAGATGCTTAAAGTTAAAAAAATATAAATAAGGTTAAGATTAACTCCATTTTGCCGATATTGTTTTAGAATGTGATTTAAGTCAAAATGGGAGAGAGGAATAGGGACTTACGGTTTTAGAGCGTTGATAGGAGAGAAAAGGAGAGAGGGGAAGCCTTCGGGAATCGTGGTAGCGTCAAGAGTGGCTTCGGTCTTCGATAGAATGAATCTTGATCGCTAACTCTACTTGACTAGCCTTAACCCTTTTTAAACTTAGAGAAGTTTTTAGAAATTTTCAGCATAGGGGAAAGCTAGGGAATGGTATGGTATTTATTGGTATGAAAATAGGTATATGATGAATTAAAAAGAATTAAAATTTGGAGTAAAGAGAGTATAATTGGGTAGATGAAGGGGTGAAGTGCTCTCTGTTTAATTGCAGAGAAATCAAACAAAAAAATAGAGTAGAGGGAAGCTGAAAGTGTGCACGGGCAAAGAATGGAGGGGTTTGGGGGCATCTCAACCGCTGGTGGCGGCCAGAAGGCAATTTTGGACAGTCGGATGTGTGCCACTTGTCTCGAAGTTCGTTCCATGTGCTTTATTCTGTGTTAACTCCACATTTATCCCGTTTGATTTTTTTGAAAATTTTCAATTCTTCGTGTATTGCATGTGCAACTCTTGGACTTCCGAGAAGTTAAAAAGAAACATATTAAAAATAATTAGGACTGATGGGATTCGAACACGCAGGCTATGTCACAGCAGTAGGAAGGTTTAACCAGTGAGCTATAAATTTTTTCTTAATTTTGTTTCTTAATTTTATTGAACAAAATTAACTTATAACTCCTAATCGGGCTGAAATACTCTTTCTACATTTTGAACAAATTACATTTGTACAGAAATTTCAAAGTCATTACAGAATCTTTTGGGCGCTCACTCATGTATCACGTGAGGCACTGAGCTCTTATTTATGGGCGCTCACGTGTGTTTCACGTGAGACACTGAGCTTAGGGAATCTTTTGGGCGCTCACGCGTATCACGTGAGGCACTGAGCTCTTATTTATGGGCGCTCACGTGTATTTCACGTAAGGCGCTGAGCACTTAGAGATTTAATCTCTGTTTATTTTTTGAAGAGAAGTTAAACTTCTATTAATGGTGTTTTGGTCATTAATGATCACCAAGATCTCTATTTTGAAAATCTGAGATTGGATTTTTGAGAACTAAGTTCTTCTGTTCATTTTTGAAAACTAAATTCTTTATATAGGGTTAACCCTGTCTTTAAAGGAATTAAATTCCTAAAATATAAGTTCCCCTTCTTTTCTTCATATTTCTTTTCTCATATCTAACTTTTCCCCTAGTTCTTGAGTCTGAAGAGCAAAATTTTCCCGATGAGAATTAAATTCTCAACTTATGGGAGATTTGTCTTGCGGATCTCAGATCCAGAGAAAAAACTAAATTCTTTACGGAGGGTTAAACCCTTGTATTTATATATATTAGGCAAAAGAGATATTTTTTATCTCTACTTTTTTACCTAGGGTTTGAAAGGAGAAGGAGATTTTCTTCAGCAAGAAAATTAAATTCTCAATTGTAATTTTTTTTTATCGTCTTATGGGGTTGATTCTCTTTTTTAACTTTAATCTCTTTGCTCCTATTTATAGAAGAAGAGAAAAATCAATTTGTTTGAAAAAAATCTCTTATTGAGAGATCCTGGTTGATTTCATAATCAATCAGAATGATCTTAAAGATCAATTGGAGAATTTTATTCACCATTTGTTTTTAATCCAATGGCTCTCTATTTAACAAAGATGACCATTCTTGTTTGTTTAACAAGATTAGCAAAATATTTTCCTTAAGTAGAATTTAAATCTATCAGATGATCAATTGGTGATTTTATAATTACCGTTGGATCTTTGATCTAAGGGTCCTCTGTTTAACAGAGAAGATCTTTCCAGTTTAAGAAATATCAGGGAAATATTCCCCCCATAGAATTTAATTATATAAAAAAGAACGCTCACGTATATTGCACGTGAGGCGCTGGCTTATAGCGCTCACGTGTCTTTCAAGTAAGGCGTTGCCAAGAGACTGGTATGTGCACTCACATGGATCAAACGTGAGACGCTCACATGTTTAACACGTGGGAACCAAGATAGAATGTGATCCTATTTGAAGCGGCCACTCACATACTTTGTATGTGAGTGATCACATGTTTAACACGTGGGAACTGTCCTCTATTTTTATAAAGAGAACAGCAAGCTCTTGGCCAAAATTTTTAGCGGGAACAAAGGTGTTGAATTAGGAAACTCCACTATGTGTCTTCATATTTATTGGTCCATATTAATCGGAGTGGATTATCTGCAATGGATATCCAAATGGTTTTCCTTTGGTAGTTTTAACTCTAAGGCAACTCTTACAAATAGATGCTTTGATTTGGCTCCAATGTCAACACATCCACCTCAGGTGGATAAGTCATCACATCTATCTGTTGACCTAATCTACCATACCACTCAGGACATTTATAGAAGGGTCAATTCTCAAAACCATAAAAAACTCATAAGACAGGTTGTCTCATTAAACCATCCAAATATCCAAAGCCGAAACTCAAACTGTAACCGACGGGAAGATAATTTGTGGATAGCTATTTACATCCCCGATACAAAATTGACTCATATATTATCGACATATGATTTACTTCCACAAACTTTTCTGCTCTCAGCAGAAGGCCTTCCTCCATTCAGTACCCAGACAGGAAGATTATTTATAGATAGCTATCTGCATCCCCGATGTAGAATAGATTCATATGTTCTCGACATATAATTTGCTTCCACAAACTTTTCTGCTCCAAACAGAAGACCTATTTCCACTTAGTACCCTGATGAGTAGAGCAGTTCAAATTCCTTTAGTCAAACATTGGACTTATTATATCCATTATTACCAGTGCATTTCTCTATGACAGATCACTTAAGTTGCTGGCATATTATTCCTGTTTTCGTGGCTCGATTAAACTCTTCTTGTGCTAGGACACCCATCCTTACACACTGTTGATCTCGTCAACATATCAGCAGCACTCTTGGTTCTATCGCCCCTGGCGATTAAACCTTAAACCTCGGTTACTCAAACGTACTAGTAAACGTTAACACATTTGTTTTCCGTGTAACTAACTGCTTCATATATCGAGTAGAATAAAACATATAACCGCATGTTGTTATTGCTCAACAGTCTAACTGGAGCAGCACTCATCAGATCCCGGATCGATGAAGATATAAATCATAAGTGTATCCACATTACTTGGTTCGACTCATTATATGAAAATAAGGTCAAAACCAAGAAATAATGGGACATTGCCATGTTGCATAGATTACCCTGTAATCATCGCATAGTCTATCTCTTGGTGCGTAGATACCCTATAACTACCGCTCAGCATCAAGTGCGAGTGCTCGACAATAAATTATATGATCACTAATGACATCGCTCTTCATCACGTCCAACGCATAGAGCGATCCTAGATGCGGCAATCCTCTAAAGATCACTGCATTTCGATGGTGATGCGTCGTTTTGCCCTGCTACATTGCTGCCACCTCGATGGTGCTGCGTCGTGTAGCCCCGATACATTGCTACCACCTTGTCACTAGCTTCCAAGTATTTCAGCTTATTCATATAATATTAAACTAATGTTTCAATTTTATTATATTATCGTCATCTATCATCTCAACTCTGGTGAGACTAACGATATCTTGACTTTATTATGAATGCGTGAAGACTGTGTGTAACAACTCTGTTTCAGTGTATATAAAATTTGTTTAAAAGTTAATGTACAAATGGATTATTTGCAATCTTGTGTATGCTATAAGTATTTAAATTGCTTTTGAACAGCAAGAAAGCACTTGTAGCTCATTGGTAAAGCCTTGCACTGCTATGACGAAGCCCTTGTGTTCGAATCCCCTCAGCCACATATTATTTTTGCTGATTTTTCTTTTAAACTTTTTGGAAGCCCAAAAGTTTACATGTGCAATACACGTAAAAATGAAAAGTCACTCAAATCAAACATGTGCACTGAGGTATATGATACAACTAGGACGCGTGGCCAAGATCCAGACCCCAACCCAATTCAATGGACCGGCGAGATTCCTTCTGGGTCTAGCGCCGCCCCCTCCCCCCCCCCGTATGTACTGCCCCCATTTCTTTGCCCTAGTCTCTTGGCTTCTCCCCTTAACTCCTATTATGTTTGTTTACTCTGCAATTATCCAGAAAATTAAAAATCACCATTAAACCAAATTTTAATACATTTTTAATTCTCAATTCATCACCCTAAACCCTAATTTCTCCTATAAATACAACCCTACACTTTGACCCTCTTCATTCTGAAATTTAGTATCAAAACTCTCTAAAAATTTCAAGTCCAAGTAGTTGTACAAGTGGAGTTAGCCAAGGTCGAAGTTCCAGCGACATTTCGGGGCAAAATCCGGCGATACCGCGACTCCGCAACAATTTTAAAAACTCCATATATCTTCCCTCTCTTCTACAAACTTTTAAGTCCCAATTTCCCTCTTCTTCTTCTATTAAAACTAATTCCATTTTCAAAACCAGTCAGAAGCGGAGTTAATCCGACTGTCGTTTTTAATTTAACTAAAAACATCATTTATCTTAATAACAAATTTACAATCTTTTTGTATATTATTTAGCAATCATAAACAAACACATTAGATTAAGTTTCATCTCAAAATAATAAGTATTGCAACTTCTATTTCGGTTTTACGGTAAAATACCATCATGTTTACATACGATATTGCTTATTTATTTTGATCATATTACCTTTAGAAAACTCATGAGGTAATGACCTATCTCATCACAACACACATTCTTGACATAGCACGATAACTTTTGGAATATTAGATTGTGGGAATTTACAAGTTTACAAATAAATACCATAAACATTCAAAAAAACGTTTTCTTTAAAAGTGGATTATTTAATTCCTTGCAAATACACCTCTACAACCCATTTTGGGGACCGCGATCGAGATGGTGTGGGTTATCGCACGTCCTCAGGCATGGTAGAGCGAGATGCAGACCTCCTCACGGAGCATTCGATCTCGATGGAATTTTTAATGCAATTTTTAAGAAAAATGTGATTTCTATGTAATAAATAAGTTTTATTTTTATAAATATATATATAAATATTATCAAACTATCTACTTTAAATATACTATATATATTCCATGTTTTCTAAATCAAAGGAATCACAAGTTTCATGAAACTACCATTACAAATCAATACAATTACAATATTACACTATAATACCCTATACTATTCAATTTAGATTTATATCCACTAGAATATTTCATTTTATAAAAATTACATCTATGAAAACCTTAAAGACGATAAATAAATACTTGAGATTTATTTTGAAAATATATCAAAACTATTTTTCATAAAACCCCCTCAAGTATATTAATTTACAATAAGGACCCTAGTAAATATAGGTTTAAGCGGGACCAGTTCTCTTGAGCCTCATGGAGCCAGAGAATATGGGTGCTTGCCTATCTAAGATAGACAGCCTAAAAACGGTGTTATCAATACGGTAATTGTCTTGGAAAAAGACACAAATCCTGCCGTCCATGTACAGCAGTTACCGATAATATCAAAACTAATTCAGGACTTCAATTCTGTTTAAGTATCTGAATCAGCCAGAGTCTCAGTCTAATCTGAAATCAATCAATCTATCTATCCTTGTATATAATTCAAGTATAACTCATATTCAACATGAATCCATTTATACCAGAATTCAATCTATATCAACATGACTCGACTGAACCGAACCATGGATATACTCTGATTACATGATTATCCATTTATATCCATTCCGTTTACATGATATCAGTTCCCCTCCGAACGGCGGCCTGGACTCGGGCGTCCGAGCCTGATGTTCGGGGCAGATGCTAATTGGTGCTATCCGTCCATCTCTCCGAAGATGCCAAGTTGTTTATGGCACCGTGCATCGGAGGTTTAGACGGATGCGGCCGATGTAGCAGACTTCGTCAGATTCCCCCTCGTTTGAGGGGTTTTTGATTGTGGGGACGCTCTTCCCTGCAGGCGCAAGCCCCTGCAGTTAATTACGCTACCGTATCGCGGTAACAACTTTCTCCTTCTCCAGATGGTCACTGCGTGTCGTGTGTGTTTATTTTATGTTTTGTTGCCCGTGGATTGTTTACAGAGACTGAGTTATGTCGTCGCCCGTAGGGCGTGAACTAGTCCAAATCCGTGTTTATCTTAGATTTGGGTTTGGGGGTCTGGTTTGAGGATACGTCAGCCATACTTGAGGCTAAGATCAAATCAAACGTTTGTTAAGGATACGTTAGTCCGATTTGAGACTAAGATCAACTTAACAGGATCGTTTAGATCCGACAAAAGAGCGTTTGGGCTCCATTGTTCCAGTTTAGGGACATAGTGGTCCATCGTATATGTGGCCATCGGGACCCGTCACCTCTCTGACGACGTTGAAGGATTACAACGACGGATGTCAGAGGAGTTCAGAGATGTACCCTCGAGCCAAAGTTAATTTGGGGGATTCATAGTCCAGTCTGTTTGAAGGTTTAAGGATACGTTAGCCATCTTTGAGGCTAAGATCAACTTAAACGGGACCGTTTAGATCTGACAAAAGAGCATGCTGGGCTCTATTGTTCTAGTTTAAGGACATTGCGGTCCATGGGTAGTTTAAGGACATTGCGGTCCATGGGTAGTTTAAGGACATTGCGGTCCATTGTTAGTTTTAAGACATCTCGGTCAAGGTTAAGGACGTCATAGTCCATGGGTTTAAGGACTCCACAGTCCGGTATGTGCTCTGGATGCTTCACACGGGTTCACTGCCGTGCTTGGCGAGGACCAGGCTCCGCTCTGGGCGTTTTCCGTGGGGTCAAAGAGTGACATTATCCACGTTCCACGTAACCAGGAATTTTGCACTAGATGCTTCACACGTGTTCACTGCCGTGTTCGGCGAGGACTAGGCTCCGCTCTGGGCGTTTTCCGCGGGGTCAAAGAGTGACATTATCCACGTTCCACGTAACCAGGAATTTTGCATTAGACATGGGTTTAAGGACCCCACAGTCCATATCATGGGTGGTCGTCGGGACCCGTCACCTCTTTGAAGACATTGAGGGATTACAATGCCAAGTATCAAAGGAGTGAAGAGATGTACCCTAGAACCGGAATGGATTAAATAGTCCTTGGCCCAATTTGGGACCAAGACCCATTAATTATATTATGAGCCCATTGGCCCAGTTAATTACGAATTGAGGACTTATGGCCAGCTTGGGCTAAGTCCTATCATGTCTGGAATATTGACTTCTTGTGGGTCCATTGAGGGAGAGGCTTTGCCTCTATCCCTGTAGCCAATTGGGCCAGAGCCTAGTGTTAAACACTTCAGAGCAATCAGTGTTGAACACTGGTAATGAGGTTGACAAGTTAGTGTTTAACACTAAAAGATAATTGGTGTTAAACACCAGCAACAAGGCTTTCAGATTAGTGTTAAACACTAAAACAGATCAGTATCAAACATCGGCAACAAAGCTCTCAAATTAGTGTTAAACACTAAGGTAGTCAGTGTTGAACACTGCAAATAAAGTTCTTTGATTAGTGTTGAACACTACGGCCCAACAGTGTTTTAACACTGGATTCAGGAGATCCAACTTAGTGTTAAACACTAAAGCAAGAGGGGTCACGTGGCGACACGTGAGAGCGCCCTCCCTTCATTTATTCTGCTGAGATTACTGCATCTTTCAGAGCATCACGTGCCATCACGTGATGGGCATTCATATGCCTATGTATTAGAGCTTCTGTCAAGGGTCATGTGGGTCACGTGGGGGACTGCCTCAAAGGGCTTTCTGTAGATCTTTTGAGGGGGTCACGTGGTGGCACGTGACCCTGCCTCCATGTATATTGTTTAGAGAATCTGTTGATCTTCTTTCAGGAATTAAATTCCTCGAGCTTTAATTTTCAAAGGAATTAAATTCCTACTTCCTTTTGAAGACTTATATTCTGGAGTAGAATCGAACCCTAAATCTTCTGTAGGAATTAAATTCCTCGTTTATGTGAAGAACTGAATAGGGTTAAACCCTAATAAAAGCTTTTTAAGGAATTAAACTTCGAGTCCCTGTTAAATTATGATTAAGGGAATTGAATTCCCGTTGTTTCAACAGAACTAAGTTCTTAATTAGGGTTAAACCCTGTTTCTCTCTGTTCTGAAGGAATTAAATTCCCATAACACAGGGTCAAGCCCTACTTTTATCTTAGAGGAATTAAATTCCTATAGTTCTGTGAGAATTAAATTCTCGTTTTTCCATTCCCTCTCCATGTTTTGGATCTGCATGGCAGGGTCTCAACCCATTGAGAATTAAATTCTCAACCTAAAGGGGAGATGTGCACTTTGCAGATCCTCTATCAAAGAGAGAAGAAATATGTTCTTCTGTTTTTTTTATTTTGTCAGAGTTAAACTCTGTTGAGAATTAAATTCTCCCTCTTTCAGGAAGCCTTCCCTTTCTTACCTAGGGTTTTCTTTTTTTGCAGAAGCTCCAAATTCCTCAAAGTATCAAGGCTCTCTCCTTTTTTCTCCCTCTGCGTGTATCTATCTTTTGTGTCTCTAGGCTCCTATTTATAGGAGAAGCAGCCGAATCAATTAGTTTTTGATGAATCTTTATTAAGAGATTTGATTTGTATCCATCATTTGTTTTTGACCCTTGGATTATTAGGTGAATTTTATTCACCATTGGATTTCAAATCCAGGGATTCTCCTTTGTTATTTCTGTTAGATTTAAAGGGGAAATCTTTCCAAACTCGAGATTTTCCATAGATAGATGATATTTAATTATCTCTGAATCTTTAATTTGATCGGTTCCAGATAATTGTTTTCCTTTGGAAAGATTTGAATCTCTTTCAGAATTTAATTCTGTTAGCAAAATGGGCTTTGAAAGCCGGTCACGTGTGACCACGTGACCCATGGTCACGTGTGGACACGTGACTCCCTTGTAACGAGCCCTTTCCTTCTTTTGCACTCTGCCTTCTTCTGCTGCTTAGCCGTCACGTGCTACCACGTGACCCCTGGTCACGTGTGAGCACGTGACCCCTGTTTGGCACCTCTTTCCTTGGTTCAACTGGAGAGCGAGTCTGCTGCTTTGAACGTCACGTGCCAACACGTGACCCTGGTCACGTGGGAGCACGTGACCTCTTCTGAAGCCCTTTTCCTTGACTTGATCAGGGAACCAATGTGCCCTTTTCCGCTGCTTTATATGTCACGTGTCAACATGTGACTGTTGGTCACGTGGAAGCACGTGTCCCCTTTCTGAAGCTTTTCCCAGAAGCTTTCCTGATTTTAAATCAGGAAACAAATGCCCCCACAGCGTTGTTCTCACGTGTCTGCACGTGAGTGCAACGCTGTCACCTCTTGTGACCGTTGGATTCCTCTAGGGATCTGGGGAGATGAAATGTTTCCACTGCCTTCAATAAATACCTCTGTCTCTTCATAGGAGCCTTCACTTTGCTCATCTTCTTCTTCCGAGAATTTCTTCTTTGAGAATTTAATTCTCGCTTTCAGAGCTTAGTTCTCTGTCTTGAAATAATCTTCAGAGTTTAACTCTGTTCGAAAAGAACCCTTTTTCCTCAGGTAATGTTCTTGGACAACGATGGACCTTCACATTTCTCCGGATTTTAAATCCGAAACAAGGGTTTTCGCCCTTTTTCCTTCATATTTTCCATAAGAACATGAAACCGCCTAACCTTCGAACTGTAGATCTCTTAGGGTTTAGATGATCTTTGGGAAGATGATGATGGCGTTTCAACCCCATGGAATTTAATTCCATCAAAAATGTTTCTGGGAATTTAATTCCCTTTTATTAACAAGGAATTTAATTCCTATGAAGAACTCAGTTTCTTCGCATGGAGGCTTCCTGAGGTCTCTTGGCCCTAGGTGGTTCTTCCTGCTATTAATGCAATGGGGGTTTTGTAATGATGTCTTTTGGTGGGAATTCAATTCCTTTGATTTTGCTAGATTCTTTGTAGAGCCCGAGACAGCTTCTGTTGGGGGGGAATGTGCATGGTCATCATTCTTTGAGGATATTCCCTTTGTTTTATTGTAACGCTTTTGGCTTCATTATTAATGAGCCGTCATCCGGATTCTGTGGGACCCATATGTTTTGTAGCTAGTGACCCCAGAAAACTCTGCTGTTGCTCTCTTTAACTAGTCTTCAAGTTTTTTATGCATGAATATACGTTGCTGACTTGTCTTCTAACGGTCCTCCTTTATTGGATTTCAGGTGCGATGGCTTCTGTTCCACGCTTTCCCTTTTCTCGCTCAGAGGCTGCTTTTCCTCAGTCGCCGTCTAATGAGGAAGCGATGGCGATGATTCGGGCCCATGACCCGAACTGCACCAATCTTCTTCAATGGGGACCTTGGTACAATCAGATTATTCAGGGTCGCCGGAGCTTTCTTTGCGCGGTGCCGACGGAGCCCACTTTCCCATTTTTACCGATGGATCCTCCAAGGACAGCTTTTGCTGTGGAAATGCCCAACTGGACTCCAACGGGGAGGCTGGAGCCTTCGACGACCGGCATTCCGAACCATCCGATCCCGACCATAGACATCTTGGGACGGCGTATCTGCCAGGGTGAAGCCCACCCGTGGAGGCAAATTTATAAGATAGGGCTCACTCCTAGGCATCCTACGGGCTACCTTCTCTGGGCTCGCTACATCCTTTCTGCCCATCGGGCGCGGTTGCAGAAAGTCGGGCTTTATCAGGCCATATACGCGTCGCTATTCCATTACAAGTCCCCGCATGCCTGATGGGTCAAGGCGTTTTTGAACCAGTGGAATCTTCCCACTAATACTTTCATTCTGGGAGATCGCGAGGTTTCGATTTCTCTGGCCGAATTTTATGATATCTCGGGGTTGCCGATAAGGGGTAATCTGTATGAGGAGTTGTTACCTCCTGACGAGTATGTTTTTAAGCCCGAGCTCGCCCCAGTTGACGGTCTGTCTGCTGAGAATGTTGTTCGCCACAAGCGCCCCAGTTTAATTAAGGCCCTAGGCATCTTCGACCAATTATTCACCGAGTCCGAGGAGCAGGGTGTCACTTTCAAAAGATTCATTGCTCGTTTCCTTCGTGAGGACGCCTTATCGAAGACAGCCCCGAAGTTTGCCAACATTGGGGACCCCTTTGGGTTTGGCCCGAAGAGGTTGCCGACCAACGAATCAGATCTACCTCAGTATTACATTCCTATTATATCGCCGATCTCTTTTGAATCCATTGCTGCCCCAGGCATGGACGAGGAGACGTTCTTTGTGGGGTTTGTTAGCGTCTGGCTCAGTTGGTTCGTTATCCCCATGCATCGCCGCTTCATGAGAGCCTCGGTTATCTACCCGGCTCATCGTATTGCTGAGGGGATGAGGTTGGCTATCGGCATCCCGGCCTTGGCGCACCTCTATAACGGATTGGGCACCGCAGCTAATACTTCTATGTCTGGCGTGGACGTAGTGAACTTTTCGCTTCATTATTTCACATCGTGGATCGAAATGCATGTGCTGGGGTCTTTTGCTATGCATCAGAGGCCCGCCTTTTACAACGCCTATCCCTTCCCGCGACTCATGCGACTGGTGGGTGCTTCTGCTGCCGACCCAACTCAATTTGGGGCTATTCGGGTGCTGATTTCTCCTCATGCCACCGCTGGCGGGTTGGTTTTTAATGATCGGGTTCTGTCTACTCCTTCGGGTCCCGTTCAGCAACTTTGGGACCAGTCAAAGGACAACGCGCCTTCTCTGAAGCCCCGAGAGGCCACGCATTTGTATTCAATTAGACCGGGCTACTTGGTGTTTCGCCAGGACAGTGCAGCTCTTTTTATGCGGTATAATCCGCATCGATTTGCCCGGCAGCTTGGATACGACCAGGGTGTTCCTTTTGAGGCTTTTATAGTCGCCCCGATCCCTTCGCTCGACGCTGTTCGCGATGCCGCTCATCATTTCATGAGGTTGAACACCGGCTCTCATTTCATGGTCCCCGAAGCCGAGTACATGCCCCGATACGTAGGTGCATTTACGGGCTGGTATCTTCATCGATTCACCCCAATTATTGCTGAAGAAAGAAGGGTTCTTCTTGGTCACGACTCCCCTCCTCAGGTTTCGGGAGCTAAGCTGCGACCAAGGGTTCCAGTCCGCTTCCCTTTGAGGGAGATTGGCACCGCCCTCATTCCGGGGGAGTCAGGGGTAGACCTTACTCCAACAGCTGGTATGCCCTTGGGTTCCCGATCGCGGGGTAGACGGGCTCCAGTAGTAGCACCTCTGCCGGTGGCGGCACCGCCCCCCGTGGCGTCGACACTGGCGATGTCGTCCTCGGTTGTGGCACCGAGCGAAAGTAACAGGGATGAGAGTGCTGAAGGCGATGTGGGCCAGCGCCGCCCTAAGGCTTCGCGAGGGAGGAAGCGGTCATCCTCAGCGACCGGCTCTGGGTCTAAACGGCGCAGGAAAGCGGCTACCACCCTGCTTGATTCTGTGGTGGAGTCTGAGCCTATCCTCGAAGACGTACCATTGGCCTTGCAAGAGTCAAGCGCTGGACTTCTCTTCCCGAGTTCGGCTGATGAGGAGGCTGCACAGTTGGCTGAGGCCATACGGCGTTCAAAAGACGCGTCCCATAATGCCAAGGTTCCGAAGAAGTCTTATCCCGCTGTAATTTTTTACAAAGACCCTTCGTGGATTCGGCGGCGATTTATCGGCCCCTTGGAGGAATGGGGGGAAAGGGCTTTGAAGCAGGCCGCTTCAGAAGACGCAGCTGATGCACTTTCTTTATGGACCGGCGGTCATGAGTCTACTCTTGAACCTCGGCGAGCTTATCTCCTTGAGAAGGAGAAGCGGCTTGAAGAAGCCATATTGAGGGCTTCTTTGCGTATAGGTATGTTGTGCTTATTCTGTAATCTTGTCGATTATTTATGCTCGTGGGTATGTATCATTATTTTTCTTTGAATCGTGCAGAATCTTCGACGTTGGGGGAGCTCCCTACTGGCCCATTAAAGCTAAAGCCCGCCGAAATTCTTAATGAAGCTTTGCCGGATGTAGAGAGGGCTGATGAGGCTGCTCCTCTCATGATAGAACCTCCAGCGGCGGTTCTTGGCCAGGGAGTGCTTGCCCCTTTGGGGGAGGCTCCCTTGGAGGCTGCCGCCCCAATGGCTCTTACTGAGGTCGGCTCAAGGGCTGGAAGCGAGGTAGTCGGGGCTCCTCTCCCTTTGTTGGAGCCTGAGGTCACGGCGGAGACCGTTGAAGCCGCTATCCCCCCGGCTCAGAATGGGAGGAGTGTTGAAGGTATCCTTCTGCGTTTTAATTTAGCAACCCCTTCATAGTCTGAACTCTTTTACCTTTCCCAGAATTGCGCGGCTTGGCGGCCACGATCGCGGATCTGTCGCCTCGTCAATCGTTTCAGCGTTTATTGGAGATGGAAGCTCCGCAGGCGATCCCCCCTCAGCGTATTGTCCTTTCCTCTGGGCAAGGTTAGTGTCATTCGCCATTTTTACCATAGCATTGTTACCATTTTGCGAAATGACGTTGATGTCTCTTATAGTTTTAGAAGCCGACGATGAGGTTGAGGTCGTCGAAGGGCCAGGGGAACCTTCAGCTCCTACTTGCATGACTGTCGGTGAGTGACATTTTATTATAGTCCCATTCATTCTGCGTTTAAAAGTTTTACTAACATTCGCCAAATTTGAGCAGCCCTGCCAGTCTCCATGGCTTTGGAATCACGCATTGTGATGCCGCCCGGCTCTTATGCTTTGCGGGCTTCAGAACGCTTGGCCCAATTGAGCCTTGTCTCCCTATCTTCTTTCATCGAGGAGCTTCGCGCTGGTAGTGCGACTACAGCCGAAGCGTTTGCTGCTGAAGCTAACGGCTCCCTTCCTTTTCTCGCCACCTATCACCGCGAGGAGGTGGTGCGGGCCTGGGTGGAGTTCTGTAGGAAGGTGGAGGCCTGTTTGTACGCTCTCGAGTGTTCTCGCCTTTCCTCGGAGGCCATGGCTGCAAAGGCAGAGTTACGGGGGCTGATAGCACGGTGCGCGGCAAACATGACGTCATGTGAGAAGAGGCTTGGCCGTAAATTCTCAGAAAGGGAGCTAGCCTCCAAGGCGCTGGGCGAGCTTCAGGCCAATCTCACAGCCAGGGCCAACAAAGCATACGAACTCTGGCGGGTGCTTCAGGAGTCCATAAAAGAGGTGGTGGCTCTCGATAAAGCCGCCACGTTTACTCGCGAGAGGGTCGAGGCTCATAAAGCCACCGAGAAAGAGCTCGAAGCTCGGCTTGCTTCGTATCAGGCTCAGCAAGCTCAGGCGGAGGCTCGCCTTCTGGAGATCTTGCGTCATGAAGCCGTGGCTCAGCAACAGAATGATGAGCTGGTAAAATTACTACACCGCCCGCCGGCTTGAGGACTTGTATCTTTTCTCCCTTTTTTGTACATACTCATGAATGAGAGTATCTCTTTTTTGAAGTTTCTTTCATAAATTGTACTTTGTATCTATTTTGGTTTATGAATAAAAGATACATTTTTCCTCTCAATGGTGTGTCCCCTTTTTTATTGAATGTATTTTGCGGATATTATATCTTGATCTCCTTGCAGGACAGCGATGGCTCAGGGTTCAGGGTTAAGATCTGCTTCCTAAGACCTTTGCATCTTATGAGCCACGAGGGTCTCATAAAGAGTTTTTCTCCCTACAGGTCGAGAGGATCCCATAGGTGTAAGTTCTTCTTAAGAATCGTGAGGATTCTTAAGCGGGTTTTCCCTTGAGAGTCGCAAGGATCTCACAAGAGAAATTTTTCTTCCTTACAGGTCGTGAGGACCTGTAAGTGCTGGGTGTGGTCGCCCTTATCCGTGTTTTACGGAGTCAGGGGTTTCTCCAGGTATTGTAGTTTAAAGACGTCGCGGTCAAGGTTAAGAACCTCATAATCCATGGATTTAAGGACTCCACAGTCCGATGTTAGTTTTAAGACATCGCGGTCAAGGTTAAGGACCTCATAGTCCGTGGATTTAGGGACTCCACAGTCTGGTGTTAGTTTTAAGATATCACGGTCAAGGTTAAGGACCTCATAGTCCGTGGATTTAGGGACTCCACAGTCCGGTGTTTGGTTGCAGGGACCCGTCACCTCTTTGAAGACGTTGAGGAATTACAACGCCAGGTATCAAAGGAGTGAAGAGATGTACCCTTAAGCCAAGGTAGAATCCGTATGGAATCGGGGGGGTTGATCATTAGTTTTAAGACATCACGGTCGAGGTTAAGGACGTCATAGTCCGTGGATTTTAAGGACTCCACAGTCCGGTATTTGCTCTGGGTGCTTCACACGGGTTCACTGCCGTGCTTGGCGAGGACCAGGCTCCGCTCTGGATGCTTCACACGGGTTCGCTGCCGTGCTTGGCGAGGACCAGGATCCGCTCTGGACGTTTTCCACGGGGTCAAAGAGTGACATTATCCGCGTTCCACGTAACCAGGAATTTTGCGCTAGATGCTTCACACGGGTTCACTGCTGCGTTAGGCGAGGACTAGGCTCCACTCTGGATGCTTCACACGGGTTCACTGCCGTGCTCTGCGAGGACCAGGATCCGCTCTGGACGTTTTCCACGGGGTCAAAGAGTGACATTATCCGCGTTCCACGTAACCAGGAATTTTGCACTAGATGCTTCACACGGGTTCACTGCCGCGTTAGGCGAGGACTAGGCTCCGCTCTGGATGCTTCGCACGGGTTCACTGCCGTGTTCTGCGAGGACCAGGATCCGCTCTGGACGTTTTCCACGGGGTCAAAGAGTGACATTATCCGCGTTCCACGTAACCAGGAATTTTGCACTAGATGCTTCACACGGGTTCACTGCCGCGTTAGGCGAGGACTAGGCTCCACTCTGGATGCTTCGCACGGGTTCACTGCCGTGTTCTGCGAGGACCAGGATCCGCTCTGGACGTTTTCCACGGGGTCAAAGGGTGACATTATCCGCGTTCCACGTGACCAGGAATTTTGCGCTAGATGCTTCACACGGGTTCACTGCCGCGTTAGGCGAGGACTAGGCTCCGCTCTGGATGCTTCGCACGGGTTCACCGCCGTGTTCTGCGAAGACCAGGATCCGCTCTGTACGTTTTCCACGGGGTCAAAGAGTGACATTATCCGCATTCCACGTGACCAGGAATTTTGCGCTAGATGCTTCACACGGGTTCACTGCCGCGTTAGGCGAGGACTAGGCTCCGCTCTGGATGCTTCACACGGGTTCACTGCCGTGTTCTGCGAGGACCAGGATCCGCTCTGGACGTTTTCCACGGGGTCAAAGAGTGACATTATCCGCGTTCCACGTGACCAGGAATTTTGTTGATTGTATCCGCATTTCACGGGATGGAGGTTTGACTCTTGGTGATATGTATCGCCGAGCCATGGAACTGGGGGTTGCCGCTGTTCCGTTTCGCTTGATGTTGTGTCTGCTGCCATGAGACGGACGTCGAGATGATCTCTAGGCTATCTGTGAACCGTCGAGATTTGGCTTCTCCTTATGATGAAACCTGGGGGGGGAGTATGATCCCTTCTTTGTTTGCGCCCCTGGATTGTATACAGAGGTAGATGTAACATCACCTGTAGGGAGAGGATTTCACTTTTATTTTATTTCTTTCTCCGCGATGCTCTATCATTTCAGCTTTTATATCGCGAAGGTCGCGATTGCCCCATCATTTCGGCTATCTTTCGCGGTGCCCAATCGTTTCGGCTATTTATTTATTTTCTGCTCGCTGCTTTTTATTGCGAGTTGCCCCATCATTTCAGCTATTTTTCATGCCTTCATTTTTACTTGCTGTTTTTTATTGCAAGTTGCCCCATCATTTCGGCTATTTTGTAGGCATGTGTGGCTTGCTAGCTTTGCAAGCCTGGATTTTAGGCACCAATTTCGGCATCAGCACTGCTACAACTGGAATGTTGCCAGGAGCGAATCATCATTCGCCTCTGTCGATGTTGAACAAAGGTGGCTTGACAGACAGGGTTAAGGGTCCTGTCGACCAAGGCTTTTGACTTCATGAGCCGTAAGGGTCTCACAAAGGTATTTCTCCCTACAAGTCGTGAGGATCTTGCAGATGTATTTTCTCCTTAGGGATCGTGAGGAGTCCTAAGTGTGCGCTCCTCTGTAAGTCATAAGGATCCTACAAGAGGGCTTTCTCCTTATGGGTCGAGAGGACCTACAAGGGTTGGACTTTGCTGGGGAAATGTTTATTCGCGCCCGTGGATTGTATACAAGGGTCAGTATTGAGTCCCTTGTAGGGCAATATCGAAGGTTGTGAGGGATCTGCTTAAGAACAGGTTTAGGTTTCTGTAACTTAAGACTTTCAAATCTCGTGAGCCGTGAGGGTCTCATGAGAGAATTCTCCTTACGAGTCGTGAGGATCTCGCAAGTGTATTTTCTCCTTAGAAATCGTGAGGATCCATAAGTGTGTTACTCCTCTGCGAGTCGTAAGGATCTCACGCAGGTGGTTTCTCCTTACAAGGTCGAGAGGACCCTATAAGTGTCTTTTAACGAGGTTGCGCCCTTTCGGGTTTTCACAAACACTCGCCGGTAATCCTACTGTTTTTATTCACGGAGCCCTTTCGGGTTTTCATCCTTGCCCGTTTTGCTTGTGGACGCACCGTTTTTTTTATATTTTTTTTCTTTTTTTTTATCTCGTCAGCCTAAGGATGCTGCGGTAGTAGTTTAGGGACTTTTCGGTCTGTCATTAGTTTAAAGACATTTCGGTCCGTCGATAGTTTAAGGACGTTTCGGTCCGTCGATAGTTTAAAGACGTTTCGGTCCGTCGATAGTTTAAGGACGTTTCGGTCCGTCGTTAGTTTAAGGACGTTTCGGTCCGTCGTTAGTTTAAGGACGTTTCGGTCCGTCGATATGGGAGGGCCAGCCACTGCTTGTAAAGTCTGAGCCTAGGCAGATAGCGAGCGGACATAGTCGTCGTCATCTATCATTGACCCAGGCTATGGCTCATTAAGCATAGTATTTCTTTAAGAAGCGGCCGTTTATTGGCCTGAAAGGCCTTTCACCGTGCATGTCTACGAGTAGATAGGCTCCCCCCTGGTAGACCTTGTCTATGATGTAAGGGCCTTCGTAGTTTGGCTCAAATTTCCCCCGCTTGGCACGATTGGGGATCATAGGTCTTTTGACCACTAGCACGAGTTCTCCTTGGCGGAATGTCCTCGGCCTGGTCAATCTTTCGTACGAGCGCGTCATCTTTGCTTTGTAGGCTTCTAGATGTTGTTGCGCTATGAGCCGGGTTTCGTCGAGGGCATCAAGCTCCTCAAGCCGAAGGTGAGCATTTTCTTCGTCCGTCAACTCGTGGTGGACTGCCACTCGTAGAGAGGGTAACTCTATCTCGAGGGGGAGTACTGCTTCCGTCCTAAATACCAACGCGTACGGCGTTGTGTTCGTGGCCGTCTTGAATGTAGTTCGATAAGCCCAAAGGGCTTCTTGCAGCCTCTCGTGCCAGTCTCTCTTATTCCGGGAAACGGGATTTTTTATGATCTTTGTCAAGGTCTTATTGAAGGCCTCGGCCAGACCGTTAGCTCGTGGGTTGTAAACTGAAGAATATCTCCAGTCTATATTGTGCTGCTGCGCGAAGCGGCTAATCTTATGGCTTCTGTAGGCTGGCCGGTTATCGGAGATAATTCGCCGTGGGGTTCCGAACCGATAGATGACGTGCGTCTTGAAGAAATGGAGGATATTCTCCGTCTTCACTTCCCTCAATGGTATTGCTTCTGCCCATTTGGAGAAGTAATCAGTTGTCGCTAGGATAAAACGATGTCCCCGGGATGATGCTGGCTCGATGGGGCCGACTATGTCAGTCCCCCACATTTCGAATGGCCAACTAGCCACCGTTGGGTGTAGTGGATTCGGATGTTGATGGATAAAGTCCCCATGAATCTGGCACGAGTGGCATTGCTTCGCATACTCAAGGCAGTCCTGGATCATCGTGGGCCAGTAGTAACCCATCCGTTTTATCTTCAACTTCATCTTAGGGCCTGCTTGGTGGGAACCGCAGAGTCCGTCATGAACTTCCTGAATGACTCTTTTCGCTTCGTCAGGTCCTAGGCATCTCAGCCATAGAGAATCAAACGACCTCTTGTATAGAGTATCGTTGACGTAGGCGAAAGATAGAGCTCGCTTCATGAGCTGATGCCTGGAGGATGTATCTTTGGGCATTCGGTGAGATTTAAAGTAGTCTATGAGGACTTCCCTCCAGTCCTCGGCCTTCTCATGGTCTTTTATTTGTAGGGTCGTCTGCTCAGTCGCTCCCTTCTCTTTATATAATTCCGGGGGTATTTCTGCCGGGGCAAGCACTCGACGGCTTTGTACCACGATTCTTACATCATCGAGGTTTTCGTCCGCCAGTTCTTTAGCAAGTTTGGCTAACGCGTCAGCTTTACTGTTTTCCGCGCGCGGTATATTCTCCAAAGTATAGGAGGGAATTTGGGTCAATAGTTGTTGCACCTTTTCGCCGTACTTTACCAACTCCGGTTTGCACGTTTGGTAATCACCATTTACTTGACTAACAACCAGTTGAGAATCCCCGTATATAAGGAGGTCTTCAATTCCCAGGTCGATGGCGATTTCGAGGCCCGCTATCAGAGCTTCGTATTCAGCTTCATTGTTTGTCCTCGGCTCTGTTAAGGAGAAGGCGAAGCGCATTATCCCTCCTTGTGGAGTTGCAAAGATGAGGCCTATCCCCGATTTGATCATTGGGATACCCTGTTTCTGTTTCTTTACGGAGGATGCTCCATCGAAATAGAGTTCCCATCGGGTGATACCGCTGCCAATCGCATCAAATGCATGCTCGTCCGGCAAATCACAGTTCAGAGGAGAATCGGCCGGTATCGGGTGCTCGGCGAGGAAATCGGCAATGGCTTGGCCTTTTACTGCCTTGAGAGGTTGATACGTTACCGAGAACTCCATCAAGAGTAGGGCCCATTTAGCGAGTCGTCCCGTCAATATGGCTTTCGACATCAAGTACTTAAGGGGGTCCACCTTTGAAATGAGACGGACTTCATGCGCCAACGCATAGTGCCTGAGCTTTGTTATCGCGAAGATCAATGCCAAGCAATGTTTTCAATGGAAGAGTAGTTGTTTTCTGCCCCCAGCAAAACTCGACTTAAGTAGTAGAGTGCTCTCTCTTTCCCCTGATCGTTCTCTTGTGCCCATAATGCGCCCAAGGAACCTTCGAGGGCGGTTGTATAAAGAATGAGGGGTTTTCCTTTGACCGGCGCGGCCAACACCGGAGGGTTCTGCAGGTATTGCTTGATCTCGTCTAGTGCACCTTGGCATTTGTGATCCCAAACGAACGGAGTTCCCTTTTTCATCAGGTGGCTGTAAGGACGGCATTTGCCAGAAAGATTGGCGATAAATCGCCGGATGTATGCGAGCTTCCCTTGGAGAGACCGCAACTGTTTGAGAGTTCTTGGCGGAGGCATTTCCATGATCGCTTTAATCTTTGACGGATCTATTTCAATTCCTCGGTGTCGAACGATGAATCCCAGGAATTTGCCCGAGGAGACTCCAAACGCGTATTTGAGGGGATTCATTTGCAAATTATATTGCCGAAGGCGTTGAAATACAGTCTCCAGATGCTTTAAATGATCTTCGTACGACATGCTCTTTACTACGAGGTCATCGATATAGCACTCGACGTGTCATGTATGAGGTCGTCGAAGATCTTTGTCATGGCCCTTTGATAGGTAACGCCCGCGTTCTTTAGACCAAAGGGCATAACCCTGTAGCAGAATATACCCAAAGGGGTCCGGAAAGCGGTGTGCTTCTGGTCTTCGGGAGCATCTTTATCTGATTGTATCCTGACGAACCGTCCATAAAGGAGAAAACCTCGTGAGTGGACGTGTTATCTATCATCAGCTCGGTTACCGGTACTGGGAAATCATCCTTTGGACAGGCTTTATTGAGATCCCTGAAATCCACGCATATGCGTACTGTCCCATTCTTTTTCATTACCGGGACGATATTGGCGATCCAATCGGGATATTGGACTTCTTGAATAAATCCAGAATCGATCAGCTTCTTGACTTCGGCGTTGATGCTCATCTCAAGCTCGAGTCGCATCCTTCTTGGCGCTTGCTTGACTGGCTTGATATCCGGGGATATTGCTAATTTATGCACGGCAACCTCCGGATCTAATCCTGGCATCTCAGAGTAGTTCCACGCGAAGCAGTCTTTATGCCGTAGTAGCACGTTTTTTAACGCGGCCACCTTTTCTTCAGAGAGTAGCTCGCTGACAAATGTCGGTCGCGGGTCATCTGCCGATCCCAACTCAATCTCCTGAAGTTATCCGCCGTAGTATGTATACCATCTTCCAGTTCTCTCGGAGCTGGCGGAAATTCTGAGATCACCTGGTCGTCGCTGTTCTCAAAGCACTGGGGAAAGTCATCCATGTTCTCGCGCTCTTCTTTTAATATCGTAATCGTATAACAGGTGCGAATCCGCTCCCAGGACTGAGGTGGATCCGGTTTTGCTCTTGCGGCCTTGGGTTCATGCTTTTGTGGCGGCGTTACCCTCCAGCCGTTGGATAAAACGAATCTGCCCCGTTGGTACTGGTCCTCGACCCAGTTCTTGAAGGTGAAGCAATCTTCGGTAGGATGTCATATGGCTCGGTGATAAGAGCAATAGCTCAAACGAGAAGCCTTGTTAGCTTGCTCAGGGTGTCTAGACTCTGGAAGCGCGATCATTTGATGTTTTAAAGCAAGCTTGAGTAACTTCTCCGTCTTGTCTCGGGGGAAGGAATACGCTCGACTCATCTTTTGCATGAGGGACGAATCCGAGCCGCGCAGTACCCGTAACCCTCTAATCCTGCGTCGTTGTTGTCGGCTCCTCTTCCCGCTTCTTAATTTATTTCCGTTTCCGCATCGGGCCTTTCGCACAACGGGTTGACAAAGATGAGCATCTTTGTCTTTTGGAGCCTGTTGAAATAGGCGTTGCGTCCTGGCCTTCTCATAGAGGGCCATTTCGCGGTTGTGGTTTTCCTGAGCTTTCGGACCCATTTTCCTGGTAGGCTTGTCCGTTCGTTCTCCAAACGACGGACTCGGTGTTTCGATCGCGGGGTGTAATTTTGACGAAGGGTTGGCATCTCCTGACAGGGCGTCCTCTTCTTCATCAAAGGTGTATATGGCGTAGTTACTGTGGACCCGTTCCTGTTTTCCCGCTCTCGCGTATCCAAGCCCGAGTGTTTCCATTTTCCCGTTGGGCAATTTGCGCTGAGTCCCAGGGACATCCCAAATCTTGTTGTAGAACCGAGCCTGCTGAACAGTCTGTTTTAAGGGTACTCCTTGGCGCTTCAATAGTTTCTTTAATCCATTTGTATAGTATCTGGGCAGACGGATGGGTTGGAGTCTGTCGCATGTAGCATCCGCGCCATGCCAGATCTCTTTCTCTATTTTCGACTCTGAGGATCGGTAGAATAGGATCACCTTCTCACCCCTTCGCCTGGGAGGGACGTAAAATGTTTGCAGGTCCTGCACATTGTGAGCTTGAAGCATGTCGAGATCCTTGTAGTGTTCTCGCGGTACCATGGTGATTTGCAAACTATGGTCATCGCCAAGGGGTGCTTGTATCGGCAGCCGATTGGAGAACACGGCATTAACCTCATCTTCCGAGTCACTTCCGAAGACTAACATGGGGGCGGACGTTCCCGGGTTGCTGCGTCGAGATGGCCCTGCATAAACTATCTCTTCCTCTTCTTCGGTATCGCTCCCGAAAACAGGGATGGTGGCGGCGGCTTTGTTCTCCGGGTTGCGACACCTTTCTGTATCCTCGAAATCTGGCAAAAAGTATTTCGCATCCTCGTATTTGCGGACTTCGTTCACGGAAAATGGGTTCAACTCGCCTGTTACAGTATACTCGAAACCATCTTTAAAGTACTTCATACACTGATGTTGTGTAGAAGGGATGATGTTGTACTCGTGCAGCCAAGGACGGCCGAGCAAGGCGTTGTAGCAGGTCTTGGCGTCAATGACATGGAATTTGATGTCTGTGACGAGAAGTCCAAAGCGTAATGTTAGTATCACAGATCCGAGAGTCCGTGATGATTGTGAATCGAAACCGGAGATAGTAATTTTGTCACGAGCGAGATGTTGCGCACTCATGCAGATCTCCTTCAACACCCGAACATTAAGGAGATTGACGGAGGACCCATTATCCACCAGGATCTTACCTATCTTGATATCATGGCAATATCTGGAGACATATAGGGGACGGTTGTGGTCGCACGTCCCGAGAAGGAGGTCTTCATCACCGAAAGTGATATCGGCCGTATGCACTTCCTCCAGTTCATCCTTCATCTTTTCAGTGGCGAGGAAGGTTTGGAATTGCTCAGGTTCTTGTAACGCCTTAATTAGTGAGTCTCGCGCTTCTTTTGATAATAGGAGGGCGTCGAGAATGCTAAGCTGAGAAGGTAGCTTCCTTAGGTGCGCGAGGATGTTATAGTCCACTTTACTCCTCCTAAGAGGGTCTTTGGCAGCCAGTTCTTTCATGACTTGGTCATCTAAAGCGATATCTTCAGTGGCCTTTTCCTTTCCCTTATCTTTTCTACTTACGGGCCCGAGATTCTTTTCTGGGAGTGTGCGATTGCGCAGCTGGATGTTCTCGCAGGCCTCCGATTCCTCCTCTTTCCCTAAAACGGATTCTTTAAAGAGAGGGCCCAGAGCCATTTCTTCATCAGAGTCGCTCCCAAAGGTGAGAACTTGTGACCCACCGGCGTTAACCATGTAACAATTGCCAGTAGTTCTGTTGTGCCCTTCGACAGTACTTCTTCGCTCCCGACGGCTCTTGCGTTTCATGCGCTTAAAATGTTGCTGACGAGTAACATATCCTTGCCACCATATTTTAAAGGCGTCGCACTCCTCCGTGGGGTGTGAGATTTTTCGATGATATGCGCAATAATTAGGGTGCCTCTCCGCCCCATCGCGTGTATTCCCTTCCAAGGGTGGTAGCTTCATTCCCATTGACATGGCTTTGGCAAACCTTTTCCTCGTCTTGAATATCTTCTTGTCTACTTCGGATGCCTTTTGATCTGGCGGGGGTAGTTCAACTCTTTCATTCAGTCGCCTGCATTTGGTTCTTTCTGACGTTGTCATCTCATGCTCCTGATCCGCCTTACTTTTTAGACGAATTTCGTCTAGAAAGGCATTGATCATTTCATTTGTCAGCCACGCACGCTCTGGTTCAGGTTCTGCCTCCAGCTTCTTAGTGTCAGGAGTTTTCTCATCATCGGTAAACGAGTGGGAGATTACGTTACAACTCGCCACATACTCTTCGGATTCATCCGATGAGCTCTCTTCATCATCTCCCTCTTGAAAGATGTGGTTGAGGAACTCTTGCAGTGTGACAGGAGTTCGAGCCTTTTGATTGTATTCTTCCAGCGCGTCGATTTGCTTCTGCAAGTTCGTGTGCTCATCTCCAGGCTTCGCGGGCTTCTTGGATTTCTTCTTCTTTATCTTCGAAGATTTCGACGGTTGGGCGTGAGTATTTGGGCCCTTATCACGAGCCTTCGTAGTTGTGCGGGGCTTCAACATCCCCTCGATAATTTGAGGTTCAAGAGGGTCTTTCCATTCGATCGCAGGGCACGCGTGAAGGTCTCTCAGCATTCTTTTGATTTTCGTTGATAGCACGACCTCCCAAGGAGCTTCTTCAATAAAGGAGCAGGTTGCTCCCAATGTATCTGTTTTCTTAGGAGTATGCGGCTGTGGTGGGCTCACCTTCCACTTCTCGGACAGTACAAACTTCCCCTGGAGGTATTGATCTTCAATCCATCCTTTGAAGACGAAGCAATCTTCAATCGGATGACTTACCGTTTGATGGTAGGGGCAATAGCTAGGGTTATTCACCTCGGTGGGTTGTGGCGGTCGCCTTGGATTCGGTAGGTTTATAAGTCTGTTGCGTATTGCCAGCTCGAATAACCGTTTCGTCTTGTCTCGTGGGAACGAGTAGGGACGTTTCATCTTCTTATTATAATACCGGCGTCTTTCTTCCAATTGATCTGCTGGTTTCGGGGCGTTAGGTTGCTGTTGGGCATTTGCGACGAAGGTCGCCCTTCCTTTACCCTTGTCATTCTGAGGTTCCGACTTCGGGGGAGGTGGTCTATGACCCATCTGGTCCATCTGAGCCAACTTGTCGATTAAATCCTGGAATGTGGTTGGCTTAAAGAACATCATAAACTGGGAGATAGTTGCGTGGGGGTCTAGGGTTCCCACGAACATGCCCACTGCGGGTGCCTCCTCAATGCGTTGCTCGCATCTCGACCACAAATTCCGCCAGCATATAGCATACTGGACCCAGGTTTCGCCTGGTTTTACCCTGGCGTTAATCAAAGCAGTTATTGGAGTGCGTTCGCTGGCACTTGCGAATCGCTGAGTGAATAACAACTCCATTTCAGCGAACGTTTTGATAGAATCGTTCGGGAGTTCCGAATACCATTCGAATGCTGTTTCTGATAAGCTACCTACGAACTGGCGGAGCAACAGTTTATCATCACCGCCGGTGTTACCACAGAGGGCCCGGAACTGGGCGACATGTTGATGGGGATTGCCGGTCCCCTTGTACACGTGGAATTTTGGTATCATATAGCCTTGCGGGTATTTGATTTGGTCGTACCAGCTTGGATACGGCCGCCCCGTTTTCACGACTTGACCAGCTGCCTCAGTCGCATGATGGACCCGGATTTGCTGGGCTATGTAGTCAGCCAAGTCCGCCTTAGAGATTGCCTCCTCCTTGGCCGTTGAGAGGGCCGGCAGTGGATTCAACGTTTCTCCTCGGTCGTCTTCAAGAGTGATTGGGGGATCTTCGGCGGGCAAGTCCTGCTGGATCATCATTCCTATCATATCTTGGAAGAGAAGGCCCATACGTTGTATGTTGGCTGCTTGTTCAGCAGCCTCTTTGTCCTTTTTCTCCAGTATCCGGCGAAGGAATTCAGCGTCGGTTTCTTCTTCTTGGCGCGCGTCTGAGGACGTTTCTGGGCTTTCTTTTGGCCCGGTAAGTTCGGCCATAGCATTCATCATTTCTTGGAGCTTTTGTTGCTGCTCCTGGGCTTTCGTCACGGATCGGGTAAGTGGTCGGTGGCCCGTAGAAGTGCGGCTCTCCTCCTTTCCAGAGGCCATGTATACGGTGTGGACCATCATGCCCCCAGACTTAGGGCGTTTGGGCTCAGTGCTTTTAGCCGTCGTTGCACGTTGGGGGGTCTTCTCTGGCCTCCTCCTTTTATGAGCCATGGAGGTTGAGGGGGCCATTGAAGTGGGCGTCCCGACAGCCTTTCGGGGTTCAGCCTGGTGACCGGCTTCCGGTTGGATTTTCAGCTTCTTGTGCTGGCGGGAGGAGTTTGGATCGATGGTCGAGTCTCGGGCCTGCCGCCAAACCTTATAGATTTTGGAAGACAGCCGTTGAGGAGATCGGGGCTGTTCTGGCTTTATTTCCGCAACCTTTTTTAGTGGGGGAGGAGACCTCTTTAACACCGCAGTAGGAGAATTCCTCCGCACCTTATTTAGCATCTCGAAGCTGTTCCCAGTTGGAACAGCAGCATTAATTTTCGCCATCGGGGCTGGTGGAGTTAGCCCGGAGGGGGAGTTGCCCCCAGCCTCCCTTACTCGGCGCCAATGGCGACGTCGAGCGTGTCGAGCGGACGGCGTAGGGTCGGCGGGAAGAATGGTTTCGCCTTGCCCCCTGTGTGGGTAGGGGGTCGCTGTTGGTGCTAGCCTGTCAAAGACCGATGTCCTTTGGGTAGCAGGAGCGGGAGCTGAAGCCGTTAACCTTGTAAAGACCGACTTTTTGGCAGGGGAAGTCGCTTTGATGTCTTCAGGAGCAGGACCGGTCACTTTCTTAGAAGCAGCCTTCTCTGAGATTGTAGGCCCCATGATGAGTTCGCAGGATTTCTGGCCCAATCTAGAGAAGACCGAGGCGTTGACGTTGGGCGACTCGTTGAGAGGAGCAGCGGCAGGGGTAAGACAATCAAAGACCGACTTCTTGAGAGCTTGCTTTGTCAGCACCGGCGCCGCGAAGCTTGTTGGTGGGAGTATAGTCCCAAAGAACAATCCGGTAGTGGCCTGAGTCACTTGGTCCACCGGCATTGTGAACAATGAAGCAGCTTGGGGTCCATAGGCTATACCTGCTGGCGAGGTAGAGCGTTGGTCGCAATTACAGTTTGAGCAGTTGGAAGACTTCGCGGAAGTAGAAGCCATCGATCCTTTGTTTTCTGCAATAGGCAAGACGCCAATTCTTAGTATCTTGAAACCCAAGGGCAACCATTAGCGAACCGCGATTGGTTCGCGAATCACGACACACGAAGTATGGAGTGGAAAGAGAAAAAGGTCCCACCGGGCGTGCCAGAATTTGTTCCCCTCCGAACGGCGGCCTGGACTCGGGCGTCCAAGCCTGATGTTCGGGGCAGATGCTAATTGGTGCTATCCGTCCATCTCTCCGAAGATGCCAAGTTGTTTATGGCACCGTGCATCGGAGGTTTAGACGGATGCGGCCGATATAGTAGACTTCGTCAGATTCCCCCTCGTTTGAGGGGTTTTTGATTGTGGGGACGCTCTTCCCTGCAGGCGCAAGCCCCTGCAGTTAATTACGCTACCGCATCGCGGTAACAACTTTCTCCTTCTCCAGATGGTCACTGCGTGTCGTGTGTGTTTATTTTATGTTTTGTTGCCCGTGGATTGTTTACGGAGACTGAGTTATGTCGTCGCCCGTAGGGCGTGGACTAGTCCAAATCCGTGTTTATCTTAGATTTGGGTTTGGGGGTCTGGTTTGAGGATACGTCAGCCATACTTGAAGCTAAGATCAACTCAAACGTTTGTTAAGGATACATTAGTCCGATTTGAGACTAAGATCAACTTAACAGGATCGTTTAGATCCGACAAAAGAGCGTTTGGGCTCCATTGTTCCAGTTTAGGGACATAGTGGTCCATCGTATATGTGGCCGTCGAGACCCGTCACCTCTCTGACGACGTTGAAGGATTACAACGACGGATGTCAGAGGAGTTCAGAGATGTACCCTCGAGCCAAAGTTAATTTGGGGGATTCATAGTCCAGTCTGTTTGAAGGTTTAAGGATACGTTAGCCATCTTTGAGGCTAAGATCAACTTAAACGGGACCGTTTAGATCCGACAAAAGAGCATGCTGGGCTCTATTGTTCTAGTTAAAGAACATTGCGGTCCATGGGTAGTTTAAGGACATTGCGGTCCATTGTTAGTTTTAAGACATCTCGGTCAAGGTTAAGGACGTCATAGTCCATGGGTTTAAGGACTCCACAGTCCGGTATGTGCTCTGGATGCTTCACACGGGTTCACTGCCGTGCTTGGCGAGGACCAGGCTCCGCTCTGGGCGTTTTCCGTGGGGTCAAAGAGTGACATTATCCACGTTCCACGTAACCAGGAATTTTGCACTAGATGCTTCACACGGGTTCACTGCCGTGTTCGGCGAGGACTAGGCTCCGCTCTGGGCGTTTTCCGCGGGGTCAAAGAGTGACATTATCCACGTTCCACGTAACCAGGAATTTTGCATTAGACATGGGTTTAAGGACTCCACAGTCCATATCATGGGTGGTCGTCGGGACCCGTCACCTCTTTGAAGACATTGAAGGATTACAATGCCAAGTATCAAAGGAGTGAAGAGATGTACCCTAGAACCGGAATGGATTAAATAGTCCTTGGCCCAATTTGGGACCAAGACCCATTAATTATATTATGAGCCCATTGGCCCAGTTAATTACGAATTGAGGACTTATGGCCAGCTTGGGCTAAGTCCTATCATGTCTGGAATATTGACTTCTTGTGGGTCCATTGAGGGAGAGGCTTTGCCTCTATCCCTGTAGCCAATTGGGCCAGAGCCTAGTGTTAAACACTTCAGAGCAATCAGTGTTGAACACTGGTAATGAGGTTGACAAGTTAGTGTTTAACACTAAAAGATAATTGGTGTTAAACACCAGCAACAAGGCTTTCAGATTAGTGTTAAACACTAAAACAGATCAGTATCAAACATCGGCAACAAAGCTCTCAAATTAGTGTTAAACACTAAGGTAGTCAGTGTTGAACACTGCAAATAAAGTTCTATGATTAGTGTTGAACACTACGGCCCAACAGTGTTTTAACACTGGATTCAGGAGTTCCAACTTAGTGTTAAACACTAAAGCAAGAGGGGTCACGTGGCGACACGTGAGAGCGCCCTCCCTTCATTTATTCTGCTGAGATTACTGCATCTTTCAGAGAATCACGTGCCATCACGTGACGGGCATTCATATGCCTATGTATTAGAGCTTCTGTCAAGGGTCACGTGGGTCACGTGGGGGACTGCCTCAAAGGGCTTTCTGTAGATCTTTTGAGGGGGTCACGTGGTGGCACGTGACCCTGCCTCCATGTATATTGTTTAGAGAATCTGTTGATCTTCTTTCAGGAATTAAATTCCTCGAGCTTTAATTTTCAAAGGAATTAAATTCCTACTTCCTTTTGAAGACTTATATTCTGGAGTAGAATCGAACCATAAATCTTCTGTAGGAATTAAATTCCTCGTTTATGTGAAGAACTGAATAGGGTTAAACCCTAATAAAAGCTTTTTAAGGAATTAAACTTCCAGTCCCTGTTAAATTATGATTAAGGGAATTGAATTCCCGTTGTTTCAACAGAACTAAGTTCTTAATTAGGGTTAAACCCTGTTTCTCTCTGTTCTGAAGGAATTAAATTCTCATAACACAGGGTCAAGCCCTACTTTTATCTTAGAGGAATTAAATTCCTATAGTTCTGTGAGAATTAAATTCTCGTTTTTCCATTCCCTCTCCATGTTTTGGATCTGCATGGCAGGGTCTCAACCCATTGAGAATTAAATTCTCAACCTAAAGGGGAGATGTGCACTTTGCAGATCCTCTATCAAAGAGAGAAGAAATATGTTCTTCCGTTTTTTTTATTTTGTCAGAGTTAAACTCTGTTGAGAATTAAATTCTCCCTCTTTCAGGAAGCCTTCCCTTTCTTACCTAGGGTTTTCTTTTTTTGCAGAAGCTCCAAATTCCTCAAAGTATCAAGGCTCTCTCCTTTTTTCTCCCTCTGCGTGTATCTATCTTTTGTGTCTCTAGGCTCCTATTTATAGGAGAAGCAGCCGAATCAATTAGTTTTTGATGAATCTTTATTAAGAGATTTGATTTGTATCCATCATTTGTTTTTGACCCTTGGATTATTAGGTGAATTTTATTCACCATTGGATTTCAAATCCAGGGATTCTCCTTTGTTATTTCTGTTAGATTTAAAGGGGAAATCTTTCCAAACTCGAGATTTTCCATAGATAAATGATATTTAATTATCTCTGAATCTTTAATTTGATCGGTTCCAGATAATTGTTTTCCTTTGGAAAGATTTGAATCTCTTTCAGAATTTAATTCTGTTAGCAAAATGGGCTTTGAAAGCCGGTCACGTGTGACCACGTGACCCATGGTCACGTGTGGACATGTGACTCCCTTGTAACGAGCCATTTCCTTCTTTTGCACTCTGCCTTCTTCTGCTGCTTAGCCGTCACGTGCTACCACGTGACCCCTGGTCACGTGTGAGCACGTGACACCTGTCTGGCGCCTCTTTCCTTGGTTCAACTGGAGAGCGAGTCTGCTGCTTTGAACGTCACGTGCCAACACGTGACCCTGGTCACGTGGGAGCACATGACCTCTTCTGATGCCCTTTTCCTTGACTTGATCAGGGAACCAATGTGCCCTTTTCCGCTGCTTTATATGTCACGTGTCAACATGTGACTGCTGGTCACGTGTAAGCACGTGGCCCCTTTCTGAAGCTTTTCCCAGAAGCTTTCCTGATTTTAAATTAGGAAACAATATCATGGTTTCGGCAAGTCGTACATCTATTAAACAAAACAATTCAAATCAATACAAAATACATTACGAGGTTTTTAAGGGGTAGACTGGTATGAAATGTGTTAGAAGTGGCACGAGACGGTCACTTTAATACACCTAACCTGAATATCCATTGTTGTTGTACCGTGGCTAAACGGTTCTTTGTGCTCCGTATACCTTAGTCTCCGGAATAGTGGGACTCCTCTCGTATACGCCGGCATATTCTGTACCAAGCTACAAACAACTGCATTAACAGAACAAAAAAAATTACAATATACCAGTTATATTCTCATCTGTCTATTCTTACCTATCTTTAGTGTTGGAGATAGTGCCCTCATAGTCAATTATTGGATCGCAGGTACGTGATTGCAATGATTGCGGAGGACCTATCCCGGTAGCACAGTCTTACTCGAGATGATAGTATTCTATCTGGTTTGCCTTTATCAGTCGTGTACATGTTCAGGTGACTGATTGCATGTTACACTTTGATAGAGCCCTTAGGATCTTGCTTTACTACCAACAGTATGATGGCGATCATATACGTGAGAGTTGGGTAGTTTATATGCATATCCTTAATTGTGGTCCCTAGTCGTGGGAGTTTCGAGACAGGGCATCGATACTCCGGAGTAGACTAGTGTGTACAGTCGAGACCCCGACGAGGGGCGGTGGCCGGTCTCACAAGCCACTGGTGTCAGTTGGATCACCTAAGATGTATACAGGTGCTCATTGGGTTATGAGTACACCGGACAGGACTCGCCGGGAATCTGCTAGTTAGTATTATATCTATCGTCAGATAGCAGTTCCCTGGTGACATGTGTATAGGTTAGTTCATCGACCTGAGGTCGTCATTTGTCTCGTATGAGTTCCCACTGTGCTTTGATTTCTACCCTACCACGGCTCAAAGGAGTCGTGCAAACAGGTAGCTTTTGGGTACAGTCCCGAGCCATATGGAGGCACGTGAGCGGATCGGCAGGGGATTCGTCTCTCCCGGTATTGGGGGCGAGATCGTGCTGTGTCTAGGAGAGCCATTACACAAAGCCCACGGCCATGGCAGGAGATTTACTGGTAGGTACTCCAGTAGTATCTCAGGGTGTTATTGGGCTTCACTCCGACACGACTTATACTGCTAATGGGGGTCTGACGTTACTAGCCCCCTAGGCGGATATGCGATACTCATTGACGAACGGACCGGACTGTATATACATTGTCACTGTTAGGCTCAGTAGGGTTTCTGGATGAGTTCGCTCATCGGCCTCCCTTGAGTGTGCTCATCGGCCTCCCTTGAGTGTGCTCATCGGTCTCCCTTGAGGTCAGTCCGTGGGCAACCGTTACGCATTGCTAGTGCCGCTGACGGTTTGTGGTTAAACCCACTGCCAGGGTACTGACGAGTCATTAGAGTCCCCCACAGACAGTTTCCCAAGTTCGGGCGAAACGTTGTAGAGGCCGTATGGTTTTATGGCAGGGTTCGGAAAATGCACGTGCGTTTACGCACGTGTCGATTTTCGGACAGATGATACTGGTCGGCTTTGGTTTAAGCCGGATCCGAGTATTATATTGAGTAGGTATAATATCTTTGTCTCAGTTGCATTTGTATTCGGTCGTAATACAAATGCGGGTATATTTATACAGTTTCGGGGTTATCCTGAAAGTTGTTTCAGGATCACTTTTGGAAGTTGCCAGTTTCCAGTTTTCTATCAGCCGTCTTTTAACATTCGGTTAAAGACGGATTTATCTTTTCTTCAGATGAGGTGAGTCAGTGTTCTAGAAGATTCTAGATGAGGTGACTAGGCTAATTGGTGTTGTGTTCTAATTGGTTGCATTTATTACTTGATGAGGTGTTATTAGTGATTCATGCTTTGTTATTAAAGACTTCTTGTTTTCCTTAGGATATTTAGTGAGAAGCTTTTTGTTTAAGGTCACCACTTGCTCCTACACTCACCCTCCTCCTTCATAATGAGTGGAAGGCCTCCTCTCTCTCTCATTCTCTCACTTGATTCATTTGTGAAAAGATTATGATAGCATTTAGGGTGCATGGAATTTTACAGTTTATTTCATTCCATCACCCAATTCCCTCGGCAACTTCATTAACCGATCGTCCACGGATTTGGACGAAGTGAGACAAAGTTATCTACTCATTCTCTACATCATTCTTGGTCGTCTCTTTTAGCAAACTTGACGATCGAGTTGCCTCGAGTCAGAGGCGGGAGCCCGTTTAAAGAACCGATCATGTGGTGCCACCTCGACGAAGGAATCGGAGATCGACGAGATCGGAGCAGCCGCAACGGAGCGTGGGATGATGGTTGAAGAACGAAGGACTCGGATCGTTCGGTACAATCTTTCTACACTCTTTACAGTTTGTTAGTTTAGCAATAATGGCAGATCCGGGTTAAAGTGTACGATAGCGCCAGTTAAAAAGTTTTTGTTCCGCATTTGGCGTCTGTAGACTGCCGGGGCGCTAGCGTAGACTTACAGTGGTATCAGAGCCTCACCATTTTGCTATACTAACTTGTGCTAACGCGTTTAAAATATCGATCGAACCGGAAATCAAAAATCACAATTTCTTCACTTGACAGTTTCTGTTGATTTCAAATGGTCTCAAAAATGAATTCTGCATGTCTTAAAAATCCGTGCAGGGATTTCTAAGAATCACGACGAAATTTGAGCATGTGATTCCTCTAGTGAGCCGCGGAAACGCGGCCAAACCCATGGTTTGGCCGCGCATCCGCGACCATCCTAGGGAATCAATGCATCAAATTTTGTCAGTTTCTTCTCTGTTGGATTTTGTGATTTTTGGTATATATCAATTGCGCCCAGGTTTTGTTACTGTTCACCAGTAAGTCGTAGGGCCCACTTTTTGATATTTGGTCTTTGGTCGATCGAAATTTAAACACGTTAGTTTACAGTGCTTACATTATATCTCCGACCGGGAATGTCATTTGATCGGTAAACCGCGTCTGATTGCTATAGTTCTTTTAGACGGGTTTGCGAACGTGACATTCGCGTTGATGTTCTGTGTTGTGCTGTGATGTTGCGGATTTGTCGTGGTGGATAGCAGTGTGCAATGGTAGTACAGTTTGAGTTTATTTGTACATTTGATATTGCGGGGCGAGCGTCTAACTTGTGGACAGCCGTCACTGCCTGTTGTATAATATTCTTTTGGGGCACGACCAGGTTGCGGTCGATGTACCTATTGTACTATTTTTCATTACTGTACTAGGTTTTGCCCCGCGACGGAGTGCACGGATAGCCGGGTTCTGGAGAGCAACGGGTCCGCGTTTCATGGCTTTGAGAGGCAGAGGGTCCCCACTCTAGAATTGGCAGACTATTCGCCGCACTCGTAGGGGGTACAGGTTGACCCAAGGAGGGGTGCTCAATTTACCGGATTCCGTGAAGTGCCGGGTGTTCCATTCACTATGCTGTGGGGACTACCTCGCTTCAGGTTTTGGCGGGTAACTTGCCGCGCCCGTAGGGGTCTAGGTTTCATTGCACAGGCTATCCACACGACAGGGGAACGTCGAGTTTCAGCAGCGGCTCTGTGAAACTCGGGGATCCCAGATTATCTGTATTGTTCTGTGATGCTTATTACTTTTCTGTAATGTTGCATATTATCACGCCTGGAGCGATTATTGTATATTGGTTTATATACTATTAGATGTTGTATATGTTTTACACCCGCGCTAGTCCAGCCCCCGCTCTATCGTTAGTTAAGTAACCTAACGAGTGATGACGGGACCCAGTGACGAATGCGGATGGCATATACGTACATTTTATTTTCGTTCTTTTCTGGTGTGATCGAATGATGGGACTGCGTTGATTCTGATCAATGCAAAGTATAACAAACCTGTTTGATGTTGTTGGAACAAATTTAAAAAGTGTTGTTACAAAGACGTTTCCTTTTGTTATGCATAGCGGTATTCAGTGGAATATCCTGCACCTCATTCGACGGGGCAAGGGCTGATATCCCTTCACCGGGACTGACCCCTTGGGCAGAAGTTTGCGTCAGAGTAATAACTTCACTATAGTCGATTACATGTTGCTTTGCATAGCGGTATTCAGTGGAATATCCTGCACCTCATTCCACGAGGAAAGAGCCGAGATCCCTTTACCGGGAGTGACCTCTTTAGCAAAAGGTTTTCGCCACTATATTTTAAAAAGCTATCAGGTTCCTTCAACGAGATCAAGTTCATTACGTTAAAGGTTTTTCGCCAAAAACCAGCCGTAGCCCTCCGTCGTTTCTTATGGATGGTCAGTAATATTCAAGCTATGTTTGTTGGCTTTCGTCAAGGCATAGTGTTTGGTAGTTGCTGGGGTATTCATTTGTTGCATAGATAGATGTGTTGGTTTGGGACAGTCGTATTACCTTGTTGGCTTTCGTCAAGGGTATGTACGGGTGGATTCAAAGTAACAAGATAATGACGGGCAGAACTTGACATGTGACTTATGATTTGTTGACTTTCGCCAAGGTCATAAGAGCATGGGGCAAAAATCATATCGGGAGTTTCTAAAGAAACTGAAACTTGCCAAGTATGCGCATACCTTCTGGAGTATGAGTAACGTGGATGCATTCCATCACGTTATCATGCGATGAGAGTTGGATCCCGATTCCCACTGATGAGTTGGTTTACTCTTCGGGTGATCCCGATTGATTCTTCTTTAGGTTTGGAGGAGAATTTGACAGGACAGTGGGAGGTTTCCGGATTAGATAAAGTGATGACCATTCTGATCTAGGTTAGAGTGCACGCAGAGTGTTTCTTTTCTCTCTCTCTCTCTTTGGCAGCAACCTTTGACCGACCCTAGACTATGACTCAGTGACCAGGTTGACCGAACCTTCTTAAAATACTGGCTTTTGGATTGTCTGAGTTGCATAAGTCATTGCCACTCCTTCTTTTACCCTTTGCATTTCTCAGAACACCCGTATTATTACGGATATCCACTTCCATTGGATAGATGCATCGTATGGTTATATACGAACTCGAAGGGACTTCTTCGGGGATGGATCCAGGTTCAGGAGAAATAGAATTGGTTTATTCAGTTGTCTTTTATTATCACCTTCTCTCAGGTTGCGAGAGCTCCTTGGTTTAGGAGAGTACACCTATTACGCCTATTGGATAGTCTTATTCCAAACCATAGGCTGGTGCCGAAAGGTAGGGAATGAAGAAAACCAATTAGCCTAAGTAGGGTGTGCAGAAGGTAATATGAAAAGACAAAATAAAGGGATTAGAAAGAGGGCAAAGTAAATTGCGACTGATATCATTCACGACCAAAACCGCGTACTTCATCGCCACTCCTATTTCACCTTTAAAAGAATAAGGTATTATTCAGTTGTCTTTTATCATCACCTTCTCTCGAGATGCGAGTACTCCTTGGTTTAGGAGGGTACACCTATTATGCTTACTGGATAGTCTTCTTCCAAACCATAGGCTGGTGCCGAACGGTAGGGAAGGAAGAAAACCATTTAGCCTAACGATGGTGTACAGAAGGTAACGACTAAAGACAAATAAAGGGATTTGGAGAGACGGCAATAAAATATACGGTTGAAGTCATGAATTGGATTATGGAAGAGGCATTGCTATGAATACCAGGATACCCCTACGAAACATTTTCATGTTTCAGTGCATTGTTAAAGAAAAACTGTTTTCCCGATTAGACACTTACTCCAAAGATATGTATTTACCAGGTTTCATTCTCATATCTGTATGGTTTTACAGATGATGAGTGGGAGTAAGATATTGGGAATTAGGTGATCATCCTCATTATATCGGAATTCGTTGTAATTGGTGATATTTGAGGAAATCGCCAGGGTACAGTTTTCAACCTACGACGCACAGGTTTTGAGTTGTTTAACTCAGCGGACTTATACAGAGTATTGTATGTTGTCCAAGTGTCCATTAGGACAAAGGGGTAGGTCCTCGTACTATGTTCTGTTTACTTATAACTTCTCTAGTATTTAGACAAGTGTTTCGTAGAAATACATGGTCTAAGTTTTGAGAAGTTGTGGGTATAAGAATAAAGTAGAGAACCAGGTATCACAAGTATCGGGATTCTTCAAAGAGATCGAAGATATAGATTCTTGTGATTGGTATTCAGATGATAGTAATGGTTTTGAGAAACGTGTTTCTCTTTCAGGTTACTCATAATTGGATGGATTCCTAAGTTGAGTAATGCTGATTAGCCTCTTTCCATTAAGTTGATATGCACTGAAGACAGCTGCATGGATTGAATCTTGGTTCCAATTAAATAAGTGCCAAAGTTTCTGTATTGGATATAGAATAGTTCGTACCTTAAAAGATGTTAAGGTACGGGGAGTTGTCCAGCTTATGATTAAAACCAGACACTGGATAACTCAGGGCACGTTTCTGTAATGGCTGTTTGTGGGTTGACCCTGGCTATGACGAGGGTTGATATTCTACCATTTGGAAGATCAATAGTGATATTGTTCTTGACTCGCCACAGTTTTAGTAAAATGGATCTTTTTCAGAAAACAGTAGTGGGAGTATGGTAGAACTGGAAGTGATTCCAGAACCGCGAACGATTACGGAAAATTTAATAGGACCTATACATTCAATCAGGTTTGACATTCCAATAGCCACTCCGCAGGTATGGTAGGTAACCTCAGACGCCCGAGAGGTACTTCGGCAGCCTCAGAGACGGTGACAGGGAGGTTCTTATCTACCAAGACTTGACACTACTGTTGTTCCAGGATATGAGACCCGGTAGGAGGGTTGTCGTAGTCAGTGGGAGCAGCGGAAGCATAGTGGGCAAGATGCTTATATCTATTTATAGACTTGAGCAGTTATAGCGGAGATAGATCATCTAATTTTGATATGATAGTCATGGGTTTGACTTCAATCAGAATAGGGGATGGATCAATTAAGAAGGTAGTAGGGTGTGATGTCATGGTATCTGGATGACATACACAGAGTAGGAAGTAAAATTCCTATACTACGATCGGTTGTACTGTGGTCGTCACACAGTTGTTTCTCCAGACAGGATATGGATATAATATTTGACATTCTGGTTTCTAGATCTATGGTTTTAGATCTGGATTTGGGTAGTTTCCCAATGTAGGTACTTTGACAGATATTCTAATGGTTTTTAGAATAGTTGACTCCTAGCATGGTAGTGTACCTGCAGGTGATGGAGTCACCCTCTCTAAAGGTGTCTTACAGACTAAAGGGGAGAGGGATGTGCATGATTGGCAGATCACTTGCTTAGGCAATTGAGTCAATCATGAGATATCAAGTACCGCACCAAATGTTGTTTTTGCACTAGATGCAATAAGTTTGTATTAATCCAATCCTGGAGAAACATAAGGAAGCAGTTTTAGAACATTAGTACATGTTCTACGGATTTGATAACGGCAGCCTCTTTCGGGAGACGGTTATCATTCCAGGCTTTAAAGGTGACATGGTTGACAGAGTGATTGTCAGAGTTATAGTTTTCCCTCTGACGATGAGGGACAGTATTATGGACAGGTGGTTCCAGAGGATACTGTGGGTGGCATGGTGCCGGATACTGATTAGGTTCAGTGATCCATACAGTCTAAGAAGTTTGGATATGGAGTTCATTTATGAACTAAGGTCCCATCAGATATCCAGACATATTCTAAGACAGGTACTACTCAATTCGGGAGATGGCTTTCTCCGCGAACTTGAGATTTAGAGAGATATTGAAAGATACTTCTAGGCGGATCCACTCACCGAGGCTATTTCTCGAACACAATAGTTTTACAAACGGGCTTTGTGAAACTGATTAGTAGAGGAGTTGGATGTTCGGTTTCACACGGGCTGTGAGTAGTCGACATCGCAATATTAGCCTTGAGTGCAAGTGGGAGATTGTTGGAGATAGTGCCCTCATAGTCAATTATTGGATCGCAGGTACGTGATTGCAATGATTGCGGAGGACCTATCCCGGTAGCACAGTCTTACTCGAGATGATAGTATGCTATCTGGTTTGCCTTTATCAGTCGTGTACATGTTCAGGTGACTGATTGCATGTTACACTTTGATAGAGCCCTTAGGATCTTTCTTTACTACCAACAGTATGATGGCGATCATATACGTGAGAGTTGGGTAGTTTATATGCATATCCTTAATTGTGGTCCCTAGTCGTGGGAGTTTCGAGACAGGGCATCGATACTCCGGAGTAGACTAGTGTGTACAGTCGAGACCCCGACGAGGGGCGGTGGCCGGTCTCACAAGCCACTGGTGTCAGTTGGATCACCTAAGATGTATACAGGTGCTCATTGGGTTATGAGTACACCGGACAGGACTCGCCGGGAATCTGCTAGTTAGTATTATATCTATCGTCAGATAGCAGTTCCCTGGTGACATGTGTACAGGTTAGTTCATCGACCTGAGGTCGTCATTTGTCTCGTATGAGTTCCCACTGTGCTTTGATTTCTACCCTACCACGGCTCAAAGGAGTCGTGCAAACAGGTAGCTTTTGGGTACAGTCCCGAGCCATATGGAGGCACGTGAGCGGATCGGCAGGGGATTCGTCTCTCCCGGTATTGGGGGCGAGATCGTGCTGTGTCTAGGAGAGCCATTACACAAAGCCCACGGCCGTGGCAGGAGATTTACTGGTAGGTACTCCAGTAGTATCTCAGGGTGTTATTGGGCTTCACTCCGACACGACTTATACTGCTAATGGGGGTCTAACGTTACTAGCCCCCTAGGTGGATATGCGATACTCATTGACGAACGGACCGGACTGTATATACATTGTCACTGTTAGGCTCAGTAGGCTTTCTGGATGAGTTCGCTCATCGGCCTCCCTTGAGTGTGCTCATCGGTCTCCCTTGAGATCAGTCCGTGGGCAACCGTTACGCATTGCTAGTGCCGCTGACGGTTTGTGGTTAAACCCACTGCCAGGGTACTGACGAGTCATTAGAGTCCCCCACAGACAGTTTCCCAAGTTCGGGCGAAACGTTGTAGAGGCCGTATGGTTTTATGGCAGGGTTCGGAAAATGCACGTGCGTTTACGCACGTGTCGATTTTCGGACAGATGATACTGGTCGGCTTTGGTTTAAGCCGGATCCGAGTATTATATTGAGTAGGTATAATATCTTTGTCTCAGTTGCATTTGTATTCGGTCGTAATACAAATGCGGGTATATTTATACAGTTTCGGGGTTATCCTGAAAGTTGTTTCAGGATCACTTTTGGAAGTTGCCAGTTTCCAGTTTTCTATCAGCCGTCTTTTAACATTCGGTTAAAGACGGATTTATCTTTTCTTCAGATGAGGTGAGTCAGTGTTCTAGAAGATTCTAGATGAGGTGACTAGGCTAATTGGTGTTGTGTTCTAATTGGTTGCATTTATTACTTGATGAGGTGTTATTAGTGATTCATGCTTTGTTATTAAAGACTTCTTGTTTTCCTTAGGATATTTAGTGAGAAGCTTTTTGCTTAAAGTCACCACTTGCTCCTACACTCACCCTCCTCCTTCATAATGAGTGGAAGGCCTCCTCTCTCTCTCATTCTCTCACTTGATTCATTTGTGAAAAGATTATGATAGCATTTGGGGTGCATGGAATTTTACAGTTTATTTCATTCCATCACCCAATTCCCTCGGCAACTTCATTAACCGATCGTCCACGGATTTGGACGAAGTGAGACAAAGTTATCTACTCATTCTCTACATCATTCTTGGTCGTCTCTTTTAGCAAACTTGACGATCGAGTTGCCTCGAGTCAGAGGCGGGAGCCCGTTTAAAGAACCGATCATGTGGTGCCACCTCGACGAAGGAATCGGAGATCGACGAGATCGGAGCAGCCGCAACGGAGCGTAGGATGATGGTTGAAGAACGAAGGACTCGGATCGTTCGGTACAATCTTTCTACACTCTTTACAGTTTGTTAGTTTAGCAATAATGGCAGATCCGGGTTAAAGTGTACGATAGCGCCAGTTAAAAAGTTTTTGTTCCGCATTTGGCGTCTGTAGACTGCCGGGGCGCTAGCGTAGACTTACATTTAGGACTTACCGAGCGATTGTTCGCTGACGACCTTCCTTCTCTTCTTTCTTTGGAATGTTGTCAGGTGGGTCAGACTCTCTGGAGGTTGAGCCCAGTACTGAAGACTCAGAGCAGTTCGCCATTGACCCAGAGCTCTAGATACTTGTATATATTTTCTTTTCAGTTCATGCCATCGTTTAGGCATTGCTTTCCATTCCTGTATTTACATTTTCAGTTATACTTGTAAAGAAATGTTTAATAAATAAAAGTTGTTGTCCATTTACACTTCATGTCTTCTTGTGTATATTTATATTATATTGCTTAGTTACGCTTAGCGTATTTATTTCTGAGTAAATATGTAGCGGGCCTCTCCGCGTCTTCTTACCGTACACTGGGAAGCGAGGCATAATAGGTTTTGTTGGTGGCCCATGCAGGCTAGTTCTGCATAGACATGCAGGTCAATTCTGCATGAAGTCCTAAGCAATATAACACAAGAATCAGCAACTAAAAAATATTATTTACATTTCATATTCTTTGAATCTTACAATTTCATATACTTTGAATCTATCATAACCCTATTTTTCTTTCAAGGTTATAGATTCCCCGAACAACACAAGTACAAACGTGAATGGGAACACACCACCTCCACCTCTACCGCTTACGCCTACCGTTGCAGCTCCGATCAACGAGCAAACGGTATTGCTTGAGGCAATCCGAAGCCTCCTTGAAGGACAGCAGCAGCAGACTGCTATCTTATTGAACCGCCCAGAAGCGGAAGCATCCGGAGTGAAGCAATTCCGGGCATTGCATCCAAAGCAATTTTTTGGGAAAGAGAACCCTTTAGAAGCTGAAGAATGGGCTCAGAGCATTGAGGATGATCTGGCAGCAACACAAGTGCCAGAGATCGCTTAGGTTCGGGTTGCGAAGCTGCAACTCACCAACAACGCCCGAGTATGGTGGAAAGCAGAAGAAAGCCGTCTTACCCAGCCTATCGAATGGAAAACTTTTCGCGACATGTTCGACGCGAAGTACTTTCCAGAGACTGCCCGATTTGACATGGAGCAACAATTCATCCACCTACAATAGGGTTCAATGTGGACCAAATCTGTGGATGAGTATGATACTGAGTTTATCATGCTCAGTAAGTAAGATATGTCTCAAATATTCGATTTTCTTATATCACATACTACACAGCTAACACAAAACCGTAACAGGTTCGCGACACACCTCATCCCGACTGCTGAGATCAGGTCCAGATGATTTCAGCAAGGGTTAGATCCAGAAATCCAAGCTGCTTTAGCTACAGGGGATTTCCCAACTCACGAATTGACTCTGAAAGCTTCCCGTCGATATGAGACAGTAGTAAAGATGAAGGGCAAACCCCAATCTGCCGGAGTGAAGCGTTCTGCCACCCAAATGGCAGGAGGAGCCTCTTCAAGGCCACCTTTTGTACCCAGGAGACCGGGAGTACCAATCAACCGGCCCGGCCCATCCTTTTATACCTACTGCAGATGGACACCTGTCGAAGGATTGTAGGCGTGCTAATCGTCTTTGCTTAGTCTGCGGCTCAGTCACACATGATATTGGGTCTTATCCTCAAAAACTCAATCCTAATGCTGCACCCAGACCAGCAATTACCCATCCGCAGCGGCCAGCTATCTAGGCACCTGCTCCACGACTCGCTCTCCCTGCTCCACCTCCTCGTGGACCGGCTGCACCTCCTCCTCGTCAGTTCCACCAAGCACAAAGGAACATACCTCCAGTACAGAGGAACGGACAGAGGAATGCTCCTCTAGCCAGGAGGAATGTACCGAGGCGACAGGCTTTTATAATGACTGTGGAAGAAGCTGAAGCAACTGGCCAAGTCATTCTGGTAACCTTTCAATCTTTCAAAGTTGTTCAATACTTGTTATATCCATATATCTTTTTCTATACCTAAACATATCCCAAATAACTTAGGTACGATCTTAGTAGTCACACTCCTACACTAGCACTCTTCGATACTGGAGCATCTCATTGCTTTATATCGCAACGGTTCATCCAAACTCATGCGATTCCAGTTAAACCTCTCGTATCCAGCTGGAATTTCAGTTCAGGGAACGGCGTTCTAAAGGCAACAATGGGATATGACATGTGTCCAGTAGTCGTCTGCAGCAGAGAATTCTATGCTGACTTCAAAGTGCTGGACATACCGAATTTCGATGTCATTTTGGGTATGTATTGGTTAAGAACATTCTATGCTACCATTGACTGTCGTCAAAGGAGGGTAGTGTTCGAGATTCCAGAGCATCCGGTCTTTTATTTCAAAAGTGGAGACCGTACCGTGGAGCCAAGCACATACAAAGCAAAACCAAAGAAGGAAGTGATTGCAACACTTCAAGCAAAGAAAGGATCGAAGCCAAAGGCAGTTCGAGAGTTCGACGATGTATTTCCTTAAGACATATCAGGTTTGCCTTCCGATCGAGCTCTTGAATTCAGCATTGATTTAGTACCTGGAGCACAACCGGTGATCAAATCTCTATATCGCCTAAGTCCAGAAGATTTGAAGGAGATCCAAACTCTATTGGACGAATTATTGAAGAAAGAATGGATTCGTCCCAGCACTTCAAGTTGGAGATCTCCAGTTCTACTTGTGAAGAAGGAGGAAGGTTCATACAGAATGTGCGTTGATTATAGAGCTCTGAACGAAGTAACTATAAAGAACAAATATCCACTACCGCGCATCGACGATCTATTCGATAAGCTAAGTGGATCTTGTGTTTTCTCAAAACTAGATCTTCGTTCTGGTTATCATCACGTGAAGGTCAAAGAGTCTCATATTCCGAAGACGGCATTCAGGACTCGCTATGGTCATTATGAGTTTCTTGTGATGCCGTTTGGAGTAACCAACGCACCAGCTATATTCTTGAACCTAATGAATCAAGTTTTCCGAGAGTACCCAGACAGGTTTGTTGTCATCTTCATTGACGACATCCTGGTGTATTCTAACAGTCGGAAAGAACATGCCGAGCACCTACGAATTGTCCTGGAGACTTTACGAAAGCATCAACTCTATGCCAAGTACAACAAGTGAAAGTTTTTGCTAGATCAAGTCGGTTTTCTCTAACATATTGTATCGGCAATGGAATCTCTGTAGATCCAGCTAAGGTATCAGCAGTAAGCGAATGGCCGACACCAAAGTCAGTGAAGGACATTCAAAGTTTCTTGGGTTTAGCAGGATATTACAGAAGATTCATTGAAGGATTTTCGAAAATTGCAACACCCTTGACCAAGCTCACGCGTAAAGATGAAGAATTCGTGTGGTCAGAAGCATGCAAACAAGCTTTTGTAGAATTTAAGTCAAGATTGACATCGGCACCTATTCTCGTCATACCGGACCAATCTGGAGGTTTTGAAATGCATTGCGATGCATCCGGTAAGGGATTAGGATATGTTCTACATCAGCACAGTAAAGTTGTAGCTTATGCATCAAGACAGTTGAAGATTCATGAGCGCAACTATCCGACGCATGATTTGGAGTTAGCAGCCGTTATCTTTGCTCTCTTCTTAGAGAATGAGTGGACATATACACAGACCACAAGAGTCTGAAATATATGTTTACTCGGAAAGAGTTGAATATGCGGCAGAAAAGATGGTTAGAACTCATGGCAGACTTTGACATCAACCTACAATATCATTCAGGAAAAGTGAATATAATACCTGATGCACTTAGTCGCCAACCACTATCAATGAATCTCACCGTACAATGGAAGCTTCAACAAGATTTGTATCAGATGGAGATAGAAGTGGTCATGCCAGGTAACGTTTCAAGTTTGATGAACTTACAAGTTCAGTCTACTATTGTCAATCAGATCAAAGTAGCTCAAGCAAGTGATGCTAAGTTGCAAAATATCATAGAACAAGTAGAAAGTGGACTTAGAACAGACTTCATCATCCATGAAGACGGATCTTTGAGATACAGCAGTAGATTATATGTGCCACAAGGTTCTGTACGGGAAGAATTAATGAAAGAAGCTCACAGCTCTCCCTACTCTGTACACCCTGGAGGTATAAAGATGTACAAAGATCTGCGTCAACATTATTGGTGGCATGGAATGAAGCGTGAAATAGCCAGAAGCGTCGCTAAATACTTGGTGTGTCAGCAAGTAAAGGCTGAACATCACAGGACAGCTGTTTTACTTCAACCGTTACCTATCCCAGAATGGAAGTGGCAACACATCACTATGGATTTCGTGACTGCACTTCCTCACAGCACGAAAGGTAACGATGCGGTATGGGTTATTGTGGATCGACTCACAAAGTCGGCTCACTTCATCCCATTTCGAGTTGGCCAATCTACTGAGATACTGGCAAAGAAGTACATGGAGGTAAAAATCTAAGTAAGATTTAACTCTTTAATGTGTACTCTGATACCCATGAACTCATGCAGAAGATCATGAGATTACATGGAGTACCGGTTTGCATTGTCTCCGATCGTGACACCAGATTCCGATCGCAATTTTGGCAGAGTCTGCAAGCTAGCTTGGGAACAAGTCTGAAATTTAGCACAGCGTACCATCCACAAACAGATGGACAGTCTGAGCGAACAATTCAGATCTTAAAAGATATGCTAAGATCTTGTATGCTAGACTTCGGAGGATTGTGGGAAGATCACCTACATCTAGTGGAGTTTTCATATAAAAATATCTACCAAGAAAGTATAGGAATGGCACCCTTCACAACTCTTTATGGAAGGAAGTGTCGTTCACCATTAAGTTGGGACGACGTCGGAGATAGAGAACTCCTTGGACATGAGATGATAGTAGCAAGAGTGGATGTGGTTCGCACTATCAGGGAAAGAATGCACATAACCCAAGATCGAGAGAAGCACTGGGATGATGCAAAGCGCCGTCACTTGGAGTTCCAACCGGGAGATCATGTATTTTTGAAGATTTCTCCAAACCGTGGAGTAATTTGCTTTGGAAGGCGGGGTAAGCTAAGTCCAAGGTACATTGGACCATTTGACATACTAGAACGAGTCGGAGAAGTGGCTTATCGCTTGGCACTTCCACCCTCATTGGAAGAAGTGCACAATGTGTTCCACATATCCCAACTCAGAAGGTATATGAGTGACCCCAGTCATATCCTTGATCACTACGAGCTCACTGTACAGACGGATCTATCTTGTGAGCAACAACTCGTTGAAATCCTGGACAAAAAAGTAAAGTCGCTTTGGACAATGGAAGTAAATTTGGTTCGGGTGATGTGGAGAAAAGACACACCAGGAGAATCAATGTAGAAAAGAGAAGACGATATGCGTGCAAGATACCTCCACTTGTTTGTAAATTAGTCCTTAAAATAATTATAAATTTCGAGGACGAAATTTTTGTAAGGAGGGTAAAATGTAACAACTCTGTTTTAGTGTACAGAAAATTTGTTTAAATGTTAATGTACAAATGGAGTATTTGCAATTCTGTATATGCTATAAGTATTTAAATTGCTTTTGAACAGCAAGAAAGCACTTGTAGCTCATTGGTAAAGCCTTGCACTGCAGTAACGAAGCCCCTGTGTTCGAATCCCTTCAGCTACATATTATTTTTGCTGATTTTTCTTTTAAACTTTTTGGAAGCCCAAAAGTTTACACGTGCAATACACATAAAAATGAAAAGTCACTCAAATCAAACATGTGCACTTAGGTATATGATACGACTAGGACACGTGGCCAAGATCCAGACCCCAACCCAATTCAATGGACGACGAGATTCCTCCTAGGGCCGACGCTACCGCCCCCTATGTACTTCCCCCTTTCTTTGCCCTAGTCTCTTGTCCTTCCCCCCTTAACTCCCATTATGTTTGTTTACTCTGCAATTATCCAGAGAATTAAAAATCACCATTAAACCAAATTTTAATGCTTTTTTAATTCTCAATTCATCACCTAAACCCTAATTTCTCCTATAAATACAACCCTACACTTTGACCCTCTTCATTCTGAAATTTAATATCAAAACTCTCTAAAAATTTCAAGTCCAAGAAATTGTACAGGTGGAGTTAGCCAAGGTCGAAGTTCCGGCGACGTTTCGGGACAAAATCCGAAGATACCGCGACTCCACAACGCTTTTAAAAACTCTCTCAATCTTCCCTCTCTTCTACAAACTTGTAAGTCTCACTTTTCCTCTTCTCCTTCTATTAAAATGAATTCCATTTTCAAAACTAGTCGGAAGCGGAGTTAATCCGACTGCCGTTTCTAATTTAACTAAAAACACCAATTATCTTAATAAAAATTTTACAATCTTTTTGTATATTGTTTAGCAATCATAAACAAACACATTAGAACAAGTTTCATCTTAAAATAATATGTATTGCAACTTCTATTTCAGTTTTACGGTAAAATACCATCATATTTACATACGACATTGCTTATTAATTTTGATCATATTACCTTTAGAAAACTCATGAGGTAATGACCTACCTCATCACAACCCACATTCTTGACATAGCACGATGAATTTTGGAATATTAGATTGTAGGAATTTACAAGTTTACAAATAAATACCATAAACATTCAAAAAAACGTTTTCTTTAAAAGTGTATTATTTAATTCCTTGCAAATGCGTCTCTACAACCCATTTTGGGGACTCCGATCGGGATGGTGCGGGTTATCGCACGTCCTCGGGCCTAGTAGAGCGAGATGTAGACCTCCTCACGGAGCATTCGATCTCGATAGAATTTTTAATGCAATTTTTAAGAAAAATGTGATTTCTATTTAATAAATAAGTTCTATTTATATATATATATATATATATATATATATATATATATAATCAAAATATCTACTTTAAATATACAATATATATATTCCATGTTTTCTAAAGCAAAAGAATCACAAATTTCATGAAACTACCATTACAAATCAATCCAATTACAATATTGCACTATAATACCCTATACTATTCAATTTAGATTTATATCCACTAGAATATTTCATTTTATAAAAATTACATCTATGAAAACCTTAAAGACGATAAATAAATACTTGAGATTTATTTTGAAAATATATCAAAACTATTTTTCATAAAAACCCCTCAAGTATATTAATTTACAATAAGGACCCTAGTAAATATAGGTTTAAGCGGGACCAGTTCTCTTGAGTCTCATGGAGCCAGAGAATATGGGTGCTTGCCTATCTAAGATAGACAGCCTAAAAACGGTGTTATCAATACGGTAATTGTCTTGGAAAAAGACACAAATCCTGCCGTCCATGTGCAGCAGTTACCGATAATATCAAAACTAATTCAGGACTTCAAATCTGTTTAATTGTCTGAATCAGCCAGAGTCTCAGTCTAATCTGAAATCAATCAATCAATCTATCCTTGTATATAATTCAAGTATAACTCCTATTCAACATGAATCCATTTATACCAGAATTCAATCTATATCAACATGACTCGACTGAACCGAACCATGGATATACTCTGATTATATGATTATCCATTTATATCCATTCCGTTTACATGATATCATGGTTTCGTCAAGTCGTACATCTATTAAACAAAACAATTCAAATCAATACAAAATACATTACGAGGTTTTTAAGGGATAGACTGGTACGAAATGTGCTAGAAGTGGCACGAGACGGTCACTTTAATACACCTAACCTGAATATCCATTGCTGTTGTACCGTGGCTAAACGGTTCCTTGTGCTCCGTATACCTTAGTCTCCGGAATAGTGGGACTCCTCTCGTATACGCTGGCACATTCTGTACCAAGCTACAAACAACTGCATTAACAGAATAAAAAAAAATTACAATATACCAGTTATATTCTCATCTATCTATTCTTACCTATCTTTGGGACTTACCGAGCGATTGTTCGCTGACGACCTTCCTTCTCTTCTTTCTTTGGAATGTTGTCATGTGGGTCAGACTCTCTGGAGGTTGAGCCCAGTACTGAAGATTCAGAGCAGTTCGCCATTGACCCAGAGCTCTAGATACTTGTATATATTTTCTTTTCAATTCATGCCATCGTTTAGGCATTGCTTTCCATTCCTGTATTTACATTTTCAGTTGTACTTGTAAAGAAATGTTTAATAAATAAAAACTGTTGTTCATTTACATTTCATGTCTTCTTGTGTATATTTATATTATATTGCTTAGTTACACTTAGCGTATTTATTTCTGAGTAAATATGTAGCGGGCCTCGCCGGGTCTCCTTACCGTACACTAGGAAGCGGGGCGTGACACTATGGCATATAATGGAGTACCGTTCTTTCCCAAAGAATGCTTCGTTTTCAACCCATCTTAATAACAACAATAAATCCACACCCCGAAGAAAGAGAAAAAGGCCTATGGCCCCAACCATATCCTTTAAAAGTATAAAATTTAAATTTTTGTTAAAATGATTGAAAAAAGGATAATAAATGTTTACCGCCGAAACCGGACTGAGGCACGGAGAGCGCGTTTAGCCTGAATCTTGGGGCAGATGCTGTATAGAACATATCCTTCCACCTCTCCGAAAATACCAAGTTGATTTATGGCACCATATATCGGAGGTTTGGATGGATGCGATCGTTTTAGCAGACATATCAGATTCCCCCTCATATATAAGGGGTTTTTGATTGTAGGGACGCTTTTTCTTCAGGCGTAAGCCCATGCCGTTAATTACGTTATCGTAACGACTTTCTCCTTCTCCATAGATATCACATCGTGTCGTATTATATATATTGTTTATTTTGGGGTTGCCCTTGGATTGTATACGGAGACTAATTTTGTCATTGTCCGTAGGGCGCGGATTAGTCCAAATCCGTAAATCTCATATTTGGGATGAACTTAGGTATTTTCTGCCATCAGTTCAAGATATTTAATAATCATTAATCTTGTTTTAGATTAAGATCGATTTATAATATATGAGCTTAGTTGATTTTCTTTTTTAAAATCGAAGAAGTTTAAAACTTCATGGACTTAATCTATTTTTAAACTAAACGTTGGGCTTTGTATTACCCAACAATGTTAAGCACTAGGCCATACATTTTGTTTTGGACTTTACATAACCCAACGGTACTAAGCACTGGGCCCAGAAGCTTAACCTTCATCATAGGATATAATATCCTTCCCGCTTCAGTGTTCACGTGGATATCACGTGAGTGGCTATGGTTCTTGGTGTTCATGTGCATTTCACATGAGTATTGCTAAGCACCCATTCATACAGCGCTCACATGGATATCATGTGAACCACTGCCTTCATGGTCGCTCACATGTCTTTCACGTGAGTAGTGCTAAGCACTCATTCATCTAGTGCTCATGTGGATGTCACGTGAAGCACTTCTATTTTCTCTTCTTCCCGACGCTCACGTGGATATCACATGGCGCGCTACTATTTGATTCTCTTCCCATCGCTCATATATTTTTCACGTGATACTTTAAGTCTCGGATGGTTCCTCTTTGAGCGCTCACGTGGATATCACGTGAAGCACTATCTTCCTGGTTTCTTTTGAGCGCTCACGTGGATGTCACGTGAGACACTGTTTCGTGTTTTCTTTTGAGCACTCACGTGCCTTTCACATAAGACGCGGCTTCCTTGGGTATTCACGTGTCTTTCACGTGGGCTACTGTTTCTCTGGGTTTTCACGTGTCTTTCACATGAGCCTTTTCCATGTTCAGTTAACTCTGAAAATTAGAGTTAAACAAGAACTATGTTCTTTCTCTCTTTTTTGTGAGAACTAGGTTCTTAGTGGGATAAAACCTATCTTAAGGTAAAATCGGATCTTGAAAGAACTAAGTTCCTGGAATATAAATTCCTTCTTTTTCTTTCTTTATGTACTTTTCTCTTGTTCTTCATAGTTTTTCCCTGGATCCTGAGTCTGAAGAACAAGACCTTCCCGATAAGCATTAAATTCTCTTTTTGTGCGGAGATTTGTCTTGTGGACCTCAGATTCAGAGGAAAAACTAAGTTCTTTTGAAGGGTTAAACCCTTACATATGTATATGATAGGTAAATGAGATTTTTTTATTTTTATATTTTCTTTACCTGGGGTTTTGGAAGGGGGAAGATGATCTTTCTTCGAAGAGAATTAAATTCACTGTTGCAGAAGCTTATGGGGGTCTCTTCTATATGAGATTTAATCTCTTGGGACCTTTATATAGGAGAAGAGAAAAATCAATTTGTTTGAGGAAATCTCTCATTGAGAAATCTCAATTGATTTTACAATCAAGCGGAGATATTTAAATTGTTAGTTATATGTATACCCTAGAGGCCATTATTGTACATGATTGTATATTATAATGGATGCTTGGACATATATAGGGAGGACTTTCTTGCTCGACATAATAGTATGATATCTGGTTACTTTTTATCTTAACATGTAGACTAGTATTGTGATACTGTCTTGCTCTCACATGTTGATAAAGCCCTTAGGATGTACTTGACTGCCAGGATTATGATGCAGATCATACTAGTAGGGCCAGGGTAGTCAATAAGTTCATCCTTTAATTGTTCCTAGTCGTGGGAGTATCGAGACAAGGCATCGATATTTCAGAGTAGACTAGCGTATATGTTTCTTGACTCATTGGATGGGCGATGGATAATCCCACATTCATTGGTGTTTGACATCAAAGATTGTATACGGGTGCTCAGTGGAGACTGGGTACACTGAACAGGACTCGCCGAGAACTCCTAGATGGTATTATACCTATCGTCAAATAGCAGTTCTCTGGTGACACTGGTACAGGTTGGTCTGTAGACCTAAGATCGTCATAGAGTCTTGTGTGATTCCCACTATACTTTGATTTCCACCTTACCACGTTCAAGAGAGCGTGGAAAACGGTGGTTTTGGGGTACAGTCCTGAGTTACATAGAGACAATGAGCGATAGGAGAGGATTCGTCTCTCCCGGTATTGGAGGTTGATGTTGCGCTGTGCTCGATTGGCCATAACAGGAAGTCGCTGGCCAGGACTGATGATGAGATTTACTGGTAAGTATTATCAGTAGTTTCTCGACCCGTTATGAGCCTCACATCGGCACGACTTATCAAGTTATTGGGGTCTGACGTTTACCACCCTCAGACTAGATATGCGACATATCAAACGAAAAGGCCGAACTGTACGGTAGTGTTACTTATTGGATTCACGGGAGTATGGACAAGTTTGCTTGTTGATCTTCTTATCGCTCAATACCCAGGTAGCCTTTACGTCCAGCTAGTACCGCTAACGGATTGTGGGTGACTGATGTGATCATCACCCACTGCCGGCGTATTGACGAGTCTTTAGAGTCCTACACAGAGGTTTCCTAACTCATGCGAAACGAAGTAGGGCACATATGTGATATGTGCGGGTCCGAGATTGATACTTGTATGTGATACAATATTCTAATCTCGCGATATAGGTTATATGTGATATAACCGGATTATTGAGTCAAGTGTTGATTCAATAATTTATTAAATGATATTAGTTGGTTCTATGCGATACAGCCGAGTTATTAAATCAAGTGTTGATTTAATAATTTAATGTATAATTATATATTTGATATATTAATATGCATTAACCAATATTAGCTCACTTAAGAATTGTTTTCTCCCAATACATTTAAATATGTATGTGATATATATTAATGTATTTATATATGTGTCATGCTAGATGATACATTAGACTTGGATGTATGAGACTCATACCATATTTAAGATAATTTAGGGATTTAATTATTAAGAGAAAAACAAAATTAGGTGGAAAAAGCCATAGGTTAAGATTCTTGTAGAAGCTTGTGGAAACCTTAATTTATTCCACTAATTTTGTTTTACTCTACATATTTATTAACCTAACCATTATCTTTAACCATGGTTTAGTCTCTACATGAATTATATGAGATATTTTCTCACCCATGGTTCATGACTTGATCACAAAAGTTTTCTTTCTTCATCTCCTTCTTGCTCTCTAGATTTGAGTGAGGTGAAAAAGAAAAGAGAGAAAAATTATTCTAAAGTGAACAAAATTCCTACATCATAAATCTATACCAAACTAGCCATTTAGTATAGGTTTTTTGCTTCACTAATTCTCAATTAGTGAAGAGGTAGCTTGAGTTAGAGATTCTTCGACGTGGATCATCTTCGGCCTCGAAAATCCTTGAGCAAACTTATTCCTTTCGTCTAGTGGAGCCTAACGAGAGTCCGAGAGACTACTACTTGGAGCTAAGGGACTACTACACGGAGTTTTAGAAATGAAAGACCGGTCTACAAAGGTCGTATTTCTTGTTCACTTAGAATAATGTTGTTCACTTGCTTAGTTGAACCCTAATTCTCTAGTTAGATCCTTGGTTCGGGCTCTCTTGGCATCTTAAAATTTTTAAATTGCATACTTGATGCGTGCCAAAACCTAATGAGGATGCTAAGCGAACCCAGCATAAATCACCGTTGGATATTTGATCCAACGGCTCTATGTTTAACAGGGAATATATTTCTTGTTTATTTAATAATATTAGGAAAATATTTTCCTAACATAGAATTTAATCTTATCATGGTGATTGTTTTAATCACCGTTGGATCTTAGATCCAAGGGTTTTCTGTTTAACAAAGAAAAATCTTTCTATGTTAGAAAGATCGGAGAAAATATTTCCCACATAAAATTTAATTCTATCAGATTCTTTAATTGGTGATATTTTATCATCATTGGATTTTAAATCCAAATATTCTCTGTTAGAGAAAAATCTTTCCATATAAGAAAGATCAGGGATAATATTTTCCAAATAGAATTTAATTCTATCACATAAAATTTAATTCTATTAGATACTTTAATTGGTGATATTTTATCACCATTGGATTTTAAATCCAAATATTCTTTATTAGAGAAAAAAAATTCCATATTAGAAAAATCAGGGAAAATATTTTCCACATAGAATTTAATTCTATCAGATACTTGCACTTCAAATTGGGGTGTTCACATGCAATCACGTGAGCACTGCCATATAAATATAAGATATCGGTGCTCACGTTCTTAGCACATAAGCGCTGCCACAAGAATACAATAAGGAAACTCATGTGTTTAACACGTGAGTACTATGAAGCCTGTACTCACGTGTTTTACATGTGAGTGCTCACGTATTTAACACGTGGGAAGTTGCTATAGGTCTTAACTGCTGCTGGTGATCGCGTGCTTTGCACGTGAGTGCCATGTGTTTAACACATAAGGGGGCTGCTATAGAATTTAATCATAACTGTAGCATATCCTTGCGTGCTATGCATGTGAGTGCTCATGCGTTTAATATGTAGGGACTGCCCTCTATTTTTTATAAGGGAACAAATGTAAGCTTTAAGCCAAAAAAAATTGCGGAAATAATAGATTTTCTCAAAACAGAGTAGATTGGGTAGTTGAATCTAAATTCCGTCTACTCTCGAAATCTCCGACTTGAAATTTGTCAGATTAATGCAATATGCGTTTTTTATATATAATATGCCATGCACAACACAAAATACAACGATCATTCTAACAAATTTTATTTTCATATAAACTACCTTATCTAATCTTGTCCATTTTATTAAACTTTTTGTTTTATTCATGAAATTAATACGTGCTCCAGGCGCTCCTACTGGAATAACTACCAAGTAAATCTCCAAGATTTTATGTGAGAGTAAAAATTTGAAACTTTTAGCGGGCAAACAAAATTTTCGAAAAAAATATAAATCTCAGAGTTCACAGCAAAATTCTTAACAAACCCAAAACTTGAGTTGGAAACTCCCCAAAAATAAAAAAACTCAAAAAATTAATTTTCTGCAAATTTTCGGGAATTTTCTGGATTTTTCTTTTTTTAAAAATTTAAAAAAATTGATCCGATTCGGCTTAGCGACGCCACCGAGCAGCTTGGCTAGGCCCGATTCGTTGAGCCCGGATCAGCCCGGATTAAGCCGCCGAGCCCGGCCCGACTCAAACCAAAATCCAAAAAATCTTTTTGGTAGAACCAAAAATCAAAAAAAAATTATTTGATCCAACCAAACTACCAAAAAATATCCCACAAGTTTCCTTTCATAAAAAAAATAGGGTTAGGATTTTAAAAAAAGTTTGCGAAGTTGCCGCCATTAATGTACACCAAAAAAGAAATTTTTTTAATTTTTCTCTTTTTACTCAAAAAAAAAAAGATACAATTTTTTAAAATAAATTTTATCCCACCTATTATTTCATGGATAATTTCACATCAATGAACTAAAAAAAACTACATCATAAGCGCCATAAAAATAGATCTAATATATGGTAACAATATGATGCAAAATCGATAGATTTATGAAGATCCATCAAAACGATAACCTTAAAAATATAGATCTGTCATAAAATAATTCTAAAATTTTTTTATCTATATTTAGATTAAAAAAAACGCAACTTTTGAGTTATTGGACCGGATAGGGCCCAATGTCTGACATGGATTTATGAGAAAAACTTGATATACCAATGATATATTAGTCTAACAAACCGATGCAAATCTAATCGATATGTATGTTATATTGAAACCTGATACACATCCGTATCGGTATCAGCGAAATACCAGTACACTTCAAACACGGTTATGCATCACAAAATGCGAACCCAACTGACCCATCAACATCTATGACCATCGTGCCCATTATTTTCTCTCGGAAGAACCAAGCAAAACCACAGAATATTTTTGGATTAAGTATAACCACATGGGTGTCCCTGAAAACTCAGAAAGCTAGGTTGCTTATCATGTACAGCTTTTCGATATCTCTACACTTATAATGAAAACTCTCCAACACTTTTGAAATTCCAATCTACTTTTGAATTGATGAACTTTATAGGAGACTGACACCTCATCCTACTAATTCTTGAAATATCCGTATGAAAAACTAAAGATTACTCCAAGGTTTCTCCTTTGCGGCCACACCAAAATTGATATCCATTGTTCATCATTCAGAAAAAAATAAATACGGGACATCGTAAATACCTACAACATTATAAATCTATTTACGATTAAAACCATATATATTATAACCAATTTTTCTTATAAAACTCTGTTAATAAAAATATAAAATAGATTTTTAATTACATATCTCATTAATAATTTTCATACCCTTTTTCTTAAACATAACATATGTAAATGTGCATTGTAAACATACAAAATTATAATAATGGAAAAAGGTATCATATAATTTTTTTATTTAATTACACGTGCATCACAACACAAGTGCTTAAAATTGTTCTAGCAAATAAGCTGAGCATATCTAGAGCAAATCTAGCAAAATATCCTTAATATATCTTTCATGAACATGAAATCCTATAAAAAGACTGCAACCTGCCTTCACTTGTAATCAAATACTAGTTGTAATAGAAAATCATCAGAATGGCACAATGTGCAACTCTCTTTGTTGCAAATGTTTTGGTCTTGTCCGTAGGTAATGCCTTCAGACGTTTGATTCCCGACGCAATACAATTACGAGACATTCCGTTTGAAGCTTAAGGGTTCGAGCCTAAACGTTTGGCTCCTAGCGGACCTGACCCGGCACACCATTCATTTGGAGGGTTTGAGCCTAAACATTTGACTCCTAACGGACCCGACTCGGCACACCATTCATTTGGAGGATTTGAGCCCGAGCGTTTCCAAGCAGACCCGACCCGGCACACCATATATTTGGAGGATTTGAGCCCAAGAGTTTGGCTCCTAGTGGACTCGATCTTGCACACCATGCAATTGGAGGGTTCGAGCCTAAACGTTTGGCTCCTGATGGACTCGACCCGGCACACCATATATTTGGAGGATTTGCGCCCGAGCGTTCGGCTCATAGTGGACCCAATCCGGCACACCATGCATTTGGAGGGCCTGAGCCCAAGCGTTTGGCTCCTGATAGACCCGGCCCGGCCCACCATGCATTTGGAGGATTCGTGCCCGAGCGTTTGGTTCATGATGGACTCGACCCGAAACACAATGCATTTGGAAGATTCATGCCTGAGCGTTTGGCTCCTAGCGGACCCGACCCGGCACATCATATAGAGCCCGAGCATGTGGCTCCTGATGGACTCAACTCGGCACACCATGCAATTGGAGAATTTGAGCCTGAGCGTTTGGCGCCTAGTGGACCTGACCAAGCACAACATGCAATTGGTGGATTTGAGCTTGAGCGTTTGGCTCCAAACCGATCCGATAGAGCCGCTGCCTTACCGGCTAGATTCTAAAGATAAAAGTGTCGCTTAATTTACTCTTGCAGCACGGTGTATGAATAAGAATGGATTAACCGACATTAACTTTTGCACCTATTTTTAAGTATCATATATAGTTTAACGAGTGAAATTATTATATCTACTCACCTTATTCTATATGTTTATGGATTTTATGATTTTTCGATTAGGCATCATAAGAAATTAAATTTAACCAGATTTCACTTGATCTGAGCTGGAGTATAAAATGAGTTCGTTTGGATCTAAAGAAACCAAAATTTCCTGCAGAGATGGACTCAGTATCACAAGCCATGCATGTTTATGGAGAGAGAGAGAGAGTCACCGTAATCTTAAAATACTACCAGATTCCCACTAAATATCCAAGAAAGAAATAAAAATCACAGTGGACATAAGTAGTTATGTTCGGCTCTGAGGCACAAATAAAGCGAAGAAACTAAGCATAACATCTCCACAAAACCTAAGCAAAAGGCTCAGAGCCTCAAAGCTAACATAGATAATAATGCAGAATCGCTTAATTAAGGGCATTTGGGGCCACCACGCTTGGTCTTCCAATTGTTGTAGCAGGCACAGGACTGCTTGTTGCCATAGAAGCCAGGGGGAACACAGAGGCATTTCCTGCAGCACTTTTGGCAAAAGAACATGCATGGCTTGTGATACTGAGTCCTTGAGCATCTCCTTGTGCACTCACCAGGGCACTCTGCAATGTAAGAAATATTAGATATGCTTAAAAGTTTAGATAACTGCGCGGTTATCTCAACTCTAATTTGAATGCCAAACAGGGGAAAGTTTGCGTTTTGGAGTTGAAGTTTGGGTAACTTCATGAAACTCCACTTTAGAAAAACTTAACTTCATTACTAAACAGCTGTCGAGTGCAATTGCAGCCCAAATCAAGACCAAGACCAAATTTTGGATTTCAGGTGCTAGTAAGCAAGTTTTGAGGTCAAGAGACCTAAATGATAACTAGATAAAGGGTAAGTTAAAATACCTTTAATTATGAAGGCTTTTCACTAAAATACCTTAGGTTTTCCTGTTTCAGTAAAATACGTACCTTAAACTATGGGTTTAAGGGATTATGTTCCCCACTAAAATATTCTAAAAATAGCACTGGCGGTATTTTACTAAGATATAAAATTTAAGGCATTTTAGTGAAAATCCTTAATGGTTAAAGGTATTTTAGTGGAATTTACCCAAAAATAAAAACATCCCTTTCAAAGTTGATAATTTGCAAACTTACGGTAGCTCTTCACACTCCCAGGTCCATACCTCCCCTGTTATGTACATTTGCGAAGGATGCACTAAATTAACATCAAGTCTAATGAAAAAATGATAGTGAAAAAAAATGTTTCAGAGAAAATGAAAGCATGCATACTCTTTGCACCCTCTTAATCTCTGCATCCAGCTCTTGGCCAGCCTGCAAGACCCAAAAAAAAAACAGATCAAAGACATAAGCAAAAAGAAAAACAGCGTGCTGTTGTTTATAATGGAGTAAAATCTCACCACAAAAGAGACCATAGAAATTGTAACAAGCAGCAGAAAGAAGAAAGCATGTAGCTTCCCCATGATATCTTTGTGTTGTGTTTGTCAGTGTTGAAGATCGAGGTCCCAAATTTTAAAGGGAAGGGTTGAGGTAAGTTGAGGTTTTTTGGCGGGAGAATTTAGGTCAGAGAGCTAGAGTTGGGAGCATGTGGGTTCTGAGCTAATGAGCAGCTGCACACTGCACAAGACAGTTGCCTGTTGTTTGGAGCTTTTCATGGCAAAGGTTTTGGAGTGAAAGGGGAAAATTATACCGTGTACCACCTGTATATGTCCAGTGATAAAAAAAAAGGAAATAAGAACATACACTTTCACCAAACTGTACGAAAAGTGTCCAAAATTTACCATCTCTTGCTCTCTCTTTCCCGGTGCAATACACCCGGCATACTGAAAAATTTCCCCAGGTTGGGTGAAGATCTGAAAGGGGTCTCAAAATATCTTTGACTTGTTTCTATGTAGTGATGTGAAAGGACAAATGCTGAATATAGGAAAATAGCAAAGAGTTGGAAAAGGTTAGTGGGTTTGGGCCTCTTTGTACAGGATGATAATGAACTTGTCAATCTGGTAGAATCCATATAATCTACCGGGTTTCTTGTTGAATAAAGAGCAATACTAGCTAGCTAATTGTGTCACGCCCCGTTTCCCAAAATACGGAATACGAGGGGTAGACAAGGCCAGCCATGCTCCTACGGTCAAGGAAAAGTCCTGTCGTAGTCACACTTCGGCTTCTAGTTTATCATGGTAAGCAGTGAACGATGCGCAGGTAATGAGAAATGCAGTAACTGAAAGGTACAATAATATAAACTGACCTGAAGTGGACAAACGAAAGTAACTCGAAGTAGCAAGTCAAGAAGTCGGTGATGCTCGTCTAGTTCTGATCCAAGCTAAATCTTCTCCTCACACTGAGCATGCATACTCAGGTCGTCAGAGCGACACAATAGCAATATAATGTGTATAACCAAGTAACAGTTCTAACAGTGGTAAAGAATATGAATAACAGTAAATCAATGACAGCATGAATATAAATGAGCAGAGTTCAAAACAGCGGAACAGTAAAGCAGTATAACGATATGTCACGTATATCAACACAGTATGAGGTATATAAATGTCCGTAACCCTATCAGTCTCTAAGTCTCACTGTACAGGTCAATAAGCCTATCGTCAGTCCAAGTGTGAGAGTCAACCACTCGCGAGTGTCCTCCACCCAAGGATAGAACCCAAGGGCAAGGGACCACGGGCCCAACATGTAACGAATGTATCACGGTGTCTATAGCACATACCCTGTAAATCTCCATATAACTCCCTAAATATATAAGCCGGCATGGGACTCCCGAGATTCTGTTGAATTCACACTTGAACTACCCCACACCCCGAGGTCTACATCAAACGCTAACCATTACCCTAAATACTAATCGATCCGTGACAAGTCTGCGCGAGAACTGGAGGCAGGACCTCCATCAAGCACGTCCCGACCAATACCTAAGATAAATGGCAGTGTCGGATGTCTTATCTGTGACATCCGTGCAAGCGCTTCCATAAGTGTCTCATACCACTTATAGTCACACGTACACGCATCCCACAGACGTCGACAATGCAATAGAACAATAGGAACACTGATTGTGTACAAGTACGTATCACTTTCACTTAATCACGAATACACGAACACTGACGTACTTGCCACAATCATCACTAAAATCTAACACTGGGTAAATGCACGATGTCACTAGGTTATCACTACAATGATATGGGTATGATATGATGCATGAACAGTATAAGAAGCACAACTAAGGTATCATAAAACAACAGTCTATCACTTGCTCGATTTATCATGAAACATATGTATATAATTTAGCGAAAAGATAAACAGGTAGTAAATAATATGTTCAGTTAGCTATCCATCTAATTTGATTTCGAGCCAATCGGGTTTCAGGATCATTAGTTAGAACCGTTCCACTTTAAGCGCACGCGGCTGGAAATCCGGTTTCAGAATCAGAAATCCATTTCGCAACGCATTTTAACCCCATTTGGGATCGTAATTTAGCGACGCTACAGTTGAATGAATTCTAGGGTTTTCAGTAAGGTTTTCAACGCAACAGACGGATCTTCAATCGCGTCTGTACGTTAGCAGTTATAACCTGTTTAATATCAACATGTCAATTCTGATTCTGCTGGGACTGTTATGTGTCCCGATCTTCTAAATTACAGATTAAATATCAAACGGTAACGAAACAGGATGAAATCAATTGTGTTGTCTAGATAACAGATTTATCTATAATAAACAGTAGAGTTCCGCATCCTAAGAGTTAAGAAAATCCTGTGGTATCCAATACGGAACAGCAAGCAATGATTGGAGTAGCTCTGGACTGCAGTCCAGAGTCGCACTCCGATACAATTATCATCACAATTAAAGTACAGGAATGTCTGGAAACTAACATAGGGTTAAAGTTCGTCGAGTTAGCTTCGATTTGAGCCCTCGAACGCACCATTCTAATAAGTATATGATTTATGGTAAAATTAACGATTTTCAGGTACAGTAGAAATTCAGCTTTACGGTTAAACTTGGGGGCAGTTGTTTTAGTCAATATCGATTACATCATTCAACAAAATTCACACACTATGTTCACAACCCTACGGGCCAACCTACACCATTGAGTTCCGTCAACTTTGATATTATTTTCCTAAGGGAACAAGCATCGAACAGTTGTGTTGCAATATTTAACATAAAGCAAACATGAGATATATATATGATATTGACTTGTAACATATAGAGAATAGCATGAAAGCAAGTAAAAACTTGCCTGGAGAGCGTCTCGGGGATGCACGGCAGCGACGCGGTCTACTGTGATGGCCCGATGCGATCACGACAAGTATTGGCCTCGGCTCGATCTTGGCTCGGCCTCGGAACTTGGACTAGGCTTGAAGCTCGAGCATGGCATCAAGGCTCGGTTGCTGAGGTCTTGACGGTGAGTGTAGTGTTTCACAGGTGGTGTTAGAGAGAGAGAGAGACAGAGAACGAGAGAGATAGAAAGATGCAGTGAGGGAGGGAGGGAAGTAGAGATTGAGAGAGAGAGAGAGAACGAGACAGAGTGAGAGAGAGAGGAAGAGAGAGAGAAACGATAGAGAGGGGGAAGTGAGAAAGAGAGAGAGAGAGTTAGGTGATCGGGAGAGAGAGAGTTAGAGAGAGAGACAGAGGGGAGAGAGTGGGTTACAGGGAGAGAGAGAGGGATAGTGAGACAGAGAAAGAAAGGGATTTGAGATGGGAGTGAGGGTGAGGACTCGGGTGAGTGAGGGGAGTGAGGGTGAAGGCGTCGACGCTGATGTGGATGACGACGATGGGCCGACGAGGAGCAGTAGGCCGCCGTCGAGGGTGCAGCTCGGGAAATGGTGCAGGCGAGCTTGGATGCTGTGAAAGAGGGAGCTCGTGGGTGCAGGGTTGTTGGTGACGTGGAGGAGGTCGTGGGGTTGTCGCAGTGACCGGAGGCGGTGGTGACGACAAGGGAACGAGGGAGTCGGCGGGTATTGGAGGGAGGTGATGGGTGCTCGGGGTCATGGAGGAAGAGTGTAGCGAGAAGAGAGGAAAATGAGGACGAGAGAGGGAGCGAGTGATTGAGGGTGATGGGGGAAAAACGTGCGCGTCGTGGGTAACGCTCGCGCGAGCGGGGGCGACGGCGGAGGCGAGGAGCGCGCGCGGGAGGTAGAGAAGTAGCCGTTGGAGATTTGGGGGAGATATACAGGGATTGGGCCGGGTCGGGTGTTGGTTGAAGCGGGTGAGGGGATGAGCGGGCCGGGCCAAGAGAGTTGGCTGAAAAAGAAGAATAAAATAAAAGAATTAAGGGGAAAAAGAATAAGAAGGCCGGGCCGAGCTGGGTTGGGTTTAGAGGAGTGGGCCGGGCTAGCATAATTAAAAGAAAAATAACAGCTAAACAAAAATCAGAGGGGCCGGGCTTGATTGGGCCAGGAAATAAAGTTAAGAGAAAAGATTTGTAATCAAATGGAAGTGGGTCGAGCCTGCAAAACAAAATGAATTAAAAATGAAAAGGAGACATGGGCCGGGCTCAGAGAAATAAGGAAGGAAATTGGAGAAAAGAGGAGATGGGCTGCAGCTATTAAAATAGAAAAAGAATAGTGTGTGAGCCGGCTGAAAGAATATTTATGAAATAAATAAAATGGGCTTGGGGAAAATTTTAAGGAAAAGAATAATGGAGACGAAATGAGAAATTTGGGGTTTTGGTTTAAATACAAATGATTTCCATTACCTTACTCTTTCTGGGGTGAGGAAAACAAAATTTGGGAAAAGAATGGGGCCGGCTGAAAGAATAATTTGAGACAATTTTGGATACTATGGGATTTGGGTTTTCTTAAAAGAGTTCTAGTTAAATAATGGACTAGGTTGAGAGGATATAAAATGATTAGGGTTTTTAACTAACTAAAATATTATTAATTATAAACTAACAAACTTGTAGTGATAATTTATAAAAATACGGACATAGGCGTATAAAAGAAAACCGGGTATTACAAATTGTATCCTCTGTCCCAACTTGTATTTATTACTACAAAAATACAAAATAAGACAAATGTGATAAAAAAAAAAAGAACAAATTAGAACACACAGATGTAATGAGCTTCGACCAAATTGACTTACGCTCTCAGCCGAAGGATGAACAATCTACTGTTATACAAAAATTTGAGGTTAATGAGATGGCGGATGAACTCTTAAATCGTAATCCTAACTACACCTCAAATCTTACACAAATGTGGCTATCTTAGCTCTCTTAGAAATTCCACAGGAAACCCAAGTCATACATAAATATCATATAATCTTCAAATACTTGCGTCTTAAATATGGTCCGGGCCATGGAGGGACTTCACCCCCGGCATCCCTATACCATGGGATTCGGGCTTGACCAATGCTTTACCGGTCAAGCCCTCTCAGCCTACGGCGGCTCAACTTGCTCTGCATGCACTAGTAAAATAGAGGGTTGCCCCTACGGATATTGTAATCCGTAGGGGCAGAAATAACTTGGCCCTACGGATTAATCCGTAGGGCTAAAAGGTTGCCCCTACGGGCAAAGACGTTCAAGAATAAAAATATTAATTCTTAATTAGGTGTTTGCCCCTACGGAGCCGCAAACAAAGGACCTACGGATATGTCCGTAGAGGCAAGTAAATATCGATTTAATAAAATCCCAGATCGATCGCCTACACTCACTTCCCTCTCTCTCTCTCGATCGCGCGCGAAAATAAGCCCCAAATCGCCACGCCGTCGCCGCCAAGGTTGTTCTCCTCGTCGTCACCGCCGGTTTCGTCGCCATTGCAGTTCTCGTCGCCACCGCGGTTCAGGTCGTCGCCACCGCCGTTCAGGTCGTCGCCCAAGCCCCAGCAGCCGTTCAGGTGAGTAAATCTCGAGGTAAGTTAAAGAATTTATTGGATTATTTTGGGCTTAGGGTTCATGGCGCGCGAGTTGGGGTTGGGCTGGGGTCGCGGTCGCAGTCGGGGTCGGGTTAGGGTTGGGGCAGGGGCTGGGCTGCGGGGTCGGGTTCGGGGTCGGGGTAGGGTTAGGGTCGGGGTCGGGGTCGGGGAAGGGTCAATTTATCAAATTTTTTATTGGGAGTGCGGCTGGGACTGCGGGCTGGGGCTGGGGCTGGGCTGCGGTTAGGGCTAGGGTTGGGGCTGGGGCTGCGGCTAGGGTTGTGCGTCCTCCAGAGGGCGATCATAGGATCGGTAAAGTGAGGTGGCTGGATATGAGATACGATGGATTTTCATGTGTTCAATGGAATGCTGAGGGTCAGAGTCGGTTATTCATATATCTCCCAAAAAAGAATGAGTTTGTTATCAAAGGTGTATTGACTTCTACATCAAGGAATATCAGTTATATGGCATCCGGTGACTAAGTCTGTTTCTGGCCCAACCATATTTATGAATCGTTTCTTCTTTTTCCTTCTTACGTATATTTACTAGTTCAGACTGTATGCACCTCTGCAATCAATGCCGAGAACTTGTACATTATAGGTTAATAGACTATGCTATGAAATCACGGTACATATCGAATTCATGATATGTTATAGTCCCTCATTATTTTTACTGTGGTGAGAAAGCAGTCGCTGGTGGCCACAAGCCATAGAATTGGCAGTTGTCCTACCTGCGATAACATCTTACAAATCATCAGTAGACATCTCTGTTATATTAATCTTTTAATGTCTGCATGCATGCATGTTTATTTGCATATTTCCGCTTGTTTGTGCCATAGTTTTTGTGTGCATGTGTGCGTGTGTGCCATAGTTATATTTACTTCTACATCAAGGAATATCAGTCGCATGGCAGGATTTAGTCCGGTTTTGGCCTAACCGCATTTATGAATTTGTCTTTTAGATGTTTTCCTGAGTGTCACATCGTTCTCACCCAAGTTTGTAAGCCATGTTCATTATTCTTTCAATTCTTTTAACTTGAATATGCCAGTTATTGTTCCGTTTACTATAAAGTTGCAACAAAGAGTCTCTGTTAGCACTTCCATGCACCCTTTACATGTTTTTATCATATCCACTCCTATCTATCAAGAAAGTCAACATCTTCTGGTATTTGTTTTCAAAAAGAGAAGATAAGAGAGGAAAAGATATTTGTCCGTCTCATATTTGAGCCATACTTTTGATTTTCTTGCAGATTCTGGGTTGATTTTCTGTGATAATTCATAAACATAGTAATATTTGTAATGTTTCTTCTTGTTAGTCTAGCTTTCCTCTTATGAATGCCAACACTGTTTTTGCCCTCCTTTTCTTCGGGGCACATGATATCTTGCACCTCTCCTCTCGAAAACTTATTTCTCTTTTATTTTATATATCTTTATTTTATTTTATCTTATTTGCTACGCTTTGTTTTGTTTTATTATATTTTTCCTCTGCTAATTATATTCTTCTAGATCATGTTTGCCTAATCTATCCGAGGCTTAGCATAATCTAGTTGCGATAAACAATTCCATCTTCTGCTACTATGGTAGCACTGAGAAACTTCCATTTAGAAATGACAGCACGTATTTTGTGGAAGTACTGTACATAAGTAAAACCACAACGGGCATGACAAATTTGTTGACCAGGTTCCGATTACTGTGTGAAAGTTGTTCGGATGAAATTCTAATTCTGGTGGAATTGAAACCGATAACCGGTTCATATGGTGATTTAGGCTGCTTCAGTGATATTTGTGCCTACATTGATGCCTCAAGCAACGAATCAATGATGTGGATCACAAACTAATTAAATAAATTTTGAATACCAATCTGGACTGGGATTTGTGATTGGGGAGAAGTTTGTGTGCTTATGGGCATGGCACAAGTCTGGAATGTACAACTTACAACGATCATGTTCCAAATTAACGTAATTCAAATAGCAATTCCTTGGAATTTTTTAGTCCAGAGAATCTTGATCGAGTCTCAGTTCCATATTATTGCTAGTGGATGCGTTTTGTTCAAAGAGTCTTTTCCTTTTAGTAATTTTCCTTTTTAGGGAGTTTTCGACATTGAAATCTCACTAGTTAATAATATTAAATGAGTTCTAGTCCTAGTTTGCTACATTTTTTTATATATAGTAGATGGTGATACTTCTTTAAGTAAAAACAACTCTACACTTAAGCGAAATCATAAATCGAAACACACATATATAGAATACAACTCATACATGGGTATCCTCAAATCTAACTTTAATTATCGATAATTTATTTTTTTCAACGATAAACGCACACACAAAGCATATACACGGATTTTCTCCTTTGTCAGTAACCATCCCGTTCTTAGATTTCTCAATATAGTCATCATAACCTACAATTTATATGATACAGTCTAACATGGCCCATGAGTACGTCAGGGTTATGGACTGGATGTATGTGAATTGGCAACAACGTATGCAACCTAAGTTTTTCACTGGAGTTTCCGCTTTCATTGAATTTGCACGCGCACTTAAAATAACAACCTTTATACTAAAAAATTATGTATGCCATTACTTAGTAGTTTATGGTTTTTAGACGCAAAAGCCATTTGAGAAATACTTTTTCTACCCACTATTAATCCATATTCTCAATATAGTCATTGAATTTGCACGCGCACATAATAAGAAGGAGAAGACAGTAATGTGGCAGAAGAAGAAGGAGAAGACAGTAACGTGGCAGAAGAAGAAAAAAAATGACATTCCTTGTTATCTGTTTTAGCATCAATCTTCTGATATGAACTAATGATGGCTTTCACATAGGCTTTTCCCTTTAGAAACTTTTTAGTGTCCAATAGAAAGTATACATCGGATTTATACAGGTCAGGTTCTTCTATGACTTTCATGAGTCTCAACTGATTCTGTAAATTACACCCTAGTTGGGTGATACTTTTACCATTTCTCACTGCAGGTGCGCTCTCTAATATCCATTTTGAATGTAATATTATCGATATTCAAAATGGATATTAGAGAGCGCACCTGCAGTGAGAAGTGATAAAAGTATCACCCAACAAGGGTGTAATTTACAGAATCAGTTGAGACTCTTGAAAGTCATAGAAGAACCTGACCTGCACAAATCTGATGTATGCTTTCCATTGGACACTAAGAAGTCTCTAAAGAGAAAAGCCTATGTGAAAGCCATCATTAGTTCATATCAGAAGATTGATGCTGAAACAGAGAACAAGGAATGTCATTTTTTTCTTCTTCTGCCACATTACTGTCTTCTCCTTCTTCTTCTGCCACATTACTGTCTTCTCCTTCTTATTATGTGCGCGTGCAAATTCAATGACTATATTGAGAATATGGATTAATAGTGGGTAGAAAAAGTATTTCTCAAATGGCTTTTGCATCTAAAAACCATAAACTACTAAGTAATAGCATACATAATTTTTTTACTATAAAGGTTGTTATTTTAAGTTTTCCCTTATAGAGATATGATCTAACTGCATCTATAAACTATAAGTGTGCAGAAAATTATGATAAGAAACCATAAGAAAGGGTCGTAACCATGCATAACCTTGAATCTACATACCAAATCATGCAAAAGCATGCACTTATTGTCACCTTGCCTCGGAATATAAAATATCTTGGAAGACTATAAGCGAGCATTTAAATCTTGATAGCTTTTGACTTCAACATATATTTTTCTCAAGTACCATGAAATATACTTCCTCCATATAAACCGTTTTCAGGAAGATGGATTAATAATGACAAATTATCCATTGTGGCTCACTAGGTTAGTATTTTCTCTTCTATTGACCATCTTACTAATCTGCTTGGTAAATTTATTCGGAACCGGCTGCGAATCATTAAAATACATGCATAAGAAAGAAAGCTAAAATACAGATATATAGCATACCGATACATCGAAACTTCAAAGTTGCGATGGCAATCCAGAGATATTTATTTTTACACACGTGGTGCGCGTGCGAATGCGTCAGGCATCATCGACAAATATTTCAGAACATGGAAAGTATTATTCGTATAAAGTAATTAAAACTTTTAAACACCTTGGGTAGATATTTTCTTAGTTGATGCAATCATATCATGAGGACTAAATTTAAGCTATTATACATATGCATATGTATTTTTCTAACCTAATATATCACACACACACACACACACACACACACACACAGAGAACACCAGTTTGGTAGAGAAATCAGCTAGCAGGATCCTGAAGAAATGGAGTCCATAGCATTGCTCATCATCATCATCCATGATCCCTTTGAAAAAATATTATCAAAGGGATCATGGATGATGATGATGAGCAATACTATGGACTCCATTTCTTCAGGATCCTGCTACCTGATTTCTCTACCTACCTGGTGTTCTCTCTCTCTGTGTGTGTGTGTGTGTGTGATATATTAGGTTAGAAAAATACATATGCATATGTATAATAGCTTAAATTTAGTCCTCATGATATGATTGCATCAACTAAGAAAATATCTACCCAAGGTGTTTAAAAGTTTTAATTACTTTATATGAATAATACTTTCCATGTTCTGAAATATTTGTCCATAATGCCTGACGCATTCGCACGCGCACCACCTGTGTAGAAATAAATATCTCTGGATTGTCATCGCAACTTTGAAGTTTCGATGTATCGGTATGCTATATATCTGTATTTTAGCTTTCTTTCTTATGCATGTCTTTTAATGATTCGCAGCCGGTTCCGAATAAATTTACCAAGCAGATTAGTAAGATGGTCAATAGAAGAGAAAATGCTAACCTAGTGAGCCACAATGGATAATTTGTCATTATTAATCCATCTTCCTGAAAACGGTTTATACGGAGAAAGTATATTTCATGGTACTTGAGAAAAATATATGTTGAAGTCAAAAGCTATCAAGATTTAAATGCTCGCTTATAGTCTTCCAAGATATTTTATATTCCAAGGCAAGGTGACAATAAGTGCATGCTTTTGCATGATTTGGTATGTAGATTCAAGGTTATGCATGGCTACGACCATTTCTTATGGTTTCTTATCATAATTTTCTGCACACTTATAGTTTATAGATGCAGTTAGATCATATCTCTATAAGGGAAAACTTAAAATAACAATCTTTATAGTAAAAAAATTATGTATGCTATTACTTAGTAGTTTATGGTTTTTAGACGCAAAAGCCATTTGAGAAATACTTTTCCTACCCACTATTAATCCATATTCTCAATATAGTCATTGAATTTGCACGCGCACATAATAAGAAGGAGAAGACAGTAATGTGGCAGAAGAAGAAGGAGAAGACAGTAATGTGGCAGAAGAAGAAAAAAATGACATTCATTGTTCTCTGTTTCAGCATCAATCTTCTGATATGAACTAATGATGGCTTTCACATAGGCTTTTCTCTTTAGAGACTTCTTAGTGTCCAATGGAAAGCATACATCAGATTTGTGCAGGTCAGGTTCTTCTATAACTTTCAAGAGTCTCAACTGATTCTGTAAATTACACTCTTGTTGGGTGATACTTTTATCACTTCTCACTGCAGGTGCGATCTCTAATATCCATTTTGAATGTAATATTATAGATATCCATGCCTGTTTATGTCAAAATTACTTATATTGTCAATGTTTGATTGTCTAGTTGTTGGTGATGCGTCCATATCAGGGACAGAGGCCACTCCCGTTCCTCCAGGTATGTTTATATATTATATAGGGCATGTATATTGATTTAGAATGTTATATCATAAATATACACACATTCCTTTTGCTCTTAGTCGTCCAACTCATTATCATGGGCTGCTTGATGAGATTAGATTTGCGCCTGATGATCTACAAGAGCTTGTTCACTCCCTGTCATATGTGTAAGCAGCGCTATATGCGAGTTTACCTTGTTAGTATGTATGTACTGAAATTAATTAATATTATTCAAATTTTGATACATGCAGATACTAGAGGAGCACATCTTCTATCTCTGTAGGTAAGGCTTTGAATTTGTTGATTTTGGTATTTCTTGTCAATTTTATAGACCAGTATGTGCTAAATATAATGTTCTGACAGTTGCTAGGGGGAAGGCAGCATTCGAGGCTGCTGACCCCAGTCCTGGACGCCGCACACGGACGGCACCACGGAGGTTGGGAGAGAGGTCGAGGACTGGGCTCTAGCAGGGCCCATATGAGGTTGGACTCCACCCTGGTGGTTACTTCCTCCGTCTCCAGTGAGCAACGTATCCAGCAGGAACTGGAGAGCTTGAAGGCCACCGTTCAGGAGTTGAAGGAGATGCTGGTATGTATACTACTTAATAGTAAAATATAATGCCATATTATAGATATCAACATATCCAATATCAGTACATAGCCTGAGCTTATTTGGTTGTAGACTTATGTTTTATTAATCATACATGTACATATCTAATTAAAATAAACTACAGTTTTCCAAACTAGATATCCAAATGGGGTTTCGAAATAACTCGATAATGATAAGAATTCGAATAAAACAGAGTTCTTACACACTTATTGCACACGTTAGGTCCAGACACGACGGGGTAGGCGCAAGATTCTAGCGTTTATCAGAGGTGGAGCTGGACCGAGCTAGGCTAGCATTTTGATTCTTATTTTTTGAAACATGTATTTATTTATATGATACATATTGTACTACATTTTGAAACATTTTGGGCGATATTGATTTTGGTTTATATTTATATCATATTCAGTTTTTTGGTTTCTTTTGTATATTATATGGTTTTTTTTTGGTTTCTTTGTGTTTCTTAATTAGAAAACTAAATGTTAATGCGTTGTGCAGAAACAGGCCGCTCAGAATACGGAGAACAGGAAGTCGGCGAAGAGGGGTCGCCCCACTTACACGGGTGGCTCGAGGAACATTACTCGAGCCATGGAGTTATCGGTAAATTAAGAGTTATTCTCTAATATTCTGCAATATTAAGAGTTATTCTCTAATATTTCTAATATTAAGAGTTACTTTCTAATATTGCAGACATCTCGGACCGTGGCGTCAGGTGGTACACCGAGCGTGCTGTCCGCATATCTTGCCGTCCACGGCACCTCGACAGATCCCGCCACGGGCGAGCTTCGATATCCCGACGTCGCTACCCAGGAGTACTGCGTAAGTGTTAATATTTTTTCTACCCAAATTTGAAATTTTAGTTTTGGAAGGTTCAAGTTTAAATTTTATACTTATACTTTACTGCTTAATGTGGGTGTAGGAGCGGGTGGTTGAGCAGGTCCAGGCCTCGGGGATCGATTTTACCGGACAGAACGATCTGAGGCTGCTGACCCCAGTTCTGGACGCCGCACACGGAGGGCACCACGGAGGTTGGGAGAGGCCGGGGATTGGGCCCTAGCAGGGCCCATATGAGGTTGGACTCCACCCCGGCGGTTACTTCCTCCGTCTTCAGTGACCGACATGTCCATCATGAACTGGATAGCTTGAGGGCCAGCGTTCAGGAGTTGAAGGAGATGCTGGTATGTATACTACTTTATAGTAAAATATCATTTCATATTATATACATATCAACATATCCATAATTAGTACGTAGCTTGAGCTTATTTGGTTTTAGACTTAAGTTTGATTAATCATACATACATATGTAATTGAAATAAACAACGCTTTTCCAAACTAGATATCCAAACAGGGTTTCGAAATAACTTAATAATGATACGAATTCGAATAATAAACAGTTCTTACACGCTTCTTACACACGTTATATCCAGACGCGACAGGGTAGATCGTCCGAGCCTCCACATGCATCTCCTTCGGCTGCGGCTCCGCAAGCCACTACATCGGCTGCGGTTCCGCAGACAGCTCCTGTAGCTCCACCGCCCACTCAGACTCCCGCAGCCGCGGCTCCGCAAGTGACTACCTCGACGGCGGCTGCGCAGACCACATCGCCGGCTCCACATGCCGCTCAGACTCCCGCTCGCGACGAATTGCAGAGTTTATTAACCGAGGAGCAGGCGCGCGTTATTCTATCGTTATTCAAAGGTGGAGCTGGACCGAGCTAGGGTAGATTTTTGGTTCTTATTTTTTGAAACATGTATTTATTTATATCATACACATTGTACTACATTTTGAAACGATATTGATATTGGTTTGTATTTATATCATATTCAGTTTTTGTGTTTCTTTTGTATATTATATATATGCGTGAGATGTGATTATGATACGGCAATATATGATTTGATTGATGTATATATTATTGTGCACAGGGCGGGAAAAAATCAAGCAGCCCATTTTTTTAAAAAAATTACAGACAATATGTACCTACGGATTAATCCGTAGGCATACATGTTACCCCTACGGATATGTCCGTAGGGGCAAAATATCAGCAGTAACTGATATTTCCCCTGATCTCAGTGCCAGGGGGTTAGGAAAGCCCCTACGGATATATCCGTAGGGGCCACTGCCTCTCCCCTACGGCGTTATCCGTAGGGGCAAAATATCAGGAATCCTGAATTTGTGCCCCTACGGAAACGTACCTACGCATATATCCGTAGGGGGTAGTACATGCCCCTACGGACATATCCGTAGGTCCAAGTAATTTATTAAAATAAACCGTAAATAATATAAAATCTTATACCCTACGGCTTAATCCGTAGGGGCAACAGGACCTACACATAAATCCGTAGGGGCAAAAATTTGACCGTAGGGGCAAGTTCAGGGCCTCAACTTGCACCTGCGGCCTTTGCACCTACGGGGTATTTTTTCGCCCCTACGTATATATCCGTAGGGGCAATGGGTTACCCCTACGGATAAATCCGTAGGGGCAACCCTTCTTTGTAGTGGTGATGCTTGCTATCAATGAGGACTTGAATAGCTTAATGACTTCAACAATAGAGTTCCACAAGTAATGCGAGTAAGGCTTCAATCAAGTAATACAGATCCACATCACATAATTAAGGCATGCATAATCGTATTCAATCAAATTACCGGTAGTGGTAATGCTCGATATTGGCGACCCTCACGATCGGGACACGTGGCGGACGGCACGTCCTAAAACTCAGAAGAAAGGGCCCACAAAGTCCGACCATGCCACCCATGTACCCAACCGGCCAGCGCAAGCTAGCCCGCCTCGGGGCTCCCCGCAGATTGGCCTCCTCGACCCCTCGGCTCGCCCTGAGCCGCCACAAGACCAAGTCTCCTCGGCCTTCTCGCTCGTCCCCGAGCCCCTTTGCCGAGGCCGTCTTCCTCGGTCATCCGACCAATTCCGCCGCTCACAGACGTAACCGCAACTCCGCGAATCTCGCCATGTGCGGATTCTCCGCTAGCAACATCCCGCGTTCGACGCTTTCGCGATCTCCATTCGTGGGCGATCCGCTCTCTACGCAGGCGTGACGTCAGGAGCGTAACTGCCGGCGAGATTCTCACACCTGCTGCTGCGTGCCTCCACCACTGTATAAACCCCCCATCACATAAGGGTCAGGTAAGTCATTTTTTACTCCACTTAGCCGTTACGCTGCTCGGATCTAATACTAACTTGATCGTCGGAGGGTCCTCGGTGGTATCAAACCACCCCGGGACTTCTTTGCAGGTATTTGGCATCCAATTCCTCCAATCACCAAATCTCCTCAAAACCCATTGAGACCCACACACAACAGGGGATCCCCTTCAGAATCCACCGGGAGATCGACGGAAGACAACATCTGAAGGAGTTCTGAAAAGGCTCCATCAGTTGGCGCCATCTGTGGGAAAGAAAACTCCACAAAAACGAAGTTGGCCTTCCGATCTCCATCCACATGGCAAGTAATCACCCCGAAAACCTGGGTCCCAACCGCCACTTTCCCCTCAACAGAGACATGGGCGAGCCTCAACCGAACGTCACCGGCCCCTACACCGGCCACCGCCTCGTGGGCCCCGCCGAAAGAAACCAAGGCCCATCAAGGACTACGGTCATGGCGACAGGGGGACAGTCGAGCTCCTACGAGGATCGGTACCCCGTGCCGGCAACAGACGCCGGCGGCCGCCCGAGCAAAAGGGCTAGAGGCCGCGAGCCCATCACCTTTGGCGGCGGGGATCTCCACGGCATATCTGTGCCCCACAACAACCCACTGGTGATCACAGCCCAAATCCACCGGTACGAGGTCCACTGGATACTCGTCGATTCGGGCAGCTCGGTGGACATCCTCTTCCACGACTGCTTTCTACGCATGGGGCTTGCCCCAGCAGACTTGAAATCGGCCTCTCACGTCCTTTCGGGGTTCACCAACCACTCCATCCCGGCACAAGGGGTGGTCACCCTGCAGTTCATGATCGGGGAGCCCGGCCGCTCGCGCACGTTGCCTGTGGACTTCATCGTAGCAAAAGTACCATTGACCTACAACGTCCTCCTCGGCCGTCCGACGCTGAACTCCCTCCAGGCCCAGATATCGACCTACCACCTGGCGATAAAGTTCCCTCTCGATCGGGGCGGGATAGGTCGGGCCTACGGGAGCCAGCAGGTCGCGAAGATATGCCTTACCGAAACGTCTTCGTCCGAGCAACCGGTCGACGACGCTGAGATAAATGGCGACATCAAAGGTTCCCTGGACACCCGAGACGAGCGAAAGGAGATCCGAGGGGCACCGGTCGAACCTCTGACCGAGGTGCCCCTAACAGAAGGAGACCAGGGCAAAACCGTCCAGGTCGGATCACTCCTGATGGAGACTCAGCGAGATGACCTGGTCAGATTCCTCAGAAACAACTATGACGTCTTCGCCTGGGCGCCTGCTGACATACCTCGGATTGATCCCAAAATCATCTCCCACAAGCTCGGGGTTGATCCCGCGGCCCGACCCATCAGACAGAAGAAGAGAAGCTTCACCCCGATCAAACAGAAGGCTGTCGAAGAGGAGGTTGATCGGCTCCTCGCCGCCAACTTCATCAGAAATGTACCCTACTCGAAGTAGCTGGCGAACGTGGTTCTGGTCAAGAAGTCAAGCGGGAAGTGGCGTATGTGCGTCGACTTCACCGACCTCAATAAGGCCTGCCCCAAGGACAACTTTTCGCTCCCCCGGATAGACCAGCTCGTCGACAGCTCGGCCGGCCACGGGCTGTTGAGCTTCATGGATGCTTTCTCCGGCTACAACCAAATCCGTATGAATCCTGAAGATGAAAATCTCACCGCATTCACAACGGACCGAGGAGTATATTGCTACAAGGTGATACCCTTCGGCCTCAAGAACGCTGGGGCCATGTACCAAAGGTTGGTCAACCGCATGTTCAAGCCACAGATCGGCAGGAATATGGAAGTTTACGTTGACGACATGCTCGTAAAATCCATCTCGTCGGCCGACCATGCCAGGGACCTGGGAGAGGCCTTCGAAGTGTTCCGTAAGTTCAACATGAAGCTAAACCCTGCCAAGTGCGCGTTCGGAGTCACTGGGGGGAAGTTCCTCGGGTTCATGGTCACTCACCGCGGAATCGAAGCTAACCCAGAAAAGATCGACGCTATCCTCAACATGGTCGTGCCCAAGACCAACGTTGAGATCATGCGGCTCACGGGACGAGTCGCCGCTCTAAGTCGTTTCATGTCCAGGTCGGGGGAGAAATGTTAGTGTATATGCCCTAGAGGCCATTACTGTATCATACTAGTTTGTATATTACTTAATGGAAGCTTGGGATATTCACAGTTGTATATACAATCTTGCTCGAAATGGTAGTATGCTACTTGGTTTGTCTCTGCTTTAATATGTGCATGTGTTTCTTTTAGCATATTGCAGGTATACATATTAGTAGAGCCCTTAGGATCTTTGCTTGATTACCAGCGTTGTGATGGCGCTCGCACTCGTGGGAGCTGGGTAATCTATAAGCACATCCTTATACAGGTCCCTGGTCGTTGGACTATCGAGACAGGGCATCGATACTCCGGAGTAGACTAGCGTATGCGCTTCTCATCCCAGTGTGGGAGACGGTCTGTCCCACAGCCGTTAGTACGTCGTACTTGGGATAGTATGCGGGTGCTCGTTAGGTTACGAGTACACTGGACAGGACTCGTCGGGAACTGTTGGTTGGTAATATACCTATCGTCAGTTATCAGTTCCCAGGTGACATGAGTACAGCTTAGTCCGCTGACTTGACACTGTCACTTCGCCTCGAGTGTGTTCCCACTGCACTTTGATTACTACCCTACCACGGCTCAGAGGAGTCGTGCAAACAGGTAGTTTTTGGGTGCAGTCCCGAAGCACTTGGAGGCAGTGACGGTTAGACAGGATTCGTCTCTCCCGGTATTGGGGGTTGACATCGCGCTGTGTCCAGGAGAGCCATTACACGAGTAGTCCCTGGCCAGGGCAAGCGAGATATACTGGTAGGCTTCCAGTGTTATCTCAGGGTGTTCTGGGCTTCACTCCGACACGACTTGTACCGCTATTAGGGGACTGACGTTCACCGCCCCCCTAGGCCCGCCATGCGATGTATCAGACGAACAGACCGGACTGTACGGAGACTGTCACATACAGGCTCAGTAGGAGTGCAGATGGGGTTCACCTCGTCAGTCTTCTTATCGACATCTACCTGGGGACCGTTACGTACAGCTAGTGCCGCTTGCGGTCTGTGGTTAAACCCACTGCCAGCGTAGTGTCGAGTCTTTAGAGTCCCACACAGAGAGCTATTCGCCTTTAGGCAAAATGAGTAGAGGTCGCATGGTTTTGCGACAGGGTTCGTTCGCATCCGCGCACTTGTGCACGTTTGCTGTCCGGACAGTTTATACTAGCGGGCTTTGGTTTAAGCCGGATCCTAGTGTATGGTTTGAGATTGGTTTTTTCTCATTGTGTTCGTGTTCCTCGGATCACGAATGCGGGTGCGTATGCACAGTTGCTTGAGATTGAGGGAGAGGACCTTGTTTAGGGTTATTGACTATTGTCATTTTATTAACCCTATTGTTTTGTGTGTATTATTGTTAATTAATAATTAGCTTAATTATTGTGCATGGTTGTTGTTGTTGACATTTTGACTTCATTGACTTGTTGACCATGTTGACAAGTTTGACCATGATCATTTCATTTGGAAGATGCTCTTTGATCCTTGCAATTTGCATTAATAAGTGAAATGATAATGGTCACCTCTTGATTAAACCATGACAATTTTCTTGCTAATTAATTAATTAAAATAACACACACATATTAGTGAGAATGGCTCACTAATAATTGATTCTATCATATCCTTTCTCTCTCTTGCTCATCCTCTCCCTCAAGCTCTCTCCCTCTCATGTGTTGAGAAACAAAAAAGCTTGAGAAAAACCTTCACTTGATCTTCTCTACTCACTTCTAGGGTTCAAGTCTTAGCATTTCTTGCACTCTAGTTACTCCTAGCTTGGAGTTGAAGCTAAAGGTCGAGGCTTTCGGGTGGATCGTTCTTTGACGGGAGAAGACAAGCAAGGTGACATCTTTCTACCATTCCGGCGAGCAAGGAGAGAAGGAGTTCGAGCTCAAGGTATAACCTTTCTACAACTTAACTAGTTGTAAGTTTGTTTTAGCTAGCTTTCGTTTAGTAAAGATCCTCACAAGCAAGGTCCATGTTGCCTAAGTCATTAAAAATCCAATTTTTATTATGTTTTCCGCCTCCCCGTAAGGACCGGGATGGGCAACGTGGACTTACAGTGGTATCAGAGCCTAACTAAACTCAAACTAGCTAGGTAGTGAAGTGTAACGAAGTTTCGAAACCGGAAAATCCAAAAACCAAACTTTTGAAAAACCCTAGTTTCTATTAAAAATTTTTCTGCTCAAAATGGAAAACTTTATACTTGTAAATTCATCTCAGGGTTTTTTACAGACACCCACGAAATACGGTACATTGATTCGTTCAAACCGCCGCCCTTCCGCGGCACGAGGTAGGCATGTGCGGCGGAAGCGCCGCGGTTTGTCGTCTTCTCTGCATCGTTTTTCGTGCAGTGTCTGTCTGTGTTGATTTTGGGATTTTTAGGATATATTATATGTGCCCAGATTTTCCAGAACTAAAATTTACTTTTGGGGGCCTATAAATCCGTATTTTTCGGAACTTCACTACACTTTAACTACATCGGTTATATCTGTAATGCTTGCATGTATTGAACGTCGGCTAATCGCTATAAGACGATTAGTCGGGGTTATACATGATCTGTGATTGTTATTGGTTTGTGGATATGAATGGATTGGATTGTCGCGGGTGAATGGCCGGGGTGGATGTGAGATGAGCGTTGTTTTTCTTTCATTCATTTGTAACATGTAAATTGATGTAATAATATTCTTTGTATGGCCGCACAACCGGGTCGGGGTTGTAGCCGTCATTGTATAATTCTTTTTACTGTTTTTGCTCCTAGGATAGACCCATGGAGAGGGTGCACAAACTACCGGGTATCTCGAAGTGCCGAGTGGCCTACTCACGGTGGTGAGGGAGGTTGCTTCGCTTCGGGTGCTTGGCGGGTAGTTTGCCGCACCCGTAGGGGTCTTGGGTGGGGTATTGGCTATTCACCGCGACCGTGTAATCCGCTTTGCGTTGCAGGCTCGAACGCATTGCGGATTCCTAGTATATCCAATGTATTCATCTGTGATCTGTAATGTCTATCATTGCTGTATATTTATATATAATAACTATTTAGGCGTTGCTTATGTTTTACAGCCGCGCTAGCCCAGCCCCCGCTCTGTCGTTAGTTAAGTAACCTAACGGGTGATGACGGGGCCCCGTGGCGAATGCGAATGGCATAAGCGTACGTCATATTTTGGTTGTTTTCTGCAATGGTAGGATTAAATGATGGGACGCATTAAAAGAACTAATGCAAGAAATAAACCAAGTAAAAGTCGATTGGAACACTTTGAAAACCACTCGGTTCTTTTCAAAACTAAACTTTTAAACGCGGAGCTTGAACCACTCTTTTTAAAAGCTATCTCGTTCCATCGATTATATCAAGTTCACTACGTTCACGGTTTCGCCAAAACCATTCGTAGCCCTCCGTCATTCCACATGAATGGTCAAAAGTATTCAAGCTGTGTATTTTGGCCAAAGTCAAGGCATAGTGATTGGTAGCGTTTGGGCATTCATGTGCAGCATAGATAGATGCGTTGATTTGGGACAGTCGTGCTGCCATTTTGGCCAAAGTCAAGGGTAGGTACGGGTGGGTCCAAATTAACCAGGAGAATGACGGGTAGAACTTGACATGTGACTTATGATATTTTGGCCAAAGTCAAGGTCATAAGAGCATGGGGCAAAAATCCACATCGGGAGTTTCATAAGTACTGAAACTTGCTAGATTTGCATACCATTTGGAGTGTGGTGATTCTGGTAGGATTCCTTCAGTTTCGTCACGCGATGATATTTGGATCCCGATCCTACTGTGAGTATATGCTACTCCTCGGGAAAACTCTCACTTAACGATCAATGCTATAAACCTAGTAGGTGCCTAGAAAGGTGTTAGCGGGGCTACGCCCACAGGGAAAAGAGGTTATTTAATTAAGGAACTTCGCGAAAGCGTTGGAAAACCTCCCTCGAAGTACCGACACTGGCCTGGCTGAACGGTTAAGCAAGTATTGTACGGTGAGAATGATCCCGGCTAATCCTTTTCTTTATGGTTTGAGAAGGGATTCGAGAAACAGTGGGAGCCATCCAGTTTAGACAAACTAAAAACCACTCTAAACTTGCAAGAGCATCATGCTAAAGTGTTTCTTTTCTCTCTCCGAATTGCAGCGACCATTCAACATGACCGGACTTAAGTTACTGTTAGATAAAAATATATTGACAGGGCCAAACTACAAAGATTGGCTCAGGAATGTCAAGATGGCGATCACTTATGACAAGCTGGGGTATATACTTACCACCAAAGCTCCCCCTGTCCCAGGTCCCACCTCCAGCGTCGCGGATGTAGAAATCCGTAAGACATGGGAGATAGATTGCGCGAGGGCCAGATGCCTCGTACTAGCCTCGATGGACAACGAACATCAGAGGAGGCACGAGAATATGGACCTAGAGTCCATATTTCTCCATACAAAAGAACTGTATGGAGAGCAGTCTCGTATCGCTAGATACGAAGTGTCGAAGAAGCTTTTTTCGGCAAGGTTGGCCGTCGGATCATCGGTAGCGGACCACGTGCTTAAGATGATCGGCTACATAGAGGAGCTCGCGGACCTTGGGACCACGTTGGAGAATGAACTCTATACCGATTTGATTCTCCAGTCCCTTCCTTCCACTTACGCCCAGTTCGTTCTTAACTTCAACATGCAAGGAAAGGAGGTTGAACTTGCCGAACTTCTGAACATGTTGAGGACTGCTGAGGGCACCCTACAGAAGGGTAGGGAGACATCCACTTTGTTTGTAGGAGGATCTTCCTCTTCTAGGTCCAGGGCGAAAGCCAAGGGCAAGAAGAAGAAAGCCCCCGCCAAACCAAGAGGCGGTGTCGGTAAAGTGGATACGAAGGGAAAGGGTAAAGCAACAAAAGTAGCGGGGAAGATGGTGGGGAAGGAAGAATGCTTCTATTGTCACAAAAGTGGTCACTGGAAACAGGATTGCAAGGCTTGGAAAGCCAGAACACAGGATTTGAAGCGAGTTGCAGCTTCAGCTTCAGGTGTGTATGTTATTGAAAACTGTCTATCAATAAACTCTACATCCTGGGTATTGGATACCGGATCAGGATCTCATATCTGTAATTCTTTGCAGGCGTTGAGAAAGCGTAGAGTTTTGAAGGCAGGTGACATGACCCTCAGAGTTGCGAACGGTGCTAGCATGGATGCAGAGGCCGTGGGGGACTATCACCTGGGATTATCTGATGGACACTTTTTGGTTTTGCGTAGTTGTTATTATGTACCAAATGCAACCTGTAATATCATATCTGTATCTTTATTATCTAAAGAAGGTTATGAATTTGCATTTATAAGTAATGTAGTGAACATTCACCTTAATCAAGTTTTGATTGGGTCAGGTACATTGAACAACGGTATATACGTTTTAAACCAACCGCAGGTTTTCAATATCCAGAATACACACAAAAGAAAGTCTCCAGAAATTAATAAAACTTTCTTATGGCATTGTAGACTGGGTCACATCAATGAGAGAAGATTGACTAAGTTACATACTGAAGGATATTTGGATCCGTTCGAATATCAATCGTATGCAACTTGTCAATCCTGTCTCAAAGGAAAGATGACAAAGGCTCCGTTTTCTGGACACGGAGAAAGAGCGAGCGAGCTCTTGGGACTCGTACACAGCGACGTGTGCGGTCCAATGTCTACACATGCGCGAAGCGGTTTTTCTTACTTCATTACCTTTACGGATGATTTTTCAAGGTACGGTTATGTCTTCTTAATGAAATATAAATCCGAGGCTTTTGAAAAATTCCAGGAATATAAGAATGAAGTAGAAAAACAAACCGGCAAAAGTATCAAGATTCTAAGATCGGATCGAGGTGGAGAATACTTAAGTGCCGAATTCCTGAACTACTTAAAAGAGAATGGAATTCTCTCTCAGCTTACTCCTCCATACACTCCGCAACATAACGGTGTATCGGAGAGAAGGAACCGGACCCTATTGGATATGGTACGGTCCATGATGAGTAACGCTGAGTTACCGCGATCGTTCTGGGGATATGCGCTAGAATCAGCAGCATACCTTTTGAACCGAGTTCCCACTAAGACTGTGCCTACTACACCATATGAAATGTGGTGTGGGAAGAGACCCCATCTTAATCACATTAAGACATGGGGATGTCCAGCTTTTGTAAAAAAGCAGCATGCGGACAAGCTCGAGGCACGCTCAGTACAGTGCAAGTTTGTGGGATATCCGAAGAACTCCAAGGGATATTACTTCTATTGCGAAGAGGAACAAAAAGTCCTTGTTTCTCGCCATGCCCACTTTCTAGAATATCAGTTCATAGAAAAAGAATTAAGTGGGAGCGCGATAGAACTGGAAGAAGTTCCAGAACCGCAAGCTATTACTGAAAGCTTAGTAGAGCCAGAGGGTTCGAAAGATCAAGACATTCCCGTGCCACTCCGCAGGAGTAGTAGGCAGTCTCATCCGCCCGAGAGGTACTACGGTTTTCTCATTGACGGGGATAGAGAGGACTGCATCCTAGATTGTGATGAGCCTACTAGCTTCCAGCAAGCCATTCAGAGCATCGACTCGGTAAAATGGCTGGATGCAATGCGGACCGAGATGGAGTCCATGTACACCAACAAAGTATGGACGTTGGACATTGCTCCAGACGGGGTAAAACCCGTAGGATGCAAGTGGATCTTCAAAAGGAAGATTGGTGTAGATGGACAGGTTGAGACCTATAAAGCTAGACTGGTAGCGAAGGGTTTTCGTCAGCGACCTGGTTTGGACTATGACGAAACCTTTTCTCCAGTAGCTATGCTGAAATCCATTCGGATCCTTCTTGCCATCGCTGCTTTCCACGACTATGAGATTTGGCAGATGGACGTAAAGACAGCTTTTCTAAATGGTCATTTAGAGGAGTGTGTCTATATGGACCAGCCAGAGGGTTTCATTCAGGGTGGGAGCAGCGGAAAAGTGTGCAAGTTGCTCAAGTCCATTTATGGACTCAAGCAGGCATCGCGGAGTTGGAACATCTGCTTTGATGAGACGGTCAAAGAATTTGGCTTTATCAAAAATCCAGATGAACCATGCATCTATTGTAGATTTGTAGCGAGAACTGTAGTATTCCTCGTTTTATACGTGGATGACATTCTCTTAATAGGAAATGACATTCCTATGCTACAATCTGTCAAGGGGTTCTTGTCACACAGGTTCTCCATGAAAGACCTGGGTGATGCCTCATACATTCTGGGTATCCGGATCTACCGTGACAGATCCAAGAGGATATTAGGACTCTCACAGTCCAGGTACATCGACACCATACTGAAGAGATTCAGTATGGAAGATTCCAAGCGCGGTAATCTACCGGCTTGTCACGGGATCACCCTCTCCAAAGAGATGTCTCCCAAGACTGATTTGGAGAGGGATCGCATGTCTATTATACCCTACGCTTCTGCGGTAGGCTCTATAATGTATGCGATGTTGTGTACCAGACCGGATGTGGCTTATGCACTGAGTGTGGTAAGCAGGTATCAGTCAAACCCTGGGGAGAAACATTGGATAGCAGTAAAGAACATTCTCAAGTACCTGAGAAGGACTAAGGAGATGTTCTTGGTGTATGGCGGAAAAGACCTGCAGATTGAGGCCTTTGCTGACTCCAGCTTCCAGAGTGACAAGGATGATTCCAAGTCCATGTCGGGTTCTGTCTTTACCCTCAATGGAGGGGCGGTGTGTTGGAAGAGCTCCAAACAGGAAACCGTTGCTGACTCGACTATGGAAGCGGAATACATCGCTGCATCTGATGCCGCAAAAGAAGCTGTCTGGATGAGGAAGTTCTTGAAAGAACTTCAGGTGGTTCCGTCCATTGTTGACCCAATACCTCTGTATTGCGACAACAACGGGGCTATAGCTTTAGCGAAGGAACCCAGGTCCCATCAGAAATCCAGACACATCTTAAGGCGGTATCACCTGATCAGGGAGATTGTGGATCGCCAGGAGATCGAGGTCCGGAGAGTTGCATCAGAGGATAACACAGCAGATCCATTCACCAAGGCCTTGCCCCAGACTCAGTTCGAGCGGCTGATCGAGATGATAGGTCTTCGATACGCCAGTACAAGGCCTTAGTGCAAGTGGGAGATTGTTAGTGTATATGCCCTAGAGGCCATTACTGTATCATACTAGTTTGTATATTACTTAATGGAAGCTTGGGATATTCACAGTTGTATATACAATCTTGCTCGAAATGGTAGTATGCTACTTGGTTTGTCTCTGCTTTAATATGTGCATGTGTTTCTTTTAGCATATTGCAGGTATACATATTAGTAGAGCCCTTAGGATCTTTGCTTGATTACCAGCGTTGTGATGGCGCTCGCACTCGTGGGAGCTGGGTAATCTATAAGCACATCCTTATACAGGTCCCTGGTCGTTGGACTATCGAGACAGGGCATCGATACTCCGGAGTAGACTAGCGTATGCGCTTCTCATCCCAGTGTGGGAGACGGTCTGTCCCACAGCCGTTAGTACGTCGTACTTGGGATAGTATGCGGGTGCTCGTTAGGTTACGAGTACACTGGACAGGACTCGTCGGGAACTGTTGGTTGGTAATATACCTATCGTCAGTTATCAGTTCCCAGGTGACATGAGTACAGCTTAGTCCGCTGACTTGACACTGTCACTTCGCCTCGAGTGTGTTCCCACTGCACTTTGATTACTACCCTACCACGGCTCAGAGGAGTCGTGCAAACAGGTAGTTTTTGGGTGCAGTCCCGAAGCACTTGGAGGCAGTGACGGTTAGACAGGATTCGTCTCTCCCGGTATTGGGGGTTGACATCGCGCTGTGTCCAGGAGAGCCATTACACGAGTAGTCCCTGGCCAGGGCAAGCGAGATATACTGGTAGGCTTCCAGTGTTATCTCAGGGTGTTCTGGGCTTCACTCCGACACGACTTGTACCGCTATTAGGGGACTGACGTTCACCGCCCCCCTAGGCCCGCCATGCGATGTATCAGACGAACAGACCGGACTGTACGGAGACTGTCACATACAGGCTCAGTAGGAGTGCAGATGGGGTTCACCTCGTCAGTCTTCTTATCGACATCTACCTGGGGACCGTTACGTACAGCTAGTGCCGCTTGCGGTCTGTGGTTAAACCCACTGCCAGCGTAGTGTCGAGTCTTTAGAGTCCCACACAGAGAGCTATTCGCCTTTAGGCAAAATGAGTAGAGGTCGCATGGTTTTGCGATAGGGTTCGTTCGCATCCGCGCACTTGTGCACGTTTGCTGTCCGGACAGTTTATACTAGCGGGCTTTGGTTTAAGCCGGATCCTAGTGTATGGTTTGAGATTGGTTTTTTCTCATTGTGTTCGTGTTCCTCGGATCACGAATGCGGGTGCGTATGCACAGTTGCTTGAGATTGAGGGAGAGGACCTTGTTTAGGGTTATTGACTATTGTCATTTTATTAACCCTATTGTTTTGTGTGTATTATTGTTAATTAATAATTAGCTTAATTATTGTGCATGGTTGTTGTTGTTGACATTTTGACTTCATTGACTTGTTGACCATGTTGACAAGTTTGACCATGATCATTTCATTTGGAAGATGCTCTTTGATCCTTGCAATTTGCATTAATAAGTGAAATGATAATGGTCACCTCTTGATTAAACCATGACAATTTTCTTGCTAATTAATTAATTAAAATAACACACACATATTAGTGAGAATGGCTCATTAATAATTGATTCTATCATATCCTTTCTCTCTCTTGCTCATCCTCTCCCTCAAGCTCTCTCCCTCTCATGTGTTGAGAAACAAAAAAGCTTGAGAAAAACCTTCACTTGATCTTCTCTACTCACTTCTAGGGTTCAAGTCTTAGCATTTCTTGCACTCTAGTTACTCCTAGCTTGGAGTTGAAGCTAAAGGTCGAGGCTTTCGGGTGGATCGTTCTTTGACGGGAGAAGACAAGCAAGGTGACATCTTTCTACCATTCCGGCGAGCAAGGAGAGAAGGAGTTCGAGCTCAAGGTATAACCTTTCTACAACTTAACTAGTTGTAAGTTTGTTTTAGCTAGCTTTCGTTTAGTAAAGATCCTCACAAGCAAGGTCCATGTTGCCTAAGTCATTAAAAATCCAATTTTTATTATGTTTTCCGCCTCCCCGTAAGGACCGGGGTGGGCAACGTGGACTTACAAGAAATGCCTTCCGTTCTTTAAGGCACTGAGGAAAATCCCGAGGTTCGAGTGGTCGGAGGAGTGCCAAGACGCCTTCGACCAATTGAAGAAGCACCTCGCGACACCGCCACTGCTCACCCGACCCGTTGAAGGAGACGAGTTGTCGCTGTATCTGGCGGTATCCAACCAAGCGGCAGGCTCGGTGCTCGTCCGGGAGGTCGATGTAGCGCAGAAGCCGGTATACTATCTCAGCCATGTATTTAAGGACGCAGAAATGAGGTACCTTGCCATAGAGAAGATTGTCTTAGCCCTCGCGGTAGCCTCGAGGAAGCTGCGACACTACTTCCAAGCACACACCATCATCTTCCTCACCGAGCGCCCGTTGGGGGCTATCCTAGCATCACTAAAATCCTCAGGCCGCTTAGAAAAATGGAGGTGGGAGCTTTCTCAGTTTGACATAAGGTATCGCCCGAGGCAGGCCATCAAAGCGCAGGCCCTGGCCGATTTCGTCGTTGAATGCACCATCCCTAGCAAGAAGCCAGAGTCCACGCCGCCCCTCGCAACCCAGTATCCCATCGCGGGAAGGCCTGGCTCGGTTCCAGAGTGGGTCATCTACATCGACGGGTCTTCTACCGAGGAAGGCTATGGTGCCGGCCTCATTATCCGGGGCCCGAACGAAGCAGAGATGGAGTATTCTCTAAAGCTCGGTTTCAAAGCCTCGAACAATGCGGCAGAGTACGAAGTTTCCTGGCCGGACTGCGCATGGCCTCCGGACTGGGACTGAAGATAATTCGAATCCGCAGCGACTCGGCCATTGTTGTCGGTCAAGTGACCGGCCGCTTCGAAGCTCGGGAACCTCTGATGATGAAGTACCTGGAAGAGGTGAGGAAACTCCGAAGGAACTTTGACGAGGTCCAGGTAGAACAAATACCCAGGCAGCTGAATGCCCAGGCCGACGCCCTGAGCAAGCTGGCTTCGTCATACTCGGCCAACAATAAGTGGTCCATCCTCTTTAAAACCTTGTCTCAACCCAGTGTGGGAGACGGAGCGACGACACTCCACGTGTACGCGGCGCAGGATAGCGACCAGGATTGGAGGAAACCTCTCGTGGAATTCCTGAAGGACGGCACGCTCCCAGAGGACCGGGAAGCCGCCCGCCGTCTCCGGGCCAGAGCCCGCCACTTCTTCTGGAGCAATAGGAACCTCTACAAGAAGGCCTCACTCAGCCCCTGCTCTGGTGCGTTGACCCCCACGAAGCCGACTACGTCCTTCGGGAAATCCATGAGGGGGTGGGCGGTGCACACCAGGGGGGCCGAACCTTGATCCAAAAGGCATTGCTCCAGGGGTACTACTGGCCTACTATGCACGAGGACGCCCTGAAGCTAGTCAGGAGGTGCAAGAGCTGCCAGCTTCATGACAGCATTTCCCGCCTCCCGACTACCGAGTTGACTGCCCTAACATCCCCGTGGCCGTTCGCCCAGTAGGGATTGGATATGATCGTCCAGTTCCCTACCGGTACAAGCGGGCACAAATACGTCCTCGTCGCGGTGGACTACTTCACCAAGTGGATCGAGACCGTCCCCATCAGGAAACCGGACGCTGCCACAACCATCAAGTTCCTGCAAAACAACCTGATACTCCGGTTCGGCATCCCGAGGTGTATCATCATCGACCACGGGACGAACTTCAAGAACGAAAAAAGTGAAGGACTTCTGCAAGGAATACCATATCCTCATGAAGTTCGCCGCGGTCGCGCATCCCCAGTGCAACGGGCAGGCCGAGATCACTAACCGAGACGTCCTCCGAGGTATCCGGACCCGCCTAGAAGGACGACAAGGCAGTTGGGTCGAAGAACTGCCCCGGGTCCTATGGGACCTGTGCACATCAAAGAAGACTCCAACCGGGGAAACCCCCTTCAGCCTCTGCTACGGGACCGAGGCGATGGTCCCAGCGGAGATCGGGCTAACCAGTCACCAGGTCGAGCACTTCGATGATGACACGAACACTTCGGCGCTACGGACCAACCTGGACATCTTGTTGGAGAAGAGAGACCGGGCTCAGATCAGAGCTTCCACTTATCAACAACAAACAGCCCGATACTATAACGCTCGAGTCAAACACCGCTCCTTCAAGACCGGGGATCTGGTCCTACAGCGAAACGAGTTTGTCGATCAAGGCAGGCTTCACAAGTTCTCCCCAAAGTGGGATGGTCCCTTCCTCATCTCTGAGACGCTCCCCGGCGGAGCCTACCGCCTACAAGACGCGGACGGACGCAAGCTCCCGCGGCCTTACAACGCCGAGAAGCTCAAGCTATACCAGTGAGGTCGAGGCCAGCGAGTGTGTACCCCCCTTTTTTCTTTCACAAAGATGATGTAAAACGTTCTCTAAAAATCCCGTCCATTCGAATAAAGAAACGTCGAAACATCCCGAGTAGAGTTCTGTCTTTACAATCCAAAGCCCTCGCCAAGAGGCGGTCGCGCAACCTCACTGCCCAGTTATCCTTAGTAGGCTTCCTACAGCCCCCCTGACGCTAAGGACCAAATCCCTCCTTAGAGGCAACCCAGCAGCTACCCTGCTCGGTTATCCCTGGCGGGGAGCTTCCCTACCGCAACGTCAGGGATCGAAAAGCCCTCCCAGAGGCAGTCGAGCCCAACCGTTGCTCGGCTATCCCCGGCGGGCAGCTTCCCTGCCGCACGCCTGGGATCAGAAAGCCCTCTCAGAGGCAGTCGAGCCCGAGGATCCCTCACTCGGCTATCCTTCAAGAAAAAAGCCCTTGCCAAGAGGCACCGGGCAGTAACCATGCCCGGCCAAGGGTCCTTGGTAGGCTGCTACAGCCCCTCCCGCGCCAAGGACCAAAGTCCTCCCAGAGGCAGTCGAGTCCTTGCTCGGCTATCCACGACTGGTAGCTTCCTACCACGACCGACAGGGATCAAAGTCCTCTCCAAGAGGCACTGGGCAGTAACCCTGCTCGGTTCCTGTCCTGAAGGATCAGAGCCCTCACAAGAGGCAACCACGCGGCTTCACTGCCCAGCCATTCCTACCCCGTTATTCCCGGCGGGTAGTTTCCCTACCGCGACGCCTGAGATCAGAAAGTCCTTCCAGAGACAGTCGAGCCCTTGCTCGGCTATCCCCAGCGGGCAGCTCCCTACCCATGACGCCAGGGATCAAAGCCCTCGCAAGAGGCACCCGAGCGGCAACCTCGCTCGGTCATCCCAGGCTGGTAGTTACCTACCCACAACGCCAAAAATCAGAAGCCCTCGCCTAAGGGCAACAGGGCAGCTTCCATCCATCATCGGCAACGCTTGGCAAGTGGTCGAAGTCAACTCAATGAACGATCGCTGAACAGATGACCGACCCGACATGAAAGCCCAGCAGCACAAACAGAAGATGAAGTGCGGACCGATGAAACTAAATAAGGAGTTTTATTATCAAACGCACAGTCTTTACAAAGGGTACTTCGGGATCCCCAGCCTTACAAACTACCCAGAGGCTTACAAAAAGAGGGCGAGGAAATATCAAAAAAGACCTAAGTCGCAAACCCCCCTGCGCCTCGCTTCCCTCATCGCTGGGGGCTTCACCACCAGAGGTTTTGCCACTAGGGGCGTGCCTCATTTCCCCCATCGTTGTCAGCCGGAGGCCTTGCCACTGGGAGCGGGACCTGAGCACGGAGCTCGCCATCGGCGAACTTGGGAAGCTACTCCTTCACGGCATCCAGAGCCTTATTCCACGCGACGGCAGAATACTCACCGAGCTCGACGTAAAACTGCTCTGACACCTTATAATCGGCCACGGCTTTCCTGGCCCGGACCTTAGCGGCCTGAGCCGACAGGAGCGCCGCCTCGGTATCCCTCCGGCTGGCATCTCTCTCCTTCTCCATGGCCGCAGAGCGATCAGCCAGGTCCGCCAGCTTCCTCTCGGTAACCCGGAGAGATGCACGCAGGCGACGGCGGACACCCTGATTCGCTGAATTGGCAAGCTCCGCAGACTCCGCATGGGCTACCAGGACATCGGCCCTAGCCCTCTCCAGGCGCAGGTCACGCCACATGACCTCGACCTCCGAAGGGAATGCTTCTACTAGGCTCGGTGCTGTTCCCTGATTAAAAAATCAGGAAAAACTTCAAAAGAGGCATCACGTGCTCACACGTGACCAATGGTCACGTGTTGACACGTGATGGTTAAAGCAGCAGCGCAAATAAGCTGGGAAAAGAAGTCAATCCAGGATCATTAATTATAGCCATTTCATTTTAAGCGTTCACGGCTGGAAATCCGGTTTCAGAATCGGAAGTCCGTTTTGCAACGCAATTTAATCCCAGTTGGGATCAGAATTTAGCGACGCTACAGTTGAATTAAATCTAGGGTTTTGAGTAAGGTTTTCAACGCAACAGAAGGATTCTCAATCGCGTCTGTACATCAGGAGATATACACTGCTTAACATTAGTATGTCAATTCTGATTTTGTTGGGACTGTTATACGTCCCGATCTATTAAATTACAGATTAAATAACAAACGATAACGAAACAGAATGAAACCACCTGTGTTGTCTAGATAATAGGTTCACCTATAATAAACAGTGGAGTTCCGCAATCTACGGGTTAAGGAAATAGGGTATTGTTCATTTACGGGACAGTAAACAACAACTGGAGTCGCTCTGGACTACAGTCCAGAGTCGCACTCCGATCCAAATATTGTCACAGTGTAAGTACAGAAACTAATAGAAACTTGTATAGAGTTAAATTTCGTCGAGTTGTCTTCGATTTGATCCCTCGAACGCATCATTCCAGTATGTATATAATTTATGGTGATTTTAACGGTTTTCAGGTACAAGAAAATTTCCAGTTTTACGAGTAAACTTGGGGGTAGTCGTTTTAGTCGTTAACGGTCATATTATCCAATGAAATTCACACACTAGATTTATAGCCATACGGGCCAGGCTATACCATTTAGTTCCGTCAAATTAGGTGAGTAATTTCATTGGGAACACACGTCGAACATGTATGGCACACAATTGATCTAAAATTGTAACTTTATGATTTAGGTAATTAAAGATTATAACTTGAGTATATAGCATGTAAGCAAGTAAAATACTTGTCTGGACACGTCTCGGGGATGTACGGTGACTGTAACGTCACGAACGTACGACACACGCGCGGCACGGCAACTTGACTTGGCTCGAACTCGAGTCTCGGCTCAAACTTGGCACGGTCTTGACGGCTTGGCAGCTGGTGGCGAAAGGAGGTGGTGTAGCGATCGACTATGGAGTTGTGAGGGGTCAGCTGGTAAAGGGGTTGCAGAGGGAGAGAGATATTGAGAGAGAGAAAGAGTTAGAGAGAGAAAAAGAGATTGCAGAGAGAGTGAGAGAGAGCAGGGGAAAGAGAGAGTGAGGGTTGTAGAGATAGAGAGTGTGAGAGGGATATAGAGAGGGTGAGAGAGTTGTAGAGAAAGAGAGAGAGTGATAGATAGAGAGAGAGAGAGAGATCAGGGGAGATAGAGAGAGCTTGGGAGAAGAGCAGGGAGAGAGAGATCTGTGAGAGATGATGGCGACGGTGATGATGATGATGATGGGGTGACGGCGGTGGTTGAATGGCGGTGGCGTTGGAGTTCCGGCAAGGCAAACGGGGCTGTGGGTTTGGGGTGGAGTTCGGTTGGAGGAAATAAGAGAAGAGGGGTCGTCGTTGATGGAGGAGGGTGGTCTCAGTGGGATTCCGGCGAGTGGGAAGAGAGAGCTGGGGCCGTTAACGGTGAGGTTAGAAGGTGACGAGAGTGAGGTCGAAGAGGTAGATGGGGATGGTGATGGGTTGAGCTGGAGAAAGAATGAGAGGGAGGTGCTCGGGTTGACGAGGCTTGGTTGCCGATGAGGGTGATGGTGGTGGTGTCGATGAGATGGAGGCGAGCGACGTGAGGGGACTGCGGCGAGCGCGACGTGCTGGCGAGTGCGCGGGTGCGCGGGTTCGAGCGAGAAAAAGGGAGGCAAGAGAGGAGGGAGAGAGAAAGGTGTGCAGGGAGAGAGGAAGAGAGATAAGGGTCGCTCGTCGTGGGGAGTAACGCGCGCGAGCGACGTGGGCGGAGCGTGGGCGGAGGCGACGGAAGTGGCACAGGCGCGCGGGAAAAGCGGAGAGAGCCGTTGGAGGAAGATGCAATGTAGGAGCGGTCGGGTCGGGTCGCTGAGGAGGCGTGGGCTTGGACAAGGTAGGCTGGGCCGGCCGAAAAAAATAAAAGAATTTCCTTTTGATCTCGTGGGCTGGAGAAAGTGTGGGCCGGGGATTTGAATGAAAAATCAGAAAATAAATGAGAAAAAGGATGGGGCCGGGCTTAGAAAAATGGTGCTGGGCTCGATAATTTAATAGGAAATGAATTGGGAAAAATATGAATGGAGTGGGGCGGCTGAGATGGGCTGAGGAAATTAAAATAAATTAATTGTGGAAAAAAATAAGCGGGCCGGGGGATTTAAAAGGAATTGAGTTTATGAAAAAAAAAAGATAAAGGAATGGGCTTGGGATTTTTGGTTTAGGATAAATAATTTTATAAATAAGATAAATAAAATTATTAATAAAATAAATAGAATTATGACGTAACAAAATACAGATTTTGGTATAAAGGGGCTGGGTATTACAAAATGTCTTAACAAATCAGTGCATGAATGCTTATCACGTGCCAACACGTGATGGCTATGAAAACAAAAAGTGTTTAACACTTAATTGCAGAACGAGGAAAAAGAATCTGGTCCCACCTCTGGGCGCCCTTACGTATCCACATGCGACCCCTTCTCCTTTAGTGTTTAACACTCATTCGAGAGCTTTATTCCCAGTGTTTAACACTGATTATCTTTGAGTGTTTAACACTGATTTGAAAATCTTATTCCCAGTGTCTAACACTGTTATTTTCTAGTGTTTAACACCAATTTGGGATTTCATAATTCCAGTGTTTAACACTGCTGGTCATTTTGTGTTTAACACTAAGTTGAGAATTCTGTCCCCAAAGTTTAACACTGTTGTTCTTTAGTGTTTAACACTACTTTCAGCCAAATTGGCTAATTTTCCAGAGGCAAAAGTCCCTCCTCCAAATAAATCTCAAAATTGAGGAAATCAAAGATGAAAATGTTTAGCATTGCTAAATAATGTGGGCTTGAACCCAGACAAGTGTTAATGGTCTAACAAAGGGTCAATATGTCAAACTTAATTGGACTTAGCCCAAATTGGCCATAAGTCCTCAATCCAGACCTAACTGAGCCAATGTGCTCATAATATAATTAAGTGGTCTTGGTTCCAAACTGGGCTACAGATAATTTAATCCACCTTGGTTCAAGGGTACATCTCTTCATCCCTTTGATATTTGTCGTTGTAATCCCTCAACGTCTTCAAAAAGGTAACGTGTTCCAACAACCATACATTTCATGGACCGTGGGGTCTTTAAACTCATGGACTATAATGTCCTTAACCTTGACCGTGATGTCTTAAAACTAACAACGGACTATGGGGGTCCTTAAACTCATGGACTATGATGTCCTTAACCTCGACCGCGATGTCTTAAAACTAACATTGGACTGTGGAGTCCTTAATTCCACGGACTATGATGTCCTTAACCTTGACAGTGATGTCTTAAAACTAACAACGGACTGTGGGGTCCTTAAACTCTTGGACTATGATGTCCTTAACCTCGACCACGATGTCTTAAAACTAACATTGGACAGTGGGGTCCTTAATTCCACGGACTATGATGTCCTTAACCTTGACCGTGATGTCTTAAAACTAACAACGGACTGTGGGGTCCTTAAACTCATGGACTATGATGTCCTTAACCTCGACCGCGATGTCTTAAAACTAACATTGGACTGTGGAGTCCTTAATTCCACGGACTATGATGTCCTTAACCTTGACCGTGATGTCTTAAAACTAACAACGGACTGTGGGGTCCTTAAACTCATGGACTATGATGTCTTTAATCTCGACCGCGATGTCTTAAAACTAATATTGGACTGTGGAGTCCTTAATTCCACGGACTATGATGTCCTTAATCTTGACCGTGATGTCTTAAAACTAACAACGGACTGTGGGGTCCTTAAACTCATGGACTATGATGTCTTTAATCTCGACCGCGATGTCTTAAAACTAACGTTGGACCACCAGGTCCTTAAACTGGTAATCGACCACAATGTCATTAAACTAAACGATAGAGCCCAATTGCTCTCTTGTCGGATCTAAACGATCCCGTTAAGTTGATCTTAGTCTAAAATTAGACTAATGCGTCCTTAACTAACGTTTAAGTTGATCTTAGTCTCAAACGAGGCTAACGTATCCTTAAACACCCCCTCAAACCCAAATCTAAGAAAGATACGGATTTGGACTAGTCCACGCCCTACGGGCGACAACATAACTTAGTCTCCGTATATAATCCACGGGCAACCAAACACAAAACAAACACCCACGACACGAAGTGACCATCTGGAGAAGGAGAAAGTTGTTACCGCGATGCGGTAGCGTAATTAACTGCAGGGGCTTGCGCCTGCAGGGAAGAGCGTCCCCACAATCAAAAACCCCTCAAGCGAGGGGGAATCTGACGAAGTCTGCTATATCGGCCGCATCCGTTTAAACCTTCGATACATGGTGCCATAAATCAACTTGGCATCTTCGGAGAGTTGGACGGATAGCACCAATTAGCATCTGCCCCGAATTTCAGGCAAGACGTCCATCGCATCTCAGCCGCGTCTTTCGGAGGGGAACAGATTCTGGCACGCCCAGTGGGACCTCTTCCTCTATCCACTCCACACTTCGTGTGTCGTGTTCGCGAACCAATCGCGGTTTGCTAATGGTTGCCCTTGGGTTTCGAGATACTAAGATTTGGCGTTTTATTAGGTGCAGAAAGCAAAGGATCAATGGCTTTCACCTGCTCAAAGTGTTCCACATGCAACTGCAACTCGCGTCCTGCCTCAACTGGGGGCATAACCTACGAGCCCCGAGCAGCGTCCCTGTTCACGATGCCGGTAGAACAGGTCACCCAGGCTACTACTGGGCTGTTTTTCGGAACCATGCTTCCGCCGACAAGCTTCAGCACCCCAGTGCCCGTACCGGAAGCTCCCAAGAAGTCGGTCTTCGATCGGCTGACAGATAATGCGGCCCCTCTCTACGGATCGTCCAGTTCCAGCGCCTCGGTCTTCTCCAGATTGGGCCAAAGTTCAGGTGGGTCCATGATGAAGCCTACACCTCAAGAAAAGGTTATTCCGAAGAGAGTAACCAATCATGCTCCTGAAGTCGTCAAGGTGACTTCTCCTGCCAAGGGGTCGGTCTTTACAAGACTGACCGTCCCAACTCCCACTCCCGCTCCTGCTACTGAAAGGACATCAGTTTTTAACAGGCTGACACCAGCAACGGCCCCTCACCTGAACAGGGGGTAAGACAAGGCCATCCCCGTCACCGAGCCAACTCCATCAGCTCGACATACTCGACGTCGCCACTGGCGCCGGGTAAGGAAGGCCGGGGGCAACTCCCCCTCTGGGCTAACTCCACCAGCCCCGACGGCGGAAATTAATGCTACTGTTCCAACCGGGAACAGCTTCGAGTTGCTGAATAAGGTGCGCAGGAATGTGCCCACCGCCGTACTAAAGAGATCTCCTCCTCCGGTGGAGAATGTTGCGGAAACAAAGCCAGAGCAGTCCCCTTAGCGGCTGTCCTCCAAGATCTACAAGGTCTGGCGGCAGGTCCGAAACTCAGTGGTTGATCAAGATTACCCCCGCCGACAGAAAAGGGCGAAGGTTCAACAAGAAGAAAGCCATCCTGCCAAGCCGCGGAAAGCTATCTGGGTACCCACCGCGACGGCCCCCTCGACTTCGACCGCTCCTGAGAAGAGAAGGCCGAAGAAGATCCCCGTGCCTGCGACAAATGTCAAAGGCACTGAGCCCAAACGCCCTAAGTCTGGAGGCATGGTGGTGCATACTATTTACATGGCATCCGGGAAGGAGGATAGCCGCGCTTCTACGGGCCACCGACCACTCATCCGATCTCTTTCAGTACTCCACTCCTCCTACATGGTGGGTAAAAGCCTTTTTGGAACAATGGAACGTTCCAACTCACACCTTTCTTTTATTGGATCGAGAAGTCTCCATCTCCTTAGAGGAGTTCGCGGAGATTTCCGGCTTGCCTGTTAGAGGGGAGCATTATAAGGAACTACTTTCTCATGATGAGTACGTCTTTGCCGCCAAGTCGGTAATGATGGGCCTTATCCCGGACAACGCCATTCAATATCAATCACCAAGTTTGATTAAGGTGTCGAATATCTACGAGGGCCTATTTCTCGAGTCTGGAAGCCGTGGGGTTAATTTTACGGATTTTATCGCTCGTTTTCTCCGCTCGGAAGTACTGTCGAAGGAAGCTGCAAAGTTCGCCAAACAATTTTTTCTTCTTCTAACAGTTGAAGACAGAGAGAGAAGTATTCAATTGCGAGCTAGTCCCATATAGTAATCTCTTGGCCAAAAAGACCCCCTCTGTTCAAGCATTTTCTTTCTTTCCAAATCTACACACTAAATTTATTGGCTATCAACTTCTAAATAGGGTCATAAACTCAAATGAAATTTGCTAAAAGTTTTAAAAGCTTAATTGGCTAGTTTTGAAACTCTCATTATGGTGCAACAAAGAATGAGTGAGAAATTAACATGAAACAAAACTAGCAAATAGTAGCCAGATATTTTAACCGCATAATTTTCCAACGGCTTATTTACTAAAAACCGCCGACCAATAGTATTTCATTGCTACAAATATGCATTATTGAAAAACTAACCATTTTAACAAAACTACCATTATTTTTAAAACTATAAAAAAAACTACCAAAATTAACGGTGCCACATCAGCACCATCTGCACCACGTCACTTAAATTGCCAACTCAACATTTTTATAAAAAAAACCCAAACCACCTCTATTCTGACCCAAGCCTTAATTTCAAAATATAAAATAAAACTAAAAATACACAATAAAACTAAAAATACACAAATAAAAAAGCTCATTTGCTCATTCTTCACGGCCATCACCGTCGGCGATGAAGGCATCTTGCCGCCGCTGCCGCCGCCACTATCACCACCATCAACACCACCGTCACTACCTCCTTCCTCCTCCTTTTCCCACTGCTGCCATCATCATCGCCATCGTCAACACCACCACCACCACCGTCTTCTTCCTCCTCTTCTTCAATCCACCACCATCATCGCCATCGCCATCGCCATCATCCACGCTACCACCACCATCTTCTTCTTCTTTCTCATCTTATTCACACTACCGCCATCATCATATCCTTTGCAGGCATCGTCCCCCTTTCCCATCCCATCCGGCCCCCCTTCCTCTCCGCCCTGGCCCTCTCCTCTGCCCCCAACCCCGACCATGTTCCTCCTTTCAGCCCACAAAAATCGCCGCCGCAGCCATCACCACCACCACCGCTGCCCATCCCTCCCTCCGGCCCTCAATCTTCAATCTTCGATCCTCCCCCCTCCCCCCTTCGCCCGTCCTCCAAAAAAAACCCCTAATCTATTTAATTAATAATTATATAATTATATAAAATTATTATTAATATAGTTAATAATTAATTATTTGTTTTATGAGAATGGAAAAATGGCATTTTACTGCGAAATTTAACGCATTTAACTTGAACCGTTAACTCATGATAGTTTCCTGATAGTTTTAAAGTTAATAATAATTTTGTTAGAATGGCCCAAATTTGTCGGGAGTTTTTAGTAAATAAGTCTTTTCCAAGTTAAGATTAACAATATGAACATTAGTACATGGTTCTAAATCAATTCAACAACTCATAAAATGATCATCAAATTTGCAATCCAAAATTGGGGGGCGGGGGGGGGGGGGGGGCGGGGGAGGGAGGTTTGCGGTTTGGTAGACTGCAATCCAAAAAAAAATTAAAAATTAATAAAAATTGATAAGTACCCTGACCATCAAAAACTTAATACTGCTTCTTTTTAACAGCTCTAGAGTAGATTTCCAAAAATAAAAAAATCCTGTTGTTCAACCCGCAAATTTACAATACCTGTCTCAATATTAATTATAAATATTCTTTCCTTCGTTAAAGAAACAAAGAACCATAAAACAAGATGGCCCGATTTTATTCTCTATCTATGTTCTTTAAATCTCGCTTCGTTTTATGCAACTTATACTGAACCATCATCGGCAACTTTCTACCTATCTCCTACCAAATCATATGCAGCGCATCGTCCTTTCGTGACGAAAACTGATACACGAAAAAGCCATCAACCTCTTCCATATTTTCGTCCATTCCTCCTTCATCACTCCGGCACCAAATCTATCAAAAAGTCCTTCTTCACTGTGTCCTCGGACTTTACAAAGATGCAAAACTCTGAGTAGTTGAGGACATCTTCGAAGGGAAGTTCGATGTTGTCACTGATTATGACAGGGACGCAGTGGCTGACTATAGCGTCGAACAGGCTGTTGGAGGAAGGGGTGTCGCCGGTGATGCTAAGGCAGAACTTCGAGGACCACATTCCTTGTTTTGGTTTTTGGATGCCGTTCTTGCGGAAGTTTCCGTGGAAGAAGTGGATGCCCCTTTCGTCTTTGAGGAGTTTGTACAACTTCTGACGGATGGCCCTTTCCTGTAACAGAAAGCTGAGATTTGTGACTAGTTTTTTTTTAGCTTGCATGTGATATTATCATGGTTTATTGTTTTAGTGAATCCCCGCTTTAGTGAATCCGTACCATAAATTTTTATTGATACAGAATTAATCCCAGTAGGGACCATTATAATTGCCCGTCATATACTTCAAGAAAATGATAGCTTGCTCTATACATGTATAGATCTACATATGCATATTTGTATACATGTATACTATAATTAGATGAAATAGTGAAAGTAAACCGATAACTAGGCAAATATATAAGAATTCATTTATAAGAAACATAACTTACAGCTTTTCTATGATAGCTCCCTGAAAATAAATCGAAATGTCACGATCATCAAACCCAGAATTGTCGTTAACGAAAGTTCTAACCAAATACTTATACGGAGCAATAACATCCTTATCCGTATTCGCTACATTTTTTGGATATCTTCCAAGATCCGCAAGAATATATATCGAGGATGGCAACTTTTTCTCGAATATAACATACTATTAGGGTGGTGTGCAACGAAAATGTGGTCTTCTCCTCCATATTTCTTCCACTCCTTTTGATTTTTCACATACACAACCAACCCCTCTTGTAACAAAGTATCGTCATTACCTTTCGACCTGGACTTTGGGTTTCTATTGTAGCTCAAAGATGGAAAGTTTGGTACAAATACATAGTGTGCCTCATCATGGTCTTTAACTCTCATAGACCCACAAGATTTATTAAATAACAGGTCGAGTGTGAGACAATACTCGATACCGTGTTGGAGATTAAGCCCGCCAACATATTTTGGGATTTTCGACATTATCACTTCTGTGAAGTCCAATTAAGGAGGCCAAAATGAAACATGGGTTCCAAATCATACATGAATGCTTTCAAGCGCGGTTTGGTTGTATCGCAATTTTGAGCTTCTTGTGCTTTGGAGACATTGGTGTGTAATGTTGATAACAAGAGTTTTTCGTCTCTGATTCTGAAAGTATCTTGATCCTCTGATATTAAATGGAGTTTTGTGTTAGGTTAAAACCTTTGGTCGACGAAATGAGGTCGAGATAGTGCAGCGAAGTTAAACAATGCTGGCTTTCGACATTTGACAGCGCAATGAAGAGGATAATATACGGCTTTGGATAATATACGGCTTTCGACATTTGGCATGATATTTTTTCGTGTGATTATTGCCCATCTCCAAAGTAGTCCAATAAGAGAAGATTCTGATAAGCGAAAACTTTCCTTCCGATAACTGCAACAAGAACGATTGGGGTCAAGAATATAATTTGAAATAAGACTTTCAGCTTGAATAATAAAAGTATGTCAAAAAATACATAAAGCATGCTCCCAAACAATGACAGGAAAAGCCGAAAACTGAATAGAGAAAATAAGCGAAAATCCAATTAAAATACACTGAACAGAAGTAGAGTTGTGCATATTGAAGGAAGAAGACAACTCCAGGTATACAAATATAATGTTACAAGGAATTATTACAGAAGAATTAACAACAACAACAACAACTGAGCCTTTTATCCCAAGCATATGGGGTAGGCTACATGAACCAACATGAGAATCACGCCGGGTCCAGCACATGAATCCTCTGTCTCCACTCACTTCTATCGAACAATATACTTTCATTGAGTCCTTTGGCAACCATATCGTTTCGTATCACCTCCATCCATGTTTTCTCCGGTCTCCCTTTTGCCTTTTTGCCATTACTCATATCGAGAGTATCTATTCGTCGAACCGGTGCTTCCATAGGTCTGCGTCGCACATGACCAAACCATCTAAGCCGGTTTTCCCGCATCTTCTCCTCCACGGGTGCTACACCAACTTTTGCACGAATATCCTCATTTCGCACCTTGTCTTTTCTAGTGTTACCGCACATCCAACGAAGAATGCGCATCTCCGCTACGTGCATCTTCTGTGTATGATGCTTCTTAGGAGCCCAGCATTCTGCACCATATAATAAGGCAGGCCGAATAGCGCTCCGATAAAACTTCCCTTTCAATTTTAACGGAAAGTTACGATCACACAAAATCCCTGTTGCACTCCTCCATTTCAACCAACCAGCTTGCATCCTTTGATTAACATCACTATCGATCTCCCCATTCCTTTGGATGATGGAACCTAGATATCTAAACTGGTCGCTCGGTGATATCTCTTGCCCTTCCAATGTTATACCAATATGGTTTTGACTTCTCTGGCTACTAAATTTGCAGTGCATATATGCTGTCTTGGACCTGCTCAATCTGAATCCCCGAGATTCCAATGTTTGTCTCCATAATTCCAATTTGGCATTAACCCCTGCTTTCATCTCATTTACTAGAACAATATCATCAGCGAATAGCATACACCAAGGGACCTCATCTTGGATAGTTCTAGTAAGCTCATCCATCACGGTGGTAAACAGGAAAGGACTTAATGCGGATCCTTGATGTAAACCAATAGTAATCGGAAAGTCACTTGTTAAGCCACCGCAAGTTCTGACATTTGCCACTACTCCGTCGTACATATCCTTGATTATGTCAATATACTTGACGGGGACCCCATTTTTCATCATTGTCCCCCATAATACCTCTCTAGGTACCTTGTCGTACGCTTTTTCTAAATCAATAAATATCATATGCAAATCTCTTCTCCTCTCTCGAAAGCGCTCGACAAGTTGACGAAGCAAATGAATCGCCTCTGTCGTCGATCGTCCAGGCATGAACCCAAATTGGTTCTCTGTTATCTTAATATCCTTCCTTAGCATGTGTTCAATCACTCTTTCCCAAAGTTTCATGGTGTGACACATTAGTTTTATTCCACGGTAGTTTGAGCAACTTTGAATGTCACCCTTATTCTTGTAGATAGGTACAAGGATACTTTTGCTCCATTCATTTGGCATCTTTTTTGTCTGCCAAATCTTATTAAACAGATCTGTCAGCCATTTAACGCCTATTTCTCTTAAGCATTTCCAAATCTCGATAGGAATCCCGTCAGGACCAACCGCTTTTCTTAAACCCATTCTGTTCAAAGCTTCTTTAACCTCAGTAAGTCTTATTTTACGCATGAAATCACGATTTATATCTTGAGATTGAATGACATTTCATCCAAATTCTTAGTAAAGCTCTCATTGAACAATTTGTCAAAATAATCTCTCCATCTTTCCTTGATATTCTCATCTCGAACTAAAACCTTCTGATTTTCATTTTTGACACACTTCACCGCACATAAGTCTCTAGTCTTCCTTTCCCGCATTCGAGCAATCCGGTATATATCATTTGCAGCCTCTTTGGTGTCTAATTTCTCGTACACCTCCTTATAGACCTTAGATTTAGCTTCCCGAACAGCTTTCTTAACTTCCTTTTTAGCCATTTTATACTTCTCAAATCTCTCCACATCTCTACTTTTCTTCAAATCTTTATAAGAATCTCTTTTAATTTTAATAGCAGCCTTTACATCTTCATTCCACCATGATATGTCCTTAGATGGTGAAGCACCACCTCTCGACTCACCAAGTAGATCTCTAGCTACTTTCTTGATACAACTAGACATTTTGTTCCATGTTTTGTCTGGATCTACAGAAGAATTAAACATGAAGAAAAAAAAGAAGATAAATAGAATCAATCGGTATCTGTAGAAATGATAGTTACATGAATTCGGTATTTGCATCACATTTTTTTTTGAAGATAAACGGCGTCTCCGCCAAAGCTTCATTAATAAGATAATAATGAAACGAGAGTTCCACGCGACATAAAAACAACAAGACAAAAGAAATAGTCATACTCCACACAGTGAGCAACTAATCAGTTCCAAAGATTCCCAAGATCCACATAAACAAATCACACCCCTAAACAAATGCCACACCATGATACAAAAGCCAATACAAAGGCATCAACCCGTACCCACAAAAAGATAGACCAAGGGCCGAAGAGATGCTGTCCTCCAGCCATAAGCCCCAGCAACCCGTCGAAAACCAGAGCATCAAGGCTCCGGTTGGCCCTGTCGCTCCCCAGGGTTCTGGGCCTGAGATGAGTCACCAAATCGCTGCTCCGGTTGCAAGTTGCCTTGCCTCCTAGCCAATCCTGACCAAAACACCCCCAAACATGAGATAGCATCTGTTAGAGCAAGAAAATTAAAGCCCATGTTATTAAAACAACAATCATTCCTGTGTAGCCAAATAGACCACAACACCACCGCCGCGAAAATACTAGCATACATCGAACATATGTATCATATTCAACTATCTATCAATAAATTTCGAAGCTTAAATGAAGAGAAAGGCAACATTACATATTTGCTAAAGAATTTTCTTAGAAAATTAACTGAAACCGAGAATGAAGCCGTACGCAGCTATAGGAAGCAAAAATATACATAAGTACATAACAGGCGCAACCTGTTGCTAATTCAATTTTGATGGTATCAAATTTAACCTATGATCTGAAATACAATCTACCGCAAATTTCTCGGCCTTTCCAACAAAATGTGTTTCAGCATTTTCGCATTTCAGTGAATTTTACTAACATATAGACTGATCAAATTTACTACTGTAATATCCAGCTCACAAAGTTAGAAATCTCAGATAACCACATCAAGCATATCTCTGATTTTTGCACCCGATTGAGCTCTTGAACATTAAGTTCTTCATCAACTACCATTGCAAGGGAACAACAAAAACGTAAGACGCTGAATAACAAATGCAGAACAATAAAACAACTGTAAATTGATAATAGATGGAGGAATTATAAGCAGTTGAAATCATATATATTAACTTAATGGTTTTTACAGTGACGGAAATGCATGCTTCTTTCATGTTGACCTCAAAGGATTTTATACAGAATAATTCAATAGGGAAATTATTTCATTATATCGGATTGAAGCTTAAACAGTTAGATGGAAATTAATTCCTAGAAGAAATGCCCTTATGGAATTTAATTTCCTTAAGGTTTGTAATAACCTGTTAATTTAATAGGATGAAATGAAATTGCAACTTCAGTTCGGTGACGAGATGAAGTTGACAGAAGCTTGAGTTGCTCACATATATAGAAAGAGCATGATTGCTGATTATCTAAGCAAAAAAAGGCTTGGAAACTAAATGCATTGTATATTCCCTCATTAATTCAAAAATTAGCAAGGTTTGGACCCATCATCCCTCCCCATAATCAAGATTTTTTCTATTCTTATAATGTGATGAGTATCATCTCATGGTAATTCTTTACTGGCGATGTAAAAAAGGGCTTGATTAGTTTCTTAACTTTCCGGTTTTTAAATGGATACCAACACATAAATACAAGGCAAATGCTTAACCTACCCACTTGAAAAGTCTACCAAAATCTACCCAAGAGACAAAACCATAGGCCCACCCGTTTGACACTATTACCTAGGTGTTGTGGGTCCTAACATTTTGTCTCTTGGGTTGATTTTGGTAGGATTTCAGGTGGGTAGGAAATGAATTGGCAAGGCAAATGCTTAACTTCCCACAACCCTTACAAAAGTAGGATGAACTTGGAGAATAATATGTTATTAGTTTTTAACAAGTTGTGTAAGGGACACTATAACGTAATGTAAGAAGATCCATAGATCCCCAACAAGGATCGCCAGGTGTATTGTCCCAAGAGCATAAAGATAAGTACCATACACAAGCATGAGAATATTTGACATAAGCACAACACCAACTATCTAAAAGCAGCAGCAGCAAACAATACGAGACTTTGGATTTATTCTGAAGGCGGCGAAAATACAAATCTTTTGCTAACAGGAACTAAACTCTTTTGCCAAAAAGACCAAGCTAAGCAGTCTTGCTCACAAAATAGAAGGTAAGATAGGCTTTTATTCAAGCACTATGATTGTTGCAAGTTGCCGCCATGATTATATGGCAACGTTAGAAACTCAGGTATCAGAACATGTTGCGGTACTCATAAAGGCATAACCATTTCCTTGACATTGCTATTGTAGCTAAAACCAGCCATTTGTTACTAAGATCTACCTTTGAATCCAGCATGAAAACCACCAACATCCAATCTAAATCATTCAATATGAATGGTATCATTTGTAAGAGCAAAACTATTCAATCAAACACACCTAGCAATCAACTTACACAGTAGCACAAGGAGCATGCATCTTCAGCCAACACTAACCAACAAGTTGCTCAAATTCATCCCCTTTAATCATTGCTGTTGCAAGAGGAAAGACTTTTTACAAGACCAATGGCCCTAAAAAAAGCAATTGCTCTCCAAACCTGCACTCTTTGTTAAAATTGAAGTAAATGAAAGCATAAGGGCGTATAATGATATCAAAAATTCAAGAGTTATTATATGCAAATTCCTCATTGTTAATCTACTGAAAGGGGAAGTTAAAAAATATAAAGAAACTCTTGCAAAATGGAAAAAATAAAAATAAAAAAATCCCATAATTTATCAAAACCACAGCAAATTATGATTTCCATAAAATTATAAATCCTCTAGATTTCACTTAATACCCAAAATTTAGCCCTTAAAATTTTACATCCTAAATTATATTCAAGCAAAAGGAAAAATAAAAATAAAAAGCGAATCTCATAATTATTTTGTTGGGGGAGAGCCCGCCCTAACATCATCGCTCTCGATAAAAAATAAAGAGCTCCGTTGGCGAGCAGTCTTCATCGCAGGTAGAAATCGATCAATGGCTTCTCTCTCTAACTTCTCTCAAACCCTAAACACATCGAGACGCCGCCGGCAACTTCAGCATCGATGAAAGCTTACAAGGGGGCAACGAATCAAATATGAGTAGAGGAAGAAGGAGAAGGATGGCCATGGCGGCTTTCCTCTGCTCGGATAAGATCAAGTAGTGTTAGGGTTTCATCTAGGGTTTTGGGTTTTGCTTTTCTAGATGGATGAGATTTTCTGATGTTATGGGCTAAGTGGGCCTTCTGTAGGCTTTTTTAAAACATCATAGCTAAATATTTTAGTAAATCCTAACCCACGTAATAATATCTTTTTTTTCTCAGTGGAGTCCACTGGCTATTTTGCAGTTATATCTCTGAACCCTGCTGGTCCACGTGAGAGACCACTACGGTTTTAGGTCTCCAGGGACATGTCATTTATTTATTCCTGCAGACCCCGTTTTCTTTTTATTCCATGTACTGATCATATATGCTCCATTAAAGCTCAGTCTTTGCTGAGCTTAAAACTTTCCATTCTCACTCTTGCATCTCCTAAAAACCAAATAATTTCATCAAAAATAGATAAATAAATAAACCAGCCAAATATTTTCTATCTTTGGCTGAAGCTAACGATGGTTGGTAAGGGGTTTGGTTGTTGATGAGGATCTGGGATCTCAATCCCCCCCCCCCCCCCCACCACAACACTGTTAAGCATAGAAGATTATAGATTACATAAGAAAGATTACCGGATTAATACAATAGGACCATATCGTATTACATACATGATAGACATGGGACAATGTAGAGTCCAAGTATCAAGATGAGACATAAGAGAACTTCCGAATCTCATCTCTCTCTCTCATCCCGCTCTCTTGTTCTCACACTTCCAAAAAACAGAGGTCATGCAAATCCAAACATGAGACTATATTGTGATAATGCTATCATCTATTAATAGCTCATACCGTCAGATGATCTGCTCCAATCGGTCATAAGTGCAGACAAATAGATAGAAGAGACAACCCGACACTGATGTGCTGGATTGTTATGTTTAGCTTTTAGAATCTAAGGAAAAAGGGATAGAATCAAATCGGTAAATTTTTTTTCTCAATGCATATGTTTAATCATGTTATTTATGGAATATACATTATATTTTTTTAATTTTTTCTAATAAAAATATATATATAATGCAGCACAAATTGCATAAAACACCAATGCTACATTTCTACTTGAACATGGGTAGCAAAATTGTCAATCCTTAAATTGATAAATCCACATCAAAATTTGTGTATGCATAAAATTATCCCAACCACAATAGCTTTTAATCATACTATTGATTTCATTTACTAAAATACCCTCACCAATATTCTTTCTACTGCCTGCGAATGAAATCAACAACTTGAAAAATACTTTTGCCTTCTACATCAATGAATCAATATCTAAAAACCTTCTTTATCACCCCCAAACCCCTCTAGCAGTAAAACGTTATGATTTATCAAAAATATTCCTAGCATTTGAAATTTTGTTTGCAATTTCACTCGATTAAAAAATAAATTATTATCCACAAAAATAATATATTAATATGTCATGGTAGAGAAGTATTTTTTAAGTTACAAACGGGTGTTTTAGTAAATTAAACCAACAACATAATTAAGGTTGTTGTAGTCGATCGGGTGTTGGTTTTGTCCGTAAACAATTTTTTGTGTGGGTATATCAATTTAAGATTGGGCAATATCACTACCCATAAACAATACCGATCTTCCAATATTTTTACTAGACCACCGTTATAGCTTAAATTTTGCAACAACCCCCTTCAAAGGCACAAAATTTAGAACATAAAACACCATCTAAAAGCCGCATTAAACACCATGTCAATGAGGGCATGAATATTTATTCGATGGGGTTTTGTGAGAAACATAAAAGTGGGATGACCTTAAATAATCTATCTATACATAAAGCATCATTAAAAAGGTTTTTTAATGCTCTATCATAGTTAAACTTTGAATTTTTTGAAGTTCAATGGTTTTCAATATTAAATTTGAAATCAAATAGTGTCATCTGTCATGTCATGTGTGTATAAAGGGTTTTTGTATGCATATAACCATTTGAAGAAACAACCCTAAAGATTAGTAATTTAAGAAACAACCCTATAGATTCGCCTTAACAAAATTAAACCCTCTATTACGTTAACCCAACGTCGGCCATGGGTTGCGTTGAACCATGATTTGTTGGGGGTATTCTTGGAAATATTAAACGTTCAAACTACCCTCCTTGATGCCATAAGCAAAAAAACCTACTTTTGCTCAAACTCCTTGCCAGTTCATTTTTCAAGTTTCCTAAATGTCCGAAGCTTGCTGCACCAAGTCCTCTCATCCTGTCACTATCATACCTAATCGATGAAGCAAGCAAGATGAAGTAAACAATGATCACGGAAGAGAAAGATGGAAGAAGAAAGGGTTGCATGGAAGATTAGGAAAAATTCTAACATGCAAGGGCTTGCATGGTGCAAGCCCTTGCATAATTCTTGGATGAGTTTCCCTTTTGTATCCATTCAAGGGCTTTAGTGGGCTTGCACCATGCAAGCTCTTTTAAAGTAGATTTTCCTGAAAATTAGGGACGGCTATACTTGTCATTTCACTCATGGAGGAACAATTTTAAGGGCGAAGGTGTTTTGAAGTGATACAAGTAGACGTTGTTGTGGTAAAAGTGTCTTTTTATTCTTCAAATGGCTACTTCCCATGGTGTTAGTAGTGTCACTCACATTTGTCTTGTTTAGTTAACTTTAAAATCTTTAAACCAATGTGCAATAACTCCGTCTGAATGAGCACTTCCCGTTTCGGGAAGAGCGCGGAGTTCCAACCCAGTAGTGAAATTGGCCATAAATTAACACTTTTGGTGCAAACATAGGTCCGTTGGATGCTTGCGTGTTGTGTGTAATGCGTGCATGTTTGTGGGGTTTTTTTTGGCAGTAGCCCGCAAGCCCTAATCTAAGCACAAAAAACACACAATCACACCACGCACACCGCAAACAACACACGTACCTAAGGAAATCTCGATTTTGCCCCAAAAGCGTTAATTTATGGTCACTTCTCCGCTTGGGATTTCTAGAGTACAAACTCCGCACTCTTTTCAAGAGGGAAAGTGGCATACTAACTGAGGTAATGCACATTGGTGTGCATGTTTGTGCTCATTGGTGTGTATTATATGTATAGTTTAGGGCCTACAGTCGGTGCAAAAAAATGGTTTGATGACCTCATTTAAAATTGTAATTTTTTTTTCCAAAACAGCTAATATTAGAGGATTGTATATTAAAATAGACCGCAAAAAGCCCTTTTGGAAGTTTTATTGAGCAAAAATGAAATGAAAGGAAAACGAGGGGTTGACTTTCTCATCCCTCAATCTCTTCCCCCTCCTCCTCCTCCTCCACCAAATCGCAGTACTAATCCCAATCCCAATCGAGATTCTCGCCGAAAGGTAAATTTTTTATCCAAATTTTCCAGTCACGGCTGCTTTCAAAAATCTAATAATTAGATGTATAGATCTCATAATTCGTGCACAAAGCTCATATTCTTTATGCTTTAATTTGTGCTCATCTCTATGGGTCTCCATAAAATCTCATCTATGGGATGATTCCAGAAGAAATCCCAATTTTTTCTCGACAAAATCTCATGTTTGTATTGACTTTGGGTGTAAATGTTCGATCTTTTTTATGAGTTTCTCTGTACTGGTTGAGATATATCTATTATGAGCTGATCTTTGTTTATTTGTGATTTTTTCCATGTGGGTACATTTAATATTGAAGTGATATGCTTTGTTGATGAAGAAAAATGGAAACTTGTAATTTTTTCTGATTTATTTGTTTTGAAAATTCTCTCTGGAAACGAATTTAGGGTTTTATTTTTATTCCTATAGATTATATCACCTTTTATAACAGTTTAAATCAGTCGTTTTAATTTAATTTAAATTATTTCTTCCTTTTCTTTGGTGAGGAATCAGTCCAGTTCTAATTATTGCAATATTTCCAGCTGCTGAAGCTATAAAAAATTGCTGAAGAAAGCCATGGCTGATAGATATTGGTGCCACATGTGCGCGCAAATAGTGAACCCTAACATAGAAGTCGAGATAAAATGCCCCTTATGTGATAGTGGTTTTGTCGAAGAAATGGATAGCATTGAGGGCGACACACAATTGAGAGCAGTCATAAACAGTGACGATGCTGAAGAGGAAGGAGATGATGAGGTCCTGTCAGAGCGCTCGCTCTCTGTGGCGGCCCCTTTCCTGCTTGGAATGATGGAAGCGCGGGCGCGGCGTCGTAGATCTAGGATACGGATGGGCGTTGAGTCTGAATCGGATCAAGAGCACAGAAGGAGGAGGCGGAGTTCTGTTATGCTTCAGATGCTTCAGAGCCTCAGTGATTTTGGATCGGAAAATGAAACCTCGGATAGCGAAAGAGATAGAGAAGATAATGTGATTTTAGTCAACCCTATGATGCAGTCAATGATTCTTCAAGGTACATTCGATTCCTCCAATGCAGAACAATGTTGCAACACATGTTTTCGCTCTATATTTGGCTGCCCAGCTCACAACACATTAATGTATTATGTGCCATAGAATTAGTGTTGGGTTTTGCCGGCGCCCCGGCCATCAACCGTGGCCGATGCGGAACAAAAATTGGCGTTTAAAAAATTTGGCGCTAACAAAACCCGTCCAAGATCGAACCATAAATACTAGCAATCTAAAAGAAGTCTAACTACTGTGATAGTGTTATACCGAACGAATCATGTCCTTCGGTCTTCCACCATCTCCCTTAGCTACTTGAGATCCTTTGGATCGAGCTTGGTCGCCGGTCTTCCTCCGTCGAAGATGATCTATCCGAGAGATATAGCTCATGACTCTAGCTCTACACCAATGACCAAGTGAAGCAACTAGAGACCCTAGATTGCTAATCCAGAGTGTTTAGGACGTAGGGAAGTGTTCAAAGTGTTAATCTACCTCACCCCCTCTCTTGATTCTCAACTCATAAGATTGTAGAGAGAAGGTTAGAGATGATGGTGGAGGAACTCAAGAAAACTTAGAGAGAGTGAAGCATGATGGTGAGAAGAAAACCCATGTCTCAAAAATAATGAGCCATCCATGGAGAGAGAAAATCTCATAGCATAGTTTTGTAAAACATTTTCTTTCATTTTAAAATCAAGCCCATGCTTGAATAGTTTGCATAAATAAATTAATAATTCATTTGTGCATACAATGCAAGCATGGTTCTCACCATACTCCCCTCTCTTAATTATCCACCTCATTATCCATTTAAAATAAATGGTAAAATCCAAAATGAGGTGTCCACCTTCTAGAATGTTTTCCGTATAAATACGGATTATATTCTACTGTGTATATATACATGTATTCGTCCCAAAATACGAATACCCAAAGAGATAGAATAACACAAAGAACATAATACCAGAATATACATGTCGAAATACATATACGTAAATTATTAAATCAATACCCGATTTAATAATCCGGCTCAAACCTGAGCCGGCTAGCATTATCAACTGTCCGATCGAAAGTCCGGGTATATAGTACAATCAATCAATCGGAACCCTGCACGTATCCAATACGGTTACTACATTATTTCGCCAGAACCAGGAAAACCCTCTGTGTGGGATTCTAAAGACTCGTCAATACGCTGGCAGTGGGTTTAACTACAACTACGTCAGCGGCACTAGCTGTACGTAACGGCTACCCGGTATTGAGCAAAAGGAAGGCCGACAAGCAAAATCATCTGAACCCCTACTGAGCATGTCCGTGACAATCTCCGTACAGTCCGATCTGTTCGTCTAAAGAGTATTGCATATCGAGTCTAGGGATGGATAAAGTCAGATCTCTAATTATGCGAAATTTCGTGTCGATATGAAGCCCAATCACCTACTGAGAAACTACTAATCCAAATCAGTAATTCTCGACTATCTTGGCCAAGGATTTCTGGTGATGGCCACCCGTGCACAATGCAACATCAACCCCCAATACCGGGAGAGACGAATCCCCGACGATCCACTCACTGCCTCCATGTGGCTCAGGACTGTATCCAACTAAAACCTGTTTGCACGACTCCTTTGAGCTGTGGTAGAATAGTAATTAAAGCATAGTGGGAACTCACACGAGACAAATGACGATCTCAGGTTGACAGACTAACCTGCATTCATGTCACCTGGAAACTGGTATCTGACAATATGTTTAATACCAGCTAGTATGTTCCCGGCGAGTCCGTCCAGTGTACTCATAACCCAATGAGCACATGTATACTATCTTAGGTGACTAATTGACACCAATGGTTTGTGAGACCGGCCACTGTCCCTCGACGGGGTCTCGTAAGTATACACTAGTCTACTCCGGAGTATCGATGCACAGTTTCGATACTTTCTCGACTATGGACATTGAGAGAGGACCATCCAGCTCCTACGTATATGATCGCTATTATAACGCTGGTAGTCAAACAAGAATCTTATGGGCTCTATCAACATGTAATAGTGATCTGTATTACCATTTAATGCATGTACATGATAAAGACAAACCAGATATCATACTATCATTTTGAGTAAGACTGTTCTACCCGTATAGGTCCTTTCTCAATCATCACAATCGCGTGCCTGCGATTACAATAATTGACTTGAGGGCACTATAGTCAACAATCTCCCACTTGCATTTAAGGCTAATTATTGCGATGTTGCATACTCACAGCCCGTGTGATACCGATCAACCAACTTCTCTACTAATCAGTTTTGCAAAGCCCGTTTATGAAACTATTGCGTTCGAGAAATAGCCTTAGTGAGTGGATCCACTATAATGTTTCTATTTTTATCTCTCTATATCTCAACTTCACAGAGAAAGACTATCTTCCGAAATGAGTGATACTTGTTTTAGAATTTATCTGGATTTCCCTGGGTTTTTTCTCCATCTTTGACCGGTTCCGACTCTCGCATAGTCACCACCTCGACCTTGAAGGAGTATTCGTAAGCAAGGTCCTTAAGGTTTATATCTGATGGGACCAAGTTCACAAATGAACTCCAAATCCAGCAAACTTCTTAGACTGTATCTTCCACTGAGTTTAGTCAGTATCATGCGCCATGCCTTCCTCAGTATCCGCTTGGACCATCTGTCCAACATACCGCCCCTCAAAAAGAGGGAAAACTATACTTCTGACAGCCACTCTGTCATCCAGGTCATCTTGAAAGCCTAAAATGATAACCGCCTCCAGAAAAAGTCTGCCGTTACCATATACCAAGAACATCCACTTATGTTCATAACTGCTTCCCAACGTTTTTTCAGGATTGGATTAATATATATGCTTATTGCAGCCAGTGCAAAAGTATTATCTGGTATGGTACTTGACATTTCATAATTGACTCAATTGCCTAAGTAAGAGATATGTTAATCATGCAAATCTCTCTCCTCATCAGTTTAGAAGATATCTCTTTAGAGAGGGTGATTCTATCACCTGCGGGAACACCACTACGCCTGGAGTCATCCATTCTAAAACACTTTAGAATATTGTCAAAGTACCCAAATTGGAACACTTCCCAAGTCTAGATCTAAAACCATAGATCTAGTGACTAGAATCCCTGATATTTTATCCAGATCCTATGTGGAGAAATATCTTGTGACAACCACAGTATAACCGATCGTAGTATAGAAATTTCACTTCCTATCAAGAGCATGTCATCCAAATACTAGGGCATCACTTCCTACTACCTTCTTACTAGATCTATCTGTTATTCTAACGAAGTCAAACTTTATGACCGTCACATCAAAAAATAGATGATTTATCTCTGTTGTACTTGCAATAGTCTACAAATAGACATAAGCTATTTGCCCACTTTGCTTCCGCTGCTTCCGCTGATTACAACGTCCCTCTGGCAGAGTCATATACACGTGTACTTCTAAAGCTAATTTAGAACGGTGTTATACTCATCCTCTTGCCAGATCTCATAGTCTAGAACAACAGTAGTGGCAAGTTTGGGTAATCAAAAACCTTCCTGTCACCGTCTTTGAGAAGACCGAAGTATCTCTTGGATGGCTGAGGTTCTCCACCAAATCTACGAAGTGGCTAATGGATTGTCGAATCCAATTGAATATTTAGATTCTACTAAATTTTCAGTAATCGTTTGTGGTTCTGGAATCACTTCCAGTTTTACCATACTCCCACTAATGTTTTCTGAAAAGAAATCATTTTACTAAAATTGGTGGCGAGTCAAGAACAATATAATTATTGATCTTCCAAATGGTAGAATGTCGACCCTCGTCAAAGTCCGGGATAACCCACAAACTGCTATTACTGAAACGTGCCTAGAGTTTATCCGGATTCTGGTTTTAAGTATAAGTCGGACAATTCCATATATCTTAACATCGTTAAGATATGAATCCATTCTATACCCAATATAGAAATAAATGCACTAATTTAATTTGAACCGGATTCAAAATACATGCAGCCGTTTCCAATGCATACATCAAGAAATGCACCCACGCATAAGTAACCTGAAAGAGAATCAAGTTCTCAAACATTACTTACGACGGAATACATAGCACAAGTATTTATATCTTCGATCACCTTGAAGAATCCCAATGCTTGCAACATATGGTTCTTCTTGGGGTGTGGGTCCGGCCTGTAGTCCATCCCGGGTATATATATAAATAAAGCAATTAGTGAGCTAATGATATTAGTTAAGATATAATTATATCACATATAATATATATCACATTATTAAATCAGCACTTGATCTAATAATCCGGTTATATCACATATAACCGACTAATATCATTAATCTGAATATCACATTATCAAACCAATACTTGATTCGATAATTCGGTTATATTACATATAACCCGACTGACATCAGATAACTGCCAGATTATAATACGGTATCACATATTCATATTTAATCAGGCCCACGCACATATCGACATGTGCCCTACTTCGTTTCGTTCGGACCTGGAAACTTTTGTGTGGGACTTTAAAGACTCGTCAATATGCCAGCAGTAGGCGATCACATCAATCATCTACAAGCTGTCAGCGGTACTAGCTGGATGTAACGGTTGCCCGGGTATTGAGCGATATGAAGATCAACACGTAAGCTCATCCATACTCTCCATGAAGCCTATCAGTAACACTACCGTACAGTCTGCTTTCTTCGTATGTCGCATATCATGTCTAGGGATGGTAAACGTCAGGCCCCAGTAACGTGATAAGATATGCCGATGTCTGGCCTATAACGGTTTGAGAAACTACTGATAACTCTTATCAGTAAATCTCAGCAGCAACCCTGGCCAGGAACTTCTAGTTATAGCCAATTGAGCATAGCGCAACATCAACTGCCAATACCGGAAGAGACGAAACCCCCTATCGCTCATTGCATCCATGTGACTCGGGACTGTACCCAAAATCCACCTGTCTGCACGACTCCTTTGAGCCGTGGTAGGGAGGAAATCAAAGCACAGTAGGAGCCACATAAGACTCTATGACGATCTCGGGTTTACAGACCAACCTGTACCAGTGTCACCAGAGGACTGCTATCTGACGATATGTATACTACCACATAGGAGTCGTCGGCGAGTCCTGTTCGGTGTACCCATTCTCCAATGATCACCTGTGTACAATCTTTGATGTCACACACTAATAGTTGTGGGGATCAACCGTCGCCCTCTAAGGGACAAGAAACGTACACACTAGTCTACACTGGAATATCGATGCCCTGGTCTCGATATTTCCACGACCAGGAACTGATTAAAGGATGTACTTGTGGACAACTCTGGCCCCACTAGTATGATCTCATCATAATCCTGGTAGTCAAGTACATATCCTAAGGGCTTTATCAACATGTGAGAGCAAAACAGTAAAGAATATCAGTCAACATGTTAAGATAAAGAGTAACCGGATTGAATACTATCATGTCGAGCAAGAAAGTCCTCTATATATATGTCTAAGCATCCACTATAATATACATCATATGTACAATAATGGCCTCTAGGGCATACATATTAGTTCTTTACTTTATTCTTATACCTATAACTTCTCAAAATTTGGATCTTGTATTTCAACGAAATACTTATCTAAAACTAGAGAAGTCATGAGTAAACATAATATAGTATAAATACCAATCCCTTTGTTCCAATGGAAGTCGGATAACATACAATACTTTTTATAAGTCCTCTGAGTTTAATAACTCAAACCCTGTGCGTTGTAGATTGAAAATCGTGCTATGGTTAAGAAGAATTACACCACTGTTGAATGCTCCTTACCTAACCATCAACTGATATAGGTAAATGTCATAGACAATTTCAAAAAGTTATATCCCACTTTATAAAATAAACGTACAGATCTATCAGTTTGAAATTGGTGCATAACAACAGATATTCAAAACCAAATATTTGCCGTTAGGCAAAACCTAGGTGATTTCCTCAAATTTCATCAATTACAAAGAATTCTGATATATATAGAAAGATCTAATCACCCAATTCCCAATATCTTACTTCCACTTAGCATCCGTAACACCATACAGATGTGAGAATCAAATCTGGTAAATACATATCCTGGAGTCAGAATCTAATTGGAAAAACAGTTTTCAATTAATATCGTACAGTAAACTGAAACATGAAAATGTTTCGAAGGGGTAGTCGTGTATTCCTAGTAATGCCTCTTCCACTATCCAGATTCATGACAGTAACTGTATACTTCCTTGCCTTCACTCCAATCCCTTTATATGTTTTTACTTATTACCTTCTGTACACTATACTTAGGCTAATTGGTTTTCTTCTTTCACTATCTTTCGGCACCTGCCTAAGGTTTGAAAGAAGACTATCCAATAAGCGTAATAGGTGTAATGTCCTAATACTAGGAGCTCTCGTAACCTAAGAGAAGGTCAAGAGAAAAGACATCCGAATAAACTTATTCAATTTCTCCAGAACCGGAAACCATTCTCGAACTGAAACAAGCTTCTTCGAGTTCGTATGTAACTATACGATGGCAGATCCAATAAATATGGATCTTCGTAGTGATACATAGTGTTCCGGAGAAAATGCTAAGGGAAGGTAGGAGTGTCAGAGATATACGCGGTTTCGTCGTGAATGATAGCAGTCGCAATTTTCTTTGTCCTCATTCTAATCCATTTATATGTTTTTACTTATTACCTTATGTACACCATACTTAGGCTAATCGGTTTTCTTCTTTCCCTATCTTTCGGCACATGTCTATGGTTTGGAAGAAGACCATCCAATAAGCGCAATAGGTGCTCTCCTAATACTAGGAGTCCTCGCAACTTGAGAGAAGATATAGAGAAAAGACAACCGAAAAATTATATTCAATTTCTCCAGAACCGGAAACCATTCTCGAACTGAAACAAGTTTCTTCGAGTTCGTATGTAACTATGCGATGTCATATCCAATAAATATGGATCTTCGTAGTGATATGGAGTGTTCCGGAGAAATGCAAAGGAAAAATAGGAGTGACAGGGATATATGCGCCTAACGACAAACCAAAACCAAAGTTTTTTAAGAAGGTTCGGTTAACTTAGTTCATGAGTTTTAGTTTAGGGTCGGGTCATGGTCGTTGTCCAAGAGAGAGAAAAGAAACACTCAGCGTGCAATTTAATTGTCACGCCCCGCTTCCCAGAGTACGCAAGATTGGGCACGTGACATAGCCAACCATGCTACCTGTGGGTAGGAAGTATCCATCCACAGTCACATTACGGCTGTAGAGATATCAAGAACAAGATAATAAACTATCTATCACATGTCCTAATCCATAATAACAAGAGTCGAAGAACAATAAGTGCGGAAGCAAGTGATCCAATGCAATAATAGAAAGGTACGTCCCGTAATGCGGGATCGCATTGGGAAATAAAGTGCAATAAGTAAACTAACCACTACAGAACTCACAAATCAGCCTGCTGGCTGCAGTACTCCTGCTCGGTCGGCGACAGTAGTAAAGAATCTGGGCCATGCAAAACCCAGACGTCAGCGCGTCATGTCAACCAATAATATAATACGAACATGGTAATAAGCAATGCAGGAAAAGTAAACATGAATAAAGCAATAGTATGAAGTAACCGTGCAGGGTAGTGTGCAGTGGGTAGCTATACTGTTCTATCAGGTTTCTATTCTAAAAATCTTTGAAATCAATTGATGAATCGTCGATGTAACTCAATAGTATCCCGTACATACCCGGGACCACGGCCACAATATTCTCGGCTGCAGCCGAGACATGCCGCTAGGCACAAAACAGGAAAGTGTACACTCGGTAGTACCCCGTACATACCCGGGATCACGGCCACAATATTCTCGGCCGAAACCGAGACATGCCGCTAGGCACAAACAGGAATGTGTACACTCGAACAGGTAGTGAACTGTCGAGTTACAAGTCAGGTTCATCTTTGACTTCCCTATACCCCCAAGTTATGTATGTCAGGTCAGGTATTCAGTAGTCAAGGACTAATACCAACATAGAATCAGGTAAAAGCAGGTCTGTCTGGATAGACAGCAGGAATGGTCCATGAGGACCCCAAGTCAGGTTTGTTGGCATTAGGCATGAGATCATGTAACAAATCAGGTCGTGGTACAACAGGTTGAGTCGGTATGTACAGGTTATCATGTCCGGTGCATCGGTATATACATATATATGTCATGTGTAGCAAGGTCAGGTCAATATGTAACACAATCGAGGGTGTGCTCACAACAGGTATAAAATCGAACAAGGAATAACAGCAGGAAATAAGCAATGAATTAAACAACAATAAGCAATTTATTTAATCACATTAGTGCATTGGTATAGTACATACGTTTCATCATATTAGCAAGTTTCGAGCACCCCTTGCGGTGCAATACCATTATATCAATATCAGAATGTAATAGAACTACCAGTGTATAGGCTATCATCCTTTAAACAGTAAAAATATGGTTAACGGGTAGCTTCGTTATTAGGGTTAAAGTGGCAAGCTGAAATTTTAGGTTAACTGTAAAATGATATATGTCATGTTGCAGCCAAAATGAGAAATTAGCTATATCGAGTTACGTTTGCAGGTTTAACGAGTCAAATATATATATAACTGTTTAGTATAGCATGTAGCAAGTGATACTTGCCTAGACGGATCGGGATACGGGTATACGGAACGTATCCAAACAACGCACAAGGGGATCACACGGGTCAGAGATGCTCGCTGGGTCGTCGAGGCCGTCGTCTGCACGACCGGATTCCGGCAAACAACATCCTTTCATAGAGCAAAATCGCCACTTGAAACTTGAAAACAACCATTACGAATAGTTCCAGCAACCATCGCATTCCAAGCAACAACATTTCGAACCGGCATCTCATCGAAATCTCGCAAGCCATCTGAAGATCCCAACACTTGCGTACCCACAAACCAATGTTGTCCAACTCACCACTTCACGCTCCACCATTTCATCAAGAGCCTATGAGCCTCCTCCATATTCCCAAACTTCGCATACATGTTTACCAATGCATTCCCAAAGTAACCGAATTGGGCATCACTGAAAACATATCAACCATCTCCTTAAGCAAAGATATCACAGTTTCCCACAAACCCAACTCCGTGTAACCCCTGATTACGCAGTCCCAAGTGACGACATTCCTTTCGGTCATTCTATCAAACACGTTTTTATGGAGAGCTATCGATACATCGGGAGAGTTGCTGTGGATCAAAGTGTTCCAGTGGATGGAGCTGCGCTGAGGGAGAGAGGAGAAGAGATGAAGGTGATGAGGGTTGGTGGCGATGGTAGGTCCTCGGCAAAGGGCTCCGGCGGTGAACAGTGAACGCGGCAGAGGGCCCGAGTTGCTGGCTCGGGTGGTGCTGCGCGATGAGGGGGGTAAAGGCCGGGTTCTGGTCGCAGGGAAGAGGAGGTGGTCGGCGGTGGCGCGGGTGACGACGACGAGGGTCGACGGTGGCGTTTTCCGGCGAACATAGGAGGTGGTAGTGCTGCGGCTTGGGTGCTGTTGCAGCGCCGGCGAGGGAATGAGGAAGAAGGTGGAGAGGTCGGGACGAGACTGCGGAGGCAAGGGTGATGGTGGTGGTGTCGTCGGCGTGGGGAGGCGGCGGCGACTGGCACGGCGAGGCTAGTGTTCGCTGCGGGGTGAAGGTTGCAATGGCGCTCGGGAAAAGGAAGGAGGTGGCGAGGGGATGGATGCTCTGTTGAGGTGAGGAGGAAGAGAGGAGGTGGAGACGATGAGTGCGAGGAGGAGGCTGGCTAGGGTTGCGACGAGGATTTGCTGGTGGTTCTCGCGTGGGTTGTGGGGTTCGTCGTGGGGTTTTCTGAAAGGACGAAGGAACAGTGGGGAAATTATATAAAGGGATAGAGAGAGAGAGTTAGAGAGAGAGAGAATGGGAAATCAGAGAGAGAGAGGTACGAGGGCTGGAGAGAGAGAGAGATAGGAAATAATGGAGGGGCCCACGAGAAGCAAACAGCAAGGTTTGATTGGATGGAATAAAAGATTTTAATAATCGGAAAGATTCTAACAGGTTCAAATGAATATATTAAAGATTAATTTAACAAACTAACTGTAGTCTAAATATACCATAGAGAATATATGTAGATATATGGTTCAAATATTATATTAAATTGAGATTTTGGCGCTAAATGAAATATTTCCAAATCGTGCCCGGGTTGCGCCCAAATGTTTCAAATTCAAATTATAGGATTTTAAGCGAGTTCCAAATTTTGAAAAGAGATGTTTTGTGATTAAAAAGCATGCCCCCAAGTCTGACACTTGCACGCGCGCGTAGACGTCCAAACTTGCCCGTTTCGCCGAACGGGAGGAAATCTCGACGCGCGGACGCTACCACGCGACTAGTGGCGACGAGTAGGCCAACATGGATATTTTTAATTTCATTTTAGGTGTTAAAATTTGTTATCTGCCAAAATGACTTAACCGGTTAAAATTTAGCAATAAACACCAAACAATCAGGATAATTGGAATGGGCAATGTATAACACTCAACTAGAACCAGAATAGTATTATTGGGCTCGGGTGTTACATCATACCCAACTACAAAAAGAATTTCGTCCTCGAAATTCCAAGAATACAAGATAGCTAACTACAGAAAATGTGAGGAAACTTCTGCCGGATCTCGTCTTCTCGCTCCCAAGTGGATTCTCCATGCGATCGGTTACCCCAAGAAACTAACATAAGAGGGATAACCTTGTTCTTAAGAACCTTTTCTCTTCGATCCTTGATTTCGACTGGTCGCTCCTCAAAAGTTAGGTCCTCCCGTACGGTCAACTCCGAATGATCCAAGACGTGAGTTTCATCGCGAACATACCTCCGTAGTTGAGATACATGAAACACATCGTGCACTCCTGCTAATGACTGTGGTAACGCCAAACGGTACGCTACCTCTCCAACACGCTCCAATATCTCGAAGGGTCCAACGAATCGAGGACTAAGTTTTCCCCGACTTCCAAAGCGAATCACTCCTCTAGTCGGTGATATCTTCAAGAATACCAAATCACCCACGGCGAACTCTAGAGGTCTTCTTGATGTGTCAGCCCAACTTTTCTGTCTGTCTTGAGCTGCCTTCATATGCTTCCTGATTGTATTCACCTTCTCGACTGTCTGTACAACCAAATCTGGTCCTAGTAACCTCCGTTCACCAATATCTTCCCAACAAACCGGTGAACGGCACTTACGACCATACAACGCCTCAAACGGAGCCATCTGAATAGTCGCTTGGAAGCTATTGTTGTACGAAAACTCCACCAGATGTAGATGATCCTCCCAAGAACCTTTGAAGTCCAACATGCAAGCCCTCAACATATCTTCAAGGGTCTGGATCGTTCTCTCCGATTGCCCATCAGTCTGAGGATGATAAGCTGTGCTAAACTTCAATCGAGTCCCCAAACTTTCTTGTAAACTCCTCCAGAAGTGCGACAAGAACCGAGTGTCCCGATCGGACACGATGCTTACTGGTACTCCATGCAATCTTACAATCTCCTTCATGTATCGCTCTGCCAAAGTCTCCGTCGATTGACCAACCCGAAAAGGAATAAAATGAGCTGCCTTGGTCAACCGATCGACAATCATCCATACAGCATTGTTGCCCTTTGGACTCCGCGGTAAAGCCGTCACGAAATCCATGGTTATATGTTCCCACTTCCACTGAGGGATCGGAAGTGGTTGCAACAAACCAGCAACCCTTTGGTGTTCAGCCTTGACTTGCTGACACACCAAGCACTTAGCCACGAAGCGAGCAATCTCCCGCTTCATACCTTCCCACCAGAAGTGCTGTCGAATATCTCGGTACATTTTTATCCCTCCTGGATGTACAGAGTAAGCTGAACTGTGTGCCTCCTTCATAAGCTCTTCACGCCCATCCCCTTTCGGCACACACACACGGCTACCATATCTCAACAAACCGTCTTCGTGGACCAGTAAATCTGTTCGCAGTCCGGCTTCAACCTGCTCTCGAAACTTTTGTAGTTTAGGATCCTGCGACTGTGCCGCTTTAATCTTCTCAACTAAGGACGACTGTACTTGCAACTGCATCAACTGTCCCGTAGCATGTGGTAGCACAACTTCCAAGTCAAATCTCCGAAAATCCGCAATGATCTCCCTCTGTGCAGTCAATACCTGAATTGCTGGTAACCGACTAAGCGCATCCGGCACGACGTTAACTTTTCCTGGATGGTACTTAAGATCAAAGTCGTAGTCGGCCATCAGCTCCAACCATCTGCGTTGCCTCATGTTCAACTCCTTCTGAGGGAACACATACTTCAAACTCTTGTGATCTGTAAAAACTTCGACTCTCTCGCCCAAAAGGTAGTGTCTCCAAATTTTCAAGGCGAAGATCACGGCCGCAAGCTCCAAGTCATGAGTCGGATAATTCTTCTCATGGGTCTTCAGTTGTCTTGATGCGTAAGCTACGACCTTCCCATCCTGCATCAAAACACATCCCAATCCTTTTTCAGATGCGTCGCTGTGAATTACCAGTCCTCCGGAATTATTTGGTACGGTCAGGATAGGGGCGGTTATCAACTTCTGCTTCAACGTCTCGAAGGCCAATGCACATCCATCCGTCCAAATAAAAGGTACTTCCTTGCGCGTAAGCTTGGTCAACGGTTCTGCCAAACGAGCGAAGTTTTCCACAAATCTCCTGTAGTATCCGGCCAAACCAAGGAAACTTCTTATCTCAGCCACGTTTCTTGGAATAGGCCAATCTCGAACCGCTGCAATCTTCACGGGATCGACGGCGATTCCATCGCCCGACACAACCTGCCCCAGAAACTTCACTTCTTCCAGCCAGAACTCACACTTACTCATTTTCGCATAAAACTTCTCCCGTCTCAACATCTGCAGGACCTGATGATATCCGGATTGCAAATCCAGTTTCGAGAATACTCTCGCGCCACTAAGCTGCTCAAAAGTTCTCCAATGCGAGGGATCGGGTACTTGTTTTTAATAGTCACCCGGTTCAATCCTCGATAATCAATGCACATCCTTCTCGTGCCATCCTTCTTCTTTACTAGAAGAACCGGAGCTCCCCAAGGCGAGTTGCTGCTTCGAATCCAACCCTTCTCAAGTAATTCACCAACTTGTTTCTTAACTTCTTCCAATTCCACTGGTGCCATCGGATAATAAGCTTTAGATACTGGCGCTGCATCAGGACTAAGGTCAATCGCGAACTCCACGTCTCGCCTCGGTGGTAGACCCGATATATCTTTACTACGTCCATAAAATCGCGAACAACCGCCGGCTCTTCACCACTATCAACTTCCATAGATGCAATAATGTTGTTTGTCGGCTTAGCCCTAAACTCGACTGGCCCGACAGAACTGCTTCCTTACCGCAACTGTTGTCTGCATCGTTGGCCGCGAAAGGTCCAGCGAGACTACCGAGTCTCGTCCACTCTGCTGCAGTCACGTCCACGGTTGCTCCATTCTGCCTTAAGCCCGATGAACTTCTCTTCCATTTCCTCCCGTGCAGTCCGCGGGAAGAATTTCTCCAGGAAACTTTAGAGAAATCCGCCCAACTGATTGGCTTGGGCAAGCGGGTCTCCTCCACAAGCCATCACTCTCGGGCGTAATCCCTTAGCTGAATGCGCACCACATCAACTCCTTTGTCCTCTGGAATCTGTGTCGCAATCAGCAAATTCTCCGTGTCACTAGCCACTGCTCAGCTGGCAACGGCTCCTACAGACCAGTGAAAGTAGACGGACCCAAAAGTCTGAAATCTGCTACAGTCCCTACTCGTTCGACTGGTCTAGTGCCAACCTCGTTCACAGACTGCTGAACGATCTGCAAACCTCCCTGAAACAAGTCCGCTTGCTGCTGGATCAGCTCGGTCTGTTTCTTTGATTGCCAACATTCCTCTTATCACTCCAACCATGGCGGCTTCGTTCACACGCCCCTGGTACTTCTTCAACTTCTTACCTGTCAAAATCCTGAACTCAAAACACCCAATATTAGCATGATGATAGATTCTGAATATGGATCAAGGCTAGAACTCCAAGATACTTAAATAGAGTACCGCATTGTAGCTATGCCGCGGTATCATAGCCGCAATTACTTAACTCCACCCAAGTCGCCCAAGTCCTAGGGATAACAAGAAATTAGGTTTTCGAGTCGACATGCAGAGTAAGTTTGCACGTCGAAAAAGATATAATCCGGAAGAATGTGATTCAAGAATGGTAAAACGGTCAAGGTGGCAGGACATGTTTGCTAAATACGGGTGTTCTGATTCGTGTATTGGGTACAATACCCAACTACAAAGAATCAACCCAATTAACCTATGGCTCTGATACCAAAAGAATCATGTCACGCCCCGCTTCCCAGAGTACGCAAGATTGGGCACGTGACATAGCCAACCATGCTACCTGTGGGTAGGAAGTATCCATCCACAGTCACATTACGGCTGTAGAGATATCAAGAACAAGATAATAAACTATCTATCACATGTCCCAATCCATAATAACAAGAGTCAAAGAACAATAAGTGCGGAAGCAAGTGATCCAATGCAATAATAGAAAGGTACGTCCCGTAATGCGGGATCGTACTGGGAAATAAAGTGCAATAAGTAAACTAACCACTACAGAACTCACAAATCAGCCTGCTGGCTGCAGTACTCCTGCTCGGTCGGCGACAGTAGTAAAGAATCTGGGCCATGCAAAACCCAGACGTCAGCGCGTCATGTCAACCAATAATATAATACGAATATGGTAATAAGCAATGCAGGAAAAGTAAACATGAATAAAGCAATAGTATGAAGTAACCGTGCAGGGTAGTGTGCAGTGGGTAGCTATACTGTTCTATCGGGTTTCTATTCTAAAAATCTTTGAAATCAATTGATGAATCGTCGATGTAATTCAATAGTATCTCGTACATACCCGGGACCACGGCCACAATATTCTCGGCTGCAGCCGAGACATGCCGCTAGGCACAAAATAGGAAAGTGTACACTCGGTAGTACCCCGTACATACCCGGGATCACGGCCACAGTATTCTCGGCCGAAACCGAGACATGCCGCTAGGCACAAACAGGAATGCGTACACTCGAACAGGTAGTGAACTGTCGAGTTACAAGTCAGGTTCATCTTTGACTTCCCTATACCCCCAAGTTATGTATGTCAGGTCAGGTATTCAGTAGTCAAGGACTAATGCCAACATAGAATCAAGTAAAAGCAGGTCTGTCTGGATAGACAGCAGGAATGGTCCATGAGGACCCCAAGTCAGGTTTGTTGGCATTAGGCATGAGATCATGTAACAAATCAGGTCGTGGTACAACAGGTTGAGTCGGTATGTACAGGGTATCATGTCCGGTGCATCGGTATATACATATATATGTCATGTGTAGCAAGGTCAGGTCAATATGTAACACAATCGAGGGTGTGCTCACAACAGGTATAAAATCAAACAAGGAATAACAGCAGGAAATAAGCAATGAATTAAACAACAATAAGCAATTTATTTAATCACATTAGTGCATTGGTATAGTACATACGTTTCATCATATTAGCAAGTTTCGAGCACCCCTTGCGGTGCAATACCATTATATCAATATCAGAATGTAATAGAACTACCAGTGTATAGGCTATCATCCTTTAAACAGTAAAAATATGGTTAACGGGTAGCTTCGTTATTAGGGTTAAAGTGGCAAGCTGAAATTTTAGGTTAACTGTAAAATGATATATGTCATGTTGCAGCCAAAATGAGAAATTAGCTATATCGAGTTACGTTTGCAGGTTTAACGAGTCAAATATATATATAACTGTTTAGTATAGCATGTAGCAAGTGATACTTGCCTAGACGGATCGGGATACGGGTATACGGAACGTATCCAAACAACGCACAAGGGGATCACACGGGTCAGAGATGCTCGCTGGGTCGTCGAGGCCGTCGTCTGCACGACCGGATTCCGGCAAACAACATCCTTTCATAGAGCAAAATCGCCACTTGAAACTTGAAAACAACCATTACGAATAGTTCCAGCAACCATCGCATTCCAAGCAACAACATTTCGAACCGGCATCTCATCGAAATCTCGCAAGCCATCTGAAGATCCCAACACTTGCGTACCCACAAACCAATGTTGTCCAACTCACCACTTCACGCTCCACCATTTCATCAAGAGCCTATGAGCCTCCTCCATATTCCCAAACTTCGCATACATGTTTACCAATGCATTCCCAAAGTAACCGAATTGGGCATCACTGAAAACATATCAACCATCTCCTTAAGCAAAGATATCACAGTTTCCCACAAACCCAACTCCGTGTAACCCCTGATTACGCAGTCCCAAGTGACGACATTCCTTTCGGTCATTCTATCAAACACGTTTTTATAGAGAGCTATCGATACATCGGGAGAGTTGCTGTGGATCAAAGTGTTCCAGTGGATGGAGCTGCGCTGAGGGAGAGAGGAGAAGAGATGAAGGTGATGAGGGTTGGTGGCGATGGTAGGTCCTCGGCAAAGGGCTCCGGCGGTGAACAGTGAACGCGGCAGAGGGCCCGAGTTGCTGGCTCGGGTGGTGCTGCGCGATGAGGGGGGTAAAGGCCGGGTTCTGGTCGCAGGGAAGAGGAGGTGGTCGGCGGTGGCGCGGGTGACGACGACGAGGGTCGACGGTGGCGTTTTCCGGCGAACAGAGGAGGTGGTAGTGCTGCGGCTTGGGTGCTGTTGCAGCGCCGGCGAGGGAATGAGGAAGAAGGTGGAGAGGTCGGGACGAGACTGCGGAGGCAAGGGTGATGGTGGTGGTGTCGTCGGCGTGGGGAGGCGGCGACTGGCACGGCGAGGCTAGGGTTCGCTGCGGGGTGAAGGTTGCAATGGCGCTCGGGAAAAGGAAGGAGGTGGCGAGGGGAGGGATGCTCTGTTGAGGTGAGGAGGAAGAGAGGAGGTGGAGACGATGAGTGCGAGGAGGAGGCTGGCTAGGGTTGCGACGAGGATTTGCTGGTGGTTCTCGCGTGGGTTGTGGGGTTCGTCGTGGAGTTTTCTGAAGGGACGAAGGAACAGTAGGGAAATTATATAAAGGGATAGAGAGAGAGAGAGTTAGAGAGAGAGAGAATGGGAAATCAGAGAGAGAGAGGTACGAGGGCTGGAGAGAGAGAGAGATAGGAAATAATGGAGGGGCCCACGAGAAGCAAACAACAAGGTTTGATTGGATGGAATAAAAGATTTTAATAATCGGAAAGATTCTAACAGGTTCAAATGAATATATTAAAGATTAATTTAACAAACTAACTGTAGTCTAAATATACCATAGAGAATATATGTAGATATATGGTTCAAATATTATATTAAATTGAGATTTTGGCGCTAAATGAAATATTTCCAAATCGCGCCCGGGTTGCGCCCAAATGTTTCAAATTCAAATTATAGGATTTTAAGCGAGTTCCAAATTTTGAAAAGAGATGTTTTGTGATTAAAAAGCATGCCCCCAAGTCGGACACTTGCACGCGCGCGTAGACGTCCAAACTTGCCCGTTTCGCCGAACGGGACGAAATCTCGACGCGCGGACGCTACCACGCGACTAGTGGCGACGAGTAGGCCAACATGGATATTTTTAATTTCATTTTAGGTGTTAAAATTTGTTATGTGCCAAAATGACTTAACCGGTTAAAATTTAGCAATAAACACCAAACAATCAGGATAATTGGAATGAGCAATGTATAACACTCAACTAGAACCAGAATAGTATTATTGGGCTTGGGTGTTACACTAATCTAGATTAGATTGGTTAATTATTTTATCTAATCAGGATGGTTTTCACTGTTTCCTTGAATTCTCATTCAAACCCTAAAAAGAGAATTAGTCGGGATATCTGAAAATCACCCGAGAAGTAACACCTATTCATCAGTGGAAATCGAGATCCAACTATTATCGCATGATAACTTGATGGAAGCCACTCAAGCCACCACACTCCAGAAGGTATGCGCATGCCTGGCTAGTTTCTTGTATGTTTGAAACTCTCGATGTGATTTTTACCCCTAACGGTTTATGACCTTGACTAGGCCAACAAACCATAAATCGCTAGTCAAGTTCAACCTGTCATTTTCTTGATTGCATTAAACCCCCGTGCGCTTGCCTAGGTCAACAAGGCCGCACGACTGTCCTAACCAATCGTATTTACAATGCACAGAAAAATACCACTTAGCTACCGTACACTACGTCTTGACTAGGTCAACAAACGCAGCACAAATACTAAATAATACTAATCTGAAATGACGGAGGGTTATGGCTAGTTTTTGGCAAAAAACCTTTAACGTAATGAACTTGATATCATTGAAGGAACCGAGTGGTTTTTTACAAATATATAGTGGCGTAAACTTTTGCTAAAAAGGTCTCTCCCTGTGATGGGATCTCGGCTCTTTCCTTATCGAATGAGCTGCAGGATATTTCAAATTGAATACCACGATGCAAAGCAAAAGAATCGGCTATAATGAAGTTATTACGATGACGCAAACTTTTGCCCAAGAAGGCACTCTCGATGAAGGGATCCCGGCTCTTGCCTCGTCGAATGAGGTGCTGGATATTCTGAACCGAATACCGCTGTGCAAAGCAAAAGGAAACGTCCTGTAATAACAGTTTTTGAAAATTTGGTTCCAATAACATCATTTGGGTTTATTTTTTCTTGCATTAATCAAAATTAACGCAGTCCCATCAATTAATCCATATCACACCAGAAAAGAACGAAAATAAAATGTACGTATATGACATCCGCATTCGCCACAGGCTCTGTCATGCACCGTTAGGTTACTTAACTAACGGCAGAGCAGGGGCTGGACTAGAACGGATGCAAAACATATACAATATCTGCTAGTATATAAATATATATATAACATTCGTTCCAGGCATGAAATAAGCAACATCACATAAAAACGATAAGCAACAGAATAACGGATAATTTAGGAGCCCCGGGTTTTCTTTGAACCGCAAGTGAAACCCGGCGTTCCCTGGTGGTGTGGATAGCCTGTGCAATGAAAACCTGAACCCCCACGAGTGCGGCAAGTTACCCGCCAATCCCAGTAGCGAGGCAACCCCAATCAACAAAGTGAATGGACCACCCAGCATTTCATGGAATCTGGAAACTTGAGCACCCCTCCGTAAGTTATCCTATATCCCCTACGAGTGCGGCGAATAGCCCGCCAATTCTAAAGTGAGGCCCTCTCCGTCTCAACGCCATGAGATGCGTGCCCGTTGCCCTCTAGAATTCGGCTATTCGAGTACTCCACCGCAAGGTAATCTTAGTACAGAAAAGAAAAATATATATACAATGGCGATATCGAGCTCAACCCGTTCATGCCCCAATAAAAAAATATACAATCTGGCAGAGATGGCAGTCCATATGTCGGACGCTCGCCCCGCAATACTGAATATACAAATGAATCTGAACTATACAACTACCATTGCACCATAGGCTATCCACCACGACAATCCAACCACAATATCAACACAATCACAGAATATCAACGTGAATGTCATATTCACAAACATGTCTAAAAGAACATATAGCAGTTAGACGGGTTATACCGCTCAAATGACATTCACGATCACAGATAGTAATGTATGCACTGAAACTTATAAATGTTGTTAAAAATAGCGATTTCGAAATACTCCGTATTTTGCCCCAAATCAAAGATAACAAAATATGTAATCTAGGCAAAATCAAACAATACCTTAAACCCAATATTCAAGAGTCCAGAACACCAACAAAATACCAAGACCCAACTCCCATGTAAAACCGGCGAGGTCGGTAAAATGATGAATCTCGCCGGCCAAAACTTGGTGTTTGGGGCTTATTTTTCAATGGTGTTTTAGTTATCACATGAGTAGGCTTCTGCAATTGTTTAAAAAAAATTTAGAAGACTATAAAAATTCGACAGAAACTTGAATGTTTCGGTTGTTTTGGAGTTGTTTCGGTTTCGTTACTTTAAACACGTTTAAACTGCTAGTTAAGGGTTTATGGGTTGGCTCTGATACCATGTTGGGTTTTGCCGGCGTCCTGGCCATCAACCGTGGCCGATACGAAACAAAAATTGGCGTTTAAAAAACTTGGCGCTAACAAAACCCGTCCAAGATCGAACCATAAACCTATACTAGCAATCTAAAAGGAGTCTAACTACTGTAATAGAGTGTTATACTGAAACCATGTCCTTCGGTCTTCCGCCATCTCCCTTAGCTTCTTGAGATTGTTTGGATCGAGCTTGGCCGTCGGTCTTCCTCCGTCGAAGATGATCCACCCGAGAGATGTAGCTCATGGGTTTAGCTCCACACCAATGATCAAGTGAAGCAACTAGGAACTCTAGGTTGCTAATCTGGAGTGTCTAGGATGTAGTGAAATGTTCAAAATGTTAATCTACCTCGCATCCTCTCTTGATTCTCAACTCATGAGATTGTAGAGAGCATATTAGAGATGAAGGTGAAGGAACTCAAGAAAACTTAGAGAGGAGAGTGAAGCATGATGGTAAGAAGAAAACTCATCCCTCAAAAATAATGAGCCATCCATGGAGAGAAAATCTTATAGCATAGTTTTATAAAACATTTTCTTTCATTTTAAAATCAAGCTCATACTTGAATAGTTTGCATAAACGAATTAATAATTTATTTGTGCACTATGCAAGCATGGTTCTTACCATACTCCCCTTTCTCAATTATCCATTCCATTATCCATTTAAAATAAATTGTCAAATCCAAATTGAGGTGTTCACCTTCTAAAATATTTTCCGTATAAATACGGATTACATTCTACTGTATATACATACCTGTATTCGTCACGAAATACAAATACCCAAAGAGATAGAATAACACAAAGAATATAATATTAGAATATACATATCAAATACATATACTTAAATTATTAAATCAATACCTGATTTAATAATTCGGCTCAAACCCGAACCGGCTAGTATTATCAATTGTTCGATCGAAAGTCTGGGTACATGGTACAATCAATCAATCGGAACCCTGCACGTATCCAATACGGCTACTACATCATTTCGTCAGAACCAAGAAAACCCTCTGTGTGGAGCTCTAAAGACTCGTCAATACGATGGCAGTGAGTTTAACCACAAGTATGTCAGCGGCACTAGCTGTACGTAACGGCTATCCAGGTATTGAGCGAAAGGAAGGCCGACGATCAAACTCATCTGAACCTCTATCGAGCTTGTCTGTGACAATCTCCGTACAATCCGGTCTGTTCGTCTAAGAGTATCGCATATCGAGTCTATGGGGTGGATAAAGTCAGATCCTAATAACGCGATATTTCGTGTCGGTATGAAGCTTATCATCTACTGAGAAACTACTGATTCAAATTAGTAATTCTCGACTATCTTGGCCAAGCATTTCTGGTGATGGCCACCCGTGCACAATACGACATCAACCCCCAATATCGGGAGAGGCCGCTCACTGCCTCCATGTGGTTTGGGACTGTACCCAACTAAAACTTGTTTGTACGACTCCTTTGAGCCGTGGTAGGGTAGTAATCAAAGCATAGTGGGAACTCACACGAGACAAATGACGATCTCAGGCCGACAGACTAACCTGCACTCATGTCATCTGGGAACTGCTATCTGACGATATGTATAATACCAACTAGTATATTCCCGGCGAGTCCGTCCAGTATACTCATAACCCAATGAGCACCTGTATACTATTGTAGGTGACTAACTGACATCAATAGCTTGTGAGACCGGCCACCACACCTCGTCGGGGTCTCGTATATGATCGCCACCATAACGCTGGTCGTCAAGCAAGAATCCTATGGGCTCTATCAACATGTAATAGTGATCTGTATTACCACTTAATTCATGTATATGATGATAAAGACAAACCAGATAGTATACTATCATTTTGAGTAAGACTGTTCTACCCGTATAGGTCATCCTCCAATCATCACAATCGCGTGCCTGTGATTATAATAATTGACTTGAGGGCACTATAACCAACAATTATATTGTGCGGTTGTAACACAAATAGATTCCTAAAATATAAATGCCCATAGAAATCCAAAAAGGAAGCAATTATGCCTTTATTAAAGTTACGAAACGGAATTTTAGTTGTTGTAGGAGAAAATTTCCTCATACGGTGGCCAAGAACTTCACTTTTGACATTTTGGCTAGATGATCAACACTATGATGATCTACTTTCCCTGAAACACATATACACTGAAAATATTATCATGTACTTGTTTTGCTTTCTTCCAATTGTTGTAAATTAACACTTCTTCTATAATATAAAAATTTACCATCTCTAAATCTATGTGCAAAGAGCTTGGAAAAGGTCACAAGAATTTTTGTATACCTAGGCTTTAGAACGTGAAGATCAACACTCATGGTGTTGAACTCTTGAATTAAAATTGTGAAATTGACTTTTTTGACCTCCAAAGGAGGTAATTGGAGACTGAGATTCCCTCGTCTCTTATCAAATATATATTGAGTTTGCGTGCAGCGTATCAGGATTTGAATATTTGATAAATTATGAGCATTTTAAAGGATAAATTTTATAAAGCAACACCGAACTTCCATGGTTTCTGATACAGCACAATTGAACTTAAAAAATACCATGAACCCCACCTGAAGGTTACTTTTGTCAAAAAATTGAAGGTTATTAGCGTCAAAAACTTCCTCTTCGGTTCATTTTGGGGCTATTTAGTCCATGTACAAAGTCAATTTGGGGTTATTCAATCCATTCATGCCTTAAACGAGTTAACGAAACTAGCACTTTCATACTACATTGCTTGTTCAGTGGGGATTAATGGCAATTTAAAAGTTTAATGCTGTTTTGTCAAAAATCATAAAAGTTCGATGGTGCTTTTTAAATTTACCCCATTTTAAACATGCCCATTTGGGGGTCATTTACCTGCATATTTCACATATAGCCAATTATGCTGTCAGTCGCATGACTGTTCGACACGGTTTCTGGCTTGAACTCTTTTAAGCACTGGTTAATCGGCCTCTTAAACCTTGTTTCACAACACCGATGCATGTAGAAGGTAGCGGTGTAGGTGGTGGTGCTTCATTTGCTGACTACTTTGTTGGGTCGGGTTTGGATATGCTGCTTCAGCATCTGGCAGAGAACGACCCGAACCAATACGGCACACCCCCGGCTAAGAAAGAAGTTGTTGATGCGATGCCGAGTGTGAAAATTGAAGAAGAGTTGAATTGTTCGGTGTGTTTGGATGATTTTGAGATCGGGAGTGAAGCTAGGGAGATGCCATGCAAGCACAAGTTTCATGGTGAGTGTATATTGCCGTGGCTTGAGCTTCACAGTTCCTGCCCTGTCTGTAGATTTCAGCTTGCTGCCGATGAAACCAAGGTTTCGAGTGATTCTCGACCGAGCAGGGGCAGGAATTCTTCGTCTAACGCTTCATCTTCGTCTACAACCGAAGATGAGAGTTGATTGTATGTAGTGATCATGTGTATATAGCCTCTTACTTTCAGTTTATTGTCTTGAACATTTCTTATTGCCTCTATGTGCATGTTTAAAGGATTAAGCTTTAGCTTGAGGATAGTTGGAATTTTCTTGTGAAACATTAATGTTGTTCTTGGCTGGAGAATGAATTTTGATGGAGCTATTATATTTTTCATATCAAAGTAAGCTGCTTGTGCTGTAATTTTTGTAGCAGCTTGCTTTCGGTATGAGTGGTGAATTCTCACTTTGAGCCCTGAATAGTATTATTTTTTCGTGTGAATATTAATGACCTTATTTCTATGACTGAAATAAATTTTATTACGTTAACTTGCCGCATCAAATTGAAGTAGTGTTAATAACATCTTATTCCTATATCAGGAAAATAACTTTAATTTTGATATCTTCTTTGTTCTCTGCAATCCCTAATGAAGCGTGTGTTTAAATTCTATTTTCATCTCTCTCAATGCCTGGCATCCAATTTTTCCCCCTCTAATTTCTAGGTAACTATAGTTATTCTATGATCAGGATAAATTTTAACAATATCTACCAACACCCCTTGTGTTCATCTATCAAAACCGCAAAATATCTTTTAAATTGTCCACGTTCAATTCTGAATTCAATTCTGGTGATCGTCTAATTTGCTTTTGACCTTGTCTTTGTTGTTTAGAGTTGAATTTGAGCATTTTTATAGAGTTTTGATTGGTGAGAGGAGAGAGCATATAAATGCCACAGGGTAAAGCGTAAACTAAAGGGGTGTTTTGTGTAATTAACCCTTTACTTAAAACACAGAGAGTCAGCTTGTGCTTGCTTCAGGTGTGAGTGTGTTATATGGTAATTTAGTCTTATATGTTATTACTATATCTTAATAGCTCAATTTCATCGCATTAAAATTAAAGAAATTCGTTAAAAAGTTCAGAAAATATTTTTGGTTAAATTACATAAAAATACCCTCAATTGTCGCTGTTTTTCACTATGATACCTTACACAAATTTAATTACAATAAAGTGCCTTAACCACCATCAAATTTATCCCAACAACAGTAAGTTAATTTTTTGATAACATGGTTTTCTTAAAAACAAAAATACCTATACATAAGTGATGATTTAGCATTTCTACTCTTCCTTCCCTTCCGACTATCCACCATTCCACAGCAGGCTTCCCTCTTCTCTGCCCTTCCTTTCCTGCTCCTCCACCCCTCTTCTCCTCGTCAGCCACATGCGACAACTTGTCATTTCCTTTAAAACACCTCGATACCAATATACCATCATGTTCTCTAAAGTCGACTCCGGCACTACCTCTTCTAATTCTCTCACCACGTCGAAAGGATATTCGATGTGGCAAGAGCCAAAATGTATTTTAGTGCAGTATAATTAGCTTAAAATATTTTAGAGTAATTAAAATAGTCGAAGGTGTTGTAATGAAAACCAACGAGGGTTGAGGATATTTTGGGTTGAGGATATTTTATTGCAGTCTACTTTTGATACAACTATCTGTACTCAACCTCGTATCCGACCTAAACCAGAAAAAAAAATGTATTCTAAACCATAACATAAATGGTCTATATATAAAAATGTGTTTTGAGAGAAACACTAATGAAATGTGTATATATACTTGGGGTTTCTGGTCTTTGTATGGGCTGACAGCCCAATTACTTAATACAATACACTGGCCCTATCCCAGTTCATCAGGGGGAAAAAATGGTCTATATATAGCATCGGTTAAATATAGATAGAATGCCATAAATCACAAGATATTCAGAAGAAAAATAGATGAAGTGAAATAAAAATGCTGCTGCCCAGGATCGAACTGGGGACCTTTTGTGTGTAAGACAAACGTAATAACCACTACACCACAGCAACTTGGTCGTTGAAATGGTAAACACTTATAACTAAATATATTAGAATACAAGTTATTTGGTTCCACCCATCTAAAATCCCACCCAATATGGAGTAGTAGGAGAGGCCATGGACAATGGAAATAGATTAAGGATGCTAATTGAAGTATTCAGCTTGTTCGGTTTGTTATAAATAAATCAAACATTAAGTAGTTTTTGAGCCGGACCAAATTCAATAACCAAACTTATAAACATTATTCATCCCTTTGAAGGGCTAGGCACGGATGTTTGCTTAAAGGTTTTAATGCGGCTGCGAGCAATCACAACCGGTTATCTTCCCTTCATGGTTGTGGTTGCTGCTACCAACCGCGACCACACATATCTTTTCTCTTAATCGCATCTGAGTAAGTCACATTGAGAACAAAGATAGATGCAATTTCCATGGTCTTCTTAAGTTTTAGCTTTGTGATTTCTTGTCGCTTGAGTTGTATTATGTATGCAAAATGTAACATTCTCATACTTCTAGAAACTTAATTTAACTGAATTTTTCGAAGATATTCATAATACTACATATCGATTAGTTTTGATACCTTTCGAAGACATTTTTACAATGATTTCCTTGTATAATCATGATTAAAATAAACAGATATATAAATAAAGGGAACATGACCTTTATTTTAAGTCAATAATCATATCCACAAACTATAAAATGTATTCAATAATTGAAGTTACAAATTATATTTCGAAAAAAAATTGGGCACCACCTCTAAGTAATTACAAATTTTCATTCAAATTAAAATTGACATCACATAATCTACCAACCAAATTTCTATGTGCGTGCAAAAAATCTAGTAGCGATAACCATTGGGAACGATTCCTGTCCTTTAGATAAAAATTATTCATTCCTCAATCGTATTCCATGCACGCAAAGTGTTGTTGCTTCCATGCTCTGTCTCGCTTTTATTCTAAATTGTTCAGGAGAAAATGATGGGCACCAGGTCAGTTTCTGCATTCAAAACACAAGAAATACTCTCATATCAAGAATAGAAAAGGCATTGATTGGGAGCACATCTATTTATAATCACAAACTATAAAATCTTGAAGAAGATAGTTTTCAGGGTTTTCAACTTGGTGATTGTATTGAGTATCACACACACACATAACACACACACACATATATATATATTGCACTTTACACGATTGAAGATTAAAATAAAAATAAAATCTTTCACAATCAAATAATATCACAGAAGTTATGGAAATATTTACGTAATTGAGATTCCCGACAGCTGCACTTGCGTTTAGCAAACGTCCGACTAGTATTGGACATACGTATGCGTATTCTCCGGATTTGTTGAAGACTGATGGCCAGACGTCTTATCAGACGTCTGGATCCGCTCTGTTATTTGGATAGATCCTGATTATTAACCGCTACAGCGGCGACTGCATGTCCAGACGTCTGGAGCTTCTCATTCAGACGTCTGACATGCCCTGTTGTTTGGCGAACATCTGCAACTCCTTCTGCAGACGTCTGATGCTGTCTTGGGAGTGACGGGATCTAGACATTTATATGTTGATTGAGATGTTGAATAACCTAGAAAAATGCAGAGAGTGGATCTAGGTTGAAATTTGGAGGAGGCATATGACCTTAACCAGGGATAACAAAAACACCCAAAGATTTTGAGACATGTATAATTAGATGAACGTTGAAAGAGTTTTTCAAATGGGAACTAGAAATTAAGAACCGGTGGAGGAAAACGATTTATGAGATAAACGGCTGTTTGAAAAACATGACTCCAATACTTAGTGAGAAGAGAGCCCGCATGTAAGAATGTAAGACCGGTTTCGACATGGCAATGACGACGTTCTAATGTGCATTGTGTTGGTTCATTTAGATCAGGCGGACCGCCTGGCGTTGAGCATGACCCTTCCCCCGGAGAAAGATTGTGATTAGCACCAGCAGCGTCTCTAAAACCCTAGATGCATCGAATCCGGTCGACGCATCAAATCCTTCTTTTCGAGAAGGAAGTAAGGCATTGGAATTTGGAAAAGAAATTCAGGAGTGTGTGGAGTAGTGGTGAGATGAGAGACACCATAGGAGGTGAGAATGGAGGCAAAGATGTGTATTCACCGCCATTATCAGAATATATTGATATAAGTGGTAATTGAAAATATGTTTCGATAAGTTTTTTGAATTGGGAGAAGATAGCGGCAACATCAAATTTACGTTTCATAAGATACAGCCAGACGTATTTTGTGTAATGATCAACAAAATTGTGTGATAACGAAAACCATCATACGAAAATTCAGTGGGTCCCCAAACATCAGTATAGATTAATTGCAAAGGTTTAGAAATACGAAGAGAATTTTCAGAAAAGGAAGTTTATGGTTTTTATTGCATTTACAAGAGTTACATTGAAAATTATTAAGTACCGAGACATTAGACAATAATTTATTTCTCCTTACGACTGACCAAAAAGGGATGACCAAGACGAGAATGCCACTCATTTATTTCGGATTTGGAGATGGCGTGAATTTGAGGTTGGATGGACCGTGGGAAGTAGTAGACATCATTATAGCTAACCCCGCGAAGAAAAGACGCCCCCATATGAAGATTCTTCACCAAAAAATGATAGGAAAAAAACTCAAGTGAGAATGTATTTGATTTGCAAAATTTGCTAATAAAAATTAAGTTTTGAGTAATAAATGGTGCACATAGAACATTATCTAAAAGAAAGGGATTTTAGGAAGACCGTAATGTTGTTTTACCGATATGAGAAATTTTTAAACCCGAACCATCAGCTTTGTTGATCTTATCGGGATCACCGTAATCGGTGTAGCTATGAAGAGTCCCAAACATCAGACGTAATATGACGAGAAACACCGGTGTCCAATATCCAGGAGGAGAGAGCGGGGCGTTTGGAATTTATGTTATTGGCCACAGGTTGAAAGAGCGTCTGCGACGGATGTTGCGATGGATTGGTTTGCACTGCGTTCTTATGAAAGAAACGAGCGAGTTAACGACAGTTTTTAGTGTGGTGACCGGGATGCTTGCAGGAGTTGCAGTAGGAGTTGGAGCGGGACGAGTTGTGCACGGCGGAGTACTAGTTGTTGTTGTTGCGAGTGAAGTTGTGGTTGCTACTGCAATTGTAGGAGGCACTTCCACATTATTGCAGAGGATGATAGAAAGAACGATTGGGTTGGTTGACATAATTGGCAGTTGTGAAAGAGAGACGCACATGTGTCTTCTTTTTTCAGATGGCGTTCATAGTCTATGGGTTTGTCATAAAGCTCGTAAAAAATGATGGCGTTATCACGAACCCGGATAGCAGCTGCGACTTCTTTGAATTCAGGTCCGAGGCCAGCAAGGATGTGAAGAATAAGGTCATCTTTGGGAAGAGTGTGATTGGCGAGAGTAATATCGTCGGAGATAGATCACATTTCTTGTCGGTACTCGCTTATAGATTGCGAGCCGCGTTGATTGTTGATGAGACGTTTCTTGAGCGACATAACTCGTGAACGAGATTTGTTTGCCAGAAGAATAACAAGTCGATCCCATACTTTCTTTCTTGGATGAAGAAACAGAGGAGATATGGGGCTGGATCGTCTTGATCCAATTGCCGAGAATGGCATTGAGAATGAGTTGACCCTAACGGTACCATTAATGGTAGTCTAGACTTTCAACATGCTTGGTGTTGTTGATGTTGGTGATGGTCCTCGGAGGAGGAGATTTGGAGCCGTCAATGTGACCAAGAAGATCGTCGTATAAGGCTGATTGAATTTGGGACCTCCACACAGTGAAGTTTGTGTGGGAATGTTTTGTTGGAAAAGAGAATTTGGAAATGACGGGATTGAGTTTTGAGAGAAAGTCATGGATAAAAATTGAGCTTTTAATCGTAGGGTTTTGATACCATATAAAATCTTAAAGAAGATAGTTTTTAGGATTTTCAACTTGGTGATTGTATTGAGTATCACAGATGTATATTTATTATACTTTAGACGATGGAAAAATAAAATAAAAATAAAATCTTTCATAATTAAATAATATTACAGAAGTTACGGAAAGATTTGCGTGATTGAGATCTGCGATAGCTGCACTTGCGTTTAGCAGACGTTTGACTACGATTGGATAAACGTCTACGTGTTCTCTGGATTTGCTGAAGACAATGGCCAGACGTCTGGATCTTCCTCATTAGACATCTGGCCCGCTCTGTTATTTGGATAGACTTTGATTATTAACCGCTACAGCGGTGGCTGCATGTCCAGACGTCTGGAGCTTCTAATTTAGCCTTGCTCTGTTGTTTGGTAGACGTCTGCACCTCCTTTTGCAGATGTCTGATGTTGCCTGGGGCATTTGTTGCTAATACAAACGAAATGAGCAATAAGAGAAAAAATAGCATTAAATGCTCTTTATGGCCATTCCGATTTGGCCTTAGAGTTACAAGTGAAAAGAACTATGATTAGTCTAATTGCAGCATTTCCCTTTTTGGCATGCACTTATCTAAACTTTTCCCGCAAATTCCGCGATAGATAGGGAAGAGATACGTTCAAAACAGTAGCAGAACAAATAGCACCTCACCGAAAACGCCGTCATGATGATGAACTAGATTGAAGAGCACACCGGCCCGTGCTTTTACTTACTTTCTAGTTCAAAGTACCGGATTTGAAAGAAACGCTCATGCCTGAGCATCCTCTTGTCAAAATTTAAAAAAACCAGACAGACAACCAACAAGAACAACAACAAAAAAAAAGAGATAAGCTCCTGCTCCAGATCTTTTAACGGAAGGAATTAAATCAGTTTTTGAGGATTCGATATAATGTGGTGCAATGTTTCTGAGTGTCGACATATAACCTAATATTCAATCAGGAAACACTTTAATGTATAACTTATGGGGACTTTAAACCCCACTTCTTATAAAAAAAAATGCATAAGCTAGTAACTTGATGATAGAATCATATCTAGGTTCTGGCATAATTAAAGAGTTCCTTAGTTGTATGTGGCCCAGTAGTTCTAAAAACAAATTAAAGTGGTTAGCATCTTGCAATCTTTATCCTAATTATTGCTTAATGACAGATCAATCCATTAGGACCATATTGCATGACCAGCATTCTTTAAAGAAAGACAATACTGAACAACAACGGTTTTTTTTCGGGTGTCTCTCTCGGATAATGGCTGAGATCTTGTTTAGTGAAAATGGATGGGTGAGATTAGTTGTGAGACTAGGCTCCTTATATTTTCAACTACAACCATAAACTTTAAAAAGTAAAGTTTATTAGAAAACCCCCGAAAATATAGAAAATAGTAACTAGCCGAGGAAACAACTCCTTATGATCACACATCAAAGTGTGTGCATGATAAGTAAGCATATGGGCAAAAATTATTTATTGTCTTCCCTGTTGCTTGTAGTTGAAATGTAATGTGCATACAGCTATATGCAGATCTAATTACCGTACTTAAAACATCGTTCTTTTATTTGGTTGGAACACATCTTTTACTACACAAAATGCCCATAGGGTTGGGTGTTGTTGCAGCGGGATCCTACTTGTCTATTAATTTCATGCACTGATACCTATTGTCGGAAAAACATTAGATTTATATTGTTCCAACTACAGGTTTACTAACTCGATTTATCGTTCCGTTTGCATTTTGGAGCAAAAACGACATAAAACCAAAAATTTAGCAACTACGTGAGGCGCCAGCTACACCCAACCAAAAAGTGCCTTATATATAGGTATAGGTAACAAGGTTCTGAAGCCTACAAGCAGCATCTCTTACTTCATTATGGAAAGGCAATGGTGCATAATAACCTATATATACCCACTTATGCAACAGTATTTCAGCCAATAATATAAAAAACGAAGACATGTCTTGAATTTCAAAATAGACTCAAATATGTCGGTTATGTCTGCATGCATATATAACAAATGCCCCTCATGCTGTGTTAAGATGTGAGAGGAGTACCTATAATTAAGGATATCTCAACTTGATCTGGCTTTAGGTTGCTTCATGAACCATATGAACTACACACACGGACAAAGAAAGATGCACGCATCATATATTCATATATGCTAATTCTGTTTCAGTAAAACAATGATATAACTAAGGAATTTGTTGGTGCCCTGAAGAGTAAAAGCAACCAGATAATATACTTAGAAGATTATTTAATTAGGATTCAACTCAAATGTAAATATGCTAGGTTGTTATCTGCACAACCAAATGGCAAGTGAAGGCCAACCTCTTCGCTGCATAAATCAATTTCGTACCAAACAGATCATAAGATATTAGTACCAACTACATACATATATTATTCCTTAACTTAGTTCCAAGATCATGGATACTCACAGGATAAGATTTTTCACCTTTATTTTTGTTTTAAATAAATTAGAAAAGAATACTAACTCCAGCAATGGATCGGTAAAAAGAAAGTGCAAACCTTCTTCATATCTTCAAGCAATACCGATATTCCTCAACGAATCTATACTTTTGCAATATCTTACACAGCTCAGGGCATCTACTAAAATTTAAATTGACATGTCCTCTCAAATTCCAAAGGAACAAGGTCCAAGCATGCATTGGACCTAAGGGGTACAAGGAACTAATATTGAGAACACCCTTTAGGGAATAAGATTCCAGCTATTTTCATATAGGAAAATTCAAACCAAAAATGGATTATTATGGATCTATTCTCCAACATATATCACAAGTGAACTTATGCGAAAAAAGAAAAAAAGAGGAATCGGTTCCACGAATATGGTCAAGTGTGGGCATGTGAATTGATGGAAAAAGTTTGAAGTGAGGGTCCACAACTTAATAAAGAAGGACAATAATTTTTGAGAGATGCTATGAAGATCGTAAATGTAATGCTCCTTTGATTCCAGATTCTATAAATCATGCCTTATAAGTAATGCCATAGCGTGCATACCTCGTTGCAAGGAAGCATTTAGAACAATAAGCTGTCCAGCTCACTTTCCCAGATACAACAGAAACTGTACCTGGTATCATATCTAATTTTATGATGTTTTCTTTCGGATTACTCAACCCTAATGTAGCCTTGTTTGTGAAGGAAATGTATCACCGCTATCAAGGCACATTTTCGGCAGAGGGACGTTTGTTTTCACAAGGAGGTGGTAAAGTTCAGAGTGATCAAGGGCTTCTTCTGTCAACCGATGCCAAGCCGAGGTTGAAGTGGACCCCAGAACTCCATGCGCGCTTCATCGAAGCAGTAAATCAACTTGGTGGACCAGACAGTGAGTGTTAATAATCCCCACGAACTTTCATTGTGTGTGTTTTCTTATACAACAACAACAACAACAACTGAGCCTTTTATCCCAAGCATAAGGGGTAGGCTACATGAACCAACATGAGAATCACGCCGGGCCCAACACATGAATCCTCTGTCTCCACTCACTTCTATCGAACAATATACTTTCATTGAGTCCTTTGGCAACCATATCATTTCGTATCACCTCCATCCATGTTTTCTTCGGTCTCCCTTTTGCCCTTTTGCCATTACCCATATCGAGAGTATCTATTCGTCGAACCGGTGCTTCCATAGGTCTGCGTCGCACATGACCAAACCATCTAAGCCGGTTTTCCCGCATCTTCTCCTCCACGGGTGCTACACCAACTTTTGCACGGATATCCTCATTTCGTACCTTGTCTTTTCTAGTGTTACCGCACATCCAACGGAGCATGCGCATCTCCGCTACGTGCATCTTCTGTGTATGATGCTTTTTAGGAGCCCAGCATTCTGTACCATATAATAAGGCAGGCCGAATACCGCTCCGATAAAACTTCCCTTTCAATTTTAACGGAAAGTTACAATCACACAAAATCCCTGTTGCACTCCTCCATTTCAACCAACCAGCTTGGATCCTTTGATTAACATCACTATCGATCTCCCCATTCCTTTGGATGATGGAACCTAGATATCTAAACTGGTCGCTCGGTGATATCTCTTGCCCTTCCAATGTCATACCAATATGGTTTTGATTTCTCTGGCTACTAAATTTGCAGTGCATATATGCTGTCTTGGACCTGCTCAATCTGAATCCCCGAGATTCCAATGTTTGTCTCCATAATTCCAATTTGGCATTAACCCCTGCTTTCGTCTCATTTACTAGAACAATATCATCAGCGAATAGTATGCACCAAGGGACTTCATCTTGGATAGTTCTAGTAAGCCCATCCATCACGATGGTAAACAGGAAAGGACTTAATGCAGATCCTTGATGTAAACCAATAGTAATCGGAAAATCACTTGTTAAGCCACCGCAAGTTCTGACATTTGCCACTACTCCGTCGTACATATCCTTGATTATGTCAATATACTTGACGGGGACCCCCTTTTTCATCATTGTCCTCTATAATACCTCTCTAGGTACCTTGTCGTACGCTTTTTCTAAATCAATAAATATCATATGCAAATCTCTTCTCTTCTCTCGAAAGCGCTCGACAAGTTGACGAAGCAAATGAATCGCCTCTGTCGTCGATCGTCCAGGCATGAACCCAAATTGGTTCTCTGTTATCTTAATATCCTTCCTTAGCCTGTGTTCAATCACCCTCTCCCAAAGTTTCATGGTGTGACACATTAGTTTTATTCCACGGTAGTTTGAGCAACTTTGAATGTCACCCTTATTCTTGTAGATAGGTATAAGGATACTTTTCCTCCATTCATTTGGTATCTTTTTTGTCTGCCAAATCTTATTAAACAGATCTGTCAGCCATTTAACGCCTATTTCGCCTAAGCATCTCCAAATCTCGATAGGAATCCCGTCAGGACCAACCGCTTTTCTTAAACCCATTCTGTTCAAAACTTCTTTAACCTCAGTAAGTCTTATTTTACGCATGAAATCACGATTTATATCTTGAGATTGAATGACAAGTCCATCCAAATTCTTAGTAAAGCTCTCATTGAACAATTTGTCAAAATAATATCTCCATCTTTCCTTGATATCCTCATCTCGAACTAAAACCTTCTGATTTTCATTTATTATAAAATCTTTAAATATCTTTAAATATCATAAATTTCATAAATTTCAGATATCATAAATTCATAAATTTTTAAAATCTTTAAAAATTTCAAATAACACCATTAAATTGCAGATAAAATCTTTAAATATCATAAATTTCAGATAACACGATTAAACTGCCACCTAAAGTTTCAGATAACACCATTAAATTGCAAGCAAAGTGCAATTTAATTGTGTATAAGTAATTGATAAAGTTCAATGGATTTAACTTGTAAGTAGTGATTAGTTCATGGGGGTTCACAATTACTTGTTCTTTTAGGAAGTTTTTTTTGTCTTAAATTACTTATTTTTTTATGATATAGAGGTGAATAGTATAGAATTTCTCACGTTTATTATTTTGTTTCGTAAAATATCTAAACTAACCTCATTGGTGCAAGTTCCAAAGAAAATTTAAAAAGATGAGAAGATAACATTCATTTAATATGAGGGTAATTTAGGAAAATTTACTGGGATGATAATATTATAATTTTTCTTTCAAATAGGCTTTAAATCATATCTTAATCGCCGTGCAAAAATTTAAAAGGACAAGTAATTGTGAACGGAGGGAGTAATGATTTAGCCTGGATTTTGGGATATCTAACATCAGTCATCATGTGCAGAGGCTACTCCAAAAACAGTTATGAGGGTCATGGGCATTCCGGGCCTTACCTTGTATCACCTTAAAAGTCATCTTCAGGTACTTAACTGCTAATCCCCACCCCCACCCCCACCCCCACCCCCACCACACACACACACAAAAATAAAAAAATAAAAAATAATAATAAAAATGTTAGTGCTTCCCTCCATTATATAACTGAAGTTGATCTATTGGGTTTACAGAAATATAGGCTAAGCAAAAATCTCCAAGTTCAGTCAAGTTTCAGGAATATTAAGGATGGTAAGGAAACAGTCTTTAAAAGTTTTAAGGCTAAATTGCAGACAACCTCCCTCTTGCTTGCAAGTATTTAAATATGCAATGTTACTGGAAAAGCGGGCAGTAAATCAAGGATACTTAAGGGGCTTTAAAAAAGTTGCTGAAATAGAAAAACGATGGCTGAAACTCCGATTGAAAGTGCTTCTGCAATTAGAGGGAGATAGCATACTATACAGGCAAAGAAGAAGGAGGTTTCATGCAATATAGATAATTTTAGTTTAGAACTCTTTATAGATACCATGAATTATTGTTGCAATGTGCAACCCCCCAAGGGTATAACATATCAGCAGACAAGACATCTGAATTGGATGAGCCACTCAAGGGCAATGCAAACTTTATACAGGAAACAAGCAAGTAAGAGCTCAACGAAGACTTTTCCAAAATATCATGTCCTGCAAGATAATTTACATACTTAGAAATTGTATCTCAGAACTTCGCAGATAGACAAAGCTATTCTGATGCAAATGGAAGTTCAGAGACATCTGAATGAGCAACTAGAGGTAAAAGAACAATTTAAATCTCTATGCTTGATATAGCAAGTTAACTTCCCGATATTCAGTTTCATTCACTTTGGTCACACTTGGCATTACCTACGTCTCTCTGCTACTTCTTTCTTATGTGTTTGCCTATCACTTTCTTAACTACATAGAAGTTTTCTAGTTCATACAATCCCCCCCCCCCCCCCAAAAAAATTTTATACTTCTATATGTGTTTTTCAATCTCTATAACGTAAGCGCGTTTTAAATTAACTACCTTACAGACATCAACTTTTCTATAAGGCAATCGATAACCTTTTGATTCTCAAAAGTCTCTATTGTAACTTGCTTGATTCCTCCTTATCTGTTCGAGTGTGGATAAAAAGAATAAATGCATGTGTAGACGATAACAGAAAATGAAGTAATAACGACACCTCAGTCTCGCCTTCTAGCCGTAAACAATTAATTTATCTTATAGTATGTTACAGTTGGAGTTTACTGATTTTAAGAACACATGAATCAAAAACTGCTTTATGCTTCAAGTACATGAAGGTGGAAGATGCAAAACAACTTCGAAAACGATTAAAAAGTTCAATCATATTAGCATCATGATGCAAAACAACTTTGAAACCGGACATGGGTGAAGTTTCAAATAAAATCTTCCAAAGATCAGGCTATGTGCCATGACTAATGCTTAGAAATTTTGTGCCTATACATAAAGCATAAAAGTAAATACAACCCAATTGTCCTTGGTTAAATATGTTGTTTTGGGTAGCACAGGGTGACCCTTGTAGGACCTAACCGTCCCCTAAATGAATTAGATTAGTCTCTCTCTGAGCATAAAACATTGCAAATGCTTATAAGTAGAAACTATTCTTGATCGAAACAGGTCCAAAGACGGCTACAACTTCGAATAGAGGCACAGGGAAATCATTTGCAAACAGTGCTGGAGAAGGCCCAGGAGAGTCTTGGAACACAGAACTTGGGTTCTACAACGAGGATCGAAGCCGCAAAACAGCAGCTCTTTGAACTCGTACCTAAAGTATCAAGTGAATGTCTTAGTACGCAATCTTTTGGCCATTCAAGAAACCGAAGATTGAGAGATAGCAATGGCATGAGTTCAGAGGGACAGCAAAGCCATACAATTAGAGACTATCCTTATTTAGACCAACCAAACAGTAAAAGGATACGCTTGGATCTAAATATCGATGAAGACAATGATTACATTCCGGATTGCAACCTATTTGATTTGAATGCTCTTGATTGGAACAAGAGGACGTGAAGGGTGATTAATAGAGCGAGATATGTGAAATGTTTTGTATTGGTAAGTCATATGTTATTGAAGAAGCTCTATAAATACCACATGCATTGCACTACTTACTATTGACCAGGGAGTAATGATACCTTCCGAAGTTTGTTAAGCTCGGATGGATAAATAGAAAGTAACTCGAGAGTTGCGAAAAAGACCTTCATGTTCCCGCTATTTCCAACTGTTTAATTAGAAAGTTGTATAAAACTACTTGTCGAGGTGTTGTTGGTATAGTTTTGAAACACGAGCTTGCAAAAGAACTCCTCAGCAAGAAGCTTTCTGGAGAATATTTTATAGCAAGAAACTTAATTTGGAATTAAGCATAATGCGAGGAGGGACAAAATTGATAATTTATGGAAACTGAGATAGTTCGAACCATAATGACATGCAATTTGTTTTCTTGAAGGTCTATCATCTAACTTCCTGATAATGGAAGGTTCAATAACGAGAAAAAAATGCTAGCATGATAAGCAGGACAAACACACACTTGAAAATGATAGTTTCCCCTCAAGAAACGAATTTGTACATGCAAAGCATATGGTGCATGTTATGAACTTAATCCATAGTGTGCAATCAACAACACTACAATAAAACAATGACAAAGCATGGAAGTTCATGTTGACAAAAGATTTCGCATTTCAGTATAACAGCGCACATTTACCTCATGTAGTAATTGATCAAATGAGGCTTCCGATCGTCCAAGCGGCAGAATATACCGATCCTTTTTTTTATTCTTCCATGCATTTTACACATTTGGGATCCATAAGTCACTGCAGCAAACCATTACCATTTAGAGGTGCATACACCGTTGTTCCTCAAATCAATGAGAGGCCAAACAACTCAATTAGTCAATTTTATATGTAAATTTTTCTTTTTCTAATTCATGGATTCTACAAACAAATCAAATACGTACGAAACTCTTCATACAATATCTAAATTAAGATGCAATGGAGGTGGGTTGTATTGCAGTGGTGGTGAATTCTATTGGGGTGGTGGAGGGTTGAAATGGTGGTGGTGTAGTTGGAATTGGGGTTGTGGCGGGAATGTTTGAGGCATTTCATCGAACAGTTGGTGGTTGTGGAGAGTGATGGTGGTTTTGAAGAGGTGGAGGATTGTGTTGGTGGTTATAATGAGCTCCGGCCATAGCTCCCACAGGGGGACTCTGATGCCAATGATACACCCCCACAACTCTCACGATTCCATCGATCGATGCCGTTGCATCTTCTGAGTAGTAAAGATAAAGTGTGTCCTCTTTATTTCTTCCAATATTTACTGGACAACACAAACTATCCACAACAACTAATGCACTAAAATAGACATAAAATCAAAATTGGAAATGAAGAACTAAACTAAGAAAAAAAGATAACAACTTAGGCCATGTTTGGGTATAGAGTTAGGATAACCAGAGTTTAATTTTAAATAGAGGTGCATGTGATTCAAACTCGGTTTGCAAGGCCCTCCACTTAAAAGTTAAGCTTTGATGCAATGTTTGGTTTTATAGTTTTCTAAATTTCAAAATGTTGTTTTCGAATATTTAAACTACAAAATAGATGTTTTCTTAATACATTTTGAAATTTAGAAAACTTTGGTTTGGGTTGGGTTTTGTAAACTCCGGTCATACCAACTCTGAATCTTTGATGATCGGAGTTTTCTAAGCCATGTGATAGAATCCAATTGAAATATGTGATAGTTAGATTTTCGAGTTAAGTTTAGATCACTTTACAAGACTCCGTCTAGGCTAACTTAAATTCATTCCTGACCAGGGACCAGGGTCTAAAACATCCTCAGCCTAAAAGAAAACAAACAACCCTGTTCGAAGAAATGAGCGAGAGACCAAATTACCCCTGCCTGTAAGTGGCAGCCCCACCATTTAATCCTTTTAGGGTTTGTTTGGCTGCAAAAGAAGAACTGAATTGTGTGATAAGTTGGGCCTTTTTTAGTCCCATATAGTATGAGTTTAGTGTTTGTTTGGTGGAGCGAAACTATTGAATTGGAGTGATTTTAAGCTAATGTTTGTCTTCCATAAACTTAACATTTAGTTTGATTTCATAACTTAGGATGAGGTCATCTAGATGAGCATATTATTCTTATCCTCACAAAAGACAGAAAAGATGGAGGGAAGAAAATTAATTATAACCATTTCCTATTTCTTTCAGGGTTTTTTCGATACAAGTCCCTCAAAACTTCAATATTTCCATATTAGTCCCTCAAAACTTGGTATTTGTTCCCGGGTCTTTTAAATTAACTAAGTTACTCGATATCGGTCCCTCTGTTTGAATCCCGTCAAAATTTAATTCGATGGCGCGGTTAACCCCTTAAACACGGGTGTAAATTGACCAAAAATGCCCTCCGATCAATTTATTGTTTCAACTACCAAAAAAACAAAATTTAGGATTTAGCAACTAATTAGAGAATTAGGCAAGTTTTAAAAACCATTTAGGGATTTAGCACATTTGGATCACATAGGCGCCACGTAGGATGCCCGGTTTGGAAAGTGCCAAGTCAAATTCCGCACTTGCAAAGTGCGGAATTGGACTTAGCCTCAGCTTAGACGTGGCCAAGTCTTATTCCACATTTTGCAAGTGTGGAATTCGACTTGGCCTCAGCCAGAAAGCTATGTCTCTGTAGGCCAAGCATATTCCGCACTTGCAAAGTGTGGAATAAGACTTGGCCACAGACAGAGATCCAGTTCTCTGTTGGCCAAGTGTATTCCGCACTTGCAAAGCGCGGAATATACTGGCATAAATACTCATGCGTAGCCTCATCCCTTTCCACTTTAATACATTAGACTCTCTCCCCCCTTCCTCCTTCTCTGAACCCGGGCCTTATCTCCGAAGCCAAGCCCCCTCCTACAACGTCGATCTTAAACCTCTCTCCTCCTCCTCTTTCGAAGCTATCAACTGTGGCCGATCCCTTCCTCGTCGAGGCCGAATTCTCATCCTTACAAGTGAGTTTTAATTTAAAATTAATTTGTTTGAAATTATTGTAAATTTGGATTTTTAATCAGTATGGTTTGGGTTTGGGTATTGTATTGTTAGGGTTAGGGTAATTTATGTTATGTTAGTGTTAGTGTTAGGGTTAAGGTAATTTAGGGTATTTTAGTGTTAGGGTTAGGGTAATTTAGTGTATTTTAGGGGTTAGGGTAATGTAGGGTATTTTGGGGGTTAGTGTCAAGGTTAGGGTAATTTAGGTTTTTTTAGTGTTAAGGTTAAAGTATTTTGGGGGATAAAGTTAGGGTAATTTAGTGTTTTTGTGAAGATTAGGGTTGGTGTATTTTGGGGGTTGGGTAAAATTTATGAGCACCGGATTTAAATTAAAATAGGGTATTAAATAATGTTGTTGTGAATGTTATAGAGCATATAAGTTTGTTTCTTGAGTTTTCGATAATTTCACAATTATTATTTATATTAGCTGCGATGGCAAATGAGAATGCTGTATTGAATTGTCATTATAACGGCACCTTAAATATTGAAGCGAGTGGAAGGCCGAACTACATTGGTGGAAGAAGTAAAATGATGAGGGTTAATAAATCATGCTCATACAATGAGTTGAAGCGAAATATTTATGCAACCACGCGGATAAATCCGAGAGATTATAAGATCGAATTGGTATGCAAGGTTCCGATCACAAGTCAGGACTACACAAGCGTTGAAGTAGCCGATGACAAGAATACAAACATGATGCTTAGTTTGTATTCTGAAAATCCATCAATACAGTGGTGAAATAAGCTGTACAATCGTATCCAAAAGATGTACAATCGCCTCAAGAAACAACACAATCACATTAAGCTTATGAACCACAGGGGGAATTTACACGCATACTCAATACGTTATAATGACAATTCAATAACGCATCCAATTCCATGCAAGTTCCATTCCATGGCACGCAGGTTGATACAGATATGTATAACTGTGATTGGAATTTGTATGGTCAAACAACGTCAAATCTGTACAATACGGATTTCACAATGGGGATGGCTGGAGCGAATAGGTAATGTTACGTTCCGTTTCCCAAAATACATAAATTTAGAACATGACAAAACCAACCATGCTGCCTATGGTGAGAAAATATCTTTCCATAGTCACATTACGGCTGTCAATCAGATATCAAGAGCAGTAAATAAATATCTACTTATCACATGTCCAAACCGCCACAATAAATAATAACAAAGGGTAGCGGAAACAAATAAAAATCTAATGCAGAAATAATATCCTAACATTGTCCCTTATAGGATCACAACGGCAAAACCATAACTAGAAAATAAATCTAAAGTATCACTAAACTAAATCAGCGGAAAGCTCTTCACTGTTCAGCTTGCCTGTCAAAGTATTCTTGATCTTCCTGCGATAAAATTAAAAGAATTGGGTCATGCAAAATCCAGACATCAGTGCATCATACATATCATAATAATAACAATAAACTAGACAGTGTGCTATACAGGATGTCATGTGTAAGAGTGATGTATGGGTATAAACAAAATTAAACACAAGTGTTATAACAACAGGCTATAGGCAGTCAAACATGTCACATGTATCCTAAGCTCTGTGTTTCTAAGTCAACTATCTTACAGGTATTTGAAATCAATGAATTTACTCCTCCATGTAACTTAAAATATATATCCCGTTACCCTCCGGGACCACGGACGCAAAATATATTCCGTTATCCCCCGGGACCACGGATGCAAGATGTATGAATAAAAAATGATTTTGTTCTGTTACCCCCAAGAACCACGGAAATATGTAATATCTTTTTAAATTACACTTCAGTTACACTTTTGATTTCCCACTTTCCCCAGGTTTCATTCTCCTAGTTGTTTACCGCCGAAGATAAAGATGAACTAGGATTGAACGTCTTGCCTTAATTTAGGGGTAGATGCTGTTTGGACATATCCATCCACCTCTCCGAAGATACCAAATTGATTTATGGCACCGTATATCGCGGGTTTGGACAGATACGATCGTTGTAGCAGACTTTATCAGATTCTCGCTCGTTTGTGAGAGGTTTTTGATTGTGGGGGCGCTTTTCCCTGCAGGCGCAAGCTCCTACATTTAATTACGTTACCGCGTTGCGATAACTACTTTCTCCTGTTCCAGCAGTTCACTTCGTGTCGTGTGTTATTTTGTTTGTTAAGATTGCCCGTGGATTGTATACGGAGACTAGTTTATGTCGTCGCCCGTAGGGCACGAATCAGTCCAAATCCATATATATTTTAGGTTTGAATTTAAGATGTATATATTCCATCATTTCAAGGAGATTTTATTTTACTTAAGGATCGTTAATCTATTTTTAGATTAAGATCAACTTAAATATATATGTGAGAATTTAGGCTCAGTTTATTTAACTAAGGATACGTTAGCGTTATTTGAGACTGAGATCAACTTAGTAATGTTTTAAGGATCATCTTATTTAGTTAAGATCCAACAGCAAAACATTGGGGCTCAGCTGCAAAAGAATTTCAGGGACTAAGCCAATTTGGGCTTAGTCTTGGGCATTTTCTCTTTTATTCAGAAATGCTAAACACTTGACTATTGCTCTTACGCTCACTTGAGAAGCACGTGAGGTGCTCAGACAATGGGCGCTGCCTTTCCTCTCCATCAAGAACCTATCATTATCACTGCGGTCCTTCTCGACCACCTTCGACCCCTGTCCGACTAGCCACCTCCATCTTCTTCTTCTTCTTCCCTTCAATCCATCTCCTTCCTCTCCCCGTCGTCGTCGGAGCACCAACTCTCTCTCTCACCAGTTGTAGGGTGTTTTTCGTCACCCCATTGAGATGGGAATACGCGCGCGCTTGTCAGGCGTACTACAGATTCCCCCTGCCTAGGGTAGGCCGGGGTTTAATGATTGTGGGGATCCGAATCTCCGGCAGCCGCGGACTAAGCTGCCGTTAATTACCCCTCGTCTTTGGAGCGAGAGAACCTCCGATTGACGGGTTAAACTGGTCATGCGAACTCAATGTGCAGTGTACGTGTGTTGTGTTTTGAAAGGGGGGTTTGGATATATCGGGAGCCACGCAGAGTTTTTACGGGGGTCCCGCTACCCGGATAGCGGGCTGGGGGTCAAGGGGGCTAGCAGCCCCCTTGCGGGGTGCGGAACAGCGCCCCGTTAGAAATTTTTTTCTAACAGGACAGTGTCGTGGTGTATGTGCACATATGTATATATATGTGTATATATATATATATGTATATATATAAGAAGAAAAAAGGGAAGAAAAGGCATCCAAAGGATGCGTGGGGGCAACACCTTGGGCGCTGTGCGCTTAAGTGCTGTGCGCTCAGGCGCTAGAGTGCCACGTGTCGGCACATGGGCGCTCTGCGCTTGAGCGCAAGCGCGCCACGTGTCGATACGTGAGTGCTTTGCGCTTCAGCGCCTGACGCTCGAGCGCAAGTGCACCACGTGTCGGCACGGGAGCGACTTGCGCTTGAGCGCAAGCGCGCCACGTGTCGGCACGGGGGCGACTTGCGCCTGAGCACTTGCGCGCCACATGTCGACACGGGGGCGACTTGCGCTCGAGCGCTTGCGTGCCACGTGTCGGCACCGAGGCGACTTGCGCTCGAGCGCTTGCGCTTGAGCGCAAGCACGCCACGTATCGGTACCGGGGCAACTTGCGCTCGAGCGTTTGCGCTTGAGCGCAAGCGCGCCACGTGTCGGCACGTGGACGCTTTGTGCTTGAGCGTAGGGCGCTGTAGTGCAAACGCGCCACGTGTCGGCACGTGGGCGCTTTGCGCTCGAGCGCTGAGCGCTTGAGGGCAAGTGCGCCGGCAAGAAAAGGAGGCTTTTAGCCTAGAACCAGAAGCTATGCTTCAAAAAGGAAATATTTATTATATATATATATGGAGTTAAACTCCTAGGATGTTTTGAAGCTGATGAAGGGGGTTCTTCTTCTTCCTCCTGTTGTTTGGCCGGATCTTGAAGATCAAGAAGTATGAGATTTTAAAAATCACTCCTTTTTGAGATCTGATGGGAGATCTGGGTTCCCCTTTTGTGGTTTTTGTGGTGGAAAGCTACTTAGTTTTGGAAAAGAAAGAGTAAAACTCTTGATTTAATTCAAAAGAAACGAGAAGGTTTAGAACCTTGGAGAAGGAGCAGGAGGCATAAAAAACCCTATTTTTTTGGGGAATGAAAAGTGTTTGCTTTATTCATCATCATGTTACCTTATATAGGCTTACATATTTACATATAGCCCCTTGGGCTTTACAAAAATGGCATTTTAGCCATCCCATGGCTCATGTACCATTTCATTTTTGTACATAAGCCATGGGCTTACAAAATATTGGCTTTATGCTCATTTTGTTTACATTCATGCATAAACAATTACATAAAAATTATTTATTACATGATTTTATTGTTGGCATGGGGAGGCTGGCTGCGGGCTCGACTTGGGCATGGGCCCACTTGACCTGGGCTTGGGCCCACCTGGCTTGGGGTTGACTTTGATTTTGACTTGGTCAACCGGGGTGTAAATTTTTACCCCAACACCAGTTATCAACTTTTTTCCCGTCATCAACCGAGAACTCTTCACCGCTATCAACTTCAACTCCTGCCTCAAGCCGAGCCTAACTCTTAGAACCCATCTCTTTCCTTCCTCCTCTTCTCAAAACGGGAGACCCAAACTCAAGCACCCGACTATTTCCTCTTCACCAAGACTGATGGAGGTCCTTTCGGATCTCCGTCAGATGTTGTCTTCCGTTGATCTCCCGGTGGATTTCGGCGGTGATCTTCTGTTGCGTGTGGGTCTCAATGGGTTTTGAGGGGATTGTTGATTTGAGGAGTTTAGCGCCGAGTACCTGCAAAGAAGTCCCGGGATAGTTTGGTACCACCGAGGACCCTCCGACAATCAAGTTAGTACTAGATCCGAGTAGAGTAACGGCTAAGTGGAATCAAGAATGGCTTACTTGACCCCTCTGTGATGAGGGTTTATATAGCGGCGGCAATACGCAGCAGTAGGCGCGAGAATCTCGCCGGCAGTTACGCTCCCGACGTCACGCCCGCGTAAAGAGCGGATCGCCCATTAATGGGGATCGTGATGGCGTGGAACGCGGGACGTTGCTGGCGGAGAATCTGCACATGGCGAGATTTGCGGAGCGGCGGTTATGCCTGTGAGTGGTGGAGTTGGTCGGTCGAAGGGACCGAGGAAGACGGCCTTGGCTGGGGAGCTTGGAACCGAGCAAGAGGGCTGAGGAGTCTTGGTCCTGTGGCAGCTCGGGGCGAGCTGAGGGGACGAAGAGGCAAATTTGCAGGGGCCCCGAGAAGGGCCAGCTTGTGCTTGCAGGTCGGGTACAAGGGTTGCCTGGTCGGCCTCCGTGGGCCCTTTCTTCTGGGTCTTGGGACATGTCATTCGCCATGTGTCCTGATCTTGCATCGTCAATATTGAGCATCATCATTAGCCCCCCACTCTTGTCCCAACCAGCTAGCGGGTCGGGTCAGGAGTGGACTGCCGGGCCTCCCGAGGTGAGCTCCTTCCTAAGGCTTCGTCGGGACGAGTCCTCGGGCTGTCAGTTTGTCTTTTCTGTCAGCGAATCAGGGCGAGATCTCTGTATTTAAGGAAGGTGCGCCGGTTCGTGTATTCTGCCACTGAAGCGACGACCAACGTGTCAAGCGTCGATTGGCCGACGCGACGTATGCAGGCCTGCGGCATCTGATGGGATACGGTCCAGCGTAGGATCGACACGTGGAGCGATTAGAGCCGCTGGATGTGAGGAGTCGTTTTGGCGGGAGATGACGGGCGTCGTTGGATGAGGTTGCTTGCAGCAATAAACAGGGGTGAGGCCCATCCTTAGGCCCCTACTCCTTCATATTTCCCTCTTCTAAGTCCTGGTTGCTCGACACTCGTCTTCCTTCTCTCGCTTTCGGTTCCCGAGGATTCTCTTTTTCAAGATTAGATGTCTTCTTTTATAGAGTCAGTAGATGTTGTAGGAGTAGGTTCTAAGGACCATTTAGTTGTGTCCGAGTCCTCCCGGGGAGCAGGGGTCGGATCCTCTCCCTGGGATCGTGCGGCGGGGGCAGCCCCCAGGGAGGAGGCGGCGGATGCGGCCTCCGGCACCTCGTGTTGGGTGAGGCATGAGGACGAGCTCGCCAATGCTCGGGCTCGCTTCCACATCCCCTCGTGTTACAAGCTCCGACTAGCCAAGGAGGGAGAGAGGGCGGATCAAGTACAGGGCAGGGAGATCGCCTTGTATTTGGAAGCTTTTTGGGGCGGAATGCGCCTGCCCTTCTCTCCCGAGGTCGTCGCAGCGCTGAATTTTTTCGGTTTGGCCCCCGGCCAGTTAGTGCCGAACTCGTGGAGGATCCTTCTCGGGTTCTTGATCCGCCTGAAGTTAGAGGCGGTTCCCTTCAGCCTCTCTCTTCTCGATTCTTCTCTCGTCTTCAAAAATCACCCCGGTGGTCGAGCGGGCGACCCGAGATGGGTCTATCTCTCTTTCAGAAAGCGGTCGGGGGGCGCTGCCGGGACCGGGGTCGTGGCCTTGCCCTCTTCTATTCATGATTGGAAGAAGAAATTTTTCTTCGTTTCCCCTTCCGACGGAGAGGACTGGCCCGTGCCTACCAAGTGGTCGAGGGAGAAATGTTTGCCGGGAAACCAGTCCAATGACCCCGCCGCGGTGAGAGTGGCGTCGTGGGAGCCCATCCTCCGACCTGACGTGTTGTTGTCTAAGAGGGTCCTGAGTTGGGCCGGGCTCAGCCCCGTTGAGTTCGTCGGTAAATTAGGCTTGCTTTTTGGCTTGTGTTTTGCTCGTGTCGTTGACTTGTTGGGTATTTGTTTTGTGCAGGATCCATGGACTTCGACTCACTTAAAGCCTCCATGCGCCACCCGAGGAAGGTTACGAAGGCTGGGGAGCCAGCTCTTCTCGCGCGAAGCCCGCCTCGGCTCCTACTGCTCTGGTGGTGGTATCCCGCGAGCGTTCGGGGGCGGATCCCGCCCCGGGTCCCAGCAGAGTGTCGGGCCGGAAGCGGGCCCTGGTTCTGGAGGATCCGGGCTCGGAGGAGGAGATCGGCTCTCCCTTGGAGCCGCTCAAGAGGAGCTCCCAGAGACCATCCCGGGGCCTGTCCTCGCTGATCATGGTGGAGGAAGGGGGCCTCCGGTTCGCGGTGCCATCGGGGCTATCCGTTGCGGATAGCCTTCTGCATGAGATAGAGGTCTCGGCTGGAGGTAGAGTTCCCGGGGGACCTTCAGGGCTCAGCTGGCGTCCATCGCACAGGAGTCCGTGCAGGTAAGTGTTTGGTTCATTGTGAGATTCGGTGCCTCCTTCATCTTTCTGATCTCTTTCGTATCTCCCAGGTTCTCCAGCACGTTGCCCTCGCCTTGCGTATGGAAGCCGAGGTGGTAGCCCCGGCGCTGGAGGCTGCGGGTCGGCTCGCCTCTTTAGAAGAGAGCTCCAGGCGGGAGCTGGAGACGGTGACGGAGAGGGTTGCCGCCTTGGAAGGCGAGGCGGAGGCCGGGAAACAGGAGGTAGCCCGGTACCACGAGGCTGCCGAGGCCAAGCTCGGGTATGCTCAGGTACTTGCCGGCAACCTGAAGAGGACGGTGAAGACCCTCCGGAAGGAGCTTGGGGCGGCGTCCGAGGCGGCCGACCTGAAGGCGGCGAAGGCGGTGGAGAGCTACAAGAAGTCGAAGGACTTTTATAATGACCTGGCCATGGCTACGACCCGCATCTGGCACGAGGCCCTCGATGCCGTTAAGGCCCGGATGCCTGAGCTTGCCGACGGAGATCTCCGAGCCGAATTCCTCCTCGCGGACGCCGATGAGCAGGGGGAAGAGGTTCCAGACGAGGAAACCGCCGAGGACCCCACGCGTCACATGGTGGATGTCGAGGACCCCGAGGTCGCACATGGCCCCGAAGTCTAGAACCCCCGTCTTCTTCCTTTTATTTCTTTTTTTTCGGAATTTTGTAAGGCCGGGGAGCCCAAAAAATACCCTTTGTAAAGCCTTTGTCTTTGGTAGTAATAAAATTTTTCTTTGGTTTCATCGAATCGCGCTCTATCATCTGTTTGTAAAGAATGCTCGTAAGATATCTCTGCTTGCACCGTTGTGTTTTCATGTCAGGTTGGCCATCTGTCTAGTGATCGTCCGTCGAGTTGATTTTGATCACTCGCCGACGAGCATGCCAAGCGCCGCCGAGGAGGTATCCCCATGGGCCCTGAAGTCGAGGGGAGATCGTTTGGACCTGGATAGACTTGATGCCCTTCACTGGGGTCTCAAATCCTCTGCGGGTGACGGGTAGAGCGATATTCACTGTATTTATGCCGAGCGTGAGTGGGAGGCTGCTCGGTGGCCCCATGGGGGGTGCTATCTTTTGACTTCTGGCAATGCGAGCATCGACCACCAGCCGAAGATGACCGAGCAGGGTAGCTGCTCGGTTGCCTCTTGCGAAGGATTTGATCCTTCATGACGGATAGCCGAGCGAGGGATCCTCAGGCTCGACTGCCTCTGGGAGGGCTTTCTGGTCCCTGGCGTTGCGGTAGGGAGGCTACCTGCCAGAGACGACCGAGCAGGGTAGCTGCTCGGTTGCCTCTTGCGGGGGCTTTGATCCTTAGTGTTGGAGGGGCTGTAAGAAGCCCACTAAGGATGACCGGGCAGTGAAGCTGCGCGGTTGCCTCTTAGCGAGGGCTTTGATATCTGGCGTCGTGGGTAGGCAACTACCAGCCTGAGATGAATGAGCAGGGTAGCCGCTCGGGTGCCTCTTGTGAGGGCTTTGATCCCTGGCGTCATGGGTAGGGAGCTACCAGTCGGAGTTGACCGAGCAGGACAGCCGCTCGGTTGCCTCTTGCGAGGGCTTTGATCCTTCAGGACGGGGACCGAGCAGGGTTACCGCCCAGTGCCTCTTGGCGAGGACTTTGATCCCTGTCGGTTGTGGTAGGAAGCTACCAGCCGGGGATAGCCGAGCAAGGACTCGACTGCCTCTGGAAGGACTTTGGTCCTTGGCGCGGGAGGGGTTGTAAGAAGCCTACCAAGGACCCTTGGCCGGGCAGGGTTACTTCTGGGTGCCTCCTGGCGAGGTCTTTTGTCCTGAAGGATAGCCGAGCGAGGGATCCTCGGGCTCAACTGTCTCTGGGAGGTCTTTCTGATCCCCGGCGTTGCGGTAGGGGAGCTACCCGTCAGGAATAGCCGAACGAGGGTCGGGCTCGACTGTCTCTGGGAGGACTTTCTGGTCCCTGGCGTTGCGGTAGGGAAGCTACCCGCCAGGGATAGCCGAGCAGGGTAGCTGCTCGGCTGATTCTTCATGAGGTTTCGCCCGACCATCCAGTCGCAGGTATGGGGAACAGGGACGGTCGCGGCGAACGCGCGCGCAGCATGCGCATTGAATGTGGGGGGAGGCGAAGCGCCAGGGTCGCGTCGTTTCAATTCCGCCAGGGAAGGTTCGTTGATCGCCGCGTGGCAGCGAATTTTTTGGGCGAAGGCGGGTGACTGTTGAGTTCTGTTGGGGCGCAGTGGGCTATATAAGGCTGAAGGAGCACTGGTCCTTCTTTTCTTCATAAACAGATCATTGAGGATGCAGGACTTCCCCTTTACTATCCCCGATATCATTCATTTCGAAGACGTATACCTCTATGACCAGAACTGCACCGAGGACACGGTGCAGTTGGTCTACGGGAGCATCGAGGACCACTTCGGCTGGCTGCTCCCCCGACGCTCCTCCCTGCTGCAGCTGCTGATGTACTCTATCTGGAGAGTGTCGCTGGGGCTTTACAACCCCCTGTTCGAGCAGCTCTATGACGAGGCCATGGGCAAGCTGCGATCTCTGAGGCGCTTCGGCCTGATCTCCGCGAACCGGCTGGCTCGCTCAGAGGCGCTCATCCGCGAGTGCTACGAGCTGAGGCTCGGGGCCAACGCGTGCGGGGGGAACAGAGGGCAGAGGTTGGATCTCGCGAGGCCTCGGCTGGCGGAGATCTTTACCAAGTATCACGAGCAGTGCTCTCTGCACCCCTTTCCCCCGCTGTTGTAATTTTCTTTTTCCTTTTTGTATGTATGGCTGAGGAGCCTATAATACCTGTTTTTTGAATAAATGAGAACTTTCCCTCTTTTCCGCAATGTTCCATTGATCTTTATTAAATTAACAACAGACCCTAGGAAGAGTTTATATTGCCCCAAAGGAAAAGTACATGCTAATAGATGACCTTATTAGCATGGCCCAAGCTCCCCGAGGGCTTGTTGGTCTCCGTGCTCGGCACCGGATACGGGACTCCCTGAGCGTCGGACATGTTATCTGCCGAAACGAGTATGATCTGGCCGATGGTCAGCTCGGCGAGAGAGGGACGCTGCTCCTGCTCACGGTCGGCCTGCCGTTTGTCTATCAAGTAGGCAGCGAGGTGCCCCGATCGGATGAACTCCTCGATGTAGTCCCGGAGTTGCTTACAATCTTCCGTGGCGTGGTCTAGTGTCCGGTGGAAAGCGCAGTAAGGACCCCGGGTTCGCTTCGCGGCCTGACGCGGAATTGGAGGGAACTTGAAGAACTCCTCGTTCTGGGCCTCCTCTAGCAATACTGCGAGGGAGACGTTGAGTGGAGTATACTCCTGGAACTTCGGGTGATAGGGCTGCTGACGTTCCAGCCTCTTCTCTTAAGCCATCTTCTTTTGGTCAGACCGTTCTGCTCGGGGGAGGTTTGCGTTCACCTCTGATTCCAGCTGAACCTCGCGCTCGGTCCACGCCTTGACCTCGGCCATGGTCTTAGGTTGTGCCAACGCAAAGGAGCGCAACCACTCCTTGTGCCTCAGACCAGATCTGAGCGCCGTGATGACGGTCTCGTCCCGGTGCTCGGGGACCTCGAGAAGGGCATTGTAGAAGCGGGTGATGTAGGCCTTGAACGTCTCTTTGTCCCCACTCTTAACCGTGAAGAGGTAGTCGACCGTGCGCTTCTGCCGACGGTTTCCAACGAAGTGGCCGAGAAACTGGATAGCCAGCCCGTCGAAGGTCGAGATTGAGCGGGGCTCGAGCCCTTAGAACCAGTCCCGACCTGCACGGATGAGGGTGGCTGGGAAGGCCCTACACTGGGCGGCGTCGGAGTGGTCCTGGAAGCTCATCCCTACGGTGAAAGCGTCCAAATGGTCCTTCGGGTCGGTTTTCTTGTCGAACAGAGAGACCTTTGGGGCTTGTTGCGCGAGGAGATGTGGACAGAGAGCAATTCCTCGATAAACAGCTTTGTGAGCGAGTCGGAGGCGTATTTAGCCCCGTCGCTCGAGAGGTGAGCCTCTCGGCGCATGCCCTCGATCTTCTTCTCGAGGGCGTCGAGTCGCCCGTGGTATCTCGAGGAATCGGCGTCTTGGGATCCCTGACCTTTGCTGCGGGTGACCTGCGTCTGGGAGCGGCCCCGGTTCCTCTCGATGAGGTGCCTCAGATCCCTGGGCGAGGTGGCTCTCGAGCCGCCGAGGTGAACCCCTTCTATGCGACCCCGCCGAGGGAAGTGGTGTCGACCATGCCTGTGGACAGGCGAGGTGACTGACATCTCCTCAGGGGGGTAAGGGTCGTGAGGAGGCTCGAGGCGAGGCGTTCTGGCGGCGGACCTTGGCGTAGAGCCGTGGGGCGCCCAGCGGGCCTCGGGGAGTATCGGCTCGAGAGATATGTGGCTATGAGTTGTAGCTTGCTGGTGGTCAGCCGTCCCGACGGGGGCAGAGCTTTCTGGAGGCGGTGGAGCGGTGATCTGGGGCCTGGGCCCGGCCGCTTGGACGCGGATGAGTGCCTCCACGAGGGACTGTAGCCGATCTATCCGGCTGGCGAGAGCATTGATGATGGTCGCTGGTGGAGGCTCATCCACGCCTCCGGTGAGGGGAAGGCAGCCGCTGGTACCGGGATCTTCGGGATGGTTGCTCGTCATGCGGATGGAGATCGGAAGGCCAACTTTGTTTTTGTGGAGTTTGCTTTCCCACGGACGACGCCAACTGATGGAGGTCCTTTTCGGGTCTCCGTCAGATGTTGCCTTTCGTTGATCTCCCGGTAGATTTCGGCGGTGATCTTCTGTTGCGTGTGGGTCTCAATGGGTTTTGAGGGGATTGGTGATTTGAGGAGTTTAGCGCCGAGTACCTGCAAAGAAGTCCCGGGATGGTTTGGTACCACCGAGGACCCTCCGACGATCAAGTTAGTACTAGATCCGAGCAGAGTAACGGCTAAGTGGAATCAAGAATGACTTACTTAATCCCTCTGTTATGGGGGTTTATATAGCGGCGGCAGCACGCAGCAGCAAGTGCGAGAATCTCGCCAGCAGTTACGCTCCAGACGTCACGTCCGCGTAAAGAGCGGATCGCCCATTAATGGGGATCGTGATGGCATGGAACGCGGGACGTTGCTGGCGGAAAATCTGCGCATGGCGAGATTTGCGAAGCGGCGGTTACGCCTGTGAGTGGTGGAGTTGGTCGGTCGGAGGGACCGAGAAAGACGGCCTCGGCTGGGGAGCTCGGAACCGAGCAAGAGGGATGAGGAGTCTTGGTCTTGTGGTAGCTCGGGGCGAGCTGAGGGGCCGAGGAGGCAAATTTGCAGGGGGCCCCGAGGAGGGCCAGCTTGTGCTTGCAGGTCGGGTACAAGGGTTGCCTAGTCGGCCTCTGTGGGTCCTTTCTTCTGGGTCTTGGGACATGTCATCCGCCATATGTCCTGATTTCGCATCGCCAATATTGAGCATCATCAAAGACCGAGCATCCCATCACCCTTGTCTTCTTCGTTTCCATCACCGAGCAACCTTCGACTTCATCTTTTAACCAAGATTCGAGTACTTCCCCAAGCCGAGCATTTTGGAGCCGAGCCGTGATCTTTAGACGAGATCAAGTTTCGATCTTGCTCCGTTTCGTGGTTGCGTGTAGTCGTGCCCGTGTCCGTATTCATGCAAGTATTTTATTACTTGTTACATGCTATTTAGGCGCGTGCGGACCATGTCGTATTATCGTGCCGTAACATTATTATGGTCATCGTATGGTTTTATATTACGAATAAGATATAATAAGTTTTAGTTTAATATAATAATAAGACTATTCTAATACGGACAAATTGATATAATGACTTATAGCAGTTGATAGGATCACATTCGTTACTTCGTGTAACACATCTAAATAACTGTTATAACTAATTTGAAATAAATATTCAATATGTTAATCTCATTACCGGAAAATATACATGATTTAGTTAATAATACCATTCACCCATTTGATTAAATGCTTTAATATATATTAGTTCACATTTACCGATATATTGTTAGGACTATATTGCTTGCTTTTACATCATGACTTGTCTATGATATATGACTGTGATACATACACCTTACCTGATTGATTATATCACCCCTGACATACTTGTACATCGATTCACGACTTTCTATTATCTTGTTACTGTTATCTTACCGGTACACACCTGAAATACTTACTGATGCCAATAATCCTGACTTGTTGTCCTGATAGACGTGAAATATTGTCTAGATAAGACATAAGCTGTACCTACATGTTTCTGTATTGGTATTAGGTATATATTATATTCATAGCTGACTTGGAAAACAAAACCTAGGGAAATAAGGAAATCAAAAGTGTAACTGAAATGTGACCTATAAGGATATTACATATTTCCGCGGTTCCGAAGGTAACGAAACAGAATCATTCTTAATTCATACATCTTGATCCGTAGTTCCAGGAGTAACGGGATATATCTTGGTCTGTAGTCCCCGAGGTAACAAGATATACACTTTTAAGTTATATGGAGAAGTACATTCATTAGTTTCAAATATCTATAGGATAGTTAATCTAGAAACACAGATTTTAGGATACACATGACATGTTTGACTACCAATAGCCTGCTGTTATAACACATGTGATTGATTTTATTTATACTCATGTCTCACTCTTGCACGTGATATACTTTATAGCACACTGTTCACTTTATTTTTACTATTATGATATTTATGGCGTACTGATGTCTGGGTTTTGTATGGCCCAGATACTTGACGTTAGCACATGAGAATCGTGAATATTTCAACAGGTTTGCCGATCAGTGAGAACCATTTCACCGATACAGCTCTGATTGATGGTTTATGTATTCTTTTCTCTTGGATCTTTATATATTGCTTCCGCAACGGTTTCTTGTTATCGTTCATGTGGCTATTAGACATATTTAGAGTTATATATTTTTATTATTGTTCATGATTACTGATTGATAGCCTTAATATGACTATGAAAGGATGTTTCCTTACCGTAGATAGTATGTCTGGCACGTTCTGTATTTACGTATTTTGGGAGGCGGGGCGTGACAGTGGTCATGAGCAATATATTATTGTTTCGATTTGTGGCAGTGGATGTACCATTTTTTTAGCATTTGATTCAAGTATTTGGATGCAATAATTTCTGAAATTAAAACTTTCCAAGAAAGCAAATTTGGGAATAAGAAACTACCATAAGAATGCAAGATATGACAGTTGGAGCTAACTATGCTGACTGCCCACTCATGAGAGTTGAAGATATTCCTGTTGGAGAATTTGGCCGTACAAACATTTTGAGATTCGGGTCTCGACCAACATTGCATGGACGTTAATAGGTATGCCTGTATTATTTGCATTATTATTAGTATTATTGTTATTGGCATATACACATTTGTTTATTTTGGTTGAGATTATGATATTCTAGAGATAAATATCACATACATATGGATAAGCATATGATTATTCCATCAAGCAATCTCTTCTTTGTATCCTATGGACTTGATATGTCATCTAACCTATAATTTGTGCAAATAACATGATTGGTATCCAATTTGTTTCAACAATATTTCCTCTACTGTTCTGGAATGGAACAACTGTTCAGACCTGGAACAATGTAAATCCAAGCCTATGCTATTAATCTCTATTCCACTCTTTGAAGGTCCTAGTTTTGTTCATTTTCCAACATCATTATTGAGCACGTGCAACATTTTCATTTATTTTCTCAAAGTATAAATATTTTCCAATTATGTTCCCCTCCTCTTCTATTTCATTCCTTCCAAAGTTATAGCTATTATTTTTAGCTCCTCTCTTTAATCTCTGTATCATCCGGTGTTCGCTTGTTTAGTATAAGGAGCTTACTACTCTATGACTGCACGGCATTCTATCACCATAAATGTTTTTGATGTGGTTTCATGATTTTCATCGCTTTCCTTAGGAACTTCCAAATTCTAATAAAAAAATATCTTGCTTTCTTGCCTGAAGATCATGTGGTGCTTGTCGTGTATTCGAAATTTTGTCTTCAATAGTTAAACATGCAAATTAAGTTTCGAATACAATGGGCTCCGCAGTGTGTTGGCCATCACATAAGGTGCATAGATAAGGCTGCCGTATTCCATAATTTTTTACCAATATGTTTTGATCCTTTAAATCTGAAAATTTAATGCCAAATTGATGTATAAATGACTAAAATATGATTATTTTTATATAAGTGATAACCAATAATTTTTTATCTAGTCAAAATGAATGTTTCAGGTTTCTTGGTTTTATGCAATAATGTTATTTATGGTTGCGTTTTGATTTTTTTTTTCCACTACTGCGGATGCAGAAGTTTTGGTAAGAGAAAGCACTGGTGGTGAAGTCAGAGGACTATGCTAGATAGAACAAAAATTCACTACAAAAATGTTTTAATGTCATTTAGTAAAATTATATGAAGCATAAATAACTTTTTGAATGAAAAATGGAGGAATCGGTTAAAACTTAGTTCATGGATCATTGTTAGAATAAATGTAAAAGTTAAGAAACCTATTAACTTGATTCAGAATTTAATAGGTATCTTTGGTGAAAAAAAACAGAAAATTTAAAATGGCATTGGAGCCTGTCTATAATAGTGCGAGGATTCCAAAATTAGATTAGACGATATTGGAGGTGTACCTCAAATATAGACCAAATGTCAACATTACAGGATTGGAGCTGGCAAGTCTTTTTTGAATATTAGACAATTTAACATTTCTTAAAGACCTTTTAATGAATTCACGCATCGCTGAATGCCTATCATCTAACAATTGTACACTTATATCTCTTGCTAAATATGACCATATAATATATACTAACATTTTTTAATTTTATTTACTGACAACCCATGTGTTTCCTGATTTGCCTTACAGAATAGCTGTAAATACATGAAAATTTTGCAAGTGCATAGCATATTCCTCCAAATGAATTCCGCCTGTAGGGGGTTCGTTAATTTAAAAATTCATCAGATATTATTTGCTTTAGCAGCAATCCTCTTGCCAATTTCTTTGCCACTTTGTTCTATGTATTTGGATGCAATATTGTGAAATTGATCTTTCCAAGGAAAGCACTCTTGGCCTATAAAAAGAGTACTGGGAAGCTACTGTAAGAGATGACAGTCGCAGAAAACTATGTTGATTACCCACTCATCAGAGTTGAAGGTATTCTGATTGGAGAGGTTCTAATTGGAGAATTCAACGTTGAGGCTCAGGATCGGATCCCATTTTACATGCAACTTTCGCAGGTATGACTAAACTTTTATCTTATCACTGCATTTCGTTAGGCGCCCTATATATTTGTTGCTTTATTCTATACTATGTGTGACTTGATAGCTTTATAGATCAAATATGAATGTAGATAGGCATTAAATGATTCCATCAAGCTATCTTTTCTTGGGAACCGATAATTTTTGCGAATGTTTGACTAAAACGAAGGTAATTGTAGCCGTTTGAATTTTTTTTGCTAAACTAAATTAACAAAGCAGTCTTACAAATGTTCCAGAGAGATAAAACTTCCTCCTGGTGTAGCATTATTTCCTTACGATTATAGGCTAAATGCCCTTTATTGCCTCTTATCTCCATCTAGTCTCCACAAATAAATATTGTGAAAGGGAGTTAGAAATCACAGAAGACAAGTTGATGAGTTCATCCTATACTCACATTGGAATTTGCAAATAAATAAATAAATGAAATAACCATTTATGCCCAGTTTGGGAATAGAGTCAAGTCTAGATAACTGAAGTCTCATAAACTTAGCATAACTTAACTCCAAAATCCTAACCATGCCATGTTTGGCATGGATTTTGGAGGTTAGAAAACCCCGGTCATCTAACTCCAAAATTGAGAGAATTTGACTTTACAAAATTCCAATCTAACCAAACTTTCTAAGCTCCAAAATTGGTGAAGAAAACATCCATTTTGGAGTTTAGATAACTCCAAAACAATATTTTGGTTTTTAGAAAACTCCAAAGCCAAACACCCATCAAAGTTGGGTTATTAAAATGAAGGTTGGGTCTTGCAAACACTATAACTAGTGTTTGCATACCCTCTACTTCCACATAAAAATAAACTCCAGTTTTCCTAACTCCATATCCAAACAAGGCCTTAAAAATTACGAAGTTACAGTAATTTATAGGTTCTAAACATGGTTTGAAATATCGGCCGATCCCGATCCGAGATGGCTGATTCCGATCCCAAAAATGATCATCTGAGTTTCGAAACCAATACCGTCCAGTATCAAGCAATATTGTGTTTATCATTTTATAATGGAGGTTATCGTATTGAGTTTATTAATAGTTAGTGATTTTCTACCGAGTTAATGAGTTTATTAGCGGTTTGATGGATTTATTATAGGTTATTGGGTTATTACATATAGTTTGACATCATTAATATGAATTTAGATATCATTAATTACAAAAGAATTGATAAATTGATTATAGTTACTTTAAATATTTATTTAAAAAATTTCCTAATTCTTAAAAAATCTTTTTCTCAAACGATATAAAATCCGATGGTCCAATATGATACAGCCGATTCTGATCCCAAAAGCGACTGTCCGACACCGATCCCGATATCGAGATTTTAAACCTTGGCTCTAAAGTTAGCAAAGTCATTTCGTTATGTATAGATTCAGTATTGTGTGTTAAGTTCTTTTCTTTTACATGTAAAAAAATGTGTTTACAACCCTTGCGCATGGTGTCTGTTATTTTTTTTGTTTGTATAATTTGTAAAATTACTTTGTTCAAATATCAGGTACATCATTGTTATCGATATCCCAGGGATCGATTTGACAATTACCCATCTTATCATTGTTGACAGGTTTATTTTGAGAGACCTCACCATGGTACCTGCTTTCATTCTGAGGTGCATGTCCTCAAAATTGGTCATATTCGATGACTCCCAGATCCACCGCAGCACAGAAATCATCGAATCCACTAAATTCGTGGACAGTTATACTTTGATGCAGCAAGTTCTGCTGGTTCTGAAGTGAATTCATATTATGCATTTTGCAAGCAGCATTATCTTTATCAAGCAGTAACGTCGAGCTAGCAAGGTTTCGGTCTTGATGATTCATCTGCACTAAAGTGTTCACACTAACTTGACAGGCGGGGGTTGTTTTAATTTCCAACCCAGTACTGGGCTAGCAGGTCTTGATTACTCTGACTTGATATAGATTTTAATTCAAGAAAAAGATACATATTGTAAAAGGGAGCATTACTTATACTATTGAAGTTTGCATTGTTACTATTAGCATAGCTATAATTAACTGCATAGTATGACTTGTCGCGGTCTTTTTAATGTTGGTTTATTTCCATATTGTGCTAATGTTATAAATGATATACCATATAGTAAATTCTTTAGGATTTTTCAGATTTAAAGGAAACTTGCTGCTTGCTCCTTATGTGTTGGATAGTTTTGTTATTAACACTTGAACATACGTTTCTTATGCAGCTGACCCTGCATCGTGTTCTGAGGCTTTCACATAGGCATTATTAATATTATCTTTATTATTTCAGATGTTCAATTTATTTACGAAGCTTTGAGCAGTTGTAGTTACTCGAAATTATTCGAGCTGCATTGGTCCAAACTTGTCTCTGCATGGTTTTCTTGTCCATACTCGTATCTCCTCCACATTAAGAGATAACCCATAATTAAGTCACAGAGAGAAGATGTTGTCACACTCAACAAAATCTTTGGCAATATTTTCCTTACGCGCAACTGAAAATTTACATGCCCAAATGGTATATAATGAAAAAGTTTTAATATGAGGAATGACCTCTTATTTGCTTACTATAGACAGTCAATATAAATTTCCAATTTTAGTCCCCCCCCCCTTTCCTTGGTACTTGCAAAGTTTATGGCCCTGTTTGGGAATGGAGTTAAGTTTTCTAAACCGCACTTTCATAAAGTTAGTAAAGCCAAACTCCAAAATCCTTACTTTGGCTTGTTTGGCTATCATTTTGGAGTTCAGATAGCTGTAGTTATCTCGGCCCTAATGTTAAGAAAACTGCAGTTACCTCAACTCCAATATGATCAAAGTGTTGTAAACTCCATTTTTTGAGTTTGGCGCTTGCAAACCATAGTTTGCATCCCCTATCTTCACTTAAAAATAAACTATAATTATCCCAATTCCATATCCGAACAGGGCCTATATGGTTATGTTTTTGCTTACTATTCCACTGTTGCTGCTTCCATGACAAGGACAGAAATCTGATTTATAGCGATGATGGAAAACTTTCATTTAATTTGGAACCTATTATTATAAATTGTTAGTGAATTATCATGTAATTATAGACACTTACCCTTGCAAGTGCGCTTGTATCTCTTGCTAAATAAGACCTTCTACGTGCATATGTGACATGTACTCACATTTACTGATTTATTTGGCGACTGTTGGGGTCAAAAATTACATCCCGGTTGATCAAGCCAAAATCAAAGTCAACCCTAAGTCAAGTGGGTCCAAGCCCGGGTCAAAGAGACCGGCCCCATGTCAAAAGAAACTTCCAGATTTTTATAAAGAAACATCTTGCTTCTTGCCTGGAGATCAAGTGGCGCTCGTCATGTGTATGAAACTTTTTTCTACACTAAAAACAAAGAAAATTAAATTTCAAATAAAAGACCATGCACGAGCGCGCGTGTGACTCAGTTGTTAATCTTATCTTTATCATTTTAGTTGCCTGATTTATCTAAGTACCACTAATTGCTATTTAAAAATTATTAGTATAATTAGTTGATAGATGTGAGCTGCACCAGTCCAAACTAGACTAGCATGGAGTGATTATGCCATTTCTTGTTTAAGATGAATTCATAAATCAGATTTCAATGCCGTGATAATTAAGGGGCATAGATAAGGTTCTACTTCTATCATTTTCCATAAATTTTTAGCAACATCTTTTTATCCTTTGAAACTGAATATTGAATGCCAAAAGGATATATAAATGACTCAATCATCCTATCATTTTGAGCTAGTAAAAACAAATGTTTCATGTTCCTTGGTTTTCTACAATACTGTTATTTATGGTTATGTTTTTATTTTATTTTTTCACTGCTGATGTTACTAAGGGTGGACACAGGAATTGTGGTTAAGAGGAGGCATTGATGGCGAAGCCACAGGGTAGTCAATGCTAGATAGAACAAAACTTCACTACATTTCAATATCAAATGATAATTTTATATAAATCAGAATAGTTTTTTTTTTAATGTGAAAATGGAGGAATCAGTTTAACTTAGTGCATCGATTGTTATTAGAAAAATGTAAGCATAAAAAAAACCATTATATTGACTTAATTTTCAAGTATGAAGTACCTTTGGTGAAGATAAACAGGACTTAAAATGTCACCAGAGTTGGACAGTCTGTCTATATTAATGGAGGATCCCAAATTAGATTTAATCTAAATTGGAGGTAGACCTCAAATAAAGACCAATGTCAATATTAAAAAATTATTTTGTTCATTTACCATAGTTTTTTTGGTCGTTCAATCAAAAAATCAATTTTTTCGTCTTTTTATATTATGGATGAAGGATTTTAATACAAATTTAATTTCCATACTTAATCTGTAACAGTATAGAAGTGTTGTAAAGTTATTATGTTGAACATGATGACTGATATGAAAATAAAATTAAAAGGCCAAGGAAAGCATCGAGTCTGCAACTCTCCTTGAAAATATGCAAGGCACAATAACTTGTCGAACCGCTAAAGCATCGATCATCCTTTGTTATTACAATTTATTAGATATATTTCTATACCTATTACTCGCATATATACATATATCTATATGATAGCCATCAATCCAGATGTGATGTGCCCTCTCGATCATATGAATAGATCCGCAATTGGATGTTACCATTGTAATACTTACTTTGATTAAGTTGCATATTTGATGCCTGATAATGGTAAACTTTGATTGTATCAATGCACCGTTTTATAAAACGTTAAATGAATTCATGTATCGTTGGATACCTAGCATCTGACAATTCTAGATGCATATCTCTTGCTAAATATGACCTACTGATTTTATTTAGTGACAACTCAAGCCGTTCCTGATTTACCTTTGCGCATCTGTAAATGCATTAAACCATACGAGTGCATGCTATATTCCGCAAAAATCAATACCGTGTATAGAGAGTTCATTAATATAATAATTCATCAGATATTATTTGATTTGATCTGGCGGCAATCCTCTTGCCAATTTTTCCTTCATTTTGTTCTATGTATTTGAATGCTATATTCTGAAACCAAACTTTCCGAGAAAAGCACTCTTGGCCTATAAAAGGAGTGGAAAGGTACCGAAGAAGGATGTAAGAGACGACGGTCGCAGCAAATCACGTTGAATACCGACTCATGGGAGTTGAAGGTATTCTGGTTGGAGTGATTCTAATTGGAGAATTCAACATTGAGGCTCAGGATCCGATCCCATGTTACATGCAAATTCGCAGGTATGACTAAACTTTTATGTTATTGCTACATTTAGTTAGCCCTATATACTTTCAGCGCTATACCATTCTTCTGGCCTTTTCTCATTACCATCAACATGTTCTTGTTCTTTGTGTCAGTTGCCGTGGCCATAGTGCTGCATCTAAAGCCGATTTCATGGTCTGATCCATTTACTGAAGACCCGGCTCTAGAGCTGGCTATGCTTTGATTCATCTGGATTTTTGGACCTCATAAGTTGAGGTACAAGATCTCAGGATGTCGACGAGCACGGTCCAGGTCTTCAAGTGCAACAGATAGAATGTACTTCTCCTTCGCCATCATTTTATCCTGTGGAGCTTGGGAATCCTTAACCATCCTTCAGATACTATGAGGAGAGTGATAGTCGATAATGGCTACGAGCACTGCCAGTTTCCAGAGCTTAGGAAGGTCGTGAGGCTTTCGATAGGGAGGCTCATCTTTCCACCACTTCCCTTCTCATACTCTTCCACCAGGCGGGACCACTCCGTCTTCGAATTGGAGCAGTCTCTGTGGTGGATAGCATTGCCAAAAGACTTTGGAAAGAAGACCCGGCATAAAATAGTGTTTGCTTGTTTTTCTTCCAAATTGCAGTAGACACCTCATTATGCAGGATCTGTAATCTATAGCCAAATTGCATGCATGGGCACTAAATTGGAAGGTTTGATTTTCAGCTGGAGCCATGTTCATATCGGATGTGGCACCGTTGGCACCAGTAAACATCGCTTGCTGATATTCTGTGATGCAACGGTCACCTGATTTCCATCACTCGAGCTGATGAAGTTGGATTATGTTAACTGCGAAGAGCTGAATTTGTCTTGCAGTGATAAATCATCATCTGCACCTCACTAGTGGATGCAGCTAGCCTTCTTGTTATCCTGCAAGTCTTCCTTGAGAAATTAATACACTTTTTGATAATATTTTGTAATAATTTGTTCACTAGCTAGTGTCATTACTAATCTACTTTGTGCTTTAATTCCTACGCTTTGATATTGATCCTGTTAGCACGCAGATATACGATACTTCGATTTTGCTAAATTTATTCTTAATTGAAAAAAATTGATGCATTGTGGACTCTCAACTCTTATTTCTGTCATTTCCACACATTGTATCAAACCACAAAATTTTGGAAAATATTTTCTATAATCATGTTAAAGTCTTTGCTGACTCTTAGATAGCTTGTCAATGATGGCTAGTGATATATATGTGGGAGAAATGAATTTTTTTTGTTCTCCATCTTTGCATGCATACATTCTAAATCCATTCATTATCAGTATCAATCTGCAGAGAAAGGCCAGAAAGTTTCTTTCTCAAATTGCACTGTATATAGTTGCTTGAAATTTCAAATTCAACTGTGATCTGAGGTACAATTTTGACATTTACAAAAGAAAAACAAGTATTATTTGTTGGAATATAAAATATATTCCTCAGCTCTCTATCATAACTTTGGAGTTTTGGCGTAGTGGCATGAACATTTCATATGGTAGCAGAGCAACCAAGGTTTGATTCCTACCGGACGCGTATTAAATACGGTTTTGTTAAAATTAAAAATACCGTTGAGCAAAAAGCCCAGGTTTCGGCATGGCAGCAGAGTAACCTAGGTTTGATTCCCACCGGGCGCGTATTAAATGCGTTTTTATTAAAATTAAAAATACCGCTGCGCAGAAAGCCCAGGTTTCGGCTCAAATGGCTTTCGACCTGCGGAGACGTGTTAGAATATATATATTCCCTCTACCCTCAACATAACTAAGTTGTGCTCCAGCACATCTCTTCCGACACTCGAGTGAGTAGAGCATAAAAATAAGGTGAAAACAAGAGTGTAGGGTACATAGGAAAGTTTACCGTGCTATGGTTTTTCTACTGTTTATATAGAGATCGTTGGTAAGAGTTGAAACGAATATCAATTATCGAAAGATATATATGCCCGTCTTTTTTCTTGCTTTTCTCAAATTCATCCTTTGTGTCCAAAGAAATTAGAAGTTGCAGCTATCAAGACACTTTACAAAATCCACAACAAGCTCAAGAATCCATTTGATATAAGGGTTTTTTCTACCTCATGCCTTCCATTATCCGAGCTATTTTCCTTATTTACGTCTGACTATTTACTCCACATTCTCTCTAATCCCTTTAGATACTCTTCTAGCGTCCAAATTGTCAGAAATAACATATTATAGGAATATTTCTTTAACTCTGTCAATGGGGATAACGGCGGTTCAATGAGCCCTATTTAAAACACAAATCACTCGATCCCTAACCCACTTTGTCCCCAAATAGGATTTTAGGATTTCAATTTTAGTTCTCTCTTCCAAATTGAAATATAGGGTTTAAGGATTTGGATGGGTTTTTACGAATTCGTCATGGATCCATCTTCGAGCTCCCTTTCTCTGGGCCTAGAACCAACAAATTCATGTTTTTGCGGTGCTCCTCTTGCACGACGTGTCAGTCACAAGCCACCAAACGTTGACGAGAAGCTCTTTGGTTGTGGCTTCTACCGTGGTCCAAGCGATCCTAGGTGTGACTATAATGTATCGGAGAAGGAGCTTGTCAAGAATGTTATGGGTTCTGATCTGAGGACGAACAACAATTTTATGGCCATGAACTCGAGAGCTATGGGTTTTGAAGAGGGATTTCGTCATCCTTAGGCATGGGGACTAGAGGAGGGAATTGAAGAGGAATTTAAGATCCGAGCACTAGATGGTGATGTTGGATTTGAGAGTGAAGAAAGAAGATGGTAAGAGAGCAGAAAGAGTTGAGAGAGATGAGAGAAATCTTGAGTTGAAACCTACTAAAAAACGAGCCGGGGATAATAAGAGTAACGATGGAGTTTTGGAAAGACGAAAAATGTTAAAGAAGAGCCTGAATGAGTAACTTAAAGGACTGAGAGAAGCGTAGGGTAAATAGTCATATTAGGGGGAATAAGGAAAATGGCTCAGACAAGGGAGACACGAGGTAAAAAAAACTTGATATAATTAACAAGACCCAATAGAATCCCCAAGATCCACTCCTTTCCCAATCAAACTTGTTGCTTGAAAACTTTTGAACCACTCACTCCACTGCAACCCTAAATCTCTGGATAAGATCCTCGTCTGACAATGAATCCATGAATGAGTATCCCTTTGAGACCATCAATTGTCTTCCACTATACCACAAAATGAATGGAGCACTTCAATAATCCTATTTTAAAAAAAATATACTTTGTATAAGAAAATTTCATTTGAACTTGTTGCCGAACACAAACTCTTTTTTAATTTTTTTATATTTTAAATGCAATAAAATTTCATAAGATTCACCTACATGATGAAGCATGCTATAAATGTTGTATTTTCTGCAAACCAACCAGTCTTTTAAACAAACTTCTTCCATGGAAGCAAGCAATATTTTTTTTTAAAAATTTCCTAGAAGTGATGAAGGAAGACAAGGGCACATTCATGTCTCCAGGTGTTGATTAAAATTAAAAAAAAATGACCTTTGCTTATGAATTAACAATTGTGTAATCACAACAGTACAGGTGGAATTAGACATTACACAAACATAGCATCCAATTAGATGCCTTCTAACTTCAGAATAATAAATATATTTGAAGTAATTTCCTATATTAAAATCACATCTCGAAACAAAATGTGAAATGAAAGCAGGAGTAAGAGCCAAACAGATGAAAGATTAATAGTGTCCCTACAAATAAATATAAGTAGATCTCATTATAGCAAAAGAATGATGCACATTTCACTTTCTGATGATGCTCGATATCGTCAGTTTCCCAGATCGTCACACATGGCAGATGACGTGTCCTGAAATTAGCAAGAAATGATCATGAACGATACGTCGGTAGAATACCTCGGGTCTGCGGCCCATGGACATGGCCGACCTTCTGCGACCTACCACACAACTCCTGTGCCCGCCTTACAAACAACCGTTGGCTCACCTTTGAGCCACTCGCACAATTGGCCTCCTCGGTCCTCTCGGCTCGTCTCCGGGCTTTAGCAGAACCAGGATATCTCGGCCTCCCGCTCGCCCCCGAGCCTCCCGCCGAGCTCATCCTCCTCGGTCTCATCCTGACCGACCCGTAGCACGGATCACAGGCTCCCACGCCACGACTCCGTGAATCTCGCCATGCGCGAGATATTCGCCGTCCACGATCCCACGTTCCACGCCATCAGGATCCCCCATTAACGAGCTTGTCTCGCCATTAATGCGGGATCCCGCTTATCACGCGGGCGTGACGTCAGGAGCGTAACGGCCGGCGTGATTCTCGCACCTGCCTGTCCATCGCTGCCGCTATATAAACCCCTCCCTCAGACGATCGAGTTACGCAATTCTCTCCTGACTAGGCCGTTACTCTGCTCAAATATACGGTCTAACTTGATCGTCGGAGGGTCCTCGGTGGTGGACTTCCTTGCAGGTAGCTCAGCCTCAACCGCCTCAAACCCATTGAGACCCACACGCTTCAGGAGGCAACCTCCAACTCAATCTCAGCCGTCCATCGTCACTTGCAGCAGATTTACGGATGGTAACATCTTGACGAGATCCGACATCCGTCACTTTCGCTTTGGAATTGGGTCCAAATTTGCTGCTGGATTGATGTCAACACGGTGTCCTGTTTAGAATTGTGATTTTCATAGATGACCAACCAACCTCATGAATATGACATAGATATTAACTGCATTGCACAAAGACAATTGATTTTGCCAATCAAATGCATGCCACTTGTTAAAAAAACTCAAAGGCCAGGAGATAATTTGATTCACCCATACTTAAATGGCATAAATAGGATACAATTAAGGTTACATTACATAAAACTCCCATGTACTTTTAAAACACAACTAGCACACTTGTCTTTCATCATTACACTTCACACCGAAACGCCAATACGGCGTTAAATCGATATGATGTTTTTTTTAACCAAATTAATTGTCTCTTCTTCATCATCATCTTCCTAACTAGTGTCTGAGGGTGTTTAAAAGTCGCTTGACAGATATATGTTTACCAGACCAATGTTCGCAAATGGAATAATGGTTCAATGGGGTTGGGGGGGGGGGTGGGGTGGGTATTTTCTCTTAAAATAAAGTTTAATTGTGCCTTATTAAAACTTGAAATATTATATGGCAGGGTGTTTGGTAATTAATCTACAAACCAGTAGAGCAATCAAACTTTGTGTTGGTTTCTATCATACTTTTGGTGGGTGGGCCCATCTCTCCATAAAAAATCATCACTTTCATATCGTATTTTTATATAATTAATTTTCTTTTTCAATTAATTTTTGGCTCTTTACATATATATTGGTGTGGAGTCATTAGTATTTTTTCCAATATTAGGGGTTCATTATTTCTTGATAAGTACGCAGCAACCGATTGTCCTCACTTTTTTGACTTTGCTTGGGGTTTCATGAAGCTAGGTCCACCAAGCTATTCTAAGGAGGTGAAATGATTTCAAGAACGAGAGTTGGCCAAGTCATTGCTTTCTCAAATTCATGGAACTTCTTACTTCAATTTCCATAATGCATGTGTCATGGCAACTTTTTAAAGAATTTTTATAGTAATCGATCAATACAATACATGCTTAAAAGATGGCACAAATTAAAAGGAAAACACACACTAGAGCACTTTCAATTAATAAATATTCAATCAATGAGATCCTCGATCCATCGGTTGGCTCTGTGGCAACTCGGAGGCTCTAGACATAGCCGCAAGTTTTTTTGACCGCACCAACCCTTCGATCTAACGTTCTTGTACCGATCATTTTTATCTCTCGCATGTGTGCAAATGCATGCATGGTCTATATATATATGGTGATTCTATGCTAAGGCGTGTGACAAACAAATGTCATATTGTCAATGCCTATCGAGAATTGAGACTTGGTACATAGCTACTTTTACATGGATTTGGTGTCTCTACGGTGTCTTCCCTCTGAAAGGTTATGAAGATGCTAGTTGTGAACTTTTTTTTTTATAAAAAATAGCATGGTGTTACTTGACGCAAGCGGTGTTTGAACCTCATATCTTCCGCTCAACAGCAAGAAGGCTTTACCATGCATTAGGCTATAATGGCACTTGTGGCTGGCTATAGTAGATATTAATTGTTGGATTCAGGATTAATTGTTGGATTCTTACCTTGTGTTGGATTAATGTCATTCGATTGGCTAAAATAATTGTATTACTGAAGTCAATTATAATCAATTTTTTAGTCTCACAAAAGGAGAAGAGTAAAATATGATGCAACATATGATTGAGTGCAAGATTCAATTGTGTTTTTAGCTAATCTTACCGTGTTATTTAAGTCCTTGTAGTCGTCAAGCTCCCTCAAATAAGAAGTCTATGTCAAGTTGACGCATAGACCACCAATGTGAGATGGATTACGAAACGACAACTCAAATAGTTAATGTATTGATGTGTCGATCGAGCCATGTCTTTTAATTGGTTGAATCCTTTCACAATGAGACATGCCTTATGACGATCAAGGAAGACATTGCCGTTGTAACATATTGAAATAGACTCTCATTTTGTTCGGATCAAATTATTAAAGGTCGGCTGCATTTTCATAAAGACCAGATTGTTGATATTATGACAAACCACTACAAGACAAGCTCCGACTGATATGAAGAGATCATCGAGCTCGAGGGCGTCCATTTAGAACGGTTTGTGAGGACTTCGGCTTTGGCGTAATCTAAACTCTAGTTATTCTAAGTTAACTAAAGAAGAAGAAGATCAAATAGGGTCATGATCTATCATTACATCATGGTGAACCTCATGTATCTATTTTGAGCTGGATTGAACCATTATCATTATCATCACCATCATCACCACTAATGCGTTAGGCTATGCATCACAAACAATGGATGAAGCTGCAGCAGCAGTCAATGTCAAGTCCTCATATTAATTGAGAACACTAAGAGGAAGAGGAAAGGTCAAGTGTGAAAAGGCTCAGAAATTTATGGGTATTTGTCAAAACCCACAAAAAGCCTGACCCCAAGGTGCTTTGTCAGAAAACCTCTGGAAAAGTTTTTTTTTTCTTCACAAAAACCATGTTTCCGATAGCTATGCTGGGTAAATATAGTTATTATTCGATATCTATGTAGTTTCTTGATATATGTAGTTGCATGCGATATGTATGACCTATTTAGATATACCAGGCAGCTATCCGTATACTGTATGAAAAATTTTCAGGAGTTTTTGACAACTGTTTCTAGACAGAGGTTTTTGGTCAGCGGAAAAACCTGTTTGGCGTTTTGACAATTTACCCAAAATTAATCAAGAGATTGAGAGAGCACACACTTCCAAAACACAAAAAGGAAGGGAGATTTACTTTAAGAAATGCACAAGTTATGTCTTGTTACAAACCCCACCACCCACCACCCATTTATCTTTTGCATGTGTCTTCATCTTTTCTCTCTCTCTCTCTCTCTCTCTCTCTCTCTCCATATATATATATATATATATATATATATATATATATGGAGAGAGAGAGAGAGAATATGGAGAAGATTAGTAAGAAGAAGAGCCCACTGTTTTATGTGTTGGTGCTTCCTCTGCTTTTGTCATGCATTGCTCTTCCTCTGTTTGCTCTGCCTCTTTCTAGTATGTTTTCTTTTTTGCTTAATTTACTTCAATCTTATACCAGGATTTCTTCCTGTTTTATTTAGATGGATTCATGAGTTTTAATTTGCTTTTCTTTTTTATTTTCAATAGGAAACTCTGGATCAGAAAGCCAAGAAACAGCAGTTGCTCAGTTTGGACAAGCTCAGGTCTCTCTCTCTCTCTCTCTCTCTCTAATTAGTTAACTAAAGAGAAAAACTTTAATGAACACACACAATCTAATAGGTTTTGTCAAGCCTGTCTTATTGTTACGTTATTTTGGATACGGTCCCTTCATAAATCAAACCATCAACCTCTAGTTTTAGAGAAAAAAATTCTAACTATACGAACCATGCCTTCATAAAAAATAAAGTTCTGGAAAAGTTCGGTTTCTTTCTAGTTATTTCCTTTCCACATAGACATGTAATTACTATTGCATTGTTGTAGATTTTGCAAAACGTTATTTGATGAAAAAGCACTGCAAAGTACAAACATGGTAAAATAATAGAATGCAGATTGTTTGAATCATATGATATTCATTTGAGCTATGTCAAGCCATTCATGTATTGCTTTTATTTCTTGACTAGGGGTATATATCATGTACCTAACCTTGGTTACAAAAGACAAAATAATTTGTCTGTCATGAATTTCAATAATCAATAATTATTTATTAAATTGCTTGTATATTTTAATGAAGATTCAATAGAAATGCTTATCCTAAGGTTACGTACATGTCATGTCACCAACTACGATGTATCCTAATACGAATCCACATGGGATGCACCAAAAATAAATATATAGAATTGGTTTTCTCTTCCATTCGTTCATGACATATTAGTATTTGTATGGTTATCTAGAGTTTAATGTAGCTGCAAGTGTCCGCAGCTACTTAGTTGCAGACACGCACCAAAGCTAATATGGGGAGTGTATCTAATCGCTCTCTGTTATACGCTTGTGCACCTGCAACAGAAAGCCATTGCGGGTGTCTGCAGCTCCATAAAACACCTCTCTCTATATATCTGTGTGTGTGTGGCTTAATGCGGATGTTTTGATTTTATTTGTGTAGGTGGAGATTAACAAAGAAGTTATGATGATGGATGAACATCATGGAAGAATGGATGTTGAAGTGAATGATTATCCTGGATCGGGCGCTAACACCCGCCATGATCCCAAGAGTCCTGGGACACCATGATCAAAATATATCTACTTACATTTGAGATGCTATATATAAGTTATATTTGGCTACTTTACTTAGATGTAAAAATATTAGAAGCTATATTGTAATTCAGAACCTAAGAAGGACTATGTTATATATGTTACATGAAGACATGAGAGTACCTCACTACTAAAATAGGGGTTGCCTCTACAAATAATGAAATCCGTAGGGACAGATTTATTTTGGCCCTACGGATTAGTCCGTAGGACCAGACGGTTGCCCCTACAGTCCCAGACGTATTAATTTAAAAATATTAAATCGTAAATTATTGTTTGCCCCTACGGAACCGCAAACCAATGACCTACGGACTAATCCGTAGGGGCATCTAAATGGGGATTTAATTAAAAAGGCACAGAAATGCCCTACGCTGATTATCTCTCTCGATCTCTCGCGCGCGAACCCAAAATCCCCAAATCTCTCGTTCCCGCCGATCGCCGTTCTCATCGCCGTTCTCGTCGTCGCCACCGCCCTCCGTTTCATCATCGCCACCGCCCTCGTTCTTCCTCGTCGCCGATGCGCGCTTTGTCGACCACCGATCGATCGTCTCCTCCACCGCACAGGTTAGTAAATCTTCAATTAAACAAATTTTTGATTATTTTAGAACAAGGGTTCATGGTTTGGGTACCGATGAGGGTTAGGGTTAGGCATCGGTTGGGGTTAGCGTTAGGGTTGGGGTTGGGGTTGCGGTTGGGGCTGGGGCTGGGGTTGCGGTTGGGGTTGGGGTTCGGCTGGGGTTGCGGTTGGGGTTGGGGTTCAGCTGGGGCTGGGGCTGGGGTTAGGGTTAGGGTTGGGGTTGGGGTTGGGGTTCGGCTGGGGCTGGGATTAGGATTAGGGTTAGGGTTGCGGTTGGGGTTGGAGTTGGGGAGGGAGTGTTTTGTGGAAGGTGTTCTTGAAAATGATTAAAAGTCTGGGTTTAGAATTAGCGAAAGAAACCGAGTCTGACCATCTCCTTTGTACAGTTGTACTTAACTAAAATGTGCTGCATATTTCTCATTCACTCTCAATTGATATGCTTGATCTTTAAACATGGCTCTTACAAGTTTTCATTAATATCAATTCTTAAAATCTATATGATGTAATATGCTAGTAAGCAAGCGTTTTTCCTTTTATAAATATTTGAAAGTGCCATTTTATTTCTCGGTCTTCTCACTTCACTGAGTAGTTTGAAGTCTGTATGGTGTAGCCTTAGGAATTCTGTACAGTTTATATTTTGACCCATCTATAGTTGTGTCTTTAACTGTAGAATTCTGTGTTAAACAGTAGAACTTTAAATGAATAATTGACAATTTCTGATTAATCTGTATTTCTCCATGCTTGAAACCGACATAACAACTTTAGGTTTCGACCTAAAGTTTCAGTTCCTCATTTTCAAAAGTTTCACTTTATTATAATGAAGAAATCAAAAAAAAAGTTTCACTTTATTATAATGAAGGAAAAAAAAGTATATCCAAACACTGCTTTAAATGATAGATTTTTAAATATGCATATTTAACTTTGGAAAAGTGCAAAGAGGATAGCTAGATTCTAGAAAAGCACACGAGTTGAAGGCAAAACTGCATGCGGGTTATATGGTGTTTTGAATATGCCCTACTGTTTGTGACAGTCTATCCAAAGTATGATTAAAAAGGTCTTAATTCTCAAAAACTACTTAACTTAGGGGTTGCGGCAAGTAACTACCAAAATCCTTTGAAAATTACAGAAAACTACCTTAAAGTTTCGTAAAGCAGTTTGGTAGCTTATTGAATATTTAGTAAACAAGTTTATTAGTCTATTGAATATTTACTGAACAAGTTTGGTAGTTTATTGAACATTTACGAAACAAGTTTGGTAGTTTATTGTTTATTAATTTTACAAGTTTTTGTACACTTGGTTGTTTATTGAACAAGTTTGGTAGTTTACTGAACAATTTTAAAATCATGTTATTCAGTTACTTTATATTTTATTTAAATACTTCGAATAGTCTATATGACGAGAAGATTCAATCGTATGATAACCGATAGAAACCTTACCCCCGATAGCCCAAACACACTAATACAACAAGAATACACAACAAACGCATCATTAGAGAGTGATTCAAGATGTTCAAGTTAAAACCAATATATGATACTCGATGATAATATGAAACTTTCATATTCTCATCGATACTCATATATGAAACTCAAAGCGCCACTTAGTCCCCGTCTATCGGTTAATATACGTTCGATGTTCGTCGTGACATAGAACTATACGAAGGTTGTTAAATATCGGACGGTATAGCTCGATACTAACAACCGTCGTATAGTCTATGTGACGAGAAGATTCAATCGTATGATAACCGATAGATTTGTCCTGTGTGGACAAGTTAGGAATGTATAAAACAAACACCTTCATTCACTTATGTTTTTATCCGTTTCGAGATATTTCGTCGGTACCTTTCCGCTGGTTCTCCGTGTACAAAGATAGATTAAATGTTCATTTCAACGTTGTTTCACAGCTTTGAAATAATTATCTATTCTATTACAGTGTACTCGGAGAACAGCGGGGAGGTGCTGCCGAAATTTACTTGAAACGGTTGAAATCACAAGCGAATGGGAGTTCGCTCTATACATTCTTAATGGGATAGAAGCCTTACCTCGACAGCCGAAACACACACATACAACAAGAATACACAACAAACGCATCATTAGAGAGTGATTCAAGATGTTCAAGTTAAAACCAATATATAATACTCGATGATAATATGAAACTTTCATATTCTCATCGATACTCATATATGAAACTGAAAGCGCCACTTAGTCCCCGTCTATCGGTTAACATGCGTTCGATAATTTATTCTTTTCAACGACAAACGCACACACAAAGTATACACGGATTTTCTCCTTTGTCAGTAACCATCCCGTTCTTAGATTTCTCACTATAGTCACCATAACCTACAATTTATATGTTATACAGTCTAACATGGCCCATGAGTACGTCAGAGTTAAGGACTGGATGTATGTGGATTGGCAACAACGTATGCAACCTAAGTTTGTCGCAGGAGTTGCTGCTTTTATTGAATTTGCAAGCGCACATAATAAGATCGTGATAGAGAAGATTCTCTGCCCGTGCGATAGATGTGGGAATAAGTACTGGCAGAAGGTAGAATTGGAAGAGCTTCATATCGTAAAATATGGTTTTACTAGACTTTATACAACTTAGAAATATCATGGGGAAGGAGAAGAATGCAGTAATGGGGCAGAAGAAGAAGGAGAACACGATAATGCGGCAGGAGAAGAAGGAGAAGACGGTAATGCGGCAGAAGAAAAAGACAGTAATTTATTTCCATCAGAATAAACGGAGAATATGGTAAAGGCTGCCCTAAGTGAATTTATTCATACCGAAGATGACATTCCTTCCGGTCAAAGACCGCGTGCGGATAAATATGAAAATTTCATGAATGATGCTAGAAAATCAATTTATGAGAATGCAAAGTATTCCACCCTCTCATGGTCCGTCCAATTTTTCCAGATTAAGTGCCTAAATGGATGGAGCAACAAGTCATTCACAATACTTCTTTCTTTCTTGAAAGATTCTATGCCCCCGGGAAATAACGTGCCCGACAGCTGGTACGGAGCCCAGAAGATGATGTCTGATTTGGGTCTGAAGTGCGAGAAGATTCAAGCATGTCCTAAAAATTGCGTGTTGTACCGGAAAGAGAATTCAGATTTGAAAGAGTGTCCAACATGCGGAGAGGTCAGGTATAAGCCGAAAGATTCTGATAAGAAGCCTGATATACCTGTCAAGATAGCACGATACTTTCCCATAACACAGAGGCTACAAAGGCTATTCAGGTGCAAGAAAACAGCCGAGGCAATGATTTGGCATCACCGTACTCCTCCAAGTGAAGATGGAAAAATGAGCCATCCAAGAGATTCACCGGCATGGAAGGATTTCGATAGGAGGCACGCAATATTCAGTAGCGATCCTCGCAATGTCCGGCTCGGACTGGCTAGTGATGGCTTCTGCCCATTCAACTATATGGCTGGAAGTCACAGCACATTGCCCGTTGTAATGATAATTTATAATCTGTCGCCTTGGTTGGTTATGGACCAATCATACTTTATGATGCCTCTTCTTATCGACGGACCAAACTCACAGAGAAACAATATCGACGTCTATCTCCGACCTCTGATCGAGGAGTTAAAATCTTTGTTCATTGATGGTGTAGAGACTTACGATACAAACACAAATACAACCTTCATACTGCGTGCGGCTTTAATGTGGACAATTAATGACTTTCCTGCATATGGAATCTATCAGGTTGGTCCGTACATGGTCACAAAGTATGTCCTCATTGCCATCAACACACAACATCGAAATTCTTGAATTTTAGCAGGAAGGTTTGTTACTGCGGCCATCGACGTTTCCTGCCTCTAGACCACCCCTACAGGTTAGACACTGTTTCCTTTGATGGTCATCAGGAGTTTCTTGGACCTCCAGCCCCATTGTCCGGAGAGGACGTGATTGCTCAGTGGGATGGTTACAATAATGTGACCTTCGGGATGGATCCGACAAAACAGGTCAAACCACCATTTTGGAACAAGTTAAGCATTTTCTTCGAGCTTCCGTACTGGTCAACAAATTTAGTGCGTCATTGTCTGGACGTCATGCATATAGAGAAGGGAGTATCAGAGAACATACTCAACTTGCTTCTTTATAAAGACGGAAAATCGAAAGACAACCTGAATACTCGGATGGATCTACATGAGTGGGGAATAAGAAGTGAATTGCACTCTAGACCGGTAGCGGGTAAACCAGACAAGTTTTTACTTCCCAATGCCGCTTATCATATGTCACAACTGGAGAAGAAAAGATTCCTGCAGGTATTGCATGATTTGAAAATTCCCACAGGTTTCTCAGAATCATTCAGCAAGAAGATAAAAATTGTGAAAGGCAAGATCGATGGGCTGAAAAGTCATGATCACCATGTTATCATAGAGCACCTACTTCCATTAGCCCTCAGGACTTCTCTCCCCGAATCGGTTGGTCTAGTAATCAACGACCTATGTTGTTTTCTCAGAGAGTTGTGTGCTAAAACACTGGAGGTTGTGACGCTGGATAAACTAGAAAATTCTATTGCATTGATACTTTGCAAGTTTGAGCATATTTTCCCACCGTCATTCTTCGATATCATAATACACCTGACGGTTCATCTTGCAACTGAGGTTAAGTTAGCCAGACCGGTACAATATCGATGGATGTATCCCGTCGAGAGGTACGTGGAATTTTTCGTTTCGCGCAATTTTTAAAATTATTGTTGTCATGTATGCCCGTATTTATTTATTCAAAATATTTTTTTTAGGTACCTCTACACTCTTAAAAAGTATATACGCAATAGAAATCGACCAGAGGGTTCTATCATGCAAGATTATCTTCTTGATGAAGCAACCACATTTTGTTCCCGCTATCTGGACGAGAACATTGAGACGAGACTTAACCGGCCTCGAAGAATTCAAGACGAGCCATATGGTAAAGCCGATTATAAGAGGGTAGACACTATGTTTATCAACAAGATATACCGGTTTATCTTGCTTAATTGCGCATGTCTTGAACAAATTAGAGAGTAAGTTTTTTTGGATTAATTGTTATATTTGTGTTTATGTGTGTATGAAATGATATAATATTAATATCATAATTTATTGTCGAAAAAAGAATTCATTTTAACGAGGTACGTGATGGACATCCTGATTGGAACGATGAACGATTGGAAAAATATCATCAGGATAATTTTTGCGATTGGGTCACAGATCATGTAAGTTATTCGAATAACATGTTATTGCTATCAGTTTTAATCTAAACTTATATCGTTATGTATTTGTTGTAAAATTTGTTTTGTTAGATCCACGATCCGAACTTTTCTGCATCATTTGAGAGTGATTCAAGATGTTTAGCTCAATTTCCTAGTATTGAGGTTGCATATTATAAAGGATTCGGTGTCCTTGGATACAAATTCGAAATTAAGGACATAGAAACATCTAGAACCACTCAGAATAGTGGGATTGCGACGGTAGGATCGGACGATGTGATTTATTATGGATACTTAAATTGTATACTCTGCATCCACTATCCCGGACGATCAGAACCCTTTTATATATTCCAGTGTACTTGGTACGATACGCGAACCGATACGGATAAGTGGAGAAACAATCTTGGGACTTGGAAAGATGAATATGGATTGACCAGTGTGAACACACTTCGATTTTACGGTCAGAAAGATCCGTTTATATTTCCGAACCAAGCGTTCCAAGTATACTACTCAGAGTGTTTGAAGCATCCGGGATGGAGTGTCGTGTGCCGTTGGAAACCCAGGGATGTCTAAGATGTCCCAGAATTCGAGGACAGCGATGGGGATGAAGAAGAGAGAAGGCTTAGAGTGCTCCGACCGTCTGTTTCGAAAGATGGGTTGTCTTCGGCCGATCATGAAGTTACGTGGGTTAGAAATGATATCGATGATGAAATCCAAGTAGATATGTCTAATGCGCCCACGAAATGAAAAAGGTTATCAGTAATGTTATATTATTACTTCACATTTTACGATCTATACATATATGGTCAATACTTGTAATGATTGTCTAATGCATCTACGAACCATTTATCTAGATTTGATGACGATGACGGGAGCAGCGAGAGGCGGCAGGAGCTCCAGCCGCGGCACCGGCAGAGGCAGAGGCAGAGGTAGAGCGGTTCTGCCGCCCGAAGAGCTACGTAGGGAGCTTCAGAGGGCCGATCTTGCAACCCGATCGGAGACCCCTTCGGATGCCTCCTTCCGTGTGGACTTTACCACACCTCCAGGTATATTGCACGCATATCCATTTTGAATGTAATATTATAGATATACATGCATGTTCATGTCAAAATTACTTATATTGTCAATATTTGATTGTCTAGCTGTTGGTGATGCGTCCACATCAGGGACAGAGGCCACTCCCACACCTCCAGGTATGTTTATATATCATATAGTGCATGTATATTGATTTAGAATGCTATATCATAAATATACACACATTCCTTTTGCTCTTACTTAGATAATCATTTTTTTTATTGTCTAGCTGTAGGTGGTGCCTCCGCATCTCGGGCAGAGGCCACTACCACACCTGCGGGTATGTTTATATATCCTATAGTGCATGCATATTGATTTAGAATGTTATATTATTGATCTACACATTCTTTTTGCAATTACTTATATAATCTATTTTTAATTGTCTAATTATAAGTGGTGCGTCCACATCTGACGCAGGGGCCACTCCCGCCACTTCCGTACCCTCCGCTCAGTCTGTAGATTAGTATGAATAAATATAAAATATTTATTCATTTTACATATTCTCTAAAGAATAAATATAAACTTCATGGAAATTTAGCGTCAATGTTTATTTTCTAGTTGGAGGGGATGCGTCCGCATCCGGGTCACCGGCTGTTCCTCACCGGAGGAACTATAGTCCCGCTCGTGCTGCTGCCCGGGCCCCAGGCTCGTGCTTTAGTCACCGTAGGTATATATCACACTTCAATTTTCGTTAAACCTTGATTTCTTAATACAACTTTGTCTTAATATTGATTGTCTTGATATTTTTTGCAGACGCAGGGCCTCCCCATCCCCAGAGAGGGACTCAAGGTCCGAATCAGTCCCACAGGCTGAGGCCCGACAGAGTTAGGGGGGAGGCAGCATTCCCCCTCTTTTTTACCCCTGATTATCGCTATACCGGCGATCATGCCGAGAGGTTCGGCCGGTATATGGGGGATGAGAGCCGGCTCGTGAAGAACTATCCACTTCACGTTGAGTCGGGCGACCAGCACCGGCGCTCATTCATCCTCTTCTGGGATCAGGCTCGGGTATTAATATATATTTTCATTTGATTTATCCAATATATTTATTATTAACACTTGCAATCTAATAACAATATTTTTTTTGTATTTTCAGTTGGATTACGATTTTCAGCCTGTACCCGACCCTGATCACCCTGGGAGGGTGCTCAATCTTCACGCTCTGTACAATGGCCTGATGAAGAACATGCAGACGAAGGTCCGATACAACAGGAATGAGCTAAAGACCGACTGCTACTCCCTGTGGATGGCGACCCCCCGAGGCAGAGAGAGCGGCCCTCTTATATACTCCGGCCTTTGCGAGAGTCGGCGTAGAGACATGGCCTCTATTGTGTTGCTTAATTAGAAAACTAAATATGAATGTGTTGTGCAGAAACAGGCCGATCAAAATAAAGAGAATAGGAAGTCGGCGAAGAGGGGTTGCCCCACTTATACAGGTGGCTCGAGGAATATTACTCGTGTCATGGAGTTATCGGTAAATTACAATAGACCGGCCTTTGTGATATAATGCAATATTAAGAGTTTATTTTCTAATATATCTAATATTAAGAGTTATTTTCTAATATTACACAAAGCTCAAACCCTGGCGCAAGGTGGGTATACCGAGCGTGCTGTCCGCATATCTTGCCGTCCATGGCACCTCGACAGATCCCGCCACGGGCGAGCTTCGATACCCCGACGCCGCTACCCAGGAGTATTGCGTAAGTGTTAATATTTATTCAACCCCTATTTGAAATTTTAGTTTTGAAAGGTTCAAATTTAAATGATATACTTATATTTTACTGGTTAATGTGGGTGTAGGAGCGGGTAGTTGAGCAGGCCGAGGTATCGGGGATCGATTTTACTGGACAAAACGATCCGATGCTGCTGACCCCAGTCCTGGACGCCGCACACGGAGGGCACCACGGAGGTTGGGAGAGAGGCCGGGGACTGGGCCCCTAGCAGGGCCCATATGAGGTGGACTCCACCCCGGTGGTTACTTCCTCCGTCTCCAGTGAGCGACGTTTCCAGCAAGAAATGGAGAGCTTAAAGGCCACCGTTCAAGAGTTGAAGGAGATGTTGGTATGTATACTACTTAATAGTAAAATATTATATCATATTATAGATAGCAATATATCCAATATTAGTATGTAGCCTGAGCTTATTTGGTTGTAGACTTAGCTTTGATTAATCATACATACATATCTAATTAAAATAAACTACGGTCACTACTACAAATAAGTGTTGCCCCCTACGGATTTATCCGTCGGAGCAAACCACTGCCCCTACGGATATCTCTGTAGGGGCAAGAAAATACCCTGTAGGTGCAAACGCCGTAGGTGCAAGTCGTAGCCTTGAATATGCCCCTACGGTCGAAAACTTGCCCCCTACGGAGTAATATGTAGGTCCAGTTGTCCCCTACGGATTAGGCTGTAGGGACAAAAAATTTATTTAATTTATGTTTTTTATAAAATAAATTAGGTGTCCCTACGGACGTATCCGTAGGGCCAAATAGTTGCCCCTACGGATAAGTGCGTAGGTATACATCTGTAGCGACAAAATATCAGGTATCCTGATATTTTATCCCTACGGATACCTGTGTAGGGGCATTTGTTTGCCCCTACGGATATATCCGTAGGGGCAAGCGTAACCCCTAATACTGAGATCATAGGGGCAAAATATCAGGTATCCTGATATTTTGCTCCTACGGATAAATCTGTAGGTACATTGTTGGGCCCTACGGATTAATCCGTAGGGGGGGGGGGTTATAATGTTGGGCCCCTACGGATTAATCCGTAGGTACATATTATCAGGGTTTTTTTTTAAAAAAATGGTTGCCTATTTTTTTCTCGCCCTGTGCACAATAATATATACATCATATATAAAATTAATCATCACGCAGAACATATATCGCAATATTCATAATCACATCTCACGCATAATATACAAAAGAAATCAACAAGCAGAATATGATATCAATATAAACACGCAAACACCACCAATATCAATATCGTTCAAAATATAGTACAATATGTATCATATAAATAAATACATGTTTAAAATATAAGAATCAAAAAGCTACCCTAGCTCGGTCCAACTCCACCTCTGATAAACGCCGTAATCTGGCGGGCCTGCTCCTCGGATATGCCCTGAGTCAATAAATCATGCAATGCGGAGTGTGCGGGAGTCCTGAGCGGGCTGTGGAGCTATAGGAGTGGTCTACGCAGCCGCCGCCGAGGTAGTGGCTTGCGGAGCCGCGGCTGCGGGAGTTTGAGCGGGGTAGTGGAGCTATAGGAGCTGTCTGCGGAACCGCAGCCGATGTAGTGGCTTGCGGAGCCGCAGCCGAAGGAGATGTATGTGGAGGCTCGGCCGATGTACCCTGTCGCGTCTGGACCTACGTGTGTAATAAGCGAGTAAGAACTGTGTATTATTCGAATTCGTATCATCATCAATTTATTTCGAAACCCCAATCTATGTATACTTAGGGACTTAGGCCTCGTTTAGATATCTAGTTTGGAAAACCGTAGTTTATTTTAATTAGATATGTATGTATGATTAATCAAAGCTAAGTCTACAACCAAATAAGCTCAGGCTACGTACTAATATTGGATATGTTGCTATCTATAACATGACATAATATTTTACTATTAAGTAGTATACATACCAACATCTCCTTCAACTCCTGAACGGTGGCCTTCAAGCTCTCCAGTTCTTGCTGGAAACGTCGCTCACCGGAGACGGAGGAAGTAACTGTCGGGGTGGAGTCCAACCTCATATAGGCCCTGCTAGGGCCCAGTCCCCGACCTCTTTTCCCAACCTCCATGGTGCCCTCCGTGTGCGGCGTCCAGGACTGGGGTCAGCAGCATCGGATCGTTCTGTCCAGTAAAATCGATCCCCGATGCCTCGGCCTGCTCAACCACTCGCTCATACACCCACATTAACCAGTAAAATATAAGTATATCATTTAAATTTGAACCTTTCAAAACTAAAATTTCAAATAGGGGTTGAATAAATATTAACACTTACGCAATACTCCTGGGTAGCAGCGTCGGGGTATCGAAGCTCGCCCGTGGCGGGATCTGTCGAGGTGCCATGGACGGCAAGATATGCGGACAGCACGCTCGGTGTACTACCTTGCGCCAGGGTCTGAGCTCTCTGCAATATTAGAAAATAACTCTTAATATTAGATATATTAGAAAATAACTCTTGATATTGCATTATATCACAAAGGACGGTCTATTGTAATTTACCGATAACTCCATGGCACGAGTAATATTCCTCGAGCCACCTGTATAAGTGGGGCGACCCCTCTTCGCCGACTTCCTATTCTCTATATTTTGAGCGGCCTGTTTCTGCACAACACATTCACATTTAGTTTTCTAATTAAACAACACAAAAAAATAAATTATATACTAAATAATGAATTATATTTAAAATACATACCTGTTTGCGTTGAGAGTCGAAATATTCGCACAATAAAGGCCATGTCTCTACGTCGACTCTCGCAATGGCCGGAGTAGATAGGAGGGCCGCTCTCTCTGCTTCGGGGGTCGCCATCCACAGAGAGTAAACAGTCGGTCTTCAGCTCATTCCTGTTGTATCGGACCTTCATCTGCATGTTCTTCATCAGGCCATTGTACAGAGCATGAAGATCGAGCACCTTCCCAGGGTGATCAGGTTCGGGTACAGGCTGAAAATTGTAATCCAACTGAAAATACAAAAAAAACATTGTTATTAGATTGAAAGTGTTAATAATAAATAT